>OY730194.1:8294613-9510526 GCA_963422505.1 Pseudognaphalium luteoalbum
AAGCAATTTCATTGGTAGCCATGGCCACTCCAGAGGATATGAGGATAAACGCCGAGCATATTAGAATCGCTGATCAATTTGTTGAAGTCCCTGGTGGTACAAATAATAATAATTATGCAAATGTGCAGCTCATTGTTGAGGTATGTAATTTTTTTATAGTGATCCTACATTCATTATTTATGTAATTATAAACTATTGCCTTTATGAACCACTGTACTTTGAAATGCCTGAAAACACTATGTTTATTTAAGAATTAGAGAGTGTTGAATAGTTTTGGAAATTTAAATGCAAAGCAAAGATCATTGTAATTGGCACTTTTTGTCACACACAAAAAAAAGTTGATCACTAACCAAGGATTGGATTTAGGTATTCAGATATGTTGGTTAGTTTCATTAATTTAAGATTTGTTTAAAAGAATACTTATAAAACCTCCCTTAATTCTCTGATATTAATAGTTGACTTTAAATGTCATTCAAGCTACTTTCTTTTTTTAGAATGATATGAATGTGTTGGGATTTTAAGTAAATATAAGTAGCATTCGAAATAGTACTAGAAAATGGAAAGTACATCTCCTTTACTTCCCTTTATTGGGTCTGCTTGGACTTTACCATTATATTGAGCATACTTAATTCATGAGGAAAAGTCAGTAGCTATATCAAAATGTACAGCAAGCATCATTGAGACAAATAAGATGGTGTTAGGATAACATAAGCATGTTAAATGCTAGTTTGAATAAACCATGGAAAACAAGTACTATTTTGTGATTAATTCTAGTATCCTTTAATATGTTGAATATATGTTCAATGATTTCAGAAAGCCGAGATAACACATGTTGATGCTGTTTGGCCTGGGTGGGGTCATGCATCCGAAATTCCAGAACTACCCGATGCACTGGAGGCAAAAGGAATTGTATTTCTTGGACCACATGCTTCATCCATGGCAGCTCTGGGAGATAAAATTGGTTCTTCTCTAATTGCACAAGCAGCAGATGTACCGACACTTCCTTGGAGTGGTTCTCATGTAAAGTCTACATCTTTTTACCCTTTTTTCTAAGTTTATTATTGTTATTAATTATTATTATATTTTTTCATTTACAATTATTTCTATCCCTCTTATATTTAGAGAGATTTTTGTATACCTCCTTATTCAGTATAAATAATATTTTTAAAATTCTAATTTTAAAAATGTCGAGTCTTCATACCTCTTGTTATTTACAAGTCACTTCTTTATACCTCTTAGTATTTAAAATGCACACATCTTACCTCCCATTCTTGTAAAAAATCACATCTTAATACCTCATATTTGTATAATTTAAATCATTATACCTCACCATTCTTCAAAATCTGTAAAAATCTTTTGTTTTATTTCATATAAAATTATACGTCTTATTATTCTCTATTTTTGCATCTATATACCTCTTATTAAGTTATTATGTAAGAATCGCAAATTTATGCATCTTATTCTTTTAAAATCACATCTGTTAGGTGAAAATTCCTGTCGATAGCTGTTTGGACACACTCCCAGATGATGTATATAGGCAAGCATGTGTGTATACTTTAGAAGAAGCAATTGCTAGTTGTCAAGTCGTTGGTTATCCAGCCATGATTAAGGCATCATGGGGCGGAGGTGGCAAAGGCATAAGAAAGGTGTGATCCTTTTACTTTTCAAAATTGTTGCTACTTTTGACCTTTTAAGACTTAATGGAATAGCTTATGGTATCCAAACTAATAATTAAGTTTTATGACCATTTATCTATTGAAACTTCAGGTGCATAATGATGAAGAAGTGAAGGCGCTTTTCAAGCAAGTTCAGGGTGAAGTGCCAGGTTCCCCCATTTTCATTATGAAAGTTGCTTCTCAGGTGGGGTAACATTTTAATGGTTATTTTCTTTTACCTTAGAACTCAAACCTTGTTATACTAACAAGCAGTTATTAACCCGCGCGTTGCGGCGGAACAAAATACTTATATTAGTTTATAACAAAATAATTTGATATATACACAATTTAAAAGTCAGTGTTTTGTTTGTAGTCAAATTCGAATATTCAAATGGTTTAAAAAGCTATATATGAACGTAAACTTTATGTTCGTTTGTTAACTATTTTATTTTTATAAAGACAGTAAAGTAACTCAATATGTTTACGGTGTCTTGGAATTAAATGTATATATATATTTTTTATCGATAAATAAATTACTTTATTTTTTTAGATTTATATAAGTAGTTTAATTTATATGACTGTTATACCATATCCAGTCATCCACATATAAGTAGTTTAGTTTTTATCCATATGCATTTCTATTCCATGACACCCACACACACTCACTTACCTATATACCCGTAATTAACTTATTTTACGCAACCTCTTATTGATAATGAATAATTATTTACTACTTTTAAAAATATTTTTCCTATCAAAGTTGTTTGTTCTTGGATCAAAATTCTGTCATTGCTAGATCTATAGGATAGTATTTGATGGATAATGCGCCAGCCAAAATGGTATTTTTTATTATTATTATATGATACGCTACTATTAGATTATTCGTATTTTTAAGTGAGGTATAATAAAACAAAAAGAAAAGAAAAGAATGCGGTGAAGAGAAAGAGATGAAGGTGATGTATATGTTAAAATTTTAAAATAAAGAAAATAAAAAGAGAAAGTTGCATAGAAATAGATTGGTCATGTAGTAAACTTTTAAGCTAACTCATCTAACATGAAGCTAAATATTACAAAGAATTTTGTACTCCATACCGTGTATCTCATGATCAAACTATGAATACATGTTGTATAAACTTTCTCATATTTACATTACATATATGTTAATTCATTTAAATTTGTATTTTTTTGTAAAACCAGTAAACACCTCTAAATTGATTTTTTTTTGTCAAATCGAGTTAAGTGATTAATTTTATAATTATTTATTTCGAGTTAGTGACTCATTTATACTACGTTAATAGTTTAACTTGAGATCAACATATTTACCTATATGGATATACCCCTCCCCAACTATTCATTACTATAGAGTACAGAGTCTTTCATTATTATTTTTATGGGCAAAAATACATATCAATATATAAGTGAAAGCATATGTCAATTTATAATTGGACAAACACTATTCATTTAATAGTGAAAATTTAGCTCTCCTGCTAAATGTTAGATTTTCAATATGTAATTTTAAATAAACAGAGCCGACATCTAGAAGTTCAGATACTTTGTGATCAGCATGGGAATGTAGCAGCTTTACATAGTCGTGATTGTAGTGTTCAAAGGCGACATCAAAAGGTTAGTTCATGTTTACAAATGTCTTCCTTTCTTTTTTCAGTTTTTTTTTCTTCTAATCTTGTTTCTAACAAATTTTTTTTATTATCCGAAGATTATTGAGGAGGCGCCCATAACCATAGCCCCACAAGACACGGTGAAGAAGCTTGAGCAAGCGGCTAGAAGATTAGCAAAATCGGTTAATTATGTTGGAGCAGCCACTGTAGAGTATTTGTATAGTATGGAAACTGGAGACTATTACTTCTTGGAGCTCAATCCTCGTTTACAGGTGCATGCAATGTTTAGTGGGTCTTATCTACTTGATGTGTTTGGGCTCAAAAAATGATGAATAAAATTGGCGTATGTATCTGACGCCAGTTTGTTTTTAGGTTGAGCATCCTGTGACGGAGTGGATAGCAGAAATTAATCTACCTGCAGCACAAGTTGCGGTTGGAATGGGCATTCCACTTTGGCAAATACCAGGTAATACCACAAGTATACTCGACTGATATTTTGTAATTCATGCATTTCTCTACAAACGAACTATCATGAGAATATTTTTTCTTAATCGCTCTTATGTTCACGCCTTGTTGGTTTAGAAATAAGACGGTTTTATGGAGTGGACAATAGCGGAGGGTACGATGCCTGGAGGAGAACATCCAGAGTTGCAACCCCATTTGACTTTGACCAGGCAGAGTCAGTTAAACCTAAGGGTCATTGTATTGCTGTACGTGTAACAAGTGAAGATCCAGATGATGGTTTTAAACCCACAAGCGGAAAACTTCAGGTTCATTAAAACACTGACATACTAACAAAATAAACAAAAATCCTATGTATTATTTACCATACTGATTTTGAATTACACATTTTAGGAGCTAAGTTTCAGAAGCAAACCAAATGTGTGGGCGTACTTTTCTGTCAAGGTATGCTGGTTTCCGACTCCAAGTAATGTACTTATGTAACTTCCGGTTGCTAAACTTGATTCTTATTTACAAACATCTTGCAGTCTGGAGGAGGCATTCATGAATTCTCAGATTCTCAATTCGGTAAGACAAAATCGTATTTGGTTTCAATTTACAAGATTCTTTGGCAAAATGCTCATGTCCTCATCATTATTATTATAATTGTATATACATCAGGTCATGTTTTTGCATTTGGAGAGTCTAGAAAGTTGGCTATTACAAATATGGTTCTTGGGCTGAAAGAAATTCAAATTCGTGGTGAAATCCGTACTAATATTGATTATACAATCGATCTATTACATGTGAGTATTTCAGGATTACAAAATTGCAATCGTTGTTAAATTATCCATTTTCTAATTAATTGATTAAATTATCCATTTTCTAATTAATTGATTAGTTCCACTATCTTTTTTCCCTTTTTTAATTTCTACCCTTGTAGGCAATGGATTATAAAAATAATACAATACATACGGGCTGGTTAGATAGTCGAATAGCTATGCGGATCCGAGCAGAAAGGCCCCCTTGGCATCTTTCGGTAATTGCGGGAGCTCTTTATGTAAGTACTCTTATATTACCTTTTGGTTTTTATACTTAACATGTTTATAGCTATTTCACATACGATGACTTTTGATAACCTCAGAAAGCTGCAGCTAGAAGTGCAGCTGTTGTCTCAGACTATGTTGGTTATCTTGAAAAGGGTCAAATCCCTCCTAAGGTACTATGTTTCAAACTTTTTTCTATAATTTTTCTGATTGCATAACTTTGAGTTGTTTGCTTTGCTGATCGATGTTTCTTTACTTTCAGCATATATCATTGGTCAACTCTCAGGTTTCTTTGAATATTGATGGTAGCAAATACACGGTAAGTAATAAGATAAATGCCTATTGTTCTTGGGTTTGTTTTGTTATATATAAGTTTTTCTGAATCTTGCAATTTGTTTGTTAGATTGATATGGTGAAAAGGGGACCAGGAAGTTATAGATTGAGGATGAATCAATCGGAGATTGAAGCAGAGATACATACCCTATGTGATGGAGGTTTACTGATGCAGGTACAGTAATCATATGCCCTACTTTTTGTATGTTTTGATTTTATTTTGTCCGTTTTAGAACCCTATTATAGTACTATGTGTTTCACATACTTCTTCTCTATATAGTTGTCTATGAATCAATTTGAGAATCACTATTATGATTCATGAATTGTTAGTTGAGTTGACAATAACTCAAAAATATTAAACACAAAATTAAGCATATTAGTGACATTCAAACCCATAGATACGTTTAGTTAGTACCAAACTGATTACTTAATATCTCACCCTCGTCATTTGAAACTGATTACAGCAACTTGATGTCACTTGCAATAACCGGTTATCAATTTCAGAAAGCGTTATTGTTTTATGGGCCCATTAACATATGATTTATGATTGGTTGATTTAATGCTGTAGTTGGATGGAAACAGTCATATTATTTACGCAGAGGAAGAAGCAGCTGGTACTCGTCTCTTAATTGATGGACGAACTTGCTTGCTTCAGGTGCCAAAAACTGCTTTCTTTCTTAATTTTTATTTATAATATATAACATACTAGTCTGGAGGCTAAGTTTGGATTACATGTTTCTAGAATGATCATGATCCTTCCAAATTGGTGGCGGAAACACCATCCAAACTTTTGAGATACTTAGTGTCAGATGATGGCCATGTTGATGCCGACACACCTTATGCTGAGGTGGAGGTTATGAAGATGTGTATGCCGCTCCTTTCACCGTCTGCTGGAGTTATTCAATTTAAGATGTCTGAAGGTCAAGCCATGCAGGTTAGCCTTGTCCACCTTTTTTTCAGTTTTCTCGAAATCGTACCTGGGACCCACAGAATATCAATAGCTAATCGTTTGAATGAATATGAACCTCAGGCTGGTGAGCTTATAGCAAGGCTCAACCTTGACGACCCATCAGCTGTAAGAAAAGCAGAGCCTTTTCAAGGAAGCTTTCCTCTTCTTGGGCCTCCAACTGCAATGTCAGAGAAAGTTCATCAGAAGTGTGATGCAACTCTAAGTGCTGCTCGAATGATTCTTGCAGGCTATGATCACAATGTTGATGAAGTAATCTTCTTTCCATTTAAAGATATCAAATATTTAATTATTTCGATCTTCTTAAAACAACTTTAATCTTCGGTTGTAGGTTGTGCATAACCTGCTTCGTTGTCTAGATAATCCGGAGCTTCCTTTCCTTCAGTGGCAAGAACACTTTGCAGTTCTAGCAAATCGCCTTCATAAAGATCTAAGAAACAAGGCACGTTGACATTGTAATATACGTTTCTTATTCTTTTAAAATAAACATTGGAGTGTATTTTTCTGATTCAATATATTTATATATTCAGTTGGAATCAAAATTCAAGGAGTACAAAGGAATTAACGGCCAACAAGTTATTGATTTTCCTGCCAAAGTTTTACGGGGCATTCTTGAAGTTAGTTTGTGATAAATAGTTTTTTTATATGATGTTATCTTTTCATTTTTTTAAGGTGTAACTGTAACATACATTTTTTTAATGTTTTTGCACAGTCCCACCTCAGTTCTTGCTCAGAAAAGGAAAAAGGAGCCCAGGAAAGGCTTATTGAGCCATTAATGGGTCTCGTGAAGTCATACGAAGGTGGTAGAGAGAGTCATGCACGTGAGATTGTTCATGCTCTTTTTGAAGAGTATTTATCAGTTGAAGAGTTATTTAGTGATAACATTCAGGTGCGTATTTATTTTTACTATAGAATACATTCTTATATAAATATTAAACTCAAAATTGTTGACTTTCTAGGCTGATGTAATCGAACGTCTTCGACTCCAATACAAGAAAGATCTCTTCAGGGTTGTCGACTTTGTGCTTTCCCATCAGGTATATATATTTTTCTTCTTGGTGGAAATGGACAAATAGGACAGGCTAGGTAACTGGTTATAATGGGTTCTGTTAAAACAACGGCCAATCTGGTACACTGATACTGGTTGGAGATGGTTCTGTTAAAACAATGGCCAATCTGGTACAGTGATAATGGATTATGTTGACTAAACACCTTATGTCCAAAAGCTTTATAATTTACTAATAAGAGTGTCATATGATTACAAACGTAATAATTCAGATTAATATATTTGATCTATTTGTGTATATATCAATCATTTTGAAATGCTGTAAGCATTGAAAATACTCTTTGGGAAACTTTGACTCGTTGGAGATGGTTTTAGAACTTTTTACAGCTAATATTTGTTTCTAGACTTCCAGCCCTTTTACCTGCTTAAGATAGCATAGACTGTGTTGACTCATTTATAAGTAAATGGGACTTAATTGTCTCCTCTATTTTTATTAGTTTGCCGATGTTTGATTTACACATTTAATGTACATCCACACAGGGTATTAAGAGTAAAAACAAGCTGATGCTACGACTGTTGGAGCATTTGGTTTACCCTAATCCAGCTGCTTATAGGGAGAAACTGATACAGTTTTCTCAACTTAATCACATGAGTCATTCAAAGGTCCGTATCTTCCTATAAACATACTTATACAAGTTTGATCTTTGTTTATGTATATTTTTTTATATCAAAAACTAATTTGTGCTTCTTGATTGTTATTTATAGTTAGCGTTGAAGGCAAGTCGACTGCTGGAACAAACCAAGTTAAGTGAACTTCGTTCAAGCATTGCTAGGAGTCTTTCCGAATTAGAGATGTTCACTAAAGAAGGCGAAAAGATAGATAACCCTAAAAGGAAGAGTGCCATCAATGAAAGGATGGAGGATATTGTGAGCACACCATTGGCAGTTGAAGATGCTCTTGTTGGTCTTTTTGAGCATAGTGATCACACCCTTCAAAAACGTGTTATTGAGACCTATGTTGAAAGGCTATATCAGCCGTATCTCGTGAAAGAGAGTGTTAGAATTCAAATACAATCAAATACAATCACCGCTATGTGCATGTAATACCTGCATTGTGCATGTAAGTATTATTGCACATTTTAGACACTTCAAATACAATCAAACACATTTTTCCTGAAGTCAATCGTTGCTTATTATTGGTTAGGTGTACCGGGAACTGGAGGATACTAGTACACACAAGGTGACCTATCACACCACCGCTATGTCGGGACCCTTACATGGCGTACCTGTGAATGCACCCTTTCAACCATTGGGATTACTAGATCAGAAGCGTCTTTTGGCGAGGAAAAGCAATACGACTTACTGCTACGACTTTGCGCTGGTAAAATTACTACTTTGACCTTTCGACGTTGATGAACACTTGGTTATAGTTTGTACTGTCTTAGTTAGCGTACTTGTTGCATACACAGGCGTTTGAGGTAGCTCTTGAAAATATGTGGTCGTCGAAACCCTCTAGGCCTGAGGGTAAGATAGTAAATGTGAAGGAGCTGACGTTTGCTGACCCAAGAGGCTTGTGGGGTACCCCACTTGTTGCGGTAAATCGGGAGCCGGGCCAAAACAATATAGGCATGGTGGCGTGGACTATGGACCTCTGCACGCCTGAGTTTCCTCAAGGAAGGACAATTTTGGTAGTAGCAAACGATGTTACGTTTAAAAATGGATCTTTTGGTCCTCTTGAGGATGCGTTTTTTGAGGCTGTCACTGATCTTGCTTGTTCCAAGAAACTACCGCTCATCTACTTGGCAGCAAACTCGGGGGCCCGAATTGGGGTGGCTGAGGAGGTCAGATCTTGCTTTAGAATTGGTTGGTCTGATGAATCGAGTCCTGACACTGGCTTCCAGTATTTGTATCTAACACCTGAAGATTATACGCGTATTAAATCATCGGTAATCGCTCATATACTTCAACTGCCGAGTGGTGAAACGAGATGGGTCATCGATACTGTTGTGGGAAAAGAAGACGGATTAGGAGTCGAAAATTTAAGCGGTAGCGGGGCGATTGCCGGGGCATATTCGAAAGCGTATAATGAAACTTTTACGTTAACGTATGTAACGGGAAGAACCGTAGGGATAGGGGCGTATCTGGCACGTCTTGGGATGCGTTGCATTCAACGGCTCGATCAACCGATTATATTGACTGGTTTCTCTGCACTAAATAAGCTTTTGGGCCGAGAGGTTTATAGCTCACAAATGCAACTTGGTGGACCGAAAATCATGGCGACAAATGGTGTTGTGCATTTAACGGTGTCTGATGATCTTGAAGGTGTCTCAGCAATCTTAAATTGGTTGAGTTTTGTTCCACCTTATGTTGGTGGTCCACTTCCGGTTTTGGCACCCGTTGATCCGCCAGAAAGGCCTGTTGAGTTCCTGCCTGAAAACTCATGTGATCCTCGCGCAGCTATTTGTGGAACTGTGGATGGTAATGGTAAATGGGTTGGGGGGATTTTTGATAAAGACAGTTTTGTGGAGACGTTGGAAGGTTGGGCTAGGACTGTTGTAACTGGCCGGGCCAAACTTGGTGGGATCCCGGTCGGGATTGTTGCTGTCGAGACACAAACGGTGATGCAAGTTATACCCGCAGATCCCGGGCATCTTGATTCACATGAGCATGTAGTTCCTCAAGCCGGACAGGTCTGGTTCCCAGATTCCGCCAGTAAAACGGCTCAAGCATTGATGGATTTCAACCGAGAAGAACTCCCGCTGTTCATCATGGCTAACTGGCGAGGGTTTTCCGCGGGTCAACAGGATCTTTTTGAAGGAATTTTGCAAGCTGGGTCAACGATTGTCGAGAATCTTAGAACGTACAAACAGCCCATTTTTGTTTACATCCCAAAAAGTGGTGAGCTTCGTGGTGGAGCCTGGGTGGTTGTCGACAGTCGAATTAACTCAGACCAGATAGAAATGTACGCCGAAACAACAGCAAAAGGAAATGTTCTTGAACCCAAAGGTATGATTGAAATCAAGTTCCGAAACAAAGAGTTGTTAGACTGTATGGGTCGTCTTGATCCACAGATTCGAAATCTTAAAGAAATACTTCAAGAAGCAAAGTATGATCAAACGATTCTCCAACAGATAAAAGCTCGTGAGAAACTGCTGTTACCAATTTATACCCAAATTGCTGCCAAATTCGCAGAGCTTCACGACACATCGTTCCGAATGGCTGAAAAAGGCGTGGTCAAACAAGTTGTTGACTGGAATATTTCTCGGTTTTTCTTCTACAGTAGACTACGTCGTAGGTTAGCTGAGGCTTCTTTAATCAGCAGGGCACGTGAGGCTGCTGGGGACGCACTTTCTTACAAGTCTGCTCATGATATGATCAAGAAATGGTTTTTGGACACGGAAAGTGAAGAGTTTTGGCTTAATGACGACGTTTTTTACACATGGAAAGATGACCCATCAAACTACGCCGATAAGTTAGCTGAGTTACGTACACAGAAGGTCTCAAATCAGTTATCAAAGATTGGTAGTTCACCGTTGGATCTGAAGTCTTTACCTCAGGGTCTTGCTGCACTTCTGCAAGAGGTAAAACTGTTTTTTTTTTATTACCTTAACTCTGCTTCACCATTTACAAACACAAACACAATAATTACAATCGCGTCTAACGATCCTTTATTTTGCAGGTAGATTCGGTGACCAAAAGTAAACTAATTGAAGAACTCCGACGGGTAATTGAGTAGAAATTCGATTCTGTTCTCATTGTTTCTTTTCCTGCGACTTTAAGACTTCGTTCGGGAGGTGTGAAGCCTTTTGAGTGTAGATTATATAGGTGCTGAAAAGGAAATATGATATTAATAGCTTGATTTGTTTGGGGATGATAAGCAGTTTTACATACTCATAATGTTTATTGTTCTATCTAGTTTTGTAAACAACAATCATGTTTGTATGAATCATGTATATCATTGTCAAGTTTTAACAAAGTTGTCTTTCAAACGTTCAAGAATGTGAAGGTAAGCAGACACAAACTTCATTGCAAGTCCCAGTGTGTACAAACTTAAAACAAAGTAAAGATACTGTTTGGCAATCTATATGCTTTATGTTATACTCGTAACTAATTATAAACATGTATCTACCCATGGGTCTTGTAGTTATAGAAAATTTTAATCATATGATTGTATATCGTCGATTCTCATCATATGTAAACTCGACTTTGTCCATTATAACACGTACATTTCGTGCTCTAAAATCCAATATGTAACTAAAATTCTGCACCAAGATATTCGTGGTCTTGAATTTTGTATGATCTGCAATCTATTAGTAATGAAAAATTCCTACAGTAGTGTCAAAACAGAAATTAAAACTTTGAACTACATATTAGTTGGAGCCCTTCAACAAGAGGAGACTCTACAAAAATAGGCGTATGCCAGTGAATGCAACGAGCACACGGTATTCTTTAGTAAAAGGCGAAAGAATAGTTCGCTTTGTGCTCATTGCCTGGCTGCGTGCCTTTCATACTAACCAATCGGCTCTATTTTATAGCAGCATTCTTCACACTCTGCTTCTACTACCCAACCAATGTGGGACTACTAAATACCTGTAACCTCATTTTTTACTTATGTTTTCAAAATATATGATTTCTGGGTAGTTGTTACAAGGTGTTTTGGACAAATATTCATTTCTTGATTTAGTTGAATCCCTCACCATTAGTGTTTCGAAATCGAGTATCAAAATGAGCGGATAAGAGCTCGAATAAACCACCTTAGGCTAACCCGAGCTTGATACACAAGTCAGTAGTAGCCACTTAAGTTTCATGATATAATCTTGAGCTTAGCTTGAGAAGGTCTAAACTCTAAAGGCTGACTCACGCCAATAGCTGAAAAAAAGTTCATATGATCTCATGCTCAGTTATTCTAGTTTAGTCCAAGCTCTCTAGTCGTGGTTGAGCTATTTTAACTCGATAAAAGTTTAGACTTTAGTGTTAGATGAAACTCGAAAATAGCTAAAGAGTGAGTTCTATAATTAAGCTAAAGATCGATTCATTATATTTTTCATGTTTTTTTATCGTACTCCCAGTTAATAGATCTAAACGTTATTAATCCTGGCGTCAAAAAAATTGTTCATGCTTATAATATTGGTTGGAGCCCTTCAATAGAGAAGGTAGTCTACAAAAATTGGCGTATGCAAGATAATGCAACGAGCACACGGTATTCTTTATTAAAAGACGAAAGAATAGTTCGCTTTGTGCTCATTGTCTGGCTGCGTGATCTTGAACCTAACCACCTGCCTCTCTTTATAACCTCATTCCCCCTTCTCCGCTTCTACTTTCTACTCGATGTGGGATCAGTGAACCTCTTACTTGTCTTTTACTTGCCTGTTTAAGTTTCACCAGTTAGATTCATGTTGACCGATCGTTGACATAGTTTTCTTATGCGGTATAGGAGTGTATTTTCTGTGATTTATGATTTGCTATTGGGACAACCTTTACAGAAACGGTTTTATCTTGTAATTATCTTGCATGAATACTTTTACAGAAAGGGTTTTATAATAAGTACAACATGTGAAGATGTCAAGTACAATTTAATTGCTTATATGTTGGGATGAACTGGTAAGCAATTTTGTATAAAACCGCTTCAGTCCTGAAATGAAAGATAAGCGCAGCACAAACTTAAATCTTTTTAATTCAGTAAAATATGAACTTAAATGGCTAAATCTATATTTGTTTACATATATAAAATGATACTGAAAATCCAAGCCGGCCTGATATATCCGCTTGGCTCCGGCAAACCATGTCACTTACGTTGTGCAACCTGGTTATTATTTTGAACTTCTAATGGGTCAGATAGAGGCATCTTTATTTTATTTGTTGACAAAATAGATTAAAGTTTTAGCAACATTATTGTTAAAACAGATCGAGGTGTCGTCTTATTGATAAAGTATATATATGTAATTAGTTGATGGAGAAATGGCATAAAGTATTGAGTGAACTGAAATGGAACCATTTGACAATCTTCGAGCTCAAATCAAGTGAATTATAAAGCCTAATATGCCGAATCAAGTTTTTAGCTATAGAAGATTAGTCGGAGTCCTTCAATTAAGAAGACTCTACACATATAGGGCGTATAATGCCCGTAAATACAACAAGCACACGGTATTCTTTAGTAAAGGTGAAAGAATAGGTTGCATTGTGCTTAGCTGCTTGCTGCCTGGATGTGTGCATTTGATATCTGCCAATTCGCTCTAGCTATTGTACAGCAAACTTCCTCACACTACAACTACCCAACTGATGTTGGACTACTAATAAAAAACTCCTTTGTATTTGTGTTTGTTTCAACTACCCAACTGATGTCCGTTGACCCATAGGACGCACCTGATAAACCCGAATGAGTTTTACATACGTTTTCTAATCCTTCTCTCAACTAGATGTAACAAAACTAAATATGATAGTTACAGCCCATTTACTTATGAATTGATCAAATCGGGTTATATTTTGTCTTTAATGAGTCAAGGCGGTAAACTAGACGAAAGGAATGACAAACGAGTCATCTGGGTTAAAAGCCATCTGTAATGTATCTTTATGTCTAAATCATCGTAAACTTTTTTATTTCAGATGTTAGTTGATTATTGAAATAATATAATTTTTTGATGAAACCTCACGCTAATATTCTATGGATAAGAAGTCCTTTCGATTAACCCAACCTTGATGCATTTGTGCCAACTCTACACCTAATGCACTTGCAAGTTTCATTGATGACCAAATTAAATCTCTACAGGTTCTACAAAACAAATTTGCCAAGTCTTGAGCTACAAACACAATACTAAAACTTGATTTGAAGCTCTCAATACAGAGGTAAAAACTTTAAAACCTTAGTACTTGGAATTGTTGGAGCCCTTCAGTGGAGAAGGGACTCTACAAAAATAGGCGTATGCCAGTGAATGCAACAAACACACGGTATTCTTTAGTAAAAGGCGAAAGAATAGTTCGCTTTGTGCTCATTGCCTAGCTCCGTGCCTTTTGCACTAACCACCTGACCCTTTTTTTAAACCACCTTCCTCCCTCTATGCTTTTACTACTCAACCAATGTGGGATCAAGAAATTTTTCTATCACTTTTATGGGTTTTATTTTCTTTCCAGAGTAATTTACTTGATTTATCTCTAATTTTTTATATACATTTGTTGGGAGTAATTTATAGAGATATATAGTAATAAAACTAAATGCAATTCTCATTTTCAGGACCAAACTACAAATTAAGTTTATGTTTTAATGATTGAGTACCGTCTTTTTACACATTTTATTTACTGATACAGTCCGAATCCAAATGTCTTTTCATCCAACAAGACATATCAAGCGATGGAAACTATAAGGTCGTAAGATAGTCGGTAGCCAAAGGCCAATCCTTGAGACATCAGGTTGACAACATTGTTCCTACAAGTACCGACTACTGATACCGGACGCCGGACCACCCTGCGCAACTATGGCTCTCAGAACACATGATCCATTATCGAACCACCCTTTTCATGTGTCTGTATGTAATGACTAGTGCCAATCCACGACCTCGTAAAGGTATAGTGCGTACAAATCTTATACGCAAACCAACATAATTCTCGCGCTATGCATGGAATACAAAATTTTATTGTAAGCGCTAAATCGTTGATAGTGATACTCCATTTGTTTTATCCATATTACTCACAATGGTGAATCAGAGATGGTTGTATCTCATAAGTTAATGGACAATTTGTAAAAGAAGGCATCAATTCTTTCCTTTGCACCAACTGGAATGATTCATTACGAGTCTAAACCACTTTAAAAAGCAAAGGTTACACAAGTGCAAAAACAAACAGATGGTGTGAAAGTGTGAAGCCATGAACTGAAGGTTTTTGACGATAAATGACTTGAAAGACCTACTTGTCAACTGCAATTTTAGCATCAAGACAAGTGAACTCTTCATAAAATGCCTTCAAATGCTCGTATGAATGCTTAACATCATCGACTGCACACATCTCTCTGATGCTGTGCATTGACAATTGTGGAGCTCCAATATCAACTGTCCGAATCCCAGTTCCACTAGCCAGAATCGGTCCAATGGTTGAACCACATGGCATGTCGTTTCGAACAACAAAATCCTGTTTTACATAAATATTTAAATGATGATTGGCTTGTGCATCAAATAAAGAATATGTTATGCACATAATAATCGATGCTTTCATCTCTAATCTTTGAATTAATGTGACAATTCAGACTTAAGTAATTAATTTGGGATATTTTGGAGGTGATACAATGAAAGGTTGGATTACAGGACAGAACAAACAAGTTTTTGTACGGTCCGGTTTGGTTGACCTGAGCCACTTTTTGTCCAAAACTTCAACTTTTTAACTAGATTACCATTGTAATCCTTTCAAACAAAAACTCCCTTTTAAACTACTTTGCTTTAAGTTTACCTGTTTGACTTGTTAGCGATAAAACATAACTCAATCAACCTGTTCAAGTAAATGGATCAATATTGCCACCTCTCTTTTTACCATTTATCAACGATGAGTCAAAAGTCACCAAAATAAATGGACCAGCTTTAACCTAAACTAACCCAACCAGTCTTGATCCATTACCAAACCAGACAATTGTACCACTAAATTCTTAAACTTGTGGGTCAAAAGAGTAGGGTTAAATTTTTAAGTGCAGAAAGGTCTTTGGTTAAATATTTGGTGTTGAGAAGTGAAGCTATAAACAAAAGAAAAAAATGATTTAATAATATAAAGCCATAAAGGTGGATATTTGTCACCTCAAATCCCATTGTTCAACCAGGCCAAAACGATAAACAACAAAACCTTTGACAAACAGAATGTCGAAGACCATAAAATAACTAATAGACCAACCTGAACAGGAAGATTGTGGTTAGCTGCTATTTCCCGGAATATTAAGGCAGTAACAGCATTAGTAGCATATCGTTGATTTGCATTGTGTTTAATCACAAGCCCACCGTGCAACTTTGGTTGATGATTCTCTTCATGTTTATCCTAAGAGAGAAAACATTTTTTTCACATGAGAGCGTTTTCATGAGACTATAATAATTTTTGAAACCTGGTTGCACGATTAACAAACCATATAATTTGGATGTAAGGCATGTGCCATATCAGCAGACACCAGGAAGCTTTTCTGAGTTGCCTTTTCTAGTAACTGCACAAATTAAAGGAAAACAAAGTATCAATAATCAATGTAACCAAAACAATAATTGTCTGATTGCAGTTAAACTCAGCTACAAAATTTTTATTTTTCACTGTTAGCACCTTTTAACTACATAAGAATCTTTATTTTGTTTTCCACACATCACCTAAACTTAATATAGGTATCACATTCGCCTACTCCGGTTAAAATGTCACCACGGTTCAAATAAAGCACCCATAAATGAATATATTGCCTATACATAGCAAAAACTTAGATAATATAACAAAGTAAAGACTACAGGCCTGACTGGCAATTCAATTCTTCAACTCATTCACTTTTGAATGAAGAGGTTTGAATTGGGCTAGTCTAATGGGTTTAAAAACAAACAGAATATCTAAAAGGTAAGCAAGTAAAATGGGGTAAAAGTCGCCCATAGGGTATTAATCATATTAATGCATACAACTTCATGATTCATTTTATTCAAAATTTTAGATTAGTAAATTTACTTTTCTAATCATATTAATCACATTTCTAACTCACATAAAAAGGGGAAAAAGTGTTTCCAGGTCAACCCAACCCATTTCGACCCATACCTAAAAATTACCTATTTTGCTTGTTACCCAACCCGTCCATGGAGATAGGTTATATTAGAGTATGAAGTTGCTCTTACCTGTGAATCTGAGGAAAAGTAGGTTGTAATGCGGGATAGGGCATCAAACATGACTGGGGATCCAGCTCCTTGTGCTGAACTGGACCCAACCTCCTCATGATCAAATAATGCCACCATTCTTACACCACTCTCGTCTTCAAGACTTATTTCTGAAGCTGTGGCATCTATCAAAGCCTGAAATCAATAAACATATTATTTTATAATCCAAAACATTAGAGAAGCTGTAAAAATTGCTACTTGGAGATACAACTCTACGAAAAACACAATGGGCAAAGCAGTAATTGCTACCTTCAAAGAGCAGAAAGACATACAAAGATTGTCAAGCCTTCCTGAGAATACAAACTCCTTCATCGCTCCAGCAATTATGCTAGGTTGAGTGTCACATGCTTGTAACTCAAAATCACAAATGTCATCTGGTTTACAGCCAGCCTTTACTGCAAGAAGCTATAAGAATGAAAGGGAACAATTAGTAACCCAAGAACTATCAATTTTTGATTAATCTAAGGGGGTGGTTGGACCTACTAATTATGTGATATGGAATTATCATCTATATCAGTTATAATAGAACATTTTGCAGGAGATAGTGTTTATATGTGATTTTGCTTGAAGTTGTGATAATCAGATGATAAGTAATTTGAGTGTATGGACTTGGAAAGGGTCACATTGTTTTAGTAACTAGGGGAAACATTTCTATATTGTTAACATATCTAAATCTAAATACAAAATAGACTCCTTATTTTGTATAAACTATATAGCATATTTTAAAGACAGATAAAAAATATGATAAAATAGATAAACTTAATGATGAACAATTTTCCTAGGAAAATATGTTGTATATTTCAAACAATTATGTCTTTATCAAACTGTCAACAGCAAAAATGTAGATGGTAGTCAAGTTAGAGAAAAGAGGATAAATCCCTACTTTCAGTTTTTCCATGTATAATTAATTTCATTGCAGCCAATAAGAATGTGGTAACTGAATCTGATTATTTGACCCCTAAGTAATCAGATTTAAAAATACTCAATCCAAAATAATAAAACTGACTATTTTAAGTCATTAACTTCAAATCACTCCAATCAGATTTCAGTTTTCATCTGAACCCCCCCTCAGACAGATATTAGCTATGTGGCAGTTTGAACAACCGGAAATTCATAAACCTTCCTCGAAAAGATTAAAAAATGCAAAACATAAAAATCAAGTGCACTACCTGCAAAAGAAGAGAATGATGCTTCTGGTTACTGGAAGTATTTGAACTTTCTTTGGGCTTCCCATCTGGGCCATTCTCAGCAACCGGTTTATTGAGCTCAGCCTATTAAACATATACTTACTTAGCATCATCGATTATCTTTAAGATATGTCAATAACATAACTAAATTGTGCAGTTAATTATTACCTTAACAGACGTTGCCAAGACAGGAGCAAGATGACTTTGCGTATTCACCTTAAATCCATCATTAACTCCCCTATCCAACCAAAGTCAACAATAAATCCACCATAAGCTTGAATACCTAGGAAGATGACTAAACGTGGTAATTCTACCCATTTACTTAACTCCTCTAGAGGTCAATTACATTATGTATAATCTCAAACAGATCCAATCAAAAAACATACGTAAATATGGAGAAGGCTAGATGGCTCGTAAAGGTTAAACAGGTTGAAAGTTGACCGAAGTGTACTTTTAATGCATGCAACATCCAAAATCAATACTTAATCTGACATTCAGATAATCATTGTAATAATATATATTTCGGAACTTATATTTAACGCATCGAATTTTTATGTACAAGAAATGAACAAAAGGTGTTTGTTGGTCAACCTGATCTGCCTAAACGACCCGCTGCACTACAAATTACCCATTTTAACCAGTTACCCGACCTGCACATGTGAAAATAGACTACCTGTCCAGGTGAATTGCCAGGGTTGGAATTCGCATTATAGGTTCTTCAAGCCTAACAAGACGGTGCGAGTAAGATGCACCATCGCCTTTTCCTTCTTTAATCATCATTCTTCCAGCAATAGTTAAGTCACGGTCAAACCATGTATGCCACAAACCACCTCCATATGTCTGAACACCAACTTCTAAATAACCACCTTTTGATACCTAATGAATATATGTTGCAACGTTTCAAAAAAGAGAAAAGAACGAAATGGGTTCATAACTTACAAATATCAAAGATATTACCTTTGACACAGGCTTCAATTTAAGACAAGGACTGTCAGTATGAGCACCAACTATGTGGAATCCATTACCAGCAACATATCTAGACAAGAAAATAAGATTAGAAAACCCAAAAGCTAATGCCTGCATAAAGTCTCAAAAGGACTACGATTAAGCTACAGCATCCAAAATTACTAGCTTAATGATCGAAATGAAGAACTTGTAGATTTGAAGTAACACAGATATTAACATCTGAAAGATCAATGTTCCTGAAATATCTCGCAGGGCATTTGGACGTGCATTTTGAAAGTAATGCTAAATTATAAAAACCAGATATTAGATTGTAATGAAACATGAGAAAACAAAGCATCACGCACAACATCACGTTTGGATATGTTAAGCTGCATGAAGATACTAACAAAAAGGTAATAGATGGTCAGTTTCATACACGCCACAACAAAACTTAGAGTACCACCAATCTTTAATCTTTCTGATTAGCAACTTCTACTTCTGACTATCCCATTATTACGAGTCAAATTAGATTATCCACGACTCTACAGATGTATTAAAGTTGCCTATTAACCTTTTCTTCCAACCTAACTATTTAAATATAATTACTTGACCCATACATAACTATAACTTCATTATAATAGAAAGTTACCCGAAAACTATAAATTGGTAATATATGCTACTTCGTTCTATCACCTCATATATATCATTTTATATTCTCAACATTAACAAGTAGCAAATTACATACTACGTATTAACAA
This sequence comes from Pseudognaphalium luteoalbum, assembly GCA_963422505.1. Lineage (NCBI taxonomy): Eukaryota > Viridiplantae > Streptophyta > Magnoliopsida > Asterales > Asteraceae > Pseudognaphalium > Pseudognaphalium luteoalbum. The sequence goes on from OY730194.1 coordinate 8,314,431, forward strand.
GACAAAAGTCAACCACATAAAAAACTCGAAAAATTCACTCATTTTTCAACATCATCAAATACAAGAATTCAATTCAATTCAATACGATTAATAAATAAATCAGAAACATATACATGAAAAGTCAAACAAACATACTTTTTACCAATAGCAAATGCAACAATAGTAGAATAATTTCGCGTAAAGAAATACTTCTTTCCAGGTTCTAAACTCCAATCTCCCCTTTCGTAAAGTTGCTCATATCCTGCAACTTTCAATCTCCTTTTTGCTTCATCTACAATCCACACACAATTTTATACACAAACGACCGTTAAATTGATTGACTACATAGAGCTAATCAGCTATTAGCACTTCGTAACATAATTAAGAACACGATCAATCAATTAATTGTTAGGGTTTTGTATTTCTGATTCGAATTAATCAATCAATCAATCAATTAATTAATCAATTACCGACGGCGTGGAAGGCTGTGGGAGACGCGTTTAAGAAGTCGATGAGATCGCCGGCGACTGAGATTCCTTCCGTTGCCATTGATTTGATCGGAATATTCTTTTTTTCCGGTGCGTGCGAAGTAGGTTGTTTGTTAACAACGATGTGAGTGTTATTTAACTTCTTGTTATTAAAAGTTAAACAACATGGCATCTCGAATTGATGCAAACGTCACTAGTAGTAGTTAATTACAGTACGGAGTAACAACTAATTACGTGATTAATCAATTAAAAAAAACTGTATTTAAATAGAGGATAGTTTAAGGGTATTTATGTAATTTTAATAATAACCGTCACCGGTTTTTTCTCCCCTCCCGTCGGCCGTCGCATATCTCAAATTTGTTTGAAAAAATCCCTAAAATCGTGATTGGAAAGTAGTCGAAATTCAAAACGTAAAAAAGTCAATGGTGGCTATGTAATCTAGATCCAATTATTGTGGAATGAAAAGTGGAATCATGATAATTTAGAAAAAAAATTTAGAGGTAGAGAGATACATTAATAACGGATGGAAAATAAGAAATTTGGACACGCATTTAATATTTGTATCTTAATAATAACCATTCACCTTTTAAATATAACTTTCTCAACCAACCTAATTTACAACATTTTTGTGCACTCTTAGGGCTATAAATAGCAAAATCCATAACTGATTACTAACAAGCCTTTAGATAGTTACAAAGTGAAAAGCACAACTACAGTTGAAACATCATTTTCATCCGGATCTTAACTGCGTCATATCATTTACTTTTAGGACATAAATTAAAGTTTCTTAATTTTAATTCAAACAATTTAGACCATTTCAAGTGTTGTGTAATATCAGCGTCATATCATATCAGTACTTCTCAAACGACACACAACCAACAAAATAGTACCAACAATAACTATAACATCCTCTCTATCGGTCTGGTAATTCCTTTATTTTAATTGATTATTTAATTGTTTTAGGAATTTCTTGATATTAATTGTTTTATTGTAAAGCTTAGATAAATAAGTCAAAGAACTTATTGTGGATAGTGAACTATTGGTTATTTTAAACTATTCTAGTAGATGGTAAAATAAAATAATATTTCTTGTAAGTGATTTTTAGGTTCCAGACAATAGGTTTAAGAAAGGGAATAAAAAAAATTAAGGATATAGGAGTCGGTTTTGGGAAGAGACCGACCTAAACTCTTTACCTTTCCCAAATTTGCCAAATAGTGACATTTACACACAAACTATAAACCCTATAATCTAAGTGAAGCTAATTAGTTGGTGAATTCAACTAAGATCATCCTAATTACATGAACTTCTTCATCATCTTGTTCATCCTCTTGCTTTATCCATTTCAAATTGTAAGTATTTGTTATGAATTGGTTTTGATTAAATCAAGCATGTTAATGATGTATAAGCAAATTGAAGTTGAAATGTTGTTAGTTGATGTTATGTGATGAGGTATAGTGTTATTTGAGTTATTAGTAACTTTAGAAACTTGGTTTGGTTATGTTTAGTTGAAAATTTCGAGTTAGGGTTCGAGCTGTGTGTGTGCAGGTCAGTACTTGAGCTGAAGAACAGCTCAACGCGATCCCCATGATAGGCCTGGATCGCGTTTACTAGCTATAAATTTAATCAAGACGTATTTTGTTCTTGGGAACGCGATCCCAAGCATTCACCCGGATTGCGTTGCCAAGTGCGAATCGGTCACAGAAAGTTTTTTTTATAAGGAACGCGATCCCAAGCCTTAGTCTGGATCGCGTTGCCAAGAACAATTTGGTTACAGAATAGTTTTCAACATGGGAACGCGATCCCACCATTATTTCTGGATCGCGTTGCTTAGTGTAAATTGGTAACAAAAACTTTTCTTAGAGAGAACGTGATCCCACCCACTAGACCCGGATCGCGTTTGCCAGTATAATTTTGATGATTACGATAACTTGTGAACTTATATAATTACCTTATTTATGTAGTATTGTTATTAATACCACTTAAACTTATTGATGATTATATTATAATATAGTTGTGTTTCAACTATGAATTTAATTACTAACTTCTATTGATTTCATTCTCAGATCATCTGAAGACTCAGTGAGACAAGTTAACTGAGTAAATGAACTAAGATTGACAGGTGAGTGGATCTGGAAGTCTGGAACTCACTGTTTGATTTAGTTGTAATTGTTTGATTGCCACAAGTAAACGTATATGTGTTTATTATACTTGTTAGTTTGAATTGTTGACTAAGAATCTACGTGTTAATTGGCCTACGGGCATCAGTGTTATTGAGGTCAACGTGTTAGTTGGGCTAGTTGGTTATTATGTGAATTACACAGGGACTTGATACATTTGTTGTTTAGGGAACCTGTGCTTGATTATAATAACGATTTGCTATCGGTCTATTCTGTATTGGCCTTACAGATTGATGGTAAGTGTTCTTGGAGAACCACCCGAGTATTATGGTATCTCAAGAACCACCAATCCTCATTGATAAATGTGTGTTTATGATTATTTAGTGTAAACAGATGATAATGCTAAGTTGAATTGTGTGTGACACATTCACTCACTTAGCTTCGTGTTAATCCCTCATTTACTTCATGCAGGTTATGTTTTAGGTTTGTGGATAGCAGGAAATGGATGCTTTGAAAGCAAGAAATGTTTGACGCCTTACAACTCTGATATGCTTTTAATAAACTAACGTTGGAGTTATATAATACTCGATTTTGTGTATTAAATGTAATATGGGTTTAATAACGTTAAACAATGGTGTGTTTTAATATGTAAATATTTTATGTACATTTTAGTTATATGTACAGTGTTTATAATGAAATATGTTTTTTTATATACGCTTCTGAATAAATAATGTATTATATTAATTTATAGAAAGAAGGGTGTTATAATAACCGTGTCACCTCAATTATCGATCTCTAACATTTAGCAATATACCTTAATTTACATACATCAAACAAAAGATAAAATAGACATAAAATTGAGATGGCCCCACATTCTCGTCGCCTCCTTCATCGCTATACTAACGCAACTCAATCGATGAGCCGATGTCAATGAAGTTGATTGGTCAATGCGCGTCAATCTGGGAATCGGCAAGGCTGTTGGCACCCGCCTTATTAGACACCACATTTTTCATGTTTATACTAAAATTTAAGTTAATATTGTTGTGAATATCATCACTAATAATAAATGTATTCATTCTAAATAGGGAAGATGAGTGCTCATTATAATAATTTGAATAAAAATAAAAATAAAAATTTGATCAATGTCTTAATTGGGTTATCAAATCTCTTAATTTTAAACTAGCATATTACACACGTAATGCAACGATTATAAAAGTTTTTCTCCGCAGTAATATTTTCATTTAATGTGAATGCAAATTAAAGTATTGAACCTTTTTACGCATGTTTGATTATATTTCAAACTAGATTATAAGTCCTAGTATATACATGCTTTGTTATTGTTTAACTAAAAAGGGATGTTTTTATTTTTTAATTTAACTAAAATAGAGGGAGTTAATTGATTAATTAAATTAAATTTTGAATTGATAATGTTATAACTCCGTTTATTATATTATATTTAGAGTGAGGTTCAAATTAGAATGACAAAAATGTTGAGAATAGAGGAACCAATCAGAATGCTTCATTTTTATTAGGGGTGGAGGGATATTTTAGTCATTATACATTTTCCTTTAATCTATTTAAATAAATACAAAATTAAAAAGAGATTTGGAAATATTATTAAAATCTAATATTATTATACATACGGATACATACAAATAGATATATACACATACACGTGCATACGTAACGATCGCAGTCGAAGAGTTTTTTCATATCGATCGCTACAGAGGTCAAATGTAAGGTACGGAAACCATTAATAAGATTCAAAATTCTTCAATTCAAACAACGCACGGTCGATTTTTGCTATAACTGTGATTCGATCAGGTTTTATGATTCGGTCGTATTTTGCGTGATTTTCATGTTATTACTTCCTTCTATATACGATTTGCTTAATTAAAATCGCAATTGCATACTGATACCTACTGATTTATCAATCAATTTTTAACCAAACCGCAAAATCTAAACACACGCAAAATCGTACCATGATCATCAAACTCTGTTTCAATTGAATCACGACACGACTAGTGTGATAACATATATGATACTAGTAGCGAATGAAAATCAGTAGTCTATGTATGTCATGTGATTCGTTTTAGTTGTTAAAATCCATCAAAAATAGTTGAAAAAAAGTTTCAGCGGTTGATTATCAATTCAGTAACACATGTAATACACGATAAACATGTATTATTGTGTTGTACAAAAAGAGATGGTTGTATAGAGGAATGTAAAACTACTGATGTTGAGCAATAGAATAATGCACAGGCTACAAATAATAGGTGCTTTGATATCACATGTTTTAGTTATTAGTAACATGTGTAATAATATGTGGATCCTTTATGCTTGTTTATACAATAAAGTACGACTACATCCTATCTATTGAAAAAAAACTGCTAAAAAGATACATAACATCTAACTAAAAATAATAATAACATATGTGATACTTTCAAATAAATGATTTTTACATATGACATCTGTTACTAACACATATGTTAATAATTGATAAACATATGAGTTACTATTTAATATCGCATGTGTTACCGGTTACAAAATCTTTTACAGGATCAACGCTTACACCAAAAACCATACACTACATTTCAAATGAGATTGAAACACTATAATCTACTATTAGTTAGTATCACATGTGTTACCGGTTAGTTTCTTAACGTGTGTATCGTTACATTGTTCTCAAATAGACTTAAAAAAATACTTTATCCAACCGGTTCAACATGATGTTCGTACCTTTGACCGGAATAGACAACCACGGGACGAGTGTGACGCTTGGTGCGGGCTTGCTAAATAATGAAACTGCTGATAGTTATAATTGGCTCAACGCCTTCCAAAATACGTTTGGAGTGCAGCCATGAATTATCGTGACAGATTAGTCAAGTCAATTAAAAAAACCGTGGATGAGGTTTGACCGAGTTGAAACATAGGCTTTGCATGTGGCACATCACAGAAAGGTATGTCTGTTGTAATATTATATGATAACACTCATCTGAAAGTATGTCACATGTGTTTGAATGTAGCTTGTTTCAAAAAATATGTGTTACTGGTTGCTAACACGTGTGTTACCGGATGCTAACACATGTGTTACCAGATAACGAGATGCTAACACGTGTGATATTGTATGTATTTTGTGATTGCGGATTCTTCATGATGTACCTGATGACAAGGAGTTCAAGAAAAAGTTCAACAAGATTATATGGAACATGTGAATTACTCCTTCATAGTTTGAAGAAGAGTGAGCAAAACTGATGGAATAGTAGAACAAACATGTGTTACTAGTTTAGTATCAAAGTGATACTTGCTTGTAAAATGTATATGCTATTAATATGTGACATCAACTACTTGTTTCCTACTGTGAGCTTAGTAACTTTGATTGCATTCTTGTTTGTCAACCATCTAGTTTCCCCTTAAATGTAATGGGTTCCCTATGGGTGCAAAAATAAATAAATGCTCTTCTTGGACTTAAATCTTTGATAAGTTTTATAAAATTTATCTAGCTAATTGAAAAGCTAAAACACTTTCAATAGACATTTTACCTTAATTAAATTAGTTTTGGGGGAGTCTTGGCACATATTACAACTATCTATTACAAGCTCCTAAAAAAGTTCTAAAAGGCTTGAAAGGTTTAGAAGAATTTTTTAAGGGAAAAAAAATCATGGATTGCATAGGATACAAATCTTTTATCTCATAAAAATGGTGGTCTGGGTGTTAATGGACTTCAGACTAGTAATTATGTCTTTCTAGCACGGTGGTGAAGATTCCTTGTCGAGCTCAATGCACTTTGGTGTAAAGTTAGTAAGGCTAATTATGGCGAATATTGTAACACCCGTCAAATTAAGACTAGAGATTAGTGCTTAATCCTTTGTTAATACATGTAATTAGTTCGAATTTAGGCTAATTAATGTATCGAAATATATATTGATGAATATATACGATTATGCGATTTGATTAAATCGTACGCAAATCAAATCGAATGTAATTCGATTCAATTTATACGGACGTTGGTGAACAATTTTATTAAGTAATATGACATTATTTGATAACTCTATTTTGTCCAAAATATTATTTAGATAATATTCCAACTCAAATTCGTATCGTATTAACAACATTTACGCGATTAAAACAATAACTCGCGAACAAAACGAAACAAGTTAAGTTATATTTTATAACTCAATTATTAAGTATTTGATGAAATACTTCAATTAAAATATCGAATAAATAATTGTATTTCAAAACCTATAATTAAATGTACGAAAAATGATTAAAACGACCGAGAAAACGAACACCGCTCGGAACGCAAAAGCACAGGGTTAAAAGTTGGAGACCCACACTCCGGTGGGCCCCCACCCAACCGGCAAAGGAGGGGACATCACCCCCCTCCCTTTTCCCTCTTCTCTCATTCCCCACATCCTCACTCTCTCTTTTCCCCTTCCTCCTTCTTTCTCTCCACCTCCACCCCACATCACAACCACCTTAAATTACAAAATAACACCACCAAAACACCTCGGATTACTTTGCTTATTTGAAGAAAAATGACCACCTCGCAACGATCTACATTTCTATCTTTCTGAATTCCCCTCGCGCGAAATCGTAAGTTTCCGACAAAACTCGAAACTCTCCGATTTTACTCATTTTCACTTGTTTATGGGTTATTTAAGCTTGAAATGTCCAAATATGGGTTGGGTAAAAGAATCGGACCAAAAGGTCGCCGAAAAACATGTTTTTGGCTCAAATTCCGGCCAACAGCTCGTTGTGTCGCAGAAGCTCCATGCCACCTGCGACACAAGCCCTTATGTCGCTAAACCCTTACTTATGTCGCATATAGCGACACAAGTGACTATGTCGCAGAACTCATTTTCCGTCTCATATAGCGACACAACATTTTATGTCGCATTAAATTGCGGACGTCGCACTTAGCGACACAAAGACTTGTGTCGCAGACATGATCTGCGACACAATAGACTATGTCGCACCTAGCGACATAAGCCTTATGTCGCACGTAGTGTCGCATGAAACAGAACCAAGAAAACACATATTTTACTAAGTGTCGAGACCTAAAATTTTATCACTTGATTTCACCCAAATTCAAGTCCAGGTGCGTTTTTCACCAAAGCAATATAATAGAAATAAAAAAATTTTGAGCTGACTTGGCATCTCAACCCCAACCAGGGACCAGCCCCTTGGACCCCGCCAGGGGTTGCCACCCCTGGGACCCCGCTAACCAGGGGCGCTGCCCCCGGAACCCCGTCACCTAAAGTTTATAAATACTTTTAAGTATAACCCCTTTCGAAAATCAAAATAATAATGTGGGATTATTATTACAAACAAATCACCAACGGGCCATACACATTTTCAAAACTCAAGATTAATCAACCAAAGTGTAGTCATTTGGACATTCTAGTTGGACGAGCAACTACAAAGGTAGTCTTTTAAGATACCTAATCAATTAATAACCATCGCGTGTCGTGGACACCCTCAGGTTACAAGTCTTCGGACAATCACAAATCGGCTAATCAACCCACGTTAATTGATTAAACGCATCAAGACTCAGGTGAGTCTCATGGCCCCTCTTTTACTGTTTTTACTCAGGGGTGTGATCCATTGCTTATTTTAACATGTGAACGTAAGTACAAACATTTACATATACTACATGAGTTTTACACAACTAATCATTTCAAAGTCCTCCGTCAGCATAGTTTGGTAATACGTTGTAGCGTGAATATTAGTATATGATATCATATAGGATTGACCCTCCTCGTCCGGGTTAGCAAGCACTAACTGGGTAAATGGACGTACTAATATTTGTTCAGACGAGTGTTGATTAGGCACTCGTGGAGGCACCTCGCTCAGGCACTGATTGTGATCCTGACCCCTCGAGTTAAGCTCAGACTATGTGCTCATGGTTGTATACATTATCTTTAACTTTATTTGCTGGATGCAAATCAGTACTTAAATCTTGCGGTTCATACGATATTATTTGATACTCAAACCTGTGAGCTCACCAGCGTTAGCTGACCCATTTTAGCATGTATCACAGGTACTCAGCAGTAGATCTGGACTGCCCTCAGGATTACTATAGCTCGAGTCAGCATGCAGACAATAGAGATTTTCTTGCATTAATATATTTTGTACAAGTATTTATGTATTGAAATCTCTCATTAAATCGAACACGAGCTATGTACGGGTTCAACTGTTGTAAACATTTTAAATATTAGTATATTTTGTTAAAACGACGCATATAGAGTCGTTTGCTATATATCTGTATGCTTTGATTATTGATTAGTAACACCCAAATTATGCTTCCTTCAAACGAAAATTTTGGGGGTGTTACAAATATGTAGGTTTATATCAAGCCGGTTTAGGTTCTGATTGTTCAAGAATTTGGAAGCAAAATGAAAGTTTGAAAAAGTTATCTTGCCAAGGCTAACATAAATCTTTTATATTTATCTAGAAAGAAGATTGAAAATAGTAAAGATACTGGCTTTTGGCATGATAATTGAGGTGAGGCATAATATCAAAGGAAAAGTATCCAAGATTGTTTCTTCTAGAAACATATAAGCTTGCTAGTGTGAGTGATAGGTTGCGAGTTTTGGATGGAAGAACAAAGCCTATGTAGGCTTGGCGTTGTTGTGTTACCGTAGTTGGCCTCAATTAGTTCGATACCAAGAATTGTTGGAATTGATTGCTAATGTGAGACTTACTAGTGGCCAAGATAGATGGATCTACAGGTTACTTTGTGATGTTGAACTGTGAGATTAGGATAAACACTATGATGGTTAGATAGCTATATGGGTCGGGTCGGGTCGAATTAACCCAACTCAATTAACACGTAACCTTTAAACTAGAGCCTTAAGTTATAATTAAGTAATAGGGTCGGGTTTGTGGAGTAAATTTTACTTATAAAAATCTAACTAACTCAGCTTGACCAGGCTAATCTTTATTGGGGTCACATAAACCCCATTAACACTTCTAGCTGCATATCGTCAACATATATGTAATATGTACTTCGTATATGAATTGGTGTGATTTTGACATTCTAAATTAATAATAACAAAAATAATGTCAAATAAAAAATTGTAAATAAGCTATTAACAACCTAAGCATAGCAAAACTTTAACAATTCGAACCAACATAATAATATGCGTTTATCAATAACCACACGACCTACATATGCTGACATTTGATTCGCAAAAACATCAATAATATGCCATTCATTGTATTATCACTGCATTGTAAAAACATGATAATTAAAAAATCAATATAACTAACAATTGATATCCTATACAAATAAGATGATAAATATGGTGTACAAAGAGGTCTTTCAAAGAATATAATTTATGTTTCATATTTCAACCTAATCATTTATAATTGCATCCTTCTATTATTTTTTCAAAGTATTCATTTGCTTATGTGTAATTAGATACCTTTATAATCCAATGTAATCTAATGTATATTAAATGCTTACCATTGAAATTTACTATTTACACCTTCAATTTCGTATATTAGTTCCAAACAATATTTAATATCCCTTAACTCATAACATTCTACTTTATCATATAAGGATCCTACTAACATTTATGAAAAAATAATTACGAATTCATCGGCCGTGTGTATACATGGGTTTTAGGACTAGTTATATATATAATACCTTTATGCATTTTTGTTGATGTCTTACGGGTTTTGGGACTAGTTATATATATACTACCTTTATGCATTTTTGTTGATGCCTTGCTGAATTTAAGATGCGAAAACACGAAATTATCCCTCAATTAATTAAACTAACATCTATATAATTATAAATAATCATTAATCAATCAATCAATTATTTATCTTAAGTTAAAACACATTCATTACAAAATATTAATCAATCAACTAATATACAGTTTGAAAATAATTTCATTCAAAAAGGATTTTGGTTTAAAATATGAAATCAACCGGCTATGCGTTCGATGGATGACTTTGAAATTATAATAAGGTCAATTCTCTCTCCTATTCCTAATAAAAATCTACGTTATTTGCCGTTGCTTTTGAAATGCCAAGTTTATTAAATCTTCAAACATGAATAGATATTTCATGTATATATTTACTTTTTCAAATGTATGTATAAACAAGCTTAATAACTTATCCAACTAACATGTTATGTTACATAGTATAAGATAGAGAAGATAACACCAGATAAAACGGGTGAGTTTTTAGTTCTGGTTTAGGTGTTTGTACATTATTGATTTATTATTTTCGTAGCTAATAATTTTCCTAAACTTTAATCACGTAGAAGGTAATGAGATACCTTAAGGTTCCAATGAGAACACTTCAAAAATAAGAACGGTAAGAACACTTCATAAATGCACAATTAGCGAACAAAATTATTAAATTCACACTCATACATATCAAATATGTGTAGAAAAATTGTTTAGAATAGATTTAAACTTTCGAAAATACACAAAAATTGAAAAAATGGTTGATGCACAATTATAGAGATGATCGTGCATCAATATATTTTTTTTCTGCATTTTTAAAAGTGTGCATTTGTTTTTCTTTGCATATTTGAGATGTATAACTGTGAATCTAATAATTTTTGTAGGCTAGTTGTGCAGTTATGAGGCGTTCCCGCCATTCTTATTTTTGAAGTGTTCTCAATTCATTCAAACTTAACTAAATATATCTAACAACAATCATTAGGGATTTAATGTAAAGAAAAAGAAAAAAAAAACATATAAAAAAAACTTGCAAGTGCCCCCTCCACCCAATCAGAATCAAAAGTAGGTACTCTCCGACCAAAACCTCTCTGCAATCTACTCGCCGGCGACCAACTAACGGTAAGTCTTTCCACTTCTCCGGTCATCTTCTTTATTCAACGATCATCATCATTCTATTCGATTCCCCCTTTTCACTTGTTTCATAAAATTAGGGCAAATTATCATCAACCCTAACTATCAAGTGTCAACATACTTGATTGTTATATGCCAATACAATTTGTGCATATTTGATTGATTAATGTTGGAATATTTTGATTTCTAGGGTTTTGACTGTCAAAGTTAAGGCCTTTGTATGTGGTGATATATTGTAAGTTTGTGTTAAAATCAGGGTTGTAAACAAGCTGGAGTTTTTTTGTTAAGTGATTTGACTGCGATTGCGTTCTAGGTAAAAGAAAAGAAAAAAGAGCGTGAAACATTTAAGTTTAAGTTAAGGACTTTGAACGTGTTGATGTTGTTAGTTTGATTTAAAGTGAGGCTGATCGAGTTATGAAGCATAGCCTAGATGAGTTTTTCTAGCTTTACAGTTGATCTTGCGATTTTCTTCAGGCTAACTCGAATGTGCATAAAAAAGACTTGTTTAGTGAATTGAGCTTTAGTGAATTGAGTTCAAGGACTTGTTTAGTGAATTGAGTTCAAGTGTTACAGTTTAATCGAGCTTTAGTATGATGAAGCTGAATCTCGTTTTATCTGCAGCCCAACTTACATGGTCTTGTAAAAATTAAATCTACAATTTAGTCATAAGATCGTGTTAATATCACATAGTAACGCTAATGTCTTCTGTCTTGCAATTTGAATGCAGTAGGTATTTTTATTGAAGTTGGACTTTATAGGTTTGTTTATACTGTTCCTACGGTACTCTATGTACAAATGACTGATAGCTAATGAGCATATCAATTGAATGGGTCAATGCCACAAAAGATATCTCACTTTATCAAATTTCTCATTGCAGGTACTCAACTTTTTTGTGAGTGTAAGGTATTCAAGTTCTGTTTACTGATAAAAAAGGGACCTTTTTTTATCAAGTCAAAAACATAATGAGTTTTTTTATCTATGTTAACAAAGGGACTTTTATTGCTGTCATGATGCTTCGTAAGGGAAACGAATCCCTTTTTAATTGTAAAAAAACAGAAAAATGTAGTCTCATGACCTTCCAAAAACTTCTTTTTTATTTTTGTGTGCTGTGATGCTTCAAAAGGTACAGAAATCCGTTTTTGGTGGTTAGGAAAACTATAATTCTGTAAATTGATCAGAAAAATAAAGTGTGCCGAAAATGAGAAATTTGGTTAACCTGGATACCGTTTGTGCCATCCACCCTTGACCAATTTGGCCTAGTGGTTTATTATATATTGGGCTTCTAAGTGGCCACTTCTTGATATGTCATATGACTTCAGTCAATACAGGGCTCAAACTGCACAACTATGTTTCAGTTTCTTTTTGATATTTCCATATATAGCCTCATCACTTGAGACCAGTTTGTGCACTTTTTATAACTTGTTCTCTATGTACAATTTCAGAGGCGTTATCAACAGCTTTATAATATATGGCTTCCTTTCGAGCTTTCCTGAACAGTCCCGTTGGCCCTAAAACTACTCATTTTTGGGGTCCAGTAGCCAACTGGGGATTTGTTGTTGCGGTACGCCTTTTTACTAGATCATTGATAGTGCACGAGAGGTGGCAAAATGGGCGGGTTGTGTAACAGGTCAAGATTGGTATATGTGCAGGTCGAAATGAGCCGGGTTGAATGTGGTTGCAAAATAAGAATAACTCTATTTTTATTGACAATTATCTAAAGTTACGAACAAATGATGCAGGAGGTTGTATGCCTACAAAAGTATATCTTGGGTGATACTCTACCTGTTTTTCTAATAGTTTTTTCTATTTGATCATTCACAAGTAAATGGGTCCAAATTGAATGGGTCAAAATTGCCACCTCTAGCTACAACTGACTTTTATGAAAGATATATATGCTTGGTTGCAAGAATCTTCTTATTAAAGTCTTTAGTTGACAAAAAATGGTAGGGGCTGGTGGACATGCAAAAACCACCAGAGATGATATCTGGCAACATGACAGCAGGTTGGTCCTCCTCCATTTATATTAATGTGGTTATAAAGGTTAAGATTGTTATTTTACTGTTAACTTATTGGTTCAGCGATGTGCGTCTATTCTGGATTATTCATGAGGTTTGCATGGATGGTGAAGCCTCGTAACTACCTACTTCTAGCATGTCATGCCTCAAATGAAACGGTTCAGATGTATCAACTTTCACGATGGGCAAAGAGTCAAGGGTAAGCATCTTTCCATGCAATGCTGGTTATACTTGTATCGGAGGTGGAACTTTTAAACCAATTATTTGCAAATGGTCGATTTGGGTTGTATAGTTTATTCCTAATGGGGTTTAACTGGTAATAGTAAACAAATTGCTGGAAAAAGAACTGGTTAAGTGGTTCAGGTATTATTGGCTGAAAACTTTATCCAAATTGTATCTTATGTACTCAAATTGGTAGTTTTTATAGGTATTCAAGTTCAATTATTCCTAGAGTAGGTGTGCAATGACTTCTACCTTAGGTAGCCAATAAATGTGACTACCACGTCATCAAAAACTGGTGCCACGTGAACGGTTTGCAAGTCATTAGAGGTCAGATACATGCAATAACAGTAATATAAAATTTGATAGATGCAACATTAACTATATTAGTAATAAATTGATACATTAGAATGTAAATTACCAAGTATTATATCACATCGTTTTTATATCAAAGTATTTTTCAAATTAAAATGATGAATAAGAATAGTGTTGCTGTAAGGTCAACCCTACCCATTTGACCTGAACATGCTATACAACCTGTCGGAGCCATCCGTTTTTGGGACTTAACATGTCCTGAACCAACTTTAGATCAGTTTGGTTACAAGTTCAGTTATCTCTATTGTCTCGTACAGTTCTGGTCGAACTCGTATAAACGTATGCAAGTTCTAGATGGCCCTATGTTTGCAACTTTTACTAACATTCTTTATGTTGTGTTTGTGCCAAAGGTATTTACAGCAGAAGGAAGAGAAAGCTCCATCAACTTGAACCAACATTGTTACCTTTATCCTTCTTGGACTCTTTGTGTGGTAATTTTGGTTTTATTGTTTCTTGCTTCGTCTTCTTCCTTTGAAGCTCAATGTAATTGTTGGTTTAAAGCTAAGCTAGTTTGCCAGCTACATGTGCCATCTTGATCCCCATTGATGGTGATACAGGTGTGATGACTTAATCTTCGTTACTGCTTTTTACTCTCTTTATTTTGTTCTTTGGCATCTTATTTAATAAATATATATTGATGTATTCTCTTTTTACCCTGGTATTTGAAAACATTGTATGATCAATCTATTGAAGCTTCGATTTTTTTTTCTTTTTCTAATGTATATGTGATTTATGTACCCTAATGCATTCAAATGGAATTATTAGATCTATCGATGACACGAGTTGTGCAAGTAACAAGCCAAACATGTTATCTCAGATTGAGTAATGTTAAATGTGGTTAAGCTTGTCATTTAGGATTTTATTTTCTTCTAACATTATATTATGGAGTATTTCCAGAGAAATTTACATTTTCTAGTAACACTAATCAAACTTTCATAACTAAGATCATTTTTGCGAACGAATTGATCAACGTGTTCCATAAACAAAGATCTTTGAGTTCGACGGAGTCGAAAAGCTTTCAAATTTGAACAGGGTCTTTGAAAACATAGTAGGTGTTGATGAGATTTGTTAAGATGATAGGGTTTCGGTGAAGACCTGAAGTTGAGCATGGGTTTGTTGTGTTAGTTTTAGAGATTGATTGTGTATTGAGAGTTTAAGAAGGTTGAGAAAATGGGAAATGGCGGGAGATTGCCACGACTCTATGGAGAACATATGTGATACTTTCATTGATATGGGGTGTTTGGTTGATAAATCTTGAGCTAAAATAAATAAGGAATGTTTGTTCTGGGGTGTTTTTGATTTGGGTTCGGAAATAAATTGTTCGAAAATGTTTGGCTGGGCTTTACAAATTACGAGTAGTATGATACCCTTTGCATAATTTTTTTCTTTTTTTTGTTGTCAAAATGGTGAGTTCTGGGAACCAAATATGACCATGGGGTTTAATTCGGATAGTAGTTAATATATGACATGCGTTTTGCTTGAACCCCTATTTAGATTTCTCCCCATGAGGTTTGCAGGAGGCGTACTCTACTTCACTACCCATAATTGAACCGCATTAAGTGTGTGCTCGCTCTGCGAGTACCTGGTTTAAGACCTACCATTCGAGTTGCGGATAATCTGATTATAAAAATTACAATTGGTTAGTTCTTATACACATGCTGGTTTGCATTCACTTCCTCTAAGAACCATGATTTTCCTTACATTGTTTCGAGTAAGGGTGTGGTTCCAGAGAAAAAGAGAATTAATTAGAAAGATAAGAAGTCAATAATGAGGAGATACATTATAGTTAGGGAGTTGATAAATACAACAAAAAAGTGATTTTTACACCACACTGTACATCAGCTGTTGCATATAGTACAAGTACTCATAGCATGATTTTTGTGTCTAAATTATTTTGTTGTTGTATTTATCAGCTCCCTTATAGATAAGGTGTGTCATGGTAAAAAGTCACGTTCCATCATTGTTTAAAGTCAGATGTCACAAAAGTAGACTAATAAGGTATAGAATGTTTATGGGAGAATATCATGTATCCCCAATCTAAACACCTTAATTACATATTTACCCACCTAAACGCTCTAATTACATATATCACCAATCTAGATTAGAGCATCTCCAATGATATATTTTGTAAAGTTTTTCATTCAAAAGCTTTTTTGTTAAAAGCTATTACTCTAATGAGAAAAAACTTTAGAAAAGTTTTATAGTACATAAATCTCACTAAATGCTAATAAAATAACCCAAATATATAGGGACTACTTAACTTATTACTAAATCTCAAGCTTTATAATAAAATTTACACTAAATATTGAAAAGCTTTTTATAAAGCTTTTTTGACTAGTAAAAGCTTTAAAAAAAGCTTTAGCAAATGTATCATTGGAGATGCTCTTATAGATCAATCATACTTACCCATATTTTTAAATTGACAATAGCTAATGATTTTAATTAATTTAAATTAATAATTAATGACCTAATTAGCCTATTGTTCTCTTTAAAAGCCACCATGATGAAACTTTTTTTTCTTTTTTGCTTTTTTCACCTACTTTTTATATCTAGGTTTCCTCTGTATATATCACAAGTATATCTACCAAACTTAGCATCCACATTCATTAAAAACTTTACAAAGCTTTTTTTTTTTAAATTCATGACATATGAGTAGAAAAGCTCTAAAATAAGCTTTGTGTCCAATGAAGAAAAGCTTTCAAAGCTTTTCTTTTCAAAATCTGCACACACAAAAAATCAAAAAAACTTTCACTCAAAAATTTGAGATTTCTCAAACTTTACAATAATAAATTTTTTGCTCCAATGACAAAAAACTTTTCAAAAAGCTTTTTTATACAAGAAAAGCTTTAAAAAAAGTTATTGTTGGAGGTGCTCTAAGTGTGTCTAGATTTGATGTTATCTTATTATCATTGAGACGGTGCAAAAGTTTTGTTTAAAATCTAATAGCCTTTACAACATTAATTCGAAGTAGCTGTACAATCATATACATAATCATTAGATATATTGCAAAACAAAATTATGATACACAACTTATTGACAACATCACAACACATAATCGTTATAAAGTTGTAACAGTGTCACTAAGTTCTTCCCACCATCACACATAGCATGACAATAATGTTGAGTTATGAACCGAAAATTCAAACATTGAATTTTATATAGCACAAAAGAAAGCCTTTTGGTTTGGATGATTAGGTGTCAGATATAATGTTACTCTGTATTTGGTTAAGCCAATGAGATGAAGTCCTTTATTTGATGGTCATGTATTATTAGTTAAAATGGAGAAGCCTATAATGGTCATCATATTTTTATTTAAGAATTTTTAAAGCATTAATTATCATCAAATTAAAGAATTGGGTAAATATGAGAGATTCATAACTTAGATCGAGAATATATGTAATTAGGGGGTTTAAGTGGATAAATATGTAATTAGGGTTTTTAAATTGGGGATATATGATATTCTCCCAATATTTATAATGGTTTTTTTATAACTATGCTTACGAGTAACATTTATCATCAAAGCCCAACTTTATAACCAACCTATCAGCTTTATCTTTAACTTGTACAATATAGATGCAATAATTTAGAGAAATAGATAAAATGATTGTTTTAATATCCAAATTATTTAATTGCTAAGCCATACTAACTAATGATTTGTGTTTTTTATTATTATTATATGACAATATAATGAACTATTCAAATTATTTGGATATATTTCAATATATAATCTATTAGATTTTAACCGCCCATTTTGTGACACGGTTATTGATTCCATCTTCCATTGTTTGATGGATTGCCATATTATAAAAAATATATGATTAAAAATTTGGGCATGGTGGGGGTATTAGCAATCACTCATCATTCTCATTTAGGGATATCATCTCTGGTTCATGTTTCAAAAAGGAAAGTAAGGTGATTTCTAAATGATTCATGGGGTTTGTTATATTATGATTTGGCTTGCATGGAGATGAAGGAGCGAAATTATTCATTCTGACACGAATCATTGTCAACTTGTCAATGATAAAGATATTTTATGTGATGTTCAAAGATCTCTCTTTTGTGAATCTCAAATCGTTGCTCCAAGGAAAGTTCTAACTGATCATGATGGGTTTCATCTTCAAGGGTTGTGTTCGATCCTCCATAGTTGATTAAGATAGGTTGGGGGAAGCTTGATTATATAGAATGTGTATATATTGTTCCATTTCCCTTCCTTAGGGATTATTTATTCTTGCTTCCCTCTGTCTTTTGGCGGTTCTATTAATATAGGTTTTTTCTGTTAAAAAATATATATTCGACTTTAAACATGTGTATACACATGGATCGTTGACTTTTAATATGAAAGTTCATATTTAGTATTATGTTTCTAATAATAAAGTGTGTAAATTAATATGTTGATTAAGCATGTAGTTGGATTTAGGAATTGTTTGCAAACTTTTATAAGATAGGTTAAAGAAAAATCTTAAACTATGGATAGAAAAACATTCTAATATAGTAAGACATATAAAAGAAAAAAAATATTACCGTGTTTAAATATACCTCATCCAGATGCTAATCTTATAGTAGAAACATGTGCAAGTAATTTACGTTATGATGGTATATTAAAATAAAAACTATCTAATAATGAAAATGAACAGTTAATAATAGACTTAATTCAGGTTCCTGGAATGAGACTCAAAAAAACTATTCTACTATTAAAATAGAAATTCTAAGTATTGTTCTAAATATTAAGAAACTTTGAAGATGACTTATATATGAAAACTTTTATATTAAGAATTGATTGTTTATCTGTAAAATATATTTTAGAAAAAGATATTAAGAATTTAATTTCTAAACAAATTTTTGTTAGATGGCAAACTATATATATAATAAGTAACTTTGATCTTACTATTGAATTTATTAAAGGAGAGAACAATTCTCTACTAGACTTTTTATCACGGAAATTTTTGCAGGGAAAATGAGCAACTCATCAGAGTCTGGAAAGAAGATTATATTAACAAGATAGTCAATAGCAGATAATTTTTCTATTTTTCTGACAAGTTTTCTAATGTATATCCAAGATGGTTTGTTAAGTGATTCAGTTATATGGGATCCTTTTGAGTATACTCTCCAGTTCGTCATTATATTTAAACTCCCTTGGATTTGAGGTTTACTTCCAAAAGAAATAAGCTCAAGAAGTCCACCTCTTCTATATAGAGTGTAAAATGGTGGGGGAAAATTAATGAAGAAAAGGCAAGTGATAAAGGAGTTACATAATTTTATAATGAAAGTTTAAGTCAATCGCCAAGTTCTTCTACTCCAGTTCCTAATATTCAAGATGCTGAATGTATTAGTAGATGAAGATATATAAAAAATTATAAACGAAATTAAGAGATCTCCCACTCTAAGTGAAGATCTTCACCAGGATGCTCAAGATCCTTATGATGATATTGTGATAAATTAGAAGGTCTCAATGTGAGTCTATATGAACAACAGAGAGTCACAATCTTATGAATATGAGTTCAATCTGAGTTTATATTCTTTATCCTTATGAACCGGTGATACTTAATGCTGAATTTATATTAAAAAAAAAAAGAATTTTATCCTTATGAACCAGTGATACAGAATTTATATAAAAGAACGAAAGAATTTAATCCATATGAACCAGTTGCAAATTTAAAATAAATTTTATTCATGAAAGATGACAAAGCTATTATTTAGAAAAAGTGGCCGACAAGTATCATTGAAGATCGAAGACTATCTAAGAATGGCCAAACAACTTTCACTTTATCAAAGTTCAATTATTCTGATGAATGGCCAACAAAGTACAATTATCTTGAAGAAATATCAACCTCTTTATTAAAGCTAAGAAGAAAGTAGCCGGTAAAAAGGAAGATATATTATTGAAAGGATGCGTGAAGATGTCGGTTAGAGGATTATTAACAAGTTCAAACCTCAGCTATAAAAGGAACAAGTTTTCATGATGAGAGCCATCACCTTTTACTCAGAATTAATTTTATGAAAAAACCCTCTATCAAATTATCAACTTCTCAATGTTCGAAAACTCAAGATATTAATTTATGTATATCCCCTATAGTCTAGTCACATTCTGTATCCAGTGAAAAGGAAGTTAGTCCAGTTATTTCGAGTTGTCAATGGATACATCCTAATTATATAAGCAAGTGTATTCTTTATTAAATTCTTATTCTGCTTGTATCTATATGTGTTCATATATACGCATTCATTCTCTTGTTTTTAACATTATATTAAATCAGACGATAGGTTTTATTATTTTAGTAATCAAATAATGATCCTAGTCTTTATTCTATTATAATCTGATAATTTATAATCAAATGAAGACCGCGATCTTTTGATCCTTTTCAATTATATTTAATATAAACGATCCCGATTGAGTAGCCAGGCTAACAGCTAGTCGTTTCATACGATAACAAAAGACACGACAACAATAATTATTCGCATCTGTCAGTAAAATTGTCCGCTCTCATAAATCTTAATCATAACAAGTTATACTTATCAAAAGATGTACAAATCTAAAGCACGAGTGCTCTATTTCTGGAAAGTATTTGAATCCATAAGTCAACATATACTCGTACAACAAAATACGATGCAAGTTTTGGCAACCTAGTAACATTAAATCGATATTGGAAAATGTATTTAAGTTACCTCCTGATATTGCAACAAAGCTTTAGGTAGCCAGAATTCTCAAGGCAGGCTTCAACTGCAGCACACATAGTGACTAATGAGAAAGCAAAATTGAGGCAATCTTAAGAATGCAACTTTCCTTAAGTGCTATATGTGCGCAGTTTGTGGTGTTCACTTTTCCACCACTAGTCAATACTGATACTTGTCAAATCAATCCAACACTAGCCTTTTGTTGCGCTTCTTGATGCAACACACGGATGTCGTAATCAAATTCTTCCGAAATAATAGATACAGCATAAAGAAGTTACAGCATTACATCTTAGCCCTTGGTTTTCAAGGATTGTCTTGTAACTTGGAACTGTTATTTTAGTTGTAGTCGCCCTCTTTGCTAGATGAGTAGTCTTCAAATAGGTCTTCAGGTACATCATAAATGATCATGTCTGGGAAAAGTTCCAAGAAATCATCTTTTACTTTCTCCCTCAATTCTGGATATGGCAAAAGTCCTTTCATGATCACTCGATAAGGCAAAGACAGCGGTGGGTCAGGAGCCTGTCTCATTTCATCATATATGACCATTGCCTCTGATGGCAATCCACTATCCAAAAAGGCCCTAATAATGTCTCCAAATGTATGCTGATCAAAATGCACCTCTTCTGTTTTTAAATCTTTCCATACCCGCTTCACTTCATCCACTTTTTTATTTCTCGCTAGCATCATAAGCATGTCCCTGTAAAAGAACATATCTGGTCGGTACCATATCTCTTTCCGCACTGCATCATATAACTGCAAATGGAAACCTCAGAATCAGAAAGTGGACAGTGAATGAAACATCCTATTCTCACCCTTATACCTTGTAATACCAACGTATCCTTTTTAACCAGATACTCCTATACAAACTTTGACAATAATACCTATTTGTATAATGATGTGTGGTACCCTTTTTGGTTGGTTGATAAATGCCTAAAAGAAAAACAAATGTACAATTAAACTAGTGCCACATAATCATTCTACCAGTCCCAGGTTGCAAGATCCTATAACCTTGAAATTTTATTAAGAATGTTGTTACAATTGGTAAAACGAATACGTCATTATGGATGGTAATTATAGTTACTTGCTATTTTATACATTCAATCAGAAAAGTAAAGAAGCAAACCTTCATGGATAGAAAGACAAGGTCTTGTCTCTGGAATTCAAAAAGAACGGAGACGAGGTCAGATTTGAGAAGGCGAGAAACATGGGACTTCATGAACCGCTCAAGACGAACAGGACTAGATTGAAGTCTCTTGAGCTCTTTGGCCATAATCAAACCTTCTTTTCCAATTTCCTTCTTTCGCCTCCATATTGATAAGCTAGGGCTTGAGGATGATGAACACGAGCTTGTGATTGTATTAATGTGATTGAAATGTAGGGGAGCTGATAATGTTTTCAGATTTGACAATGAACTTCTTCGCAAAATGGTTCGAATGTGATTGTGCATATTTTATCTTTGCAGCATGCCCACTAAGCAAGTCTTTTTTAGGCACATTCGAGTTAGCCTCAAGAAAAACGCAAGATCAACTGGTAAGCTAGAAAAACACATCACAAGTATGCAACATAAATCGATCAGCCTCACTTCAAATCAAGCTGACAACATCAACACGTACAAACTCCTTCACTTGAACTTAAATGTTCCAAGCTCTTTATTTATTTTATTATTAATTTTTCTAGAACGCAATCGCATTCGAAACACTCAATAAAATAAAAAATAAAAAAAAACAAAAAAAAACTCCAGCTTGTTTAGAACCCTATTCTTACATACAATTCTTAATTAACACAAACTTGCAATATAACACACACCACATACAAAGGCCTCAACTTTGATAGTAAAAACCCTAGAAATCGAAATATCCCAACATTAAACAATCAAATATGCACAAATTGATTTGGCATATAACAATCAAATATGTTGACACTTGATAGTTAGGGTTGATGATAGTTTGCCCTAATTTTATGAAACAAGTGAAAAGGGGGAATCGAATAGAATGATGATGATCTAGAACAAAAAAGATGACCGGGGAAGTGGAAATACTTACCGTTAGTTGGTCGCCGGTGAGTAAATCGCAGAGAGGTTTTGGTCGGAGAGTACCTCTTTTGATTCTGATATAAATTAATTCAGTTTCGAACTGTTTAACTTATTCTTTTTCTAACTTTAACCTTACATGTTTTATTTTTATTTGTTGTACCCGGTATTTCGTTTTTGACTTTTCTAAATTAATTGTTCATTTTTATAAATTAATAAAAATGATAAGTTAAAAAAAATTTAGATCCCTAATTTATATATATAAAAAAAAAGTAGGTAAAAAGTAATTGGTAAAACTGTAATCTTATCAAATGTGAGAGAGAAGTTGATATTTTCTTAAACTGTGTATTTTTTGTTTGGTGACAATTAAATTTGGACGGAGGAAGTACAATATATGATAAAAATATGCTGATGAAAATACATATAAAATTCAACTCATTCATATATGTTGCATCACGTGTTATGTAACACAAACATAACTATATAAGGTCAAAGTTGAAAAAGAAAGACCTTAAAAAGTCTAAACATGACATTTTGAGTGGAAGAGAGCGAGTATTATTTACTTGCTTTGTCTTTACAATTACCAACAACTCTAATTAACTTGCTATAAATAGGGGTGTTCAAAAACATCCGAATCCGAAAATCCGATCCGAAATTATACGAATTTTCGGATTCGAATTCGGATAGTGATTTTGAAAAATTTGATATCTGAAATATCCGAACAAAATACATATTTAGAGTAAGGTTCAAATGAGTACACCAACTTTGAGTGAGAATAAAGGAACCCACAGATTTCTGCCATGTGTCACTTTATTCTCTCTCCTCCACATTTTTAAAAATTAAATATCTCACAAACGATAAGTCGAAAAATCATGAAAATTGCACCATAAAATTCAGCGTTTTCTCCTTTTCGATTTGTCGTCCCTCAAGGCATACTTTCGATAAAAAAAAAATTCTTCCATTTTTTGGTGGGTCTTACAAATTAGTAACACATGTGTTAGTGATTGGTTATACATTTAATTTGGGGTTAAGGTTAGAGTTTAGGGTTAGGTTTAGGGTTTAGCAGGGTTTAGGGTTTAGTAGTGTTTAGGGTTTAGTAGAGTTTAAGGTTTAGGGTTTAGTATGATTTAGGGTTTAGAGTTTTATAAAGCGCTTAGGGGTTAGGGTTTAGGGTTTGAGGTTTGGGGTTTTGGGGAGAAACCACAAACCTCAAACCCTAAACCCTAAACCCTAACCCCTAAACCTCAAACCTTAAACGCAACACTTTAACACATGTGTTAGTAAATGTGAAACTCACCAAAACAATGGGGGGGAAAATCTCGTCGAAAGTATGCCTTGATGGACGACAAATTGAAGAGGAGAAAACGCCGAATTTAATGGTGCAATTTTCATGATTTTCCGATTTGTCGTTTGTGAGATAATTGATGTTGGGGGTAAATGGGTTTTGTACATGTGGAGCATTCTCTTTCCACACATGGCATGATATTATTGGTTCTCTCATTCTCACACAAATTCCTATTCTCATTTGAACCCCACCCTACATATTTAATATACTTCTTATTTTTCTCGTTCCAAATTACCAGATGATGTGTGTGAACTATTTGCCCCAAATTCATTAATGACCCTACAATCCTAATTGACCCTAAAATTCTTGAGTTTTATTTTAAATGGAAAGGAAAGTAAATGAAAGGAAAACACACTAATATATCATTCTTGAGTTTTCTTAACAGGGAAAGGAAAGGAGTGTAAGTGATTAGGACCTGAAAGTTTAATGGCCTTTTTGTCTATGGTACTTTCCGTCCATTTTTGGGCGGATTGAGAAGGAATATTGATCTTGCTTTTGTATCATGAACCATAAACCGTAAAACCCTGATATTATATATCTAACGTTCCAAACACATAAATTATCATCGGCTATCTTCTTTTTGACCACTACGAAACCATTCAGTATACATTCTTTCCAACGAAATTATCACATGTTTATGCTTTTCTCCACAAACATTAATTACTTCACTTTTATGTCTGCATAAAATTTTCTATACTACGATATAAACATATGACGGGAAGTACATGAAAAGAACACAGATTGTGATGGCACACTTGACTCTGATTTGAATTTTTTTTAATTTTTTTTTCAATTTAATAGATTGTTTTGCGGCAATTTTTTTTCATACGAATGGTTTCCGATTCAATTGATGGTTACAAAGGGTGCAATCAGAAAATTGTAAATTATACTAGTATTTCCTTTCTTTTGTTTTCCTTTCTTTTCTATTCACTTTTTCTCTTTTCTTTTTCATCTCATTCATTTCCATTATTTTAAAACTCGAAACATCATATGCTTGATCTCATTTTTTTCGGATAATTCGGATTATCCGATATCCGAATCTGAAAATTCGGATATCTGAAATTTCAGATATCCGAAATTCGGATATCCGAATTTTTGAATATCCGGTTTTGAACAACCCTAACTATAAATAATACTCCCTCCGTCCCAAAATAAGTGTCTCATGTAAAAATGCACACAGTTTAAGGAAAGTCACTATCTACCAATAACATCTCATCTTTACCCACTAAAGTCTTTTCTGATTGGCTGAAAGGGAATCTGGATACTTATTTTGGGATGTCTAAAAATAGTAAGTGAAACATTTATTATGGGACGGAGGGAGTGTGTACCAAAAAATGGTGCACCTAGGGGAGTAAAAAAACCCATAAAATCGAGTCGATCCGCTTGATCCGAATCTGAAAAGCCATAATCCTTAAAATCCAAAATCAAAAATTTCGAGAAAATTCCGATCTAGTATGGGTCAGTTATAGGTCTTAAATTTTAAATATCAAAATAACTGAACCAATCCGATGTATAATTAAAGAATAAATCATATAGTAATCACATAAACATTATTTTTCCTTAAATTATCATATGAGTATAAAAATAGATTATGAAACTCACGTCAATATTTACAAACTATATTATCCTTTAATATCAATTTTGAACCTCTTATGAATAGTAAGTCTATTGTTTTTTTTGTGAATGAATGATGTTTAAATATCTAAATAAAAATATTAAAGGGAAAAACTACTTTATCTATATATTCTAGCTTACATGGTCAAAGTGCAATGTATTGAAGTAAAGCACCAAGGATCAAGACTTACTTTCATCTCTTTTTGTTGTATTTTTTATTTTATTAGAAGCATTTTCCTAAACTTATATACAAGAGCTATTATTATTTATGTTACTTTGATTACAATATATCTAAATGCATTTTTGTTTTCATTACTCATTGATTACAAGTTTGTAACTTTCAAAATAAAATAATAATAAAGTCTACATATAAAGATTTCATTTTTGTACGTTGAAATGTGTGTTTTAACAAAGATATCACTATACTTGCAAAATAAGATCCTATTTGAATGAATAATGACTATTATTATATGAAAAGCTCAATGTAACGCAATAACAATGAGCATAAAAAAACCTATTTTTTCGTGTGTATATTTCGTTTGCCCTTCCTCCAAAAAAATTTGTCATTTTGCCCTACCCGGGTGCAAGTCGCATGTTGAAACTTGTGACCCGTGCGTATATCTGAGAAATGGAGCGATCAATGAGTACAAAACCCACTAAGCGGCCGGAAGCAAGGCCCAAGGTTGGGACTTGCGACCCGATCCTTGCGATTTGCGCCCAGGTATCGACAACAACATGTGAAGTGGCGGCCGACAAGTTACGACCCGCAAATGTTGTAGCCAATACCCGTACGCAAGTCGCAAAGATCGGGTCACAAGTCCCAACCTTGGGCCTTGCGTACGACTGTTTTGTGGTTTCCGTACTTGTTGATCGCTCCGTTTCTCGGATATACGCACGGGTCGCAAGTCCCAACATGCGCCTTGTGCCCGGGTAGGGCAAAACAAAATATACACGCGGAAAATGGGCTTTTTTAATTTCCCTATAATAATTAGTCAAACATTATAAAATGTAACATTTTTTAACTTAATTATATAAAAGTGTATAAATACACACAATAATATTAGTGCAAGATGTTACACATAAATCAACTTATGTGAAACGAATGCATGTTTAAAGCTTATCAATTACACTAAAGTACATATACTAACATTTTTATTTCTTTTCGGTTTGTTTCCTCATAATAGTGAATATACTCTTTGGAAAAAAATTTCTCCTTCCCTTTTTTTTGAGATTTTTTTATGCCTTAAGATTATCAACATTCATATTAATAATGATGTTGCTAGAATTTGTTTATTCTTAAAATCTTTACCCTTCTTTTTTATATTTTTAAAAAAGTTATATTTTAAAAGTGTTTAGTTATTCTAACATTTTAGCTTACTTCATCATTTTAAGATTTGTTAATCATTATATGCAAATATATATAAATTATTGCACATACTTTTCTTATTTACATATGAGGATAAAATTACCTGTAATTGAATAATTTGTAAATTAAAATAATATATTGAAATATAATCTAAATGTTTGTTTTACCCCGTCGCGAAGCAAGGGCATTACAAAGTAAGCATCATCCTACGATTATTGTTTTATAATATCAATAGTTAATTAGCGATATTATTGATACAATTGTTATATTTAGGCAATTTTAGCACTATATTACATTTTTTCTAAGAGTCAATAACTTTTATAGTACAATGTTTACATTTATATGTTTCTATTTTGATTATTGATACGAGACAAATTAAGTATGATTTAATCTTTACAAATCATATTATATATATATATATATATATATACTACATTACATGTTAATAGGTCCCATTAATTAACTAATATGCATATTGGATAGAGTTATAACCTTATTGACCCAAACTTATTACTTAAAAACAAAATCAAGAAAACTGGGAGGGGTACCCGTGCGGGTACGAACGCAGGACTCCAACACCAAATTTCTCTAATCCGTTTTACACTAGAGCTACCCGTTTAGGGTAGCCTCACCCGCAGGATAGACCAACCGGGTAAGTCATTACCTGCCGGGTATGAAGTTTACCCGATGGGTACTGGGTTTCCCAGCAGACCTGCAGACTTAATCATTTCCATGCCAAAATACGAAATTCAACTACGCATAAGTTTCAAACCGTAAGAAGTTAAGCTATAAAATTTTGCAAACACCTTCATATAACCAAAATGAATGTTTTCCTTTTTACACTTTTTCAAATTTCACAGAAATGCAAAATTTGGATGTGTGACTAAATTTAAACCCTTTTTAGCCACTTTTTAAGCCACACCCAAAACACAAACCTTATATCTTCGACTTCAAAAATTTTGTACACATTTTATACTTACCAAAACCAACTTAAAGCAATCAACTAGGGTTCTATACCCTTTATCTAACTCGAATTACTCACTAAGGTCATTAACGACCCGTTTTGACACTTATGACCCATTTGTGATAATGGGACTGTTTTGACCCATTCACTAGTCAATTATGACTCATATTAGATTAATAAAAGTATTAGACTACACATCATCAATATAATTGACCAAAACACATTATGACCATTTTTTCATATTTCACAACTCAATAAACGACAATTCTATTATTTTCATCAACCATATATTATCCATAACACAACATGCCATCTTTTATCCAACTTTGACTTTTAAATGTCAAACCATTACAAAACAACAAATTTGACTCTTCAACATGTTTTAGTTCCAAAAATGTGACAAGTGGACGAATTATAAAAGTTAATTACATAGCGATAAGCATAAAGAGAAAGCTTGCCAATCATACCTAAAAGCAGGCGAATCCACATTACTCTTTCTTAATTTCCTTCCCTTCACGTTGCCCACTAGTACCTATATAAGGAAACACTTAAAAGAGTAAGCAACATGCTTAGTAAGCTTATGAGCAATTAACTAAGCAATACACATCATAACACTATAACCAATTTTCATCACCACATAATTCATATTATCTTACACAAATAACTATTGGAGCAATAGTTAGAGATTTAAACTCTATGTGGATCCACGAACAATGACTACATAATAGCTCAATACCATATCACATTGATATGCATATCAAGCACAACTACATAAGCTAGCAAATCTCTACACTATGTCCATTTCACATAATTAGCACAAATCATATGACAAATCATTGTTTGAAAGTAAATACAAATTACCACAATCACATGCTTGATTGTACAAATCTCTTGCTCGAAAACGATTCAAAATGTACAACTCTTACTTAGTTAATTCTCATAATAATTACCTTGATATTTATATGAAGAATACAACAAATGATCAACGGTTTGAAGCCACTTCTTTAGCACCTAGCCACATAACACATAACAACATAATACATATTTAGAATTTACTTAGTCATCATGGTCTAATCGACAACTAAAATCAATCCTTCTCCACTTGGATTGATCCCCACTACTAACCATAATCATCTTTAACTTCTTGATTTCTTAGACCTTTAATCAAGTTCTTGAACGACATATTTACACTACATTTACATTACTAATAACACTCTAAATTGATTAATATCAACTTACATAAGTTTTTAACATAATTACTAAAGATCACCAAAAACCTAGCTTGTGATTTCATCAACTATATTATTAATTATGTTTACCGACACTAATTAACACCAATCCACCAGCTTAAAATCCTAATTTCGTATTTAATTTCATCTTTAATACAAAACCCACTAAACCTATGAAAACCCATAACCTAGGTTAAATTCATGGAAGATAACACTTACAAAGGTTAGAGGTGATGAGGAAGATGATCAATTGAAGCTTTAAAACTTGAATAAAAGAAGAATTTAATGATTTGAAGATGGGGATATGCTCCTGCGATTTTTCTTTTCACAACACAATGTTCTGGAAAGTTTTTGGAAATGAAATTGATAAGAATGGAGCTGTATACGTGGGAGCATATAATTTATTCCTTACTTTTTAATCCATAAAGTTTGGAACTGAAAAATCATTTACATTTTATATTATATCTTATTATTTAATTTATAATACTTCATAGTAATTATATTTTCGCGTACACTAAAATAATACCTTAAAATTTGAGGTGTTATATATATATATATATACTAGTGTTAAACCCGTCCATTGGACGACTAGAAATATGAAATATCAATAGTAACAATTATTAAATATTAAAGTGAAATGCTCATATAATTTTGAAAAATAAATTACAAATTTCGAAGCACATCCTTGAAAATGACATTTATTGTATGATTAGTAACATTACCATCTTAATCACGCTCAAATTCTTTACACGTGAAAGATCAACGTACAATTGTTCATAGCTGAAAACGGTCATTTTGTAAAAGATGAAAGAAATTAATGAAATCAATAAATAAATAAATAAGTCATATCATATTAAATAATTATATAAAAGTTCATATCATTGAAATTTAAATACAACTTGTTCATCCAACAACTGATATTCTATTGTCTCTTCACTTTTAGCCCAAGTTGGTTGACGTCAATTATGTAAAACCTTAACTTTGATAGATTGATTTTGTAATCTTGATTTTATATTCATTATGTTGGTGATACTTATATTTTTATATTTAATAAAAAATAACAGAATACATTACATCGATTGAAGTATAGACAATAATCAAGATAGTAAAATTACAAAATACACATCGATTGAAGTGTAGATAAACATTAATTGAAGTATAGATAATAATCAAGATAATAAGAAGATTCGAAGTATGATGACGTAAGTACTCAACTAAATAACTAATAACACAATAAACATCATTTCATTAACTAAATAACTAAAAACTAAATAAGAATTAAATTGAATCGAAATATAAATAAGAGATAGATATGTATGTAAAAACCTTAAAGAGAAAATATGAATGGTGGGAATTAAAGTGGAATTTGAGAAGGATGACAAATATATATGGTACAAAAATTAAAAGGTATAATCTCTCTACATAATTTAAATTTTTAATGAATGTCAAAAAATACCTTATTTGATTTCTATTTATTCTCCAATGAATGTATTTCAATATCTAAATTTATTTCGTATCTAGCCTGGTTCGTATTTTATGTTTTTTTTAATATTAAGCTTGTTTTGAACAATTTGTTATACATTATATTATTATTTTGGGAAAATATTTTTTTTACGCCGATTTTTTTTTTTTTTTATAAAAATAGGTGTGTTCCTAGTTTATGTTATTATGTATATTTAGTTTGAAAAATTCATTTTTTTTTATATTAGGCCTGTTTTCAATATTTTACTATACTATATATTGTCATTTTTGAAAAATGATTTTTTCAATCCGATTTTCTTTTCTTTTTCTTTTAAAAAATCTTGTTCCTGTTTTATATTATTATGTATTAATTAATTTAAAAAATTGAATTTTTTAGTTGACTTACTAAAACTAGATATGATAATATTAAAAGGAAATGAATTTTAATTTTTTCAAATTAGATTCTTTGATTGACTTTATAAAAATAATAGTATTAAGATGATGTATTATTTATTGTTTGGAAAGTTAATGATAATTTGACACATATGATAAAATCCTATGTGTCAGGAATAGAAGTTATCCACGTAAGAAAAAAGCTTGTAAATTAGACTATATATATATATATATATATATATATATATATATATATATTACGGAGTATATTACGTGAAGGGATATATGTTTGACATCTTTTTATCACTGAATAGGCGTTAACATATGATTTCTTTTTGTATGTTCGAATAATTTAATTATACCCTAAAGCTAATAAAAGTCTTTTTAAATATTCCATCTGTCACAAGTTATATATCTGTTTTAATGTATTCCAAAGTAAGTGTCCTTGTAAACTTTCTAACTAATCAATTTTTTTTCTTCCAAAAGTAAACAATCGATTTATATTGGTGGAGGTTGTTACTTATCTTAAACTAAGTGCAAATTAATAACAAACACTTAATTTGAGATAGACAGAGTATATAATAGACCTCTTATTAAATTGTTTTCATTTTTACTTATATATTAAGATATAGGATCAGATTGAGGGGAAGAAGAAACAGCCTGAATTCACTGCATGTTAGGTTCAAAATTGTAGGTCTATAATGCATTGTCGTTAAAATACAGTAAAAATTTGTAGGTGTAAAATGCAGTATTCCGTTGATAATATGTAGTGAATTTGGGTGACAAATTTGTAACATCCCCGACTTGGGCCTAGTAGAATTAAGGTATTTTTCTTAAATTATTTGCTATTTAAATTGTAGTTACAATTACTTGGCATTATTGGATAATTTAAATTAATGTGTCAAATAGTCAAACGACTTATTGTGATAAATGAATTATTGCTTGTTTTAAATTAATTTAGATGACAGTATTATAAAATGTATTTTTCTCGTAAATGATTTTAGGTTCCAGACAATAGGTTTAGAAGGGGACTAATATACACTGAATGATACTTGAGTTAAATGTGTATGTCGACCTCATTTTCTTCATCCTCTGAGTTGTATCTAAAACCTTAAGAACACACACATATACACTTATAACTCATGAGAAATCAAATTAACTCTTACTTGAAGCTGTGATTGTGACTCTACATCTGATTATCATCATCATCTTCTTGTTACTAACTCCATTTGTAAGTGTATTATACCCATTTTCATGTTTGTGTTTAAATTGATTGTAATTGAGTTAAAATACATGATGCATGTGTAGATTTTGAGGTTAGATGTTATTATTTGTTGCTATACTATGTTCATGGGTAATGTCTAAGGTTAATTTTGAGGTAAATTCGTGTTTGGACTGTGCATTTCATGTTTTTGAAGTTTTGGTTCGAAGCTGGTATATGCAGAAACAAGTACTGATCTGGTGAATTGGTCTTAGCCGTTCGGCTAAAACTAGTTCAACCGATCGGCTGAGTAAACATAGCCGATCGGGTAAAATGAGCCGTTAGGCTGGATTAGTTCAAAAATCGACCAGAAACTCACCCCTGAACTTGTGTTATGATTTGATCAAGGGGTAACCGATCGGTTCAACTTGAGCCGATCGGGTAAAGTACCTTAGCCGATCGGCTGGGATGTCTGAGCCGATCGGGTATAAGCTGGACAGGATGTTTTTGTGTGTTGTAATGTATTTTAAATACTCTATATACATGCATATGTTAAACTAAGTAACTGAAGACAATGAATGTGGAACGTTGTGATTATTATTAAGTAATGTAGTTGCGATGAGTTGCATTATTTCAAATGGATTCCTAACTCGTTAATTGTTATGTTTCAGATAAACCGAAGACTCAATAATATAAGAATTTTGAGTGAAGACTTTGGTAATAATGGTGAGTGGATCTATGACTTACGATCTAAGTTAATTGTAACAATTTGGTTACAACGGGTAAATGTAGTTTTACCGTTTTAAATTACATATTGTCATGATTATTATGAATTATGTGATTGATTCAGAGGTCAATTGTGATTGGGTTGGGATACTATTACTTGGACAACATTAGTGCTTTGTACATGTGTTGTTTATTGAAATGATGTTGTATGAAGTAATAGTACCCAACTATCGGTTAGATCACTGATTTGGCCTTCAGTGGTTGTAAGTGTTGCTTGGGGGCCACCGCGGCAGTAGGGTTCCTCAAGGACCACCGATCCTCTTGACGCTAGTTGTTTATGATGCTTAGTTGTAAACAATTGTTAAATTGAGTTATGTTATTAGTTATCGATCTAATCACTTAGCTTTGTGCTAATCCCTCCTTCTAACTCCTCGCAGGTGATCTTTTGTATGTGGGTTGACGAGAGTTTGGGAAAAAAAATGTTTGACTCCGCTTACTCTGTTTTGGTCGAACATGTTAATAGTTTATTATCATGTTGGATTTAATAACACTAAGGCGTAATATTTATATGTTTGTATTAAGTTAAGTGTTTGAATAACATTATGTAGTTTGTACTTTTATTTTAAATAGTAAATCATGTTGTAATTATTAAATGTCGCTTCCATTATGTTTTAAAAAAAATAGAAATAGCCTTGTGTAATTGGTGTGCGTTACAAAATTTATCCTAAAATGCAGTGAATTTCAGTCTGCCCAACTTTTTTCTCATTTCAGGCCATCCTCTCAGAACCATATCGCAAAATAGTTTAAAGACAAAATCGTTTCCCATAAATAACATTAAAATTAAAAATACTAGATTAAAGTAGAGCGGACAATTGTTAACATGACCCGACTTAAGATAAATAGGTTGTGTTGAGGTTCTTTGACCCGCAAACTCATCAACCCAAAACCCGCCAACGGCTATTTTTTTGGTCATGTTTGGGTCACTCAATGAGTTTTTGGGATGACCCGACTACATGAATAAATTATAAATGCAATTAAAAGTTTAAAAGTTTTATATAATTTAACAAATTAAAGTTTAATGATTTTGTAATATTAGATTTTGATTAACATATTGAGATTTTATAAAAACTTTTATGTTTATTAACGACGAATTATCAATGTAGAGATTGACCAATATCTATTTGACTCAAAAATAACCGTTTAACTAAAAATCACCCGAAAACATGTTGATCTCATTACATAAAAGGGAAATCTAGACCATTCGTAAAGCATCGAGGTGGTAGATGTTGTGAGGCTCTAGAACGTCAGAACGCCCCTAACGCGGCATTCTGCAGGCGAAAACGAGAAGAGAACGAGCGTTTGTGGGTCCCACTTCATTTTTCTTTGTTTTTTTCCTTTTCTTTGCGACCATTTAATGGGTTTTTTTTTTAAAAAAAAATCTAAATTCTAACCATTGTAAAACGGTATAAATAAATGTCACGCTCCTCCAACGGTTTAAATTTCTATTTTTTTTTAAACAACCACTTTTCTATCTATATATACTACACTTTACATCCATCATTTTCACAATCAAATTTCATACACTTTTCACCATCAAAATTCACACACTTAAATCGATCAACAACTTAATTATTTTATTAGATATTATTGTATTGTATTGTATTTAAATTATTGTATTGTATTTTATTTTAGTAATTTATTGTATTGTTTTTTAATCATTGTATTTGTTTTGTTAAAAAAATAAAAAATAAATTTAGTCAGTGAGTGAGTGAATTCTAAAAGAGTGAAAAAGGGACGGACGTATAGTGTTATGGGTTGCGAGTGATCTTATCTGCTAAAAAAAACCTCGACAAACAAAATATGAACCGCAAGATGAATGTTTGAATAAAAAGATGAAGGGCCAGGATTTACTGAAAGAACGCCGCGTAAACAGCAAACTCCACACCGCCATCCCCTTCACCCCTTCCCTTTTTAACCCCCCCTCCCTCCCTCTAATCCCTACCACTTTCACCCCCCCTCTCTCTCTCTCTCTTACCCGGTAAGTATCTCTCTCTCTATACATACATCTTTCTGTCTCTATAATCATTAATTCATTCATTCAATTTCCCTTTTCTTTTATATACCATATAATATAATAGTCTCGCACGTTTTCTATATTTTTCAAATCAGAGGTTTTTCTAGGGTTTCTAAACTCCCTCCCCCCCTCTCTATTATACATACACACATTATACACTAATATCTGTTTCTATATCTCTATCTCTATCCATTTCGATTTTGGTTGATGATCCGCGATTCTTTCGAATTATTAACCTAGGGTTTCTGTATTTTGAATCGCTAACCCTAGGTGGTTTTACTTTCTACGTTCGCTTGCACTTTCTGTCGTTTTTTGATTCGATTTAGGGTTCATGTTCGATACATTGCGGTTATTATTGTTACTGATTCTTTTGATTCGTTAACGCTAATTTGATCAGTCAATGATTCAGGTCACCTTCTTGATTTGATTTGTTACTGATTCTTTCCTTTTTACTCGTCGAATTTACTGTGATTTGGACACTTGGATTGCTGATATTATAGATACATGATTATATAAACATATGACTCTGTAAGTTTTGAAGATTCTGAAATTTGAATCGGAAACTTGTTGAGTTTTCTTGATACTCTGCAATATCACATAAGTTTGGATGTTAGGGGAATATATGAATATTGTGAGTTCGTATACAGAGCTATTGGGGATTGAGTTTTATGGCACCTACTTTACCTGTAGAGTTTGTTGGGCAAAGAGTTTGTAAAGAGTTTTCACAGAAGATGATGGGGAAAAGTAGAAAGGTTTCTAAGGGTTACTCAGTAGGGTTTGTGCCGGATTACCGGCATGCGGTTGATACAATGGCGGAATCAGAAGGGTACGGTAGTTCAGGGAGGGTAGATACGGAGATGATAGGATCAGACGATTCATGTGCACCTAGAAGGAAAACCATAAACTTGAGTAGTGATTCTTACCAGCAGTTTGGGGTACCGATTCAATTTTTATCTTTATCAAAGTTGTCTAGAACTGAGAGGAAGGAATTGGGGTCAAGATTGAGACGTGAGCTTGAACAAGTTAGAACGTTCCAGAAGAGCATTGAACATGTGTTGTCACCAACTAGTGATGTTCATAGTTGTAGTGCTGGACAAAGAAGACCTATACCTGAGGTAGCTCGGTCTATGTCGATACCGACTTCTCATGCGAAGAATCGGGGTCGGAGTGGGAACGGAAATAGTGTGTCCCACTCAAAGAAGGCTGGATTGCCACCAACCACGGGGCATGCAATGCTGATGAAACAATGCGACACATTGTTGAATCGCTTGATGAGTCATAAACATGGTTGGGTTTTTAATACCCCTGTTGATGTAGTCACTTTAAAAATCCCAGATTATTATACTGTTATCAAACATCCTATGGATTTGGGTACGGTCAGAACGAAGCTACAGTCAGGGAAATATGCAGATCCATGGGGTTTTGCGAGTGATGTTAGGCTGACCTTTTCCAATGCAATGACTTACAATCCACGTGGAAACGATGTGCATGTTATGGCTGAAACGTTGAGCAATTTTTTTGAAGTTAGATGGAAAGCAATCGAGAAAAAGATACCAGTGGCTACAGACTCGGTGATTCCTATGAGGCAGAATCTTGTGGAAATTGAAACTGCTACTCCCATGCCTCCTACTAAAAAGAAGAGGACTGCATCCTTTGGAAATGAAATAAAGCAAGAACCTGTGAAGAGGATTATGTCTATTGCTGAAAAGCAGAAACTGAGCTCTGAATTGGAGGCTTCACTTGATGATTTACCTAAAAATATTATTGATTTTCTCAAGGAGAATAGTTCGAATGGGAATGGAACAATGGATGATGAGATAGAGATTGATATTGATACTCTCAGTGATGATACATTATACAAATTGAGGAAGCTTTTAGATGATTTTATGGTGGATAAACAGAAAAACCCAACAAAAGCTGACACTTGTGAAACTGAGGTACATTCTTTACCCCTATAAATTTGTGTTTTCTAGATGTACTTGCAGCGTGCACGCATCAGTTTTTGATTTCATATTTGTTATTGCAGCTTCACAATGAGTCGGGATTTAGCAACTCATCCATGCAAGCATGCAAAGGTTGTATTCGCCGTCAAAGCTGAAAATGAGATTCTGTTTTTTTGTTCTTTTGTTCCTTCTTTCTTTATCAGTTTGGTGGCTGGTTTCTCATTTGTTGTTAGTTACAGTTAATGATGGGAAGGAGGAGGATATAGACATTGGTGGAAATGACCTGCCTATCTCAAGCTTTCCTCCAGTAGAAATAGTGAAGGATACAGCTGCCAAGAACAGTAAATGCAGTAGTTCAAGTAGCTCTAGTAGTGATTCTGGATCATCTAGTGGTTTGTGTTTCTTTGAGCCTTATGAAGTTTTATAAAATGATTCTTTTTTGTTCTCATTAAATTAAATACAGAGTACTTGAATAGTTGTTTGATTTTCATGCTCTGGTGTTTTAATAATTTGATGCATGCCTTAGTGACATTTTCATGAGTATCTCATTTGTTTGTAGTTTAATGGCAATTGATCTGGTGTCCACATGTGGTTTAACTCTTTAACTAAAAGACCTTCAATTGATATGTAGGAACCTGCTCCTTTTAAACTGTTAATGGACAAAATGTTTTTGTTTACTTCCAAGCAAGTAATTAGAAAGCTGTGTCTTCTTGATGATGAGTATGCAACATTTTTAGTGGGTACCTTAATTGGTTTTATGATTCATATCTGATAGTAGTTGATTGTTTTTTTGATAACACTAGTTGAGCGTTATGTCTATGGCAAACCAATGTTTTTCAATTAAATGTAAATTAATCATTGCACGTGCACATAAATATTTACCAGGAGGTCTGTTTCAGTTTTAAAAGAAGTTTCTCTTTCCCTTTGTGTACTCTCACAGAATCAGATTCAGACAGTTCTTCTGGTAGTGAATCAAATGCTGCAAAGCTTTCAGCTGTTATGAACAAAATTACGGTATGCTGTTTATATGTCAGTTTAGTAACATATTACAAAGTCAGTTTATATGAAGTTGTAAAACCTTCTTGGTTTCTTTTTTTTTCGAAAAGTTGTGTCAAAAGCTATTCATAGTCAATTATACTTTAATCTCATTATCTGCTTATGGCAACCTCAAACATTGTAAGCCCATCAAAATACTCCTTTTCACAGAGCAATGTGATCACCACTAATTATCTGATCATGCTTGTTGAATTTCATGTATCTCAACTACAAATGACGCATTTTTCAAACGACCGCTATCTGTTTGAATACTAATGTGTATGTGTTGCTGTTCTGTTGATTCTTAGGATACATTGGGCTCTGAAGCTAATGTAGAACAAATTACAGCTGTTTCCCGTGATGCAGAAGGTGAGCATTATGTGTTTTATGTAAAAAAAAGAAAAACAATATATGCAAACAGTAAGAGGTGGTATTATGTAAAAATTAATATATTCAAATAGGTGGCAATCTCAAACCTTCACTTATAACCTGGTCAACCAAAAAAGTTTACCCTAAAAACAGAAAATGAAAATTGGCTTAATAAATGTTGCCGTGGTTTATTATTAATGGTTACAGCCTCATAAACTATCAATAATGTTTAGTTAAACTTGGTAAAAACGATGTTTTGAAATCAAAATTAATGCATCGTCACATATAATAAACTTAAAAAAATGGACAGGAATGTGTTAAGGGGTCAACTCATCCCTGCGTATTTCAATACCAAAAAGATTTCCGTTTTAATGCCGACTTGTTTCGACTCATTACCAAAAATGCCTGACCCACCCGTCTTGCCACCTCTGCTGTGACTAGCAATCTTACTGGATGATAATATGCCTTCCGTAGTTTTTACTTTTACTTATTTTTTTCCTTACAGATTCTGTAAATGGGGTGGGCCAAGTTGAGCAGAAGTCTCACTCTATTCTTGTATCTGGTGACGTTGATGGGCATCATGAGGGTAAGCAACTGAAATAATGAAGAAAATGTTGTGCTGTTAGTTTTGGGGCATCTTCTCATCCGTAATGCTGTGACACATTTTAGGGGAGAGTTCTCCATCCGAGAGGCAAGTCTCTCCCGATAAGCTGTATCGTGCAGCTATATTGCGAAGCCGTTTTGCTGACACCATACTCAAAGCGCAAGAGAAAACCAATGGAAAGGTATAATATGGCCTGTGATGTTCCATGAATATGTTATAAAGGTGGAAATTTTGACCCACTTATGAATGTGTAAATTGGATTCTGTTCTATCTTCAACGGGTCAAATTAACCCCTTCAGCTCTATGGGGAGCGGCTCAAAATGGGTTGAATAGGTTGAGAAGTCCAAAGTAGGGGTGAGCTTTTCTACCGAAATACCGGTACTGAACCGGAACCGAACCGGTCCCGTACCGAACCGATACCGACCGATTCAAATGGTACGGTATTCGGTTTTTGATTTCTGGGAAAAAAAACCGGTACCAACCGGTCAGTACCGGTATGGTACCATGCACACCAAAATACCTAAACCGAACCGGTACCGACCGATCCCGAACCGAACCGGTACCGACCGGAACAAGTGGTACCGGTATTCGGTATTCGATTTGGGGCCAAAAATGAACCGGTAC
Organism: Pseudognaphalium luteoalbum; assembly: GCA_963422505.1. Taxonomy (NCBI): domain Eukaryota; kingdom Viridiplantae; phylum Streptophyta; class Magnoliopsida; order Asterales; family Asteraceae; genus Pseudognaphalium; species Pseudognaphalium luteoalbum. The sequence goes on from OY730194.1 coordinate 8,354,104, forward strand.
CAACCGGTTCGGTACCGGTATGGTACCAAGCTCATCCATAGTCCAAAGACACCTTTAAAGTCACATATTCTCTTTAAAACCCTTCTGTTTAAGGATATCAATTGTTGTTGTGACTAAGGCCTTTAACACTTACGAATTAAAATGTATATATCTGTTTGATATAAAAGGGTTTTGGGCTTGACTTGACCTGTTTCGATCTTTGAGAGTTTTTTTTGGCTTATTACCCAATCTGCATAATCGTCCTTGCTACCTTGAAAACATGTCATTGCATTCACAGAATTTGAGATTCTTGACCTGTTTCGATATAAAAGGGTTTTGGGCTTGACTTGATTTGTTCTGATCTTAAAAAAATGACCTTTTTTGACCCATTACCCAACCTGCATAACCGTCCTTGTCACCTCGTAAACATCTCATTGCATTTACAAAATGTGAGACTCTAATGCCATGAGTTTCAGGTTGAGAAGCAGGATAGAGAGAGGTTGAGGCTTGAGAAGGAAGAGCTAGAAAAGCGGAGAAAAGAAGGTTTTCCGACTAGTGTTTATATATAGTTATCACCACATCATTCACATATCCCTTAATTTATTTTCGGTGTTCTATTACTGAAATTGATATCATGTTCTGGTATAGAAAAAGCCCGACTGCAAGCAGAAGCAAGGGCTGCAGAAGAGGCTAAACGAAATGCAGAGTTAGCAGCAGCTGCTGAAGCCAAAAGGAAAAGGGAACTTGCTAGGGAAGCTGCACGTGAAGCCATACAAAAGGTATTGTATTATGCATGCATATGTGTATCTATATTTGTTTCTCTCTCTGTATATATATATATATATATGACAAATTGCAATATAAAGTAGCCAATTTTAGTTAAATTCCTATGTTGGTGACCAGCTTTTTGTGCTCTAGAGAAGACGCTTAAACGTACAAAAGTTTTGATAAAATCTCTTAACGCATCTGCAAAGACCTTGGGAGGTTTTATTATGGTGCTGAAGCGATACTTAGATATAAGTTATTTGCTGTCAAGGTTGAAGACTTCATTAAATAGAAACTACTTGAAATTTGATGTTCTTTCCTGGTGCGAAAGAAGTTGGTTACATTTTCATGGAATTGGTCCATACATGTATTATGTGTAGATGTATCTATATAAGCAATCTACCATGAAGTAAATCAAACAATGTCTGGTCAACTTTAATAGTGTTTGTTTTTCATAGGTGTTCCTAGTATGGTTCATGATTTCTGATATTAACACTTGTAAGTTTTATGTCGGTCTCAGATGGAAAAGGTGGTTGATATTAATGACAATTCTCAGTTTCTAGAAGATCTAGAAATGCTTACTGTTGCTCCTGCCGAGCCCCTACAAAACTTCATAGACGAAAGTAGTGCAGATGGTTGTCAGGATCTTCTAGGGAATTTTGACTTCAAGGGAAAAGGGAATCCGCTCGAGCAGCTCGGTTTATACATGAAAGATGATGATGAAGATGAAGAAGACGTTGAGCCACAAGGTGCTGCTGTTAGGGGAGACGATCCAGAAGAAGGAGAGATCGATTGAATGTTCTTTCTTTTGCCATTATTTTTAATATTGAATGGCAATTTTGGTATCTACGGTAGATGGAGATGGATTCTTTGAAGCGAGGATTGGAGTGGTAGTTAGGTTTCAAAATCTCGTTTTCGGTGTGCAGGAGGAAATGTGGCATGGAAATGGAGGTGGATTTCTTTTTTGCATCTTTTACTTTCCATTTATTTTGTAGGGTGGTGGAAGGAGTTTTTCTTTAGCATGTAGTGAGGGTACTAGAGCACTTGCAAAACTTGCGAAATGCTCATTTAAAAAGGTTAGCTTGTAGAAACAAAATCGTAAATCTAAACTAAATATTGTTGCAGAAGTTCAATTTAACATCTTACTATGCAATAAATTTTGTTTCCCCAAGGGTAAAAGTTTTGCAAGATTAGTGAAAATTGTAAATTATGTCTAATTAGTTGCATGTTTTTATAGATGATGTTTGATATTCAATATGAAATGTAAATACGGTACATCATTACAAAAGGTTTTGACTTGTTATTTTAGCGTACCTATCTAGGTTTCCAAGATTGGGATAAAGATTTGGATTCTACGTGGGATCGGATTGGGAACAGAATCAGGATCCCAACTATAAGATAAATTACAAAACATCGTTATTCGTTTACTAGATAAATTAATGTAACATTCAAATTTTTATATAATATAAAAAAGATTTAATTTGACAAAAGGTATACTTTTTATTAGTATAATAATAAATATACTATAACAAAACATAGTATTCTAGTAAAGTTGCACGTCATAATTGTTTAAGAACATATGAGTTAGAAACGAAAATTACTAATATATAAGATATGAATCGAAGTGATTTAAGATTTTGGAGTTATAGACTTTTAGGTTAATATGATAAAAATGCATTTGGAAACAAAGGATTGTATGATAATTTTTTTTAACATAGATAGGATTATGTTCTTACGGGTTATATATATATTTAGCTCAATTGTAAACATTTCTTTTTTATTAAAGTCAACTTATCCTATATGAGTACGATCGGATCGTAACACCAATCTAACAATCTTACGAGCAATCATACAATTCTAATGCGATCTTACCTTCTTACTTTAATCCTACACATTTCATTGGTTGGATCGTACCGCGATTTCGACAACTATTGTATGTATATTGTAATTTAAAGATGATTACTTGCATAATTGGTGTAAAAGTTCCTAAAATTTGACATCGTGAACATTACAGTTGAGTCAATGTCCAAATCTATAGAAAATCAGACTACTTACAGAGGTAGCCACAGTAAGGTAAGAGTTAGTTATAATTAAAAGAAAAAAAATTTGAAGAGGAAAGCTACAAAAGAAACCAAATCGAGCAAATAACTTAACAAAAAAACCCGACAGCCCTACATACAACCTGGGGAAAACTAAAAGGAACTAAAATTGTAAGATTTTAAAGGGGTTACTACACCACATAGCAGTAGGCCACCAGATTTAATTACACTTCTTTCCCTCCAGCTATCAAATATAAGCTCTTCACTCTTCTCGAGTTCCAAATACTTGTTCATGTCGAATTGCGGGCTTTTAGTTTCTTTCAGTTTACTTGTTCTTGCATTTGTTGAGTTAGCAGTCGTATGTTCAGGGTTCCAACTTCCATGGCTGCTGCTGGATCGGTTACCATGTTCTTGGATCAATTCCAGATCCTAAATATATGCAATTGTCACAAATTTGATTATATTCAAAATCAATATATGCAATTACATGCAGTTGATACATCATACATATTAGAAAAGACACACAACTCTAGAATTCTTTTTTGTGACAAAGGACAATGCGAAATGGTTTCAAAAGCCAGCATATGGAGTTAGGCAACGGGTCAAAACAAGTAATTTTTGCGCTGAGACTTAGGTTGCCTACAACTTATAAATAATTAAAATGCATTAAATACGATATCACAATTAATTACAAGCAGTTAGGTTGATTCACGCATTTAAAGTACACCTCAGGTAACTTTCATTCATTTCTTATTATGATAATTAAATATTATGATATCAAGATCACCACTACTACAGTACTACTAGTAGTATATTACTCACATAATAACTAATTTTCATAACGTTTTAGTTGAAAGTAACATCAGTTTTGCAGCTGAAAGTAGTTAGGAATGGGAACACATATTCACACATTTTATATTATTAGGTAGGTAAGACCCATTACATAAGTTAAGCAAGTAAAAAAAGTTGGTATGACTTTCAATTCTATATTTCTATGGTATTCAGTGATTATTTTCTGAATATGATAATATGATAACTAGGTGGAAAACAAACGGGTTAGATATAAAAAATTAAAATGAGTAATCTTTCAGACCTGATATAAATGGGTTGTATTGGTTTGGTCCATAACACTCCTTTGTCCAATTTTTATAACAAATAACTATGACCACTGTAAATAATATTACTACAGAAAAATAATCAAACGTTTAGAATTCTTAGAATGTTATCATAAGTATGACTATTGTAATTAATGTGCTTGAGATGGCTCCTGACTATTAAACTCGTTTCCTTGTTAGCTAAATTTTTCTATTTTACCAAAAACTGTGTCCCATACTCCCATTAACTTAAAGCTGCGAGTACAATTAGTCAATTATATAGTGTATTTGAATAGCATCTGAAGCAAGGCGCCAATTTCAACCCATACACAACAATTGTGTCCCATACCCCCATTACTTAAAGCTACAAGTGTATAAGAATAACATCATAAGAAGATTAGTTATCATGTGAGTAGTATACTACTAGATAGTGTATATTAGATGGTGTATAAGAATAACATCTGAATCAAAGGCGTCAATTTCGACACATATACATATAAATGGGTAGATTTGGGTAATGATCAATCTCTAAAGGGATGTTTGCAGTAACAGATACGGGTTAAATGAGTCAAATAGATCGAAAGTGGCCCAAGGGTCTTTTAAAATATAGTATCGTAAGTCACTTTATTCACAAAATTAGATCCTGACTGAAAATAATCATTTTTTAAAATATATGAAGAAGCAGGTTAAAAAATCTGAAAATTTTTGACAGGTTTTGGGAATACCCGACCCAGACCAACTGTACCCTGCCCATCCTGCTACTGCTAACCTGAAGTTCTTTACAAGAGAAAATAAAGGAAACCAATGAGTACCTGAGATGGATCCCACAGTTTTCTTTTTGGAGTTGTAGGAGTCTGCATTGTATCCAGGCTCATAGAAGGAACGGCATCATTGCCATCCCATTTCAACCAAGGTAGATTAATGCCCTCCAATTCCACAGAAAGAGCGTTACCATTTTGGGTTGGTAATGCACCATCTCTTTGTTTAGTAGTTCCAACTAAAGAAGAACTCGTCGTATCACTTCTTTCTCCATCAAAAGAAGAAAAATCCGTATCTTCAATATTTGATATGAAATCTTCAAAATACTTCTCTGCTTCTTCATTTAATCGTTTAGACACTCTGTTCCTATCGTTGCTTCTCTGAAAATTCAAACCATCATCATTATAAGGTTACATTCCTGATCTGAGAATTTCACAAATTGTCATCAGCAATTAGCAAAATGGCCAGGGCGGTCAAGTTGAGTAACAGGTCAAAATAGGTCTGGGTTTTTTCCAAAAAATTATATATTTTTACGACCAATTAGTGTATCAAATTTGTATAAATCAATCATGGATAATACACTTTGGGTGGCTTTAACCAATTTATAAGTGAATGGGTTGAAATTTCCACCTCTGAGATATAGAGTTCATAGAACCATACCTTTCGGGAGTACGAGACTTTCTGCGCATTAGCATTGCTCTTTGACTCAGGAAGCACCTCCCTAACAATTTTGTACCCATCCTGACCCCGTTGCTTCTCTAGTGTCCTCTCAGACAATAGTTCCTTATGCTTCTCCGGCTTCAGATAAAATAAAATTTTAGGTTATCTACTAATTGATCGAGACCGCAGGAGCAGAAATAAATTTTAATCCAAAAAACTGATGGAAGATGATAATGCCAACAGACTCGTTTAAAATGTCGATTTTTCTACCAAGAACTAAAAAGGCCGAAAGTTTCGTATAATATAAGTTCATCCTAGATGACGAGCCCAAGCAGGCTATTACCTGTTTTAACTTTGTTGTATAATTCTTTCTTGTGGTAGCGTCAGTTTTACTTGAATACAAGCGGTCATGCACTGATAATGCAGAAGGCTTTCGTTCCATGGTCTGGATTTGTTAAGTGAAAATTAAAGTTGTCAGAATATATAGGACCATATATGTGGAAGCATTTATATCAATCTAGTGTTAGACCTGTTCAAGCTCTGTCATGATTTCATTGACAGCAGACCTAAGCTCTTTTCTCATTGCTTCATAAAGCCCATTAGAATCATCTCCTGTTGGGTGGTCAATCTACATCATAAGATAGGGCTGTCAGATATCGAGAAATTCATTATAAGTTAGAAACAATCATTGCCCCCACCCTCGTTTCCTCCCTCAGTAGCTATTAGAGGTGACAAGATGGCGGGTTTGGCGGTGACATTCTACGTTCAGGTTGATCCGCAAGTAATTTGTCCAGTTTTCATAAACAACTAACCATAATCGGTTAGGATATCCAATGAGTATAATAGAATATACTTTGGCAAATTTAAGCTTGTTTGACACATCACCATCTACTTGAGGATTTTTATTTGACCTGTTAGGAGATAAAAGACAACTCAGGTCGACTCATTCTTATATATAAAGGTTGATATTGCCACCTCTAGTATTTATACTTTCAGATAACAGAACAACCTTTTTTTGTGCATACACGGCTCGAATGGTCTTCTCAATTCCATTTCTCCCATAAAGACCATCTCTCAAATCATCATCAGTCAGTGCTGAAGACTGGCTCTACACAATTGCACAAAATGAGTTTTGTTTTACAAGTAAGTCTAGATAAAGCTCGGAACAAACGGGAATATTGATAACATGAAAAAATGGGCACGTGGGAGATTTATTATACCAACCATCTAAGGAAAATAATCGTAAGATATATCCTAAACTACATACAGTATTACTTAAACTTCAGAAACTTTTGATTACCGAGTAGCCATCGTGTGACCTTGATTGAGGTGCTTGGCTCATAGACCTTGTCAATCTTCGGTGGCTTGATGCAGTGGGTCTTTGAAAAGTGGCAACCCGACTGTTGCTCCTAGACTTGGACTGAGCTGCAGAACTCCGGGAATGATCTATATCACTCTGCCAATCATATGATGTCAGAAGTTGAACATAGTATAGTAGTATACCATGAGAAAACACCCAAAAACTTATGAAACAAGATATGAATCCAATAATACAACATTCTACATACAATTAATGTCAACCAAAAATGATTATCAAATTTTTTATCTTTATGATACATCAAAAGTATTGGGTCTTAGTGATTTTTGATCAATTAGATCACATTCAAGAACCCTCATTCTCCCAAATTGTTATCCGTAACCAGTACAACCAATGCCAAAGCAGTTTTACACAAATCTTCTCATCTTATTCCCCATCGTTTTATTTCACAATGAACAAAAATAAAGATACTTTCAAAGCTCTATAGCCTCTGTTATCTAATCCTCTACGTAAACGTCGAATCGTGACTAGTCCTTGTATAAGGTCTAGTTTCAATACATTCTCTTCAACAATGATCTTTATCGTGATCAATAGACGTAAAGAAGCTAAAGCAAATACAGTCCATTTCACATAATACTCTATTTGATTTCAATGAAATTTCATTAATATAACCAAATGAAATTAAAACCACAATTTACCTCCGAGTCACTAATATGATGCCTAGCAACCGAAACAGATCGTCTCCTCAAATCACCATTCGAAACAACCCTAGCAGGTCCACCACCACTATTAACTACACTACCATTACCATTAACATTGCCATCATTCCGTCTCGCAACCGAAACAGACCGTCTTCTTCTCGAATCGCCATTCAAACCACCACCGCCATTAACCACAGTACTGTTACCATCATTTCGTCTCGACACCGACCTCCCACGCCTTCCATAAGAATCCGAAACATTCACGCCACCACCACCATTAACACTCACACCAGAACTACTAACACCATTACCATGCCTAGAAACCGACCTCGATCGCCGTCCAACCGGCGTCATGGCAGGCCTAATTTCAGACATCACACTCTCATCACTATTATCCTTACCGGAAAAGAACTCAATTGCTAAATCATCTAAACTAATTTCAGCATAATCAGAACCTCTAACTGTATTAACAAACTTACGTCTAGGTGTAGGCAAAACTACACCTGGTTCACTTTCAATTTCTGCCGGAACCGGCCGTGAGAATCTACTCAAGCTTCTGGACCGCCGGTGAGCTCTAGAAGCTGAAGACGCCGGTGAATCTTCGGTTGACGGTGACGAATTACCGACCGGAGTTCTTTTCGTAGTCGATTTGAACGCCGATGTAGCCATCGGATAGTTAATTTAACGATTAAGTAGTGAGATTGGACATTAATTTAGTGAATTTGAATGTAATTTGAAGAATGAATGAGCTAGGGTTTGGTGGAGCTGACGATGAGGAATTGAAGAAATTTCAAATTGGGCGGATTAAACAGACAGGAGGGTGATTTGGATATTAATTTTAAATTTGAAAGTTAAAAATTTGGTAATGAAAAGGAAATGATACGAGTTTTTAATGTCTTGATTTGTTTGAATGTGTCTTGTAATAATGGCAAATTTTGTAAGGATTTTACTGTGCTAATGGTTAAATTTGACTTTTCAAACATTTATTTAAATAATTTAATGTACTACCTATACGTATACTCTTACGTGTATAATATCATTTTTTGTTGTTTTTTCAAGTATTTTGAGACAAATAAAAATAATAATATGAGCGGTTAAAATATAACTCCTAAAATATCATAAAGGTTTCTAAAATTTAAATTTATAGCTAGGAGAAATCGGTAAATATTTGATTTGAAATATTATAAAATAAATAAATTGATAATTTAGAGAAGGAAAAGATAACGACAACTCTAAGGTTGTATACCCTGAAAATGTTTGATACAATATATAATAATTACTCATATTATAATAAATCAAATTCTATGTCTCCGAGGGGGCGGTTACTCGATTCCAGGGGAGTAACCGTTTGCAGAGATGATCAGGTAGACTAAAGGTCCGTCAGTAATTCCACGATTGACTTTCAAAAAAATAAAAAAGTATTAATCATGTATGCATGTTTAAGAACACCCTTTAGAGTGGTCTTTAATAAAACCATTCAAAGATTATATACTTGAACATAAATATGAGTTGAAGTATTGAAAGATGATTATTGTGATATAAAATCAAGATAAGTGGATACTTACTAAAAGCACCTTACTACAAGCACATTTAAACTCCACTTGTATGTGTAAGGGCTGTTGATTAATGACATGTTTATAGCATATTAGTGTATTTCTTTCTAGGATTTCCTATTAGAGCTCACGAGGGTGGAAGTGTTTTCGTCAAAATCCTTGCTCGAGAACACAGTCCCACGGTGTCCTCTCATACAGCGACGGCATTCTAGACAGTGTTCTGAAGCACCCTCCTGAATGAGACGCCGCTTTCTTCTTCTTTTTTTCTAATTTCACGTGCACACACTAATTAAAAAAATAAAAAATAAATTTTGAGAACGCTGTAAACTCAACGTCCTCCACACCCTATTTTTTCAACAACAACATTCTCGTAAGAACACTATTCAAACATTGTTATTACATAATGTGCTCTAAGAGTTTCTTTATCATGTTACGTGTTATGTACTTATGACGTCAGTTCGCAAAATCTTATTCTTTATGTAATTATGTTGTTTTCACTGTGATCTTTCTTCTCTTACTTAATGGTAGATATCAATTGTAATTTTTGGGAAGGGGAACCTAACCACGAAGAAAATTAGTTACGAGGTGAAAGTATAAAGTCCTATAATATTATAGGTTCATTCAACACTCTCCCGCAAAAAAGTGTAAATTGGCGGGAACATCCCTGGTCCCGTGTACCTTTGGCATGGGTTATTGTCCACCCCACAAGGATGACTCCGGACAACTCCTCTGACACAGTGGGGACGTTTGAAGTTAGAATGAACCTTTATCCAGCAAGTTCCTCCAAGGCCGTATGTCATTGATGAGGGTGAGTACCTAACATGCTAAATGTTTACCCAGGGTATGATTTGAACTCTTGACCTCTAGAAAGCCAAGAGCCCACCCTACCACTGGTTTCATTCAACACTCTAATACATATAGTACAAGACTCCATTACAAACTTCCACTGTGTCTCATTATAGAAGTGGAGTACATAGTTTTTGAAAATGTAAATTGGTTATTTTTTATTAGGACGGAAAAAGAAGTTGGAAATGGAAATGGATCACATGACCTCAACGGTTAGTCAACATAAATGGTCGGGTCATAAATTTGGACAATTTATTGTTGGATTCTGATAAATAGTGCCCTTGGTGTAATGTTTAAGCATACCATAAATACACTCGAAACATTTAATTAACTTCAAAACTTCCATGTATATGTGCAATCACAATGTCACTTTCTATTTATAAAACAAATATTCATGTTTATTATGGAAACATTGATGATTATTTATTGCCTAAATATATTTATGGTAAGCTTAAACTTGTCCTAACGGCATTGTTTATCAAAACCCTTTATTGTCATCGTAAATGTGAAGGTAGGTAGTCCGTGTTCAACTACCATTGAAGGGATAGTGTCCATGAAAATAATTGATGCAGTTTTAATTATTATTTTTTAACTTTCTTTCCAAGTTAACTTTTTAGTTTAAATAGTCTCATTTGTTTAGAATTATGATGAGTTTTTGATATTGATTAATACAAATACAACTTTGTTTTTTCTCTAAGAATTGTCTCATTGGAAGTTATTTGATTGCTCGGCTACTACGATCTGTCTTCTGTTATTAATGGCTGAACAGCTACGTGGAAGACATCTAGTTCGTAAATTCATCGAAGTAGGCAACGAACCCGATCCGCGTGATGTAGAGATTGCATAACTCAAGCAAAAGATTCAATAGCTTGAATGCCGACCATTATGTTACTAGATCTAAACGACCGTGGGAAACCTTGGATGGAGGAAACCCTAATTTTATTGTTCGTGATCAATGGAATCATTGTGGAGGCAACTGGAAGGAACCCTTATGTAGTCTCGGGAAACAAGTTGCGTCGTTTCCTGAGTGCGTTGGTAAGGTCCATCCAAACTATCATGGTTCCTTATGTAGTATTGGGAGGCGAGTTTTGACTCCTAATTTCACCCGTAAGGATCCAAAATATTATCCTTTGGATACGAAGGAAACCGAATCTGAACCTATCGTCTAGGACATATGGGAGAAAGAAGAGGAGCATCCTTTTGTCGAAAATTATGAGTTGTTTCAGAATGACGAAGACTCGAGGACGAGTCTTTTTCTAGAAGGGGAGAAGGGAGGATACGATGATAACCCTATTTAGGGATGTGTTTGTGGAAGAAAACATGTTGGAAGAAGAAGAATTGTAGCCAATTTATGATACTGATAACGAGGAAAAAGAAAATATTATTGAGGAATAATCAGATCCTACTTATGATACCGATATCAATGAAGAAGAAAAGTGTAACAATGATGATATTTTTTATGTTGATTGTGTCGTTATACAAAGATACTTACCAAACATTATTTATCAAGATTCGTACGGGTTGATTAGGTTGGAAAAAGATGGCATGATCTAGATGAGTATACATTGTTTAGTTGGTATTTTTATTGGGGGAAATTATTTGGTTGGGAATGCAATCTCTGCACGGGTCAATAAATTGGGTATGAAGACAATCAAGATACATGAAAGGTTACTCAAAAAGAAAGGGAATCTGATGCAAGGAGTACAAGTTTGGATGCTAAAAGTCAATGGAATGATGAAGTTAAAACAAGACTTGAGATGAGTCTTTCTCAAGTAGGGGATGATGATGCAGTTTTAATTATTATTTTTTAGCTTTCTTTCCAAGCTAACTTTTTAGTTTAAATAGTCTCTTTTGTTTAGAATTATGATGAGTTTTTGATATTGATTAATACAAATATAGCTTTGCTTTTTTTCTCTAAGAATTACCTCATTGGAATTCTTATGATTATTCTTGTTATCTGATTGCTCGACCATTACGATCCGCCATTAGAAAGTTGAGCTATGTCAAGTTCGTTTTAGAGAGCAAGATTTTATAAAGCCTAGTGATAAATACAATAAATTTTTTTATTCAAACATCAATCTTTTTGCGTAAGTACTGTATAAAACTGCAATACATATATTTGGTGTAATAATCAAAAAGTATCTTGAAATTGGTTGATATATACATACTCATCTTATAAGTATATGAAGGGTTAATAATGGTTTAATAATCAAAGTTTCAACTTTTTTTATCATGTTTTAATATAACCATTTTGACCTGTTAGTACAGGTAATTTTTTTATTTTTTTTAAAAATAAAACCAATTTAATTTATATTATTTCACGCAAATACTAGTTTTACCCTCAAACTCTTATATATATTTTAAACCAATCGAATCTAATTACAATATTACATGCCAAACAAAATAGTTATTATATCACATCTAATAAATAAATTTATCTAAGAGAATATATATAAACTAATACATACTCACTATAAATAATTTTTTATAAACTAGATTACAATATTACATGCCAAACAAAATAGTTATTATATCACATTTAATAAATAAATTTATCTAAGAGAATATATATAAACTAATACATACTCACTATAAATAATTTTTTATAAACTAGAATTGTTAGACATGACAATATGCACTTTTCTAAAGAAAATGTTATAAAATTATTTGTGATGACATTGTACTTGATATATAAGCATTATATTATATATACTTAAATATTTAGAATGATATATGATGTAGCATATTATATACAACATAATTTATTATGATAAAAGTAATTTTATGATAAAAAATATGGAAAATATAATTATTATCATGTAAAAGTATGACCTTTGTTAAAATAGTAAAACATTTAATACGTATATACCATTAATTTAATGATATATTTGTATTAAATTACTCTAGGTTTATGTTTTAAATAGTAATAAAATTTTTTTAGTGAACACTAAGTTAAATGGTTAAATCATGAAAGAAAGAAATTGAACGGTTAAACCGAATTTTTTTTGAAAGTTTGATGATATAACCATTTAACTTATGTTCAATTTATCAATGAAACACGATCAACTGGTTACCGGTTACCAAAACGGTTATTTTAAACGGTCAAACAAACTAAAAAGATTAAATTTTGGTCAACCTATAAGTTAAGGTGTTAAAACATTAAAAATAAAGTTGAATGGTTAAAACGATAAAAAGTTAAAAGTTTGGTGATTAAACCAATTATTAACCCTAGGTATGAGATACTAAATTGTTAAGAATTTAGCGAGAAGCTTGACGATTGAAACAATAATATTCGTACGGGAGGTTCATACATGAAGTAGCTCTTAGCCTCTTACGACAAAAGCATCACCAAAGACTCTTCGATACCATATTTGAGTTGCCACATTTCACGTGGATCAAACTCAACGTCAGACGCATTTAATGCATTATACATGTAAAGTTTCTTTACGTAATAAAAAAATTTCGTTACATAACTCAACTCACTACAAAAGTGAAGTCGTTGGCGATTTACAACTTTATCCCTAAACTAAAAGAGTAATGTGAAATGGATATCTTTACATGAATGTCTCTATGTTCAAACTTTAAATAACATTTTCTTATCTCAATAGTGAACAAACAAAATGTTGGGACATGTGAACAGTTCTAGCATATATGAAAACACGAGCTTCAAATAGTATTTGAATTGTGATCAAATTTTGCACATTGATCTTAATTTAGATATAAAAAATATTGGTTTGTGGTTAATATTGTTGTTATATATATAAGTATTCGATAATAATATTGTAACACCCACCTTACGGGTCTAGGGACATTTTAGTAATTTTCATGACTTTAAATTATTTATTTAATGTGTTAGGAAAATTATTTGTTATTATATTATGTTTAATTGTAAACATTGGGTAAAAAGGTTAAATGACTTATTGTGACGAGTAAAATATTGACCGTTTTAACTTTATACAGTCGGCTGTAAAATAAAATTGTTGGAATCGCAAATGGTTTTTAGATTTCAGATAACAGGTTTAGAAGGGGACTAATTTTAAATGGTATACGGAGCCGGTTTGGGAAAGAACCAACCTAAATTTCTTAATATCCCTCCCTTCTCATTCTTTTCAAACCCAGAAAGCAGAAATCACCATCCCTGTGACTTACGACTCAAACCAGGAATAACTTTTTATCAATTTCCAATCTCCAAATTCATGTTAAAGCTGATTAATCATCCTCACCTTCTTCTTAATCTAATTGTAAGTTGGATCCATTCATGTTTAAACTTTGAAGCTTGAGTTTTAATAAGATTATTGTGAGGTATTGAATCAATATGAAATTGATGCTTGAAAATGACTATAAGATGATATAGGATGTTAGTTGCCGTGTTTAATGGGTTAGAACTTGAGTTATGTCAATTTGAGATTGAATTTTAAGCTGGGTTTTGATATGAACAGCAGAATATCGTAGGTCTTGTATTCGTTGTTGGTCGCGACGCGATCTTAATGGTTTCGCGACGCGATAAGCATTAATCGCGACGCGATTGGCAATTAAACACGACACGATTCTTAAGTTTAAACGCGACGTGATTAGTATGTAAAAGCGACGCGATCTGGACTAAATCGCGACACGATTTGGTTTAGAACCAACACTTCAGTTTTTGATTTCTTGCTTAAATATTGTATGCTGTGGTATGCTACTAAGACTAGAAAATAAGTTAGACATGATAACATGTTAATGATGCACCTTGAGACGTTTGACTTAAATACAATTGAATAGTTATAATTGATAACTTGGTTAATGTAAAGATTGATATTATGAACTTGAATTAAGTTCTAAACTAAAGATGGAAGGACTGAGTTATTATAACTAGTTACTGCTTATTTTTTTGATACTATGTGTTGAGACATGTTATATGATTATGAAATGAGTTATATGTTATGAAATGAGTTACTAACTCATTATTTAAATGTATTCTCAGATGCGGAGAAGGCTCAGTAATATTAGACTTCAGAGCTTGCGTCTGAGGTAACAGTGAGTGGATCTGTAATCCTCAGTGTGATTTAGTTGTAACAAGTTTGGTTACAACGGGTAAATGTATTGTTATCATTTATAGACTGTTTAGTCTGCCATGATATTATTACTATTGATAGATTGTTTAGTCTGACATAATACCATGAGGATTATGTGAGTATGTGATTATGTGGTACTTGACCATTGGGCATATGTGATATATTATCAGAGGTCAACGTTTGGTTTAGGCTTGGTTGCTATTGTTTGGCTGGTTCAGGGGTTCTTTATACACATAGTTGATAGGAATCTGTGTCCAGTAAAGATAGCAACATGCTATCGGTTAACTTCTGTATTAGCCTGCAGTTGTTTCAAGTGTTATTTGGAGGATACCTCAAGAACCACTGATCCTCTTTGATGCGATGTGTTTACGATGCTTTATGCTGTAAACAGGGTTGATATATGATTATGATGCTTTATGTTGTAAAACATGGTTGATATGTGTTTACGATGCTTTATGCTGTAAACAGGGTTGATATGTGTTTACGATGCTTTATGCTGTAAACAGGGTTGATATGTGTTTACGATGCTTTTGCTGTAAACAAAGTTATTATGCTAAGTTGGACTGTTGATTATTTATTCACTCACTTAGCTTTGAGCTAATCCCACCACCCCACTTCTTGCAGATTTTGATATAATGGAATAGACAAGAAGCTCTGTTTGGATGGAATGTTTGACAAAGCGTATACTCTGATATTTAAATTTGGAAGAGTCTACGTGGTATTTTGAAATTATATAATATCCAGTTGGATATACTATAGTTTTGAAATAGTATAACTTTGTATACATAAATTGTAATGTAAATTGTCAATGCATGTTTTGACCTACGCTTCCGAATTGTAGTATAGTATATTATTATAAAAAAATAGTTCTGAATTTAAGGGGTGTTATAAATATTGACTGCGGATTGAAACTGCGATGCGAACTGAGAAGTCAGTTCGCAAGGTGCTAAACGGAATGAGTCATTTCGCTGGGCTTATAGGCTGCGGATAGAGTCAGTTCGCAGTACCCACAACCTGCGAACTGAACTGAGTATTTATACAATTTTGGTTTGGAAAAACCCTAACACTTTTGATCTGCGATTTTCTTCAGCAAAAACTAAACCCTTACGAATTTCTAAGTATTCTTTAGTCTTTAGCTTCGTTTTTGATAGGTTAACGTTATTAACAATCAAGATTAAAGCTAGTTGACAATTCTAATCACGAATATATCGTGATGTTAATAGTTATATCCGTATAACTAAGTATTAAGGGATTCCGCATTTTAATATCTAAGATAACCTCGTTATCGATCCATAAAACTAGGGACTCACAATTGGTATCAGAGCCTACGGCTAGATACGCGTAGGTTCGAGGTTATTGCGATTAGTAACGAATAATTTTGGGTTGTTTTACGTGAGTTTACGATTAAAAATTGTTTCTGGACGTTTTTAGGTTTATTTGCGTTCGAAATCTTCGAGTTTAAACGTAAAAAGACTTAGAATTTTGTTTTTAGGGTTTACAGTCGTAGTTGCGAACTGAGACTTGTTTTGCGAATTGAGTTAGACTTTGCGAAGTGAACCGAGATTGCGAAGTGAATTGACTTTGCGAACCGAACTGAATTTGCGAACTGAGATAGGCTTGCGAACTGAGATTTGCGAGGTGAATTGTGAGTTGCGAAGCGAACTTAGGTCTGCGACAATGATCTTCAAGGTTGTTTTCGATCTAATAAGACCTCATAGAATATAAGCTTTAAGATATTAGATCCATTTTATTTGAAAAAAACGTTGTTATTAGGCCTTTTAATTCGTTCAATATTAAACTCATTTAAGTGATAAAAACATTAGACCCATTTTCTGTCACTTATTTATAAATATTTTGGTTAAAAAGGTTTAGACGTTTTACTTTTTATGTCTCTATCATTAAAGTAATTTATCATAATATTATTGTTTTGAGATAAACTTCTCCGATCATTCTTTTTACGTATTATTGTTTATCATATTGCTTTAATAACCGGCTTAATCATTGAAACATGAATCTGTGGATTAATAATTTCGAATTGCATAACAAGTTTAATCTAATGTTTTATTTGGTATACGGTCGTTAAATGCCATATAAAATTCGACATTAATATGGTATGTATTTTTTTTAAAGAAAAAAAGACCCGATATTGACATACACCATGTAAATATAGTTAGAATTAGTATAGTATTTATAGGTAATATGGATTATATACATTACTGTATAATTATGTTTATACAAATTAAAATAAAGATACGTAAATCCTTGCGTTTACAACTAGTCGATAACTCGATCTCTTTTCAAATTTAAATTACACTTGATTTAGTAGTTTTTTTTTGCTACGCATATTAAATTAGTAACAATTTATTTAAGTCTTTATCACAAGGCTAAAGTGAAGTGCCTATTTAAATTTGGAAAAAATATATTATTTGGAATTTGCCGAAAGTTTTATTGAATTCACATAAAAAGTGATAGAAAAATAGTCAATTATATTAAAGCGATAAGATCTCAAATTTTCAGTTGTTTTAGACCCGTAAAGACCTTGAACCCCTCTCAGTCAACCCAGTACTAATTCATTTCTTTGACCACAAACTGTTGGTATCCTCTAAATTCTATATAAAACACACAAGCACAATAAATAATAATAGTATTAGTATTTAAGTATTATATTAGAATTAGATTAGAAAGGCCAAAGAATACATATGAAAGCTAACCCATTTTCATAATTCGAAATTCAAGTACATTACAACTTTCAACATGAAATACAGGCTTTGATAAAAGATTTAACATGATACAATATAATTAATTAACTAATTAACTAGAATTAATTAGTAAGAGTAATGTGAGTAGCCATTGGAGGAGAGCCTGAGATGAGCACCAACATCTTTCTTCTTCATTGTCTTCTTGAATTGTTTTGATGCTGCTTTCAGCACCTTCTTCCACCCCTGTTTCAATTTCAACAAAATTCTCAAAAACTCACTTGATTTTCTACTCGGTTCGAGTTATTTATAAGGCAAAATTTCCCATCCCACCCGATAACCAAACCGCTAAATGATAAACTAACTCGGGTTATATGTACTTAAATAACAAAAATGAGAAACATATATATGCATGTGAATATTTATTCAACCCAATCCAAAACTGATCCAAGTAAGAAATATCGTATTCGGGCTATCCATTTAGCCCGAATAGCATTTGGTTCAGTTGCTTATTCATTTTCCTTTTCTATTTTCAGTAACAAAAACTCAACAACAAGTGTAACTATCTTTACCTTGTTTTGAATTGGGGAAGAACAGCCCGAATCCACACCACCATTCGACGAATTCCTCCAATTCGATCCCAACTGATCAAACCCTCGAAAACTGCTCTTCCTTCTTTTCATAACCACCACCTTCTTATTACTAAACTTATGCTTCATTCTAAAACAACTTAGCAAACACGAACCCGATATCTTATCTTTCACATTCTCCGTAAACTTCTTGATCGACATCATACCATCATCCGCAAAATCTTCATCATCGTCGAACGAAAGGTTCCTCTGAAGCTCTGAGTCGGGCGAGTTGGGGTTTGAAGGGTGAGGGACTAAAGGCGACCAAATCGAACTCTGTGTGTAATCGAAATCGAAAGCGGAGTTATCGGGGAACTTGGTAAGAAGCTCATTAGACATTGATGATAACATGTACTCCACCACCTTCACCGCCTCAATTCCGCCGTAGTA
Organism: Pseudognaphalium luteoalbum; assembly: GCA_963422505.1. Lineage (NCBI taxonomy): Eukaryota > Viridiplantae > Streptophyta > Magnoliopsida > Asterales > Asteraceae > Pseudognaphalium > Pseudognaphalium luteoalbum. The sequence goes on from OY730194.1 coordinate 8,372,587, forward strand.
ATCGTTGTTGTTGTTGTGGGTCATGAGGGTTTGTTTGTGTTCTTGCTGGATACTGTTGAAATCCATTTTTTGGGTGTTGGAAGTTGATGGGTGTTTGATGAAATCTGAGGATAAAAATAGCGGTTACGAGGATGATGAGGACAAAAACTAGCCGTTAGAGGGAAAATGTTGGATACAACGTTGACCGATAAAAGTCAAACTTAAAAAATGATTATGGGCTTGAAAGTCTTTGTTTTCGGATTGGGCTTATATGCAACCCATGTGAAGTTTATTTGGGCTTGTCCAGAATATTGTGTGGGTATTTGGATCATTGGAACTTGGAAGGAACGATAAGTATTGATTCGTACAGTATCAAAATTTATCCGCAAACCACTGAACCTGTTTTACAAAGTGTACAACACTTCAAAACATATTTGATGGTGAATGAATAAATTGAACTGGTAAATCACCTCCCCAATAATAAACATTAGTATTATTAAATATGTATTAATTAAATTAAATACTTTTATATATTATGTTAGTTGGTAATCTTCTTAGTCACAATAAGTATAAAATTCTCTATATCATTTATCCATATCCATCACTAAAGAATTTTTTTTTTCTTCTAAAAAGTTGATTTTTCTAACAAGCTCAATAGACGTGGTCTAATAAGTTTCTTAATACCTCCAACTCATCATGTGAGAGCTAAATTAAGTTTTTTATAGAAGTGGTCTAACCAAGTTATCTAATTCAACCAAATTGAGTTTTCTAATATCTTAAGTCCCTATAGGCTTCATGGCTACAAAAATCTAAACGGATTCGTTAACACAAGAACGATCTCTACCCAAACAACCTACAAAAAAGATGTACGCATAATTGAAAATCAAACAATAGTGATCTATAAAATGCAAAGACAGTAAAACGAGAGTACAAAATTTGAGAGTGGCGTGATAACAAATAACAAACACATTTATATTCATATATACACCATATATATCTAGGATATTAATAATCTATACAAGTTTTTGATGAGTAATCATTGAAAATTTTGTCTTAATACCTCCAATCATTTCGATTATCGCATAAGAACACATTAGAAGTAAACTTGCTAACATGGATTAGTTCCCATGCATAATGGCAATCATTAAGCCAACTAAGCAAACTAAACTAGGTTTATAATGAGCAATAATTAGTCACATAGGAAGACAAAGATCCAGTCCACAGCCTAAACAACATATGGCTGTCCTATTAATGCTACAAAGTAACTAACCATTATCACATTAAGTATCTAACCTAAATTATGATTTATACTACCAACTTCAACTTATTCAGATTCTGTACATTTATGAAACCATAATATGTTTTCCTGCTAGATTTCATAGATAACAACACTTTCATGTTTCATTCTTGGTTTGAGAAATTTACTTTTTGCAACAAAATGCAATCTGATTATTGATTATGATTTAGATCTAAAATATTAAAAAATATATAATCTAAAAGGATAAGTCATTCAATACTGAAAAACACACATTTTATTATTGTTAGCATTTTGTCCAATCATGATGGGATATATTAGTAGTGACAAAGAAGTCATAATCTAGTAATTAAATTGACCAGTGTTAAATAAATGGGTTGCCCTTGAAAATGCCAACATCCCATTTGCTTATAAAATGGAGGCTTGCATAAAGAATGATGGTCTTATGTCTCCCCCTACCCATCCTTTTGTCACTTTCCATCACACCACATATTAATATGGCATTCGGACCTAATATAGGCCCCTTCAAATGTCATTTGGGCCTAGTCGGGTCAGTTCGGGTCATCCAACCATCACAAATTAAGGGTAGTTATAAGGGTAAATGGAAATGGAATACCAAGGAATGCATTTGTATTGATATTGTTTGATTTCTACAACTAACCATCACAAATACTCGTGACAAATTGGCTCGGTTCAAGTGACATATCGAAAATTTTCAACCTGAACTTGTGTGATTATCAAGAACGAACCCGTACATGATCTTAGTTTGAGGTTACCTTCGGGTCAAATGGGTCAAATATAAAAGGTTACTTTTGAGTTACCCCTTAACCCGAAACTTGACCCAAGCTCATTGCATGAGTATCGGGTTAGTTGGTTGATGGGTCAAAAGTACCCAACTTGGACACAATCTTCATAACCCGTTTAGGTAAATGGTCATGGGTTGGCATGTTGGTTATGGGTTGGTTTCTCATTCCCTACCCACAATTAGTAGGGAATGAGAAATTAGTGATTACCCACTAATGAGTAATGAATAATTGCATTGTATTAAACCAAACACTATTATTCGATCATTATCTTTCTCATATCATACTTTAACACCTCCAACCGAGCACCCTTAATTGTTATAACACATGAATTGATATGACCTATTAAGGTATAGAAGCTAGTATACTAAAATGGTTTAAACAATGACCTTAAGTACTTCATAATTGTTACTCCATAAATATCCCTGACTGATCGTTAACGGCAACTAAATGGAGCTCATAGAGTCATATATAGACCACGATTCTGAATGAAAAGGAGACGACTAACATTGTATCCTCCAAGAGTAAACAAAAAACGTTTAGCATTGGTCCTCAAAGTAAAAACCAAGAAAGAAACAGAACATAGAGAAAAAAAAACAAAAAACATTGATCATACAGTCATAGGATAATATATAAAGAGTATAGAATTGCTATAATATATATGCAAAATCAAATGATGGTGCACTGAATTTGTCCCAAGCACATGATCTCTCATTCGGATCTAACTTTAAATTATGATCAAACTCTAGATGGTCCCAAAGGGTATAAATGGTATTTCACTTCAAATCATTGGTAGCCTCATTGACTATATAAACACATGGAATGGATGCTTATTTCCATGCACAGAAATTCCTCAAAAACGATTAAAAATCTTATAGTTTGAGAAGATGGTTTCAAAGGTGGAACAAGTAAAGGAAACTCAACAACATAAAAGTCACCAACAAAACCGGCAATCGGTGATCCAAAGAGAGATGATAATGCAATGTAACAAAGGCAACACAACCAAGTTCAAGAGAAGCACATCTCATCTTGAAGACGATGGCGTTTCTTCAGCTATTCTCTTGTTGGCTTGTATCGCCTGCAGTCCATGATTCCGCATATGTGAATCCCAAATAAACGAGAAGTACCACATATATATACCTTTTCATATTCTTTTAGTTATAAGATGCTTATAGTTTTGCAATACTAGATTTCATGTTATGTACTACAATATAATTATAAGTTTCTGAAGGTAAACAAGACTACGTACTATTCAGTTGCAATCACTTGAACTCAATCTCCGACGATTTACAATCTTATTCATTTCATCTACGACACTTATAAGACGTAGCTAAAAGATTCATATCATATTCTGTTTCTAGTCTATGATAACTTAAAATCAAATCTCATATCTCAATCAGAAGATTTTCGTAGATAGTTATAAAACTAGAAAACCAGTCACATAAGTTTAATTAGTAAAATACTTTCGACTTATATGATCTTGATTCTTAATATATCAGAATATTCACTTTCAAAACGAACATTCAAACATGTTTGCTTGATATATAACATTCTGAATTCTGATACATGCCAAATAAATCGCCCAAATTTAGATAGTTAACGTGTTAATTAAGTAAGCTTGAAGTGCAAACTATGCTCATGATATGACACAAAATGCAAAGTCTGTAAGAGAATGGAATCTCTACAAAAAATGGATTGTTATATCATCTTTAAGATCGCTCATACATCCGATATTTTAGTTAATACATACGGATACAGAGGGGATTAAAGTATCTCAAAATGTTTGCTTGGGGTACTAAAGTTTACGATTTGATAAAACTATGAGTTAACTGTACGTATTGTGTTTAAGGGTAACTAAAGTTTATTAATATGTTTATAAGGATAACTAAAGTTTATTAAAATGTTTAAAAGGATAATCAAAGTTTATAAAATTATTCAAATTGATGAATCTTTATCAACCAATTTTTCACTTGGGGAAGGTTTTAAAAGTTGGGTTATAGTTTTGTCAAATCATAATTTTTGGTACCCTAAACAAACATTTTAGGATACTTTAATTCCCTCCGTGTGTACTAACCCGATATTCCAGTATTCAAATACTACTTGCTCCGTACTCTTGTGTAATATAAATTACACTCCTAGTTGTTTAGTTACATTGAACATTACATGTGTAAAACTACGATCACCATCAAACACACTTTTTTGTGTGGGAAGACATATAGAGAGTAAATATATGCTAAGAAATATAATACGTATTAACTTAAATTATACTATTATTAAGGAATTAAATAATTGATAAGTCCAATGATACATTAATATAGTTTATCTAACAATAAGTTTTGGTTAAACAAAGCTAACTATATATGTTTTAATAATATGCATAATTGATGGTAGATGAGTGGGTAGGACTTGGGAGAGTTGGAACAAAAGATGTAGGTTACTTAGGCAACAAATGTGGAGTGATTTTGGGAGTCTTAACAATAATATGTATTGGCAATTAGATCAAGTATGTAAACACACCCATTTTAAAAGCTCATATTTGATCATTAATAAATCAATATTCGGTAAGTTATTATATATATAACATGTTAAACTTGGATCCACAAGTTAACATATGCATTGACAACACAAATGTTGAGCGTTTTTGAGTGTATATATTTTTAATGTAATGTTTAGACATTTGGTCCTCAAAACTTCAATGTTTTCATAACAAATTACTCTTTTTTAGTCTAACAACACCTGAACTAGACAGTGTTGACCTACATATAAGATTTACCCACATATATGAATATACTTATATGTACCCACATATATGAATATATGTACTATAAAGGATTAAAGGGTATGTTTGGTAACAAATAGCTTGAGATTTTAGTTGAAGTTGAGTTGAAGATTGTAGCTATAGAGCTAAAAAAAACTTCTCTAAAAAGGGATTTTAGGGTATTCTCGTGGATTATTATTTTAATATCTTTGTTGTCAAACACGGATAAGGGATTGAGATTGTTACAAATTAACTAGAAGCTCAATATACGAGACTCTCCTATAATCCTCGTGCCAAGCACACTCAAATTCTATGAATCCTTTTGTATGATTTGCTTTGTTTTCCTCAAACAAGTAGAAGTGATCATCATATGCAATGAATAAAATCTAAAAACTGTTCCTAAAATCCAACAAGTCGAGAACATGGAATGCATGTGGTGATTGGTGAATCTAGTAACGCACGTGCCATTGTTTTGGGAAGAGATTTAAAAAAACATACACACATTGCTAAATATTGTGGGCTACATGCAATGCATTGAAAGAGTACTGGTTTACATGATTTGGCACGTAGTAACTCGATCATGTGCTATTGTTTGGAAGATGACTCAACCAACAAAACCGTTATGGGCTACATACATGCACTACATGGACCATTGTCGCATAAGAGACAAACAATTCTACATACCATAGTGGTTATTGAACTAGAGTAACAAGACTTGACCATTTAGTGTTTGTAGACATTAATGATGTTGGATGGGAGGGAGGGGGTGGGGGGAAGCAATCCAAGCAGCTAAACCACGTGGGTGGCGATTGTCAACAGATGTCCCTTGACCAGGCTCCTGGTAGAGCGAGGAACGGTTAGGGTAATGAACTTGATACGCGAGCCCAAGCATTCGCCGAGTGAGTGGTGATGAAAATAATCTTAATAGATATAACACGTTTTGAGACCATAAACACCACTACTTATATATAGTTATATGGAGTATAAGTAGGGGCGAAGCTATAATTCATGGCAAACTTTATACTTCATCCGTCCCATATTAAGTGTCATGTTTTGACTTTTTGAGTCTTTCTTTTTCAACTTTGACCTTAATTATTTTTGTTTGTATTATATAATACTTGATGCAAAATATATGAATGGATTGAGTTTTAAATGTATTTTATTTTCATAAAGTAATATATGACACAAACAAAAAAAATATTTGGTCAAAGTCGAAACAGAAAGACTTTCAAATCTGATTGAGTACACTTAATTTGAGATGGAGGGAGTAGTAAAGAAGATAGTAACTATAGATATTATGTTCGAAAAAAAAAAAAAGTCTTGATAAACTAATAACAAATTATTGTAAGAAGAAACATTGATAATATCCTAATATAAAGAATGAAATTAATGATAAATATCAAAAGAAACTAAACATATTAAGCAAGCAATGACATCCTAGAAGGCGATTACTACAAGGGAAAAGTAACTAGTCTCTTAAGGACACATGTTAACCACTAAAAGTTGTCTTGCTATTTGTGAAGGCCGTTCTGGCTATATAAGAAATCCGTGATTAATAATAAGATAAATAACTTATTTCATTTCGGAACCTTCATAGATTTATTGAATCGGTTACTATTTCTGAATGATACTAAATGCAATTTATTTATATACATATATAAAAGGAAACTAGAGAGTTTAATAAATACATTTTTGAATACTTATAGAAAGATTTAGTGTATTAAATAAAGGTTAACATGTGCCCTTAGCACACTAGTTAGCAAAACCCTTACTATAATATAATCAACGTATATATACAAAAGAAGTTAATTGCATTAAAGCATTCTTCTATAAGAGTATTACTAGGATGGATGGCCACGTGGCGGTTGATATATCGTTCATTTTATATATATATATATATATATATATATATATGTATATATATATATATTTTGACGCGATATCTATGTTTTTGTGTTTATCTAGAGTCCATTTTATGAACTATCGATACTTATTTGATTGAAAATTTGATTTCAGGTGAATACGGTGAAGAAACAAGTTAAAGACAAGATATCACGCAAAGTATGGAAGAGCAATTTGGTCACAGTCAGTTTCTACTCGAGTACGCGATCCCACTAGCTAGTTAGGATCGCGTAACCAAGGCCAATTCCGTCACAGAAGGAAATACAAAGCAGGTTGCAATCCCACCTACCATATCTAGGATCGCGTATCAATGAAGAGATTTTGAGGATTCCAGGACCGTGTATGATCTTTGGGATTGTGTACGTGGGTAGTTCCAGGTATTTTGGAAGTGATATAAATACGTTTTTTATTTATTTGTAACCTAATTTTTGGATACTCGGACTCGGGGCTACGAATTTTAGAGCTTTTGTTAAGAGTTTTTAACAATCTTGAAGATCTTTTACTCGTTTTAATCATTCGGCTACTGCGGATCATCATTTAATCATTGTAATCATTTGTTCAACACTTTTATTCTATATAATTATGTTTTCGTTGGTTTCATTTATTATATGTGTTTGTTTTAACATGATTATGCGTAGCTAAATACCCTAACGCTTGCTTGGATGAAATAACTAGCGATTAGGGGTGTTATCATTTGATGTTTATATTGATTTATTTACATTTAATCGACAACCTTACGTATTTAGGTTTAATTATCGATTCTAATTTATTTGGTAAATGAATAAGTGGTTATAGCAGATGTTTGTCACTTATATGTTTATTATCAATTGATTGTGTATGAATAATTGAACTTTCATTGCGGACACAAATTAGTAATAAGTTAGACAATTGAATTGAAACGTGTAAGTTAGTGATTTGGACGATTGTCTTGATTAAATTGTAATTAGTAAATTGGATTTAAGGTGCAGAAAAATTGGACATTAATCCTTGTTTAGTAAGATTTACATTTACAATACAAATAAGTTGGTTTTAACTAAACACCCCGCAGTCATTAGTGAAATAATCCAAGTAAGTGTCATTTTTATATCTGAATGTACAACAAATCAATTTGACTCTTCCCGAGTCCCCTTAATTTAATTAAAGTAGTTTGTGAAGCAACGTGACAATTCAGCCACATAAAACCCAAGTCTATTCTGTATTTAAGTTAATTGCATTTTAATTATAATTCTTGAATTCACAATCCATGTGGAACGAACTTGGACTTACTGTAGCTAAACTATACACGATAGGCTACACTTGCCTAGTTGTGTAATAGTTAAGTGATTTATTTATATAACTAGATTTTACACATCAACGGTCATCTTGTGATCGTTAAGTATAAATAAGTGTGCCATAGTCGGTCATCTTGTGATCGTTAAGTATAAATAAGTGTGCCAGAGTCACTCATGTATTGTTCGCACATCACTCATGTTTAGAATGGTGGGACACCTGGGCAAGGGCAATGAGTCCCCAAGAGGCCAAGAGGGGAGGGCAGGGTGGTATGTGTCGAACGGGTTTCGTTCTAGTACCCGATAAAAATATCCCAAAGCTTTTGTATGTTATCCGTTGTAGATACAAAACCGTATGTGAGATTTTCATCTCATACACCTCCTCCCTTATGAGCATAATGCAAAAAAAGGGGTGGCTTTTTGGGAAGCCCGTCCCCACCGTGCTCACGGCCCAGCTGGCCTGCCTACGATAGTGGGAATTATCCCGTTCCCTGGTCTGCTTGCTCTAAGACATCTTGAAAATGGAAATCCAATATCAAAATGGAAATGTTTGAAATTGCTCCTTGACCCAAGAAAGGAACGAACGGGATTCGGAGCTTGCTAACCCTTATACACAGATGGGGATATAGAGAAAATAGTTATTCCTACATCACAACCTAAAAATCTTGACCCAAGCAAGATCAAAAGGAGCAATGCAGAATAACTAAGGATGACAAGGAGAGGATAGCTGCTTAGCTTATCTTATGTGGTTTGGGCATACGGATTCGACTAGCATTCACGTGGGTAGCATTTGAATGCCGAATCACCCGAAAGCACGGGATTTTACTTGACTCTCTTTCCGATGGTCCTATCTTATTAGAAATAAGTAATATCGCCTAAAGAGCTTCGGCCTTAGCTTTTGCAAAGCTTCTTTTCTCTTTCCTTTTTCCCCCTCATCTTTTTGAAGAAAGCCGCACTCAACCCTTCTCCCCTTACTCCAAGGGCCGAAACAACCTCTATTCCTTCAACAGAGTCCCCAAGAGACCAGAGGAGGAGGGCAGGGTGGTTTGTAACAGCATAGTGTAGTTGAACCATAACAGCTGTGGAGACATTAATAGAAGTTTTTATTTAGAGTCATGTACATCGGGTTATTTGATTATTAGAAGTTTTTATAATTGTGCCTTGACATTATTATGAAACCGAAAAGTGTACTCATTTCAACCTCTTACCAAGGATGATATTGACGATGGCTAGTGAGACAGCATACATTTCATACCAGTTTGTTTCATTTTTCATGAGATGCACGACCGGACCTTAAAAGAATGGTGGAAAATTCTCATATACTTGTTGAATTAAATTGAGCATATATTAGCTGCTACAGGAACTTATACAAGTAAAAGGAAAGGAGTTGATAGATACAACACCAAAATTGTTTCATACACCATACTGTACAAGATTTAAAGCTCACAGTACAAGCATACTGTAGCATGACTTTGTTGTTTGAATCAAATTATATGTTGTATTTATCACCACCCAGGAAAGGAGTAAAAGGAATATAGAACAGGCAAACCGCAAGATAATGTAGTCAAACATTACATAAACGTCTATTTAAGATACAATACTTCCTTTCTTTCTTTCCTTTGTCCCATTCTTCCATTTGAGGTACTCAACTTTCAATCGATCTCGTTTTAAAGACATACCAACATTATATTTGCTACAAAAAGGGACTTTCGACCTCTTAATCAGTTCACCAACAAGTTAGCTTAAAAATTGTCCCTTTGAAAAAAACTTGCTATTTTACAAGCTCTAAAACCTTCCTTTCCACTCATAAGTATTCAAAACCATTTGAGGAATACCGATCGATTAAGAATAAAAGTTATTTATAGGTAATAAAGAAAAAACATGGTTAATGGGTAGTGGCTCAACAAGTCTGTCCTCTATTTAATCGAAATTAGAGAGTTGAGTACCTTAAATCGAAAATAATAGAAAAATAAATATTGTACCTTAAATAGAAATTTGTGTAAAATTGAGTACCTTTTCTGGCAGCTCACCCAAAATAAGAAAAAGGTTGGAATCTACGTACAAAATGATCCTTAATTTCATCGCCAAAATATTCTTCTGAAAAACCCAGCTTTACCTCGCTCTCTAGCCTTCATATCCTCAACTGAAAAGATTAGATACAAGTAACTCATGATGCAACATTTCAAAATAAATATACTTACATGGAAAGAAAGGCGATCATGCACCGCACAAATTACTTTTCACACCACTCGCAACACATGATAATGTCATGGTATATGAAGTGATTTGTTTGATGTATAAATCATCGGATTAGGATCCTCCGAAGTTGCTTTATTACATGATCTATCATATTAAATTTTCGGTGAGAGTTGAAAAAAATAAACAAAACAAATAGAGGTGACAAATGAGGACCCACATCATTTTCTCTCACAAAAAATACAACATGATCGGTCATGTTAAATATTGACCTAAGAGGATCCAATCCTAAATCATCTCCCATTTAAAAACTACCTTTTAATCTACCAGCAAGATACAAAGCTTCTTCAGCGATTGGTCTCCATTGCTCGGCACATGAATAGTTGATTCCTAAACCAACGCTAAGCCCTCTCAACAATTGAACCGTACGAAGTACAGAAAATAGTTCCTCAGGGAAAGCCTACCAGGAGATTGTAAATAATTTAGCGACATTATATATGTAGTACATTTATACGTTGTTTGATGAATGTTCTTACGCGGAATCATGAAAAATGCAAATAATAATAATGATAATAATGATAATAAAAAAAATGTGATATCAATAAAACCTAGAGGTGGCAATATCTTCGGGGAAAATGATTAGTAAACCTAATTTAATAAGCCTAAAACTAGACATACACATTTGATTGGTTGATGTGAAAAAATGATTGGTTGAAATAAGGAGAGAGAAAAAATTTGACCAATCAGAATTTTAGGTGTATCTGTAGGTCCGTGTTAGTAGTCACGTTTAGCATTACTCTATAGTCGGTCTGGGTAATAGGTCAAAACGGGGTCATTATATATAGGTTGGTCAGTACACGTTACCTTGAATAACAGATTAATTTAAGTTTTACCGTTTCTTCTGAATGACTAACATGTTAAGCATAATCAATAACTAAAAACAACATTGCTGCAATTATTTGCATTAGATTAAAAAAATTTGGAAGCTGTATGCATTAAAAATCGATTTTCGACGACTTGCAAACTGTTTTGACCCATTCCCCTTTTCGCTTGTTATTTACTTAACCTATTTGAGATATACACAACAAATCAATCCACACATAAATACATGAATTAAAAAATTTCATATCTATTGAATAAGCATACCCGAACGGCAATTTTCTTTATTGAAGAGTCCTCTGCAAATGGCTGCAACACCTTGACTCCGGAAGGCAACTTTGTGTCAAACATTACCTGAGCAAGCTTAAACAATTCTGCCCTTTCATCAGAGCACAAGCTTAAGGTATCTATGCCAAGTTCCCTGATACAATTAAGGGCGTCATTTCATGAAATAAATAAAAAATCATGTAATTAAGGGTGTCATTTCCTAGGAAAATTCATGTAATATAAAGGTGGCAATTTTGGCCCATTTATTTATCAATGTTATGATTCAGGTTATGTTTAAAATCTCACCGATTATATGAAATAAAGAAAAAGTGTCAAAAGGGTCAAATGACGTCTGAAGTACATTTTAGTGCATATAACCTTCTGTGTCATTCTAATATAAACATAGTTTATGATTCACGCAATATATGTAGTTTTTTTGAAATATAAGACAAAAAGTAACCCATTACAAACCGACCCAACCACCCATTTTGCAACCTATAATAATTTGTATGGATATATTTACCGGAACCCTTCTGATGCCCTAGTGTGATCATTATCAGCTATAGCGAGAACCAGATTGGCATAGCCAAGCCTCAAAGCTTGCGGAAGATCTTTCACTTGTCCATAATCAAGCAAGGCAACCTAAAATGTAGCAAACAAAAAAAGGCATCAGACAACATTGGATCATAAAATAAAGATTACATTTCAGTTCACTGGTCCTCACTATGCCCTTTTTCTTTTCTTTTTTGAGGAAATTCCAGACAATATATAACATTTTGGTGTAATGTTTAATAGCCAATTTTACATGTTTAACTCGTCTAGGATTGTGCTCTACATGTTCAACTAGTTTGGGTAACATATTTGGTATACTATTCAGTATTTTGGTTTATTGTCTGAAAACAGTTAAATCAATTGGACAATGTCTTTATAATAATTGGCAAACACGCTTAAGTTATGAACTACACGACATATATTATTAACAATATGTTACAAAGTTTTTTATTAGTTAAAAAAGAAACCAAAAATTATAAATTGGTTGCTCCAAAGATGGACTTTAATGTTATAAACTTAAATCAGAGTTAAAAATGAAAAAAGAAAATAAACAAATAGCAGTTGCATGCTTACCTCTGAGCCTTTGCAAATGAGAATATTTCCAGGATGGGGATCCGCATGAAAGAATCCACTCTTAAGTATCATTTGCCCATATGCAAGCGTAAGACTTTTTAGAATGTTCCTGCATTTGAAGACAAGCTCATATTTTTTCCATTATCATAATAAACTACGCAGCTTTGCGTGATGTTAACATTACAAACCATAATCCATTTTATTACTATTAAATATACAAAAAGGTGTTTGCGGGTTAACCCACCTGACTTGACCTGTTTCAATCCCTGCTAAAAGGTTTCACATTTTGACCTGTTATCCAACCCACCTCTTTAGCCATGTATAGTCATGGTTATCTCTTGTAAATTCCACTTAATAAAGCAGAAGTTTTCTGACAAAGCATAAGGGTATAAGCCATATAAAAGCAACGTACTTTACAAATAGTACCGATATGAACAGCCAACCTTTTTATGACTAAGATACCCAATTAACTTCCAAATTTTGTTATATGACCAAGCATCATAGGGGCCAAGTCATAAAGATAACCTTTTATCCGATAAAAAAATATTGTGGAATGAGAATATCAGAACAAATTTCAAATGTTTAATGGGTATTTGGGTGATAAGAAAGTAGCTTGTTTGTATTGCTACTTCTTCTTAGAGAAAACGTTGCTATTATTTGACTTGAACCCAAAGCATAATAAATAAATAAAGTAGGAGAACTGTCTGTTCGTTTCATGTCGAGAAATGTATATGCAAAGGGTTGAGTTCGGGGATACTATTTTAAGCATAAAGTGACATAACAAAAAATTTCATACTCTCAAGTCTGGGGGGCTTACTGCTTTGCTGCTGCTGCAATCTTACCATCAGGATTTATCCCTCTTTTCATAATTTCATCTCCGAGATTCAAAATCGGTACACCATCTATATATTCCATCACCAAGACCCTCCTATGCAATTTATACATAGTAAAATTTATATAGTGATTATTGGTTTTACAGGAATACAAATAGCATCAACCAAAAAAGGATGAAAAGGTTAGAAATTTTAAATGATCAATCAAACATTTAGTTTGCTTATGTAGCAACAACGATTGTAACGTACAATAACATCTCATCTGTTTTATGTATCTTGAAAGATATGAAATACAAATACCAAATACGTATAATAAAAGCTAGTGCAGGTTTTGTAAAACAAAGATATGCTAAAAACATTTTTTCTGAGCAAATATATTTAAACTTTAGTGCAGGTTATGATTAAATCTTGCACACTCCCAACATTGGTGCAAACCCGATTCCACAAGATAAATCTTGAAGGTGAGGCGGTAGAGGATTGGCAAGATATATCAAGGAGTGGTCGAATAATTCTTTTATGGTATGAGATGCATGTGCAGTACAATGGGATTTACTTGTCATAGATAGACGCAAATACTCAATAACCTTCTAGAAAGTTCTTTATGGGTAACCATTTATAGGCTAAGAGTATTTAAACATCCTATGACCCAACCACGTTGTCTATCTGATACGTGCATGTTTACGGAAGACTTAATATGACAATTGCTAGCTTTCCATGTAAAAGGGGCTGAGTTAGTTATCTGGTAGTAGTGAATGATGCATTCACGTGATCATTAGTTTATGTAGTTCGTTAGTAGTAGGCACGATAGGTAGGCGGCAGTTTATGTCATATGTTTCCTTAGTTGCAAGTTCCATTCCTATTTAGTATAAGTATTGTAATTTTTGTTGAGAAGAAAATTGTTACAGTAGTCTAGTCTTTCTATTATTCTTGGGAGCTTGACCATCAATAGCTGGGCATTACAAGGGTGTCGCAAGGGTTTGGTGGTTCTGCTCTGCCGAAGAGTATGGCATAATCGGGGCATATCTCATTATTGAAGCCTACTGGGCTTTTAGTATTATGGGGCTTAACCATGTCAGGATTGGTATGTCATTAATATCATTAATGTATTTCGATAAAAATTTCCTTAAAAAAATGTTGGAAGTACAATTAAATCAATTTATAATATGTGAAGTTTGAGGCGTCTAATTGAAAACTAGTGAAATTCAGTTAGAACAATAGGCTGAAAACCAGTCAAACGATCGATAGAAGAGTGACACGTTGTAGAAAACTGTATTCGTATTTAGATAGATTTGACCATTGATGCGTATTTTAAACATTTCACTAGAGTCAATTTACTACTACCACTACTTAGAAGTTTCCAACTTTATTTATGCATTAATGTACAATGTAAGGAAATTTAGAAAGTCAGTGTTTGACTTTGAAGTCAAAGTGTATCTCCTTTAACAAATGACTAGTAGAATTACATTTTTTCAAATAAATTTAATCAAAGAATTAACATCCAACATGACTCACCTTGTGACTGCATTCCCTATAACCCGTGGCACTTTCACAGGCGTCTTTCGGTTGATTTTATGTAGGAAAATTCTAATTCTTTCCATGGCATCGGCTTCTCTTGTAAAATCGAATTCATATCCTATCTTAAATGACATATAGGAAAACATAATTAGCATATTATAAAACAACAAGCATTGTAAAGCGTGATTTTTTTTTCTTTTTCATGCCAAAAAAATTAGATTCTGAGAAATAGATGGGAAATTGTTGCAAAAAGAACTGGATATATGTAAATTTACCAAACCACCCCTAACTTTGAACAAAGACCACAAATTACACAGAAATGTAACCAATAGAAAAAAACCCATCAAATTCACATCACGAAAAAATCTTTTAAGTTAACTGATTTCATGTAAAATAAGCGAAAGTCGACATGATCAAAGCTGCAGAGGCCAATTACCGTAATTCAAAAATTTTGGAAGTTGCTTACCTTGCATCAAATTATATAAAAAATCGTTGATGTTTTTTCTGGCTTAAAAGAGCTCGCTACCCAAATAATAGATATGACAATAATTGGTCACCTTTTAGGCAAATATCCCTATATTATACAATTTATTTACCGTCTTCCGGTTATGATTCTTGAGATCATAATGTTCACTTTTGAAACTAAAATCCAAACGATTACTAAAGTGTACAAGGCTAGCAACAAAACAACAAACTAAAAAAGTAGTCAAGTAGGACTTGTGTTCACCTGTTTCTCCATTTCTTTACACACCGAATAAAAATCAAATTTGACATCTGTCTTTTGTATGCATAACGCAAAAGCTTTTAAATTCCGAAGATCAGTCATCATCAAATCTTGAACACCTGGATGTTGAACCTAAAGAAGATTTTATAAAGCCTTGTTTAACAACAGCGGTGTTATATTCTATTTGTATATAAGAACTTAAATGATCCCCACAATAACTTTTACAGGTCTTACCTTGACGACGACATCATTTTTATCACCTTTCAGCCTAGCTCGATGAACCTAGATCGAAAGGAAATGTATGTAAGAAAGAACAACCACGATCTAGAAAATTCATCCTAGGCATTGCTAAATATATACATATCTTTGAGTCAAGCTCATTTCAAACATAATGCATGTCATACACTCATATACTTAGCGGTAGAACAACGGGTGAGTCTGGTAAGTTGACGAGTTGGTATGGGTTCACCAGGAACACTTGTCCAAAGATTATTGATTTTTTAAAACTGATTGGTTTATCCTTCTTAGATTGGCACTTCAAGCAACTTTCAAGTTTCAACCATTCAAGAAGTTCCCTTTTCAGCTAAAATTCGTTACCATGAGATTTCAAAACAACTCGAATCAATAAACTCCTATGTAAATGGGTGGACAGGTGGACACTGCCACCTCTACATAAAACCAAATATCTTTAAGTACATTATAGAAAAGGATAATACCATTTGAGGTTTAATATTGTAGGTCCACTAGAAAAGTCAATGATTCATATATCAAGTAACCTTATCATGTTTAGAGACACTTCTATAAATTAAACGTGTAAATGGACAATTTAGTTTTGGGTTTGTACTGTAATACATGAGATACCTGTGCAATTGAAGCGGAGCCGATCGGATCCCACTCGAAGCGTTCAAATATTTCATTAACACTTTTACCCAACTCACTCTCGAAAACAAGTTGCACCATGTTAGACGGCGTCGCAGGAGCTTGATCACACAGAGTAACTAACTTTCTCACCCATGCAGCCGGTGCTAGATCAGGCTTCCCGAGAATTTGAGCAATCTGCCAAAAACCATGTTCACAACAAGATTCAACCTCCATTAGGTAAAAAATATTATAGGTGGCAGTGACAGCCTGTTATTCAGAAACAGGTTGACTTTGGTTTGTGTTTTAACTCAAACAGGTCAATTGGGTAACTTAAGAAAAAATGTAGCTAAAAGAAGAATGGGTTAAAGCTCACCAATACAACCTAAACCAATGCAGCCAATTCAAGAAGTTACTTCAATGCATACAACCTACTAAATTAGTTTAATTCAAAGATTTAGATAGTTATTGTAAGTTTGTAACAATGTTGTTGTTGAAACAGTAATTAATACATTTAGTATTTAGAGAATATGTGAAACTGAACAAAAAAGTGATCGCCGATCAACCAAGCACAAATGAACCGTACTAAAACTGACTAATCTTAACTCGACCCATTTTGATAGTTTAAGCAAACCACTCATATTGCCACCTCTACATTCACCAAAGATAACAGTGTCATGAAACGAACTACTGACCTTCCCGATGACAATCGAGTTGCTCCAATCCAAACAACACAAAGCTAAAAGATATTGATTTCTCACGAACTTATGATAAATGATACCCTTATTATTCCAAGCTTCAATAAAATAATTATCTGTTTCTAATTCAAGTTGTAATAACCACATTTCAACACATATAAATACCTAACTACTCTTGGTCTTTAAAAAAACTCACTAGTCACCCAACGCAACTTCAATATACAGGAAAATCAGAAACACAAAAGGCATAAATATGATACCCATGATATATAGATTTAAACTTCTTAATCAAACATCGTATAAAGATTCAACTTTTGTCATCAAACACCCATATATACAGAGATTTAAACTTTTTCATCATACAACAAAAACAGAAATACCCATGATATAAAGATTTAAACTTTGTCATCAAACACCAACCTTGAGAAAGAAACCACCCATATCAGAGCACATGGAATAAACTTTGTCAGCAGCATGCTCATGTTGTCTCTCCCACATTGCTTCTGCCTTCTCTACATCCTTCTCGAAATTAACTCGAAGCTGAAAAACCTGATAATATAGCATAGAGAACATCAAGATACCAAAAAGACTTCATATTAGGACAACAAATCACAATACACCCATAAAAGTAAACATTAAGTAATCAAGAACTTAAATTGGGACAAAAATGACCACAGAAAACACACACCCACAAGGCCACAAGATAACACGCACAAAAAAAAGATATTAAATTGAGACACACAAAAAATCAAGAAACCAGAAAGACTTCAAACAATGGCCAAGAAAACACAATTCAACTATACACACCTCCACACAAAAAAATCAACAAACCAAAAAGACTTCAAATTGAAACTAAATTAGTAAATTTAGATAATTCAAATAACATCAAGAAAAACCTGAAATTGATGAGAATATTGATTAAGTTTTAGTACCTTATAACCAGTGTAGATATCAACAGCCCGAACCCAGAATTGTAAAGACCGTTGCCATGGTCTAAAACCAGCTGAAAAATTATCTTGAAATTCTTTGATATTAAAACCCATTTTTTAATCTTGAATTATTTTTCGTACTGTGGGTGTGTATTTAGGTTACTATTCCTCTATTTACACGAAAATATATGATATAAATAATTTATAATTAAATGGGTTTTGTACTTTTGTTAAGGTTGTGTGTGATTCAAGTGGTCAACAATCAACGATCATCAATCATGAATCGATCATGATCTTAAATGCGAATTTGAGGCATGCGGGAAATGAGTGATGTTGGGTGTGTATGAAAATGGGTGTATATATCTGTTTAGCTAAAAACTGTGGCTGCAATGGAATAATGGAGTTGGTGGCTGGGTCCGGGTATACTCTATGTGGAGTGTTTTGTTCATGACTTTATCCAAACACTCGTACAACCTAAGATATGTTCATTGCACATAAAAGACAAAATTACATGGGTCGTCATGTGGTTTGCTCAAAATTGAACCGGTCATTCCTACAAAAAAAATTTTAGCACTAGTCATCCGTGTGGTTGCATGATCTTACACGGGTAGTCCCTGTCCCTAACGACCGTTAACCATGTCCGTTAAATTCTGTCATGTGCACGGCATGTGAGGGTATTTGGGTAATTTCACATGCCATTCAATTCAATTATTTCATTCGTTTCTTTTCTTTTAAGACTCCCACACTTTTACTCCCACTTCTATCCCAGATAGCAAATCGATCAGGATCACTTTCACCCTAATTCATTGACAATGAAAAACAAACAAAGAAAATCGAGATCCAATTTTTAAGCTTTTACCAAATACTAAATCAAACATAGCATTCAATACCAAAATATCAAAACATTCATTCACCTTATATTTACATTTAAGAACCAAATCGTGTGAATTTGTTTGGCCATATACGAAGGTAAATTCTAACAACCTCGAACTTCAATTTCAACGACCACGAAGTTCAATTCCGACCACAAACATTTAACTTAGAGATCTTGGTATTTAATTCCGTCAACCCCATACTATAAACTCGATTCGTTCTTGTCGTTACTGTCATCGATCTCGATCTAGTGTTTTGAGACCTTTAAGTGTAAATGAACCACCAGAGGTTCGAGATCGCAAGATTCAACAGCTAGAGAGAGAGAGATCGGAAAATTACGATGGCGGTGGTGGACAGTAAGATGACGGCGGTTCAGTATTGCGGTGGTGGTGGTTCAGCAAGGCGAGGGTGGTGGTGGACTGGTGGTTCAGCAGGTTGCTCCAAATCGAAGTGTTAACAGATCTAAAACGAAATATGCACATATTGAGTAGAGGGTTACATCTCAAGCCAAGGTTGAAGCTTGCCGGAAAGCAAGACAAAATGTTTGCGGTGACTATCGAAAAACAAAGCTTTTGAAGGTTGTGGTAGAGTCTGGTTTTAGGAGGAAGTTTCGAACACCAATATTAAAAGATCGATCTTAAACCCTTAGATCTGGACATGGAAGAGAAGCATGACGGTGGTGGTTTAGAAAGGTGGTTTAGCATGACGGTGGTGGTTCGGAAAGGTGGGGGTGGTGGTGGTTTTAACACGGAGGTGGTGATTTAATGTTCTTTGTCAAGGTTTTGTGAATCAAATAATTAAAATTGTTGAAGAAGATATCTTTGTATTTGTGTGATTAGTTTGATTTGGGGATATTTACATATAGAAATGAGATGCGAGTTCTGTACGTGTGTGGATAAGAATTAACATAGATGGGGAATGAAAATGGGTTAATTAAAATAATTGAATTGAGTTAAATGGAAAAGGCTACATCAAATTACCAAAATACCCTCATATATTGTGCACATGATAGAATTTAACGGACAAGGTTAACGGTCGTTAGTGATAGGGACTACCCGTGCAAGATCATGCAACCACAAGGATGGCTAGTGCCAAAAAAAAGTTGTAGGGACGACCAGTGCAATTTTGTGCAAACCACAGGGACAACCCATGTAATTTTGTCCACATAAAATTAAGAAAGTAGCATTGGAAAGATCGTGAATCGTCTTGTACTTTGTTTCGAGAAAATGTTCGGAAACATAAAGAGCAAAAAATGAAGGGTATAATTTGTTAATTGATGAAACCCGTGGGATATATTGTATTATTGCTTAACTATTTATAGAGTAAAAATACATAAAGAAACCTATAACTCTAATGGACCAAATCACGCGAATGCAATCGGGTTGGACCTAACTAATATACTAATCTATCTTAACACTCCCCCGCAGTCCGAGCAATGAAATTGTGGAAGCTCGATACTGGAGTAGAAAACTATACATATTAAAACTATAATCAATGTGTTGTTAAATACACGTGACACAAACGGAGACAGATCTTCAAGTAAAATCATAAATAAGCGGAAGCATTAAAACAATAATTAATTTGTTGTTAACGACATCCGACAGCAAGCGGGAGTGAATCTTCAAACAACAACAACAAAAGCAAAGCCTAGCTTTAAAAGCAAAGATTAAATAGGATAAAGACACCCAACAACAAGCGGGAGCAAATATCTTCAAACAACAACAATAAAATCAAAGCAATAGAAAGAGCAATATAAAGCGGTAACAAAATCAAATAAACAGCAGAAGCAAAAGTAACAGCAAAAAGAAAAGAAAAGCGAATGATTTGATTTTTTATATAAAAAAGGTAGATCAAAGTGTGACGTGTAGACAAATATGGTTGAAGATACAACCTAAGTTTCACCTCTTACGGATCTGATTGATAATGTCAACTAACTTTCTTTTGAACAAGATGCACTAAACGTTCGTCATGCTGCGGGGGAACTTATTAATGTGAAGAAAATAAAGTGAAATGGTCAAGTCCGGTCATTTTATTCAAAGCTTGATCGATAGCGATAACTCTTCAATCAAAAACTGAGATGGTTTTGTTTGTGTTTTTGAATGTTATGGTTCTCAAAGTTCAATAGACTTTTAATAGATTTATGCTCAAGGTATTAGCTTATGTTGAGATTATAGGCTTGAATGCTTGATGGTTCATTGGTTTAAAGAAGGGTTAATGATCAAAATAGGCTATGAACTACCATCATTCATTGCAAGTAAGCAATCGACTCTTATAATTGTTCTAGTACGTAACAAACGGGAAGGTTTTGTATTCATGTAAGTAACATGGTAACCACTAACCAGTTACCAGGTCAACCGGTAAACCCATACTTGTAACACCCTCTCTACGGGTCTAGTAAATCCCTTTTTTAAATTGATTATTAAATTATTTTAGAAATTATTTGATATTAATTGTTTAATTGTTAAACTTAGATAAATGAGTCAAATGACTTATTGTGAATAGTGAAATACTATTTGTTTTAAATTACTGTAGTTGACGGTAAAAGAAAATAATTATTTTCGCAAATGAATTTCGGGTTCCAGACAATAGATTTAAAACGGATATAAAATTAAAAGCAATCAAATATTGAGTCGGTGTGTAAACCGACCTTAATACCTATATGTTTCGAAGTCTTCTTCCTCATATCATAAGCATCAAACCAAAATATAAACTTCCAAATTGAAAATTCTACTAAGTTTGCAAAGGCTGTGATTTTGATTCTACTACATCAGAAGTAACATCATCATCTTAAACTTCATCATCTTCTCCATCTTGTTCACTTTCATTTCCTTTAAAAGTGAGTTTGATTTTGAGTGATTGAATCAAATGAATGCTTGATATGTTGCTATTGGTGTCAATAGATGTTATATGTTGTTAGTTGGAGTATTAGAAACCTTAAAAACTGAGTTTTTGGAGTTATGGTGAGATTTGGTTCGAAAAACTCGTAACAGCAGCGAAATTCGCAAAACTCGGCTCGTCTTGTGAAGCGAGTTGAGTTGTTGCGGTGCGAACTGAGTTACTGCGAAGCGAACCGAGATCTTGCGAGCTGAGTGGCCGCGAAGCGAGTGGAACTTGCGATGCGAGCCGAGTTGTTTCAGCTATGCGAACTGAGATTTTGGCGTTGCGAATCTAGTTTCTGTGAACCGAGTTGATTGTGTTTATAACACCCCTCAATTAACCATATTTAAATATGATACATCGGAAACGTCAGTCCAAATTAAAACTTTAATAAGTTACATCATTTAATAAACATATAAAATCAACTAATTCAAATCATAATTTATCAACTTGGGTGTTATAAGAAAACCACAAGATAACACTGATTTATTCAATTCATATATCAGAGTAAACGCTGGTCGTCAAACATTCCATCCAGTCCTACTTCTTGCCCACCCGATAATAAATCCATAACCTGCAAGAAGTATTAATGTGGGGGGTTAACTCAGCGCTAAGTGAGTAAATCAATAAACAACAGCCCAACTTAGCATAACAACTTTGTGTACAACAAATAACCATATACACACAACCTCATCTGTTATCAAATACAACTGGCGTCAAAGAGGACCAGTGGTTCTTGAGGGAAAACCTTCTCAAAGAACACTTGAAAACCAACTGCACGTCAATACAGAGGTTTAACCGACTACTTGGTGCTATTAACCCAAACAACACAGGCTACGACAATAATACTTGTACCAAGACCCTGTGTTATCCAAACAATAGCAAACCCAAGCCCAGCCCCATGCTGGCCTCTGAATCAACAATACCCAAAGGCAATACAACAAGTGATCACATATTCACATACTCAACATGGCAACATGTCAGACTAACCAGTCTATCAACAGTATTATTACAAACCTAATCTTCATGGCAACATAAAACAGTAATAATAGGTTTACCTGTTGTAACCAAACCTGTTACAACTAAATCACACCGAGGTTTATAAATCCACTCACCAATACCTCAGCAGCTAACTCAGAGGTCTAATATTACCGAGTCTTCTCCATATATGAGATTACAACAATTAAATAATGAGTTAGCAACTCATTTCATAATCGTACAATATACTTTTATACATAGTATTATAATAATAAATAATAATCATATTATGAAAAATAATCATAATTACTAAATTAAATATCATACACACTTTAACATTAACAATATCAAATATTTCATTAGTCCCTTTTATTTATAATTTATCTTTATTTAAGCTCATTTTAAAATCATTATAAGTTTATAATATTTCTAAACGTAGTCGATCAACTACCAGATTATAGACATTACAATTATGGGTCTAATAATTTAAGTACCACTAGCTTTCCTTTTCTAACACTATTTTATTCTAGTTAAATCTTTACTTGGAATAACTATAAACATCTAAGTGGATTACCACTTGATCGTAAATTTCATAAACATACAGATAGTACCAATCATTTGATTACAACAAATTCCTTACTTCTAATATATTATACTCAAACTCATTATAGGATTGTTATCAGAAATAACTCAATGATTAATTATTTTGCTAACCGATCATATTTGTTCTTTTATAACTACAACAATTCAAATGGTTTATCACTTAAAACCTCACTCCAAATTCTAGTTACTAACTATAACTAATACCACAAATACATTTATTAACATCATATACCAGCATATAACAACTTTCAAACTTCAATTTTATTTATAGATCATCAACCCAATCAAATATCAATAAAATTCAAGTTCATAACTAAATAGAACAAAACGTACATACAATTAATATGAAGGAAAACAAGATGATGATGAAGTTCTTCACTTGATTAACCAAAATCACAATAATTAATTTAAGCTTCTCACTAAAGTGTGTGTTTTGTTTGATATGTATGAAAGAAATCGAATAGATAAGAAAGAAAGAAGGTTTGACAAAGTTAGTAAAGTCAACAAAATTTGAGAAGGTAAAAGAATAAGGTCGGCCACCTCCTCACCTATTTATTCTATAATTTAATTTATTTTATCCCCTTTTAAACCTATTATTTGGAACTTAAAACCATTTACGATTCCAATATTATTATTATTCTTACATCTATATCACTTTGAAAAATTTAATATTTCACTTGTCACAATAATTTATTTAACCTTTTTAACTCAACATCTATCAAATAAATAAATAATATAAAATTTATCCCCGACACATTAAATAATCCATTTAAGTTGGGATAAATACTAAAATATTACTAGACCCTTAGGGAGGATGTTACTGTGTGAGTCGAGATAGTTGCGAACCGAGATTTTTAAACTTTTTGTTTTGCCAATTTTGAAAACGCGCAAGTGTTCAGGGTCGCGGATAGTGACAATTTTATTAACTCGGATTTGGTTGAAATTCGCATGGTCACTCTGAAACGACCCACTGATCAAGGCTCTATTCTAAAAGCCTAGACAATTTTTGGCCATTCGGGGTCATCTAAGGGTCGAAAATGGCATTTTTCAGTTTTTGAACCTCGTTTTGGCATCTTCTGATTTCATTTCATATTGAACTTCGCATGGTCAACGGTTTAGAATCAAATCGAACCACGGACTGTAAATTGTTAAAACTAAAAATCGAGAACTGAACCATCATATAAATAGCTGGTATGGTTCGATTCGATTTTGGTACCGTTATCACGGTTAAAACCGTTTCTTGCAGACCCAATGTGCGGGTATTAAGGTTACTTACCATTAAGTTACTTCTTCCATCACAAAATTATTGTCCACCAACAAAAATACACAGTTTAATAAAAGTGGAACCATAACACCTTTCAATTAATCAAATATAATTTTTACCGACTAAAGTCTACTCCTATTGGCTGAAATGAGAGCTGAATAATTATTTTGGGACATCAAAAGGAAATGTGGAGTATAGAGTAAGATTCAAATGAGTACATCAATTTTGAGTGAGAATGAGGGAACCAACAAATTTATGCCATGTGTCACTTTATTCTCTCTCCTCCACATTTTTAAAAATTAAATATCTCACAAACGGTAAGTCGAAAAATCATGAAAATTGCACCATAAAATTCAGCATTTTCTCCTCTTCGATTTGCCGTCCCTCAAGGGCATACTTTTAACAAAAAAAAATTCTTCATTTTTTGGTGGGTTTTACAAATTAGTAACACATGTGTTAGTGATTGTTTGTACATTTAATTTGAAACGCCCTGATTTCGTAACCATTTTTTTTTTTTTTTTTTTTTTTTATAAACACAATATTCACTGATCTGAATTTTTTCCACTATTTACTAAACTCATTACCACTGTTTGTTACACTTGTTTCCACTATTTAAGTTCTGGAGTCATTTTGATCTTGCTTAGCCGTTCGGCTAAAGAAAACCGTTCTGTTTTTCATGTCTAGCCGATCTGCTTTGTAAAGCAGATCGGTTTCTCTAGTTCATTTCAACCTTTTCATTCTTGGGTCAAGTTCTGTTGTGTTTGTGCACTAACTTAGCCGATCTGCTAAGCATAGCAGACCTGCTATCAAGCTATAGCCGATCTGCTCAGTAACCATAGCCGATCTGCTCAGTTTCTGAGCCAATATTATGTGCAGTTTTTTTTTTTCGATTTTCAAACGCGCATATCTCCTAAACCGTAAAGAGTTAGACTCTGAAATTTTGCAGGCACTTTCATCTAACCAAAATGAAACTTTCCCATTTTGCACTTTTCCAAAATTCACAACTACACGGGATTTTGACGTATGACTCTTTTTGACCCAAAATCGACCATTTTGTGAGCATACCAAGTCTTAAACCATGAAGGCTAAGATATTGTGCTTTTAACCACACTTCATATACATCAAAATAAAATGGTAAGACACTTCACCACACCCTTAACCCTTCTCTAACTCGGTTTAGTCCGTAAGTGCATTTAATGACCCATATTGACCCTTTGACTAGCCAATCACAACCCATAATCGACTAATGGAAGGTTTGACTACATGTCAACACTCCATAACCAATGAAAACACATTCTAACTATTTTTAACTATCCTTTCATTTCATAAATACCAAACATATTCAACCATTAACTTTAAAACTTAAAAACCATAATTTACATCATGTACAATCGTTATTGACTTTCAAAGTCAATCTATTTCAAAAATGCTTAAGTCATGGCTCACCATGACTTAATTTTTAAAACATGTCTTGAAGGGCGATTTACACAAGTCTTATCCAAACGACATAAAAGAGAAACTTGCCATACACTATACTCAAGCAATCCACGCTAATTCTCTTTAACCGCTTTCCCATTCCCTTGTCCACTTCCACCTAAAACATGAAACACTTAAACAATAAGCACTCTTGCTTAGTGAGCATATAAGCACTTAACCAAATAATGCATAACATGGCTACATAAACACTATGCTAGTAAAACTAGCAACTCTGTATCATAAACTTCATAAGCTTCATATCACTAACTCATGATTGTACCCACCTCTAGCTCGGAAGCTATCCGGTAGCATGTACAATCATAATTCATATCACTATAATCATATACAAGTAATACACTTAATCTTCACTTGATTGTACCCACCTCTAGCTCGGAAGCTATCCGGTAACATGTACAATCAATTCATGTCTTAACACTTCACAAATAACAATTTAAACAATTAAAACACAATTAACTTCACATGGTTGTATGATCCTTTTACTCAGGAGTAATCCGGAAACACACACAACCATATACTTGATTAAATCCTTATATTACTCACCTTAGCTTTTGATTGAAGATTCACAATACAATACCAAATATAACACTTCCAACATCTTATCACCTATACACATATCAAATAACAACATGTTTAAATTCAAGGAATTCATAACTCTAAACCATTAATCACTTTTAAACCCTCCCCCACTTTGGTTAACCTAAGTGATTCATTAACACTTTTACTTAAATCATGTTCTAACATAGTTCTCATACTCTAATTGCATCATAGATCACACTTTTAACTAATTAACACTAATTCATACATATTTAACCAAAACCCCATGTTTACTCAAGAACACCCATAATCAATGAATCATTTTCAAGATGTAATATAGCTAGAATCGATCACTAATCCACTTACTAACAATGATCTTAACAATTCCTAACCCTAATTTCAGATTAATTTCACTAATTCCCTAAACCCCATGGAAACCCCCATAAACTAGGTTAAAAGATAGAGAAATCACTTACAAAGATTAGATGATTGAAAAAGATGATGAAAGGAATTGATTCTTCAAGGATTAAAGCTTAATTTGATGTTTGATCAAAGATTAGATGAAGGAACTTAGCTTCTGCGATTTTTCTCTTCTTACTATGTGTTTTCAGGAACTAACAGGAAGGAAATGGAATATACACGACACTATGTACGTGTTTTTCTATTAATCCTTTCTTTTTTTTTAACTACATAGTCTGGAACTGAGAAACCATTTTACGTTTTTCACTATATCTTATTATTTACCCAATATTACTTCGTAATAAAATTACATTCACGTACGAAATTAAATTCCAGATAAAATTGGGGTGTTACAACTCTCCCCCACTTAAAATTGTTCGTGTCCTCACGAACACTTCTAGACACACACTAATATCATAATCAATCCTAAGAATACTTAAGCACCCTTCACAACATAAATGCTAGAGGTTCAACGGCGTCAGAGTCAAAATGTATGCAGGTGTAAAGTTAAAATATGGGTACCTGACGTCACATCAGATGACTCTTTCACCTCTCCAGTAGTTATCTGGTAAGCACGGGTCTTAGGCCTCGGAATAGTCATTGCTACTTTTTCCTCCATTCTCTTACGCTTATCTCTAGCTTTGTCCGGACAGTCAGCCTGAAGATGATCCTCCTTAAAACAATAATAACACAAACGAAGAGGGCTTGGGCAATTCGATGCCATATGCCCCGGTCTCCCACACTTAAAACATTTGCACTCCCCTGTATGCTTTCTACCACATTTCTCACAAGGCGGTATCTCTTTTGGTTGGATTTGGGAACTAACTTGTTGTAATGGTTGTGGTACTATCTCCTCATAACGTGCTTTCTTAGATACAGAAAATGGTGAAGTGATGTGTTCTACTTTTCTCTTATTCACTGTTTCAGCAACTCTAGCTTGTAAATCCTTCTCACGCACTAATGCTCTATTCAAGATCTTAGCAATGGTATTATAAACAAGTGGATCAATGGATTCACGAATCTCAAGGTTAAGATGACGATAGAAATGGTCGGTCAACAACTTAGGATTTGAGGTATACTCAGGACAGAACCTAGCTTTCTCATGAAATGCCTTAGAATACTCGGCAACTGACTTACTTCCGTGCTCAATCACTAAAAACTCTCCCTTTAACTTCTCTAACTCTGCAGGTGGTGAAAATTCCTCTCTAAATATCTCTTTAAACTTATCCCAGGTAAACTTTGAAGCTACCTCAAAACCATACGTTTCTAACTGTGAATTCCACCACTCATGAGCGTCTGCCTTAAGTTGATGGGCTGCAAATATCACTTTTGACTCATCTGGACACTTACACAACAAAAACGTCTCCTCAAGTTCACTAATCCAACGATTACTAATAACTGGGTTTAACTCTCCACGAAATTCAGGCGGGTTACACGTGGCAAAACTCTTATACTCAAACTTCTCTTTCTCTTTATTCGTCTCTATATGGGTTGAGGAAGTACCAATATTTCGTAAGGGAGCCACATACTGTCTCTCAAACTCATTAAATCTCTCAGTCATAATGTTCTCCACTCTAGTAATCAACGTTGGGGTAAAAGCTTCTAAAGACTGCCCGATTATCCTTTTTATAATTACTTCCTCCTCGTGAGCTAAATGTCGGTCTCCTACATCCTCCTCACGCGGGGGAGAACGTTCACTGGTGTTCTTAGCCGCATCCATCTTACATAAAATCAATAATTCAGTTAATACAATAAATCTCCACATAACATAAACAACAATTTAAGCTTCATACATAGATTATCATAACAATTCTTCCTCTAATCCGCATTATGTTCAAGTGTTATGAATCGCCCATGTGCAATAGTATAATATTAATTTCGTTGGCCAGACGAAATCATATTAGACTTACCACACACTTCTATTCATTACCCTTAAACATAATCAGTCATAATAAAACACATCTGATAATCATACTCATAACAACATAATAAGAAAACTACTGTAAGCATAATCATGCATTCATAATAGTTTAAGACTACGCAATCCTAGAGTGGATTACATAATTCTCTTAAACTATCGCTCTGATACCAACTTGAAACGCCCTGATTTCGTAACCATTTTTTTTTTTTTTTTTTTTTTTATAAACACAATATTCACTGATCTGAATTTTTTCCACTATTTACTAAACTCATTACCACTGTTTGTTACACTTGTTTCCACTATTTAAGTTCTGGAGTCATTTTGATCTTGCTTAGCCGTTCGGCTAAAGAAAACCGTTCTGTTTTTCATGTCTAGCCGATCTGCTTTGTAAAGCAGATCGGTTTCTCTAGTTCATTTCAACCTTTTCATTCTTGGGTCAAGTTCTGTTGTGTTTGTGCACTAACTTAGCCGATCTGCTAAGCATAGCAGACCTGCTATCAAGCTATAGCCGATCTGCTCAGTAACCATAGCCGATCTGCTCAGTTTCTGAGCCAATATTATGTGCAGTTTTTTTTTTTCGATTTTCAAACGCGCATATCTCCTAAACCGTAAAGAGTTAGACTCTGAAATTTTGCAGGCACTTTCATCTAACCAAAATGAAACTTTCCCATTTTGCACTTTTCCAAAATTCACAACTACACGGGATTTTGACGTATGACTCTTTTTGACCCAAAATCGACCATTTTGTGAGCATACCAAGTCTTAAACCATGAAGGCTAAGATATTGTGCTTTTAACCACACTTCATATACATCAAAATAAAATGGTAAGACACTTCACCACACCCTTAACCCTTCTCTAACTCGGTTTAGTCCGTAAGTGCATTTAATGACCCATATTGACCCTTTGACTAGCCAATCACAACCCATAATCGACTAATGGAAGGTTTGACTACATGTCAACACTCCATAACCAATGAAAACACATTCTAACTATTTTTAACTATCCTTTCATTTCATAAATACCAAACATATTCAACCATTAACTTTAAAACTTAAAAACCATAATTTACATCATGTACAATCGTTATTGACTTTCAAAGTCAATCTATTTCAAAAATGCTTAAGTCATGGCTCACCATGACTTAATTTTTAAAACATGTCTTGAAGGGCGATTTACACAAGTCTTATCCAAACGACATAAAAGAGAAACTTGCCATACACTATACTCAAGCAATCCACGCTAATTCTCTTTAACCGCTTTCCCATTCCCTTGTCCACTTCCACCTAAAACATGAAACACTTAAACAATAAGCACTCTTGCTTAGTGAGCATATAAGCACTTAACCAAATAATGCATAACATGGCTACATAAACACTATGCTAGTAAAACTAGCAACTCTGTATCATAAACTTCATAAGCTTCATATCACTAACTCATGATTGTACCCACCTCTAGCTCGGAAGCTATCCGGTAGCATGTACAATCATAATTCATATCACTATAATCATATACAAGTAATACACTTAATCTTCACTTGATTGTACCCACCTCTAGCTCGGAAGCTATCCGGTAACATGTACAATCAATTCATGTCTTAACACTTCACAAATAACAATTTAAACAATTAAAACACAATTAACTTCACATGGTTGTATGATCCTTTTACTCAGGAGTAATCCGGAAACACACACAACCATATACTTGATTAAATCCTTATATTACTCACCTTAGCTTTTGATTGAAGATTCACAATACAATACCAAATATAACACTTCCAACATCTTATCACCTATACACATATCAAATAACAACATGTTTAAATTCAAGGAATTCATAACTCTAAACCATTAATCACTTTTAAACCCTCCCCCACTTTGGTTAACCTAAGTGATTCATTAACACTTTTACTTAAATCATGTTCTAACATAGTTCTCATACTCTAATTGCATCATAGATCACACTTTTAACTAATTAACACTAATTCATACATATTTAACCAAAACCCCATGTTTACTCAAGAACACCCATAATCAATGAATCATTTTCAAGATGTAATATAGCTAGAATCGATCACTAATCCACTTACTAACAATGATCTTAACAATTCCTAACCCTAATTTCAGATTAATTTCACTAATTCCCTAAACCCCATGGAAACCCCCATAAACTAGGTTAAAAGATAGAGAAATCACTTACAAAGATTAGATGATTGAAAAAGATGATGAAAGGAATTGATTCTTCAAGGATTAAAGCTTAATTTGATGTTTGATCAAAGATTAGATGAAGGAACTTAGCTTCTGCGATTTTTCTCTTCTTACTATGTGTTTTCAGGAACTAACAGGAAGGAAATGGAATATACACGACACTATGTACGTGTTTTTCTATTAATCCTTTCTTTTTTTTTAACTACATAGTCTGGAACTGAGAAACCATTTTACGTTTTTCACTATATCTTATTATTTACCCAATATTACTTCGTAATAAAATTACATTCACGTACGAAATTAAATTCCAGATAAAATTGGGGTATTACATAATTTGTGGTTAAAATTAGGGTTTAGGGTTAGGGTTTAGTAGGGTTTAGGGGTTTAGTAGGGTTTATTAGGGTTTAAGGTTTAGTATGATTTAGGGTTTAGAGTTTCGTAAAGCGTTTAGGGGTTAGGGTTTGGGTTTTTTTTTTTGGGTAAAGAGGACCGAACCCCGGCAAAAACTATATTAAAAACTAAATATGTACAAACTACTAGAGGTATATCTCTAGGGGTGATTTTTAGTGTACCACCCAAACTTTAATACAAAAACCGAACATCATAACAATACTAGCGGAATTGAAATTTTTACCTATCATATCTATACAATTCACTATTATGTAATTTCTATATTTCAATTCCGCATACAAAAATGATCTATATTTTTTCCAAAACCACTGTTTCTGCCTTCTGAATACTACCTCCTCCACTTTCTTCCTAGCCCAATACTCAATCCACGGCCCACCGAAAATTAGCCTAAAATGAAGCTTTATAATTCTCTGCCCAATCTTCATTCTTCAGAGCCCAATCCACACCCCGTCTGCAAGCATTAAAGCCCAAGCAGTTTCCATTTTATTACCTGCCCATTCCGGCGTATCAACCATTTCTAATTCAGCCCATAACAACAAATTAGTATGTCGTTTAACAGCCCATTCCATTTCTCTTATCCCATACCACTGCTCCTGTGATCCATGCAATAGCCCACTAACAACTTGGTCCATTTTCTTTTTAAGCCCATCCCCCATAGCCCATTCTGATAGAATCATCAACCCAATTTCATCCAATAATGCCAGCAACCCATCATGACAATAACCATGCCTAAATCCATAACGATCACTCTTATCTCTACTAAACCAGAACTCATCACATTCCATTTTACTATCAGATAGTTGACTCGTAAAAGTCAAACAAACACCAATAAATCCATGATCCACTTCGTAGTTTTGCACACTATGTAAAACAGACCCCCATTCCACAATGCATTACAAATTTCAAATTCATAACATTTTAGCATAATACCAATTCTAACAGTAAAACAATTAGAACTAGCATTATAACTACCCCTTATTTCATCAGCATCAATAAACTGAGATCCTGCTCTAACAATAAAATCAGCATTACTTTGACTATGAAAAGTCAAACATACAACCATTCCTACAACCTTCACATTCCAGCAACTTTTGATCCAGCTATTTCCATGCAATAATATATTACCAGCCCCACATACTAATGCAAATAACCAAGTATATCTAATCCATTTTCCACCACCATACAACCAAGTATTGAATTTCATTTTTGAATAATTTTTCCAGCAATGATTTAGATGATGCAAGCAACCAAATTTCATTGACAAACTCTAATCCTAGACACATAAGGCTTAAAGATTGATGTAAAGCCTTGTTATCACTCAAAAAATGTGAGTGACCATTAAAGAAATGGTAGCCTAGATCAATATTAGGGATCACTAGGTGCTGACCAAACACCTTAATGTAATGGAATCTTCCACTGCTACCCTTTTCAGCAAGCTTTACCCTAACACTATCTATCTCACCTCCAATAGAACAGGTAACCTCAACAAGATTTATAAAAGCAGAAACATGACCCATTATATGTAACATCCTCTCGTCGGGTCTGGTAATTTTCTAATTTTAAATTGATTATTTAATGATTTTATAAATTATATGACATTATTATTAATTAATTGTGAAACTTGGATAAATAAGTTCCAGAACTTATTGTGAATAGTAAATTATTACTTGTTTTAAATTATTCTAGTTGACAGTAAAATAAAGTAATATTCCTCGTGAAAGATTTCTAGGTTCTAGACAACAGATTTAAGACGGGTATAAAATACTCAAAATAATTAAAGTGATGGAGCCAGCTTAAGTGAGGAGACGGATTTTGTAACTTTTCTCAAATCCTCATTTCATTTGAAACCCTAACTCATTATCATCATCATAAGAACACATACACTTAAATTATATGTAAGCTTAATCAAGATTGGAGCTGAATTCTTGAGTTCTTTATCTTTATAGATATCATCATCTTCTTCAAAGTGTAAGTGTTGTGTTTGTTGATAAACTTGTGTTGTGAGATTAAGTTAAATATGAACTTAAGTGAATT
The DNA here is from genome assembly GCA_963422505.1 of Pseudognaphalium luteoalbum. Lineage (NCBI taxonomy): Eukaryota > Viridiplantae > Streptophyta > Magnoliopsida > Asterales > Asteraceae > Pseudognaphalium > Pseudognaphalium luteoalbum. The sequence goes on from OY730194.1 coordinate 8,406,233, forward strand.
GATTGATGATATATGTTGTTAATTGATGTTGTTGAGGTTGCTAGATGCAGTATGATGTTTATTTGAAGTTAAATTCGTTGTTTGTATGAATTAGTATGTGAAAGATAGGAATTTGTGAGTTTAGTTCGAACTGTGTGTGTGCAGGTTTGTTCTTGAGCTGAAGAACAGCTCAACGCGATCCCAAAACCCTAGTCAGGATCGCATTCATCAGTTATATTTGAGTTGGACGAGTTCTGTTCTTGGGAACGCGATCCCAAGCATTCATCTGGATCGCGTTGCTAAGTGCAAATATGTCACAGAAAGTTTTCCAAAGACGAACGCGATCCAGCCCTTTTGTTCCCGGATCGCGTTGTTTAGTACAATTCGGTAACAAGAAGATTTTATAAAGGGAAACGCGATCCAGCTCTTGTTTCCGGATCGCGTTGCTTAGTGTATTTTGGTTACAGAACCTTTGCCTTCTTATGAACGCGATCCCACCAAACCTGACCCGGATCGCGTTTGCCTGTATAATTTTGATGATTAAGATAATTTGTAAACTCAAAGTGTATGTGTATGATTATATAATATTGTTACTTATGTTTGAGATAAATTGAAATGTAATTACTTGTGTAAGGTGTCCATTTAGATAAGTATTATTGTTAATGACAAGTTACTAACTTGTGCATTGTGTGATATTCCAGATACCCCAAAGACTCAGTGATTAGAAGCTGAGTGTTGTGACTCCTGAGGTATCGGTGAGTGGATTTGAAACTCACCATTTGATTTAGTTGTAACTATTTGGTTGCAACAAGTAAACGTAGATATGTTGTTGTATTTAATATTCATAGTTGATTATAAATCTACGTGCTATGTGTGGCCTTCGGGCATCAGTTGTTAATGAGGTCAACAGGTTGAACTGGTTGGTTGGGCTAGTTGATTGTTGTGTGAATGACACAGGGTCTTGCTTCATTTGTTGTGTGTATAGAACCTGTGTCTGAGTATAGTAACCACTAGTCATCGGTCTCGTCCGTTATGGCCAAACGGATATGGTTGGATAAGTGTTCTTGGGGAGCCACCCGGGTATTATGGTTTTCCCCAGAGCCACCGATCCTCATTACTATATTGTTGACTAGTTGTAATACATGTTTACGGTTGTTTGGGGTAAACAGGTAGTTAAGCTAAGTTGAGTTGTGTGTGATGAATTCATTCACTTAGCTTCGTGCTAATCTCTCATCCTACTTCCTGCAGGTTTTTGATATATATGTGGGTGTCAGGAAAGGATGCTTTCGCAAGGAATGTCTGACAAATTATGACTCTGATATAGTTTTGCTATAAACCTGGTTTTGTAATATATAATACCCCGACATATGTAGTTTTTAAACAGTTCTAAGTTGGTATGTTTTGAATATGTAACTGTGTATGTACATTATCTTAATGTACAATATATAAATATGTTTTAAATTCCTACGCTTCCGAGTAAAATAATATAATATTGTTGTCCTGAAAGAGGGGTGTTACATTATAAACCACCTTATATCACCATAATTTTCAAAAAATGATGCCATACCCCTGCATCTGTCTTCACCACCATATCCTATGCAATTGTAAACCCCTCCCTTAATCAACACACATTTAAATTGCTTGGAATTAAAAACAAGCAATTTTAATTTTTCAAAAATGTTAAGACACGAGCATTTACTTAAAAGTTTATAATGCTTAAACTCAATAACAATTGCCACTACCATTCTCACCCTTATAACAGCCATCCCAAACCAGTCCACCCAGAGATAATACTTCACAAAATGCACCCAATTACCACAGACCCATAACCACAAATGATGGACAGACCAGCAGTCTAACTCACTATTATGGATCATAAACTCCTGGAACATCACATTAATATAAGAGAGCCTACTACTACCTCTCTTGACAGGCAATTTCCCAATAATAATAGTTATCTCACTTTCAAACAAAAAATACACAACACAAAATTTAACCAACATAATTGCAAATATAAAATGGGTAAAATAAAATAAAGAAATAAAAGACTCAACCCACCTTATATCACCAAAATTACAATCAACAATACTAACCTCCAGCACAATCTTCAACCCATCACAACTCCTATATGGTGTTCTCAAAGGGGAGGGTTTGGGGTTTAGGGTTTGAGGTTTGGGGTAACCCCAAACCTCAAACCCTAAACCCCAAACCCTAACCCCTAAACCCCAAACCCTAAACGTAACACTTTAACACATGTGTTAGTAAATGTGAAACCCACCAAAAAAATGAAAAAAAAAAACTCGTCGAAAGTATGCCTTGAGGGATGGCAAATCGAAGAGGATGAAACGCTGAATTTAATGGTGCAATTTTCATAATTTTTCAATTTGTCGTTTGTGAGATAATTGATATTGAAGGTAAATGGATTTTGTACATGTGAACATTCTCTTTGTACACATAACTTGATATCATTGGTTCCCTCATTCTCATAAAATTTTTAATTCTCATTTGAACCCCACCGTGGAGTATGGGAGTAAATGGTTTATGCGACACCGTTTCGTACTACAACTGCAATTTGGCGACTTCGCACCCCACAGTCCCACACTTCCCCGGTCGTCAAAAGTCAAAACCCTCAAAATCCATCTCCGTCACTCCAAATGGCGACGGCGACGACGGCGACGGTCACAACCGACACCAGAAAACTTCCACGTCCCGGCCGCGGCGGCGTAGTATCACTAGGACTCACCGAAGAAGAATCACGAGTTCGAGCCATAGCCGAAATCGTCAATAACATGGTAGAACTCTCACATAACGGCGAAAATGTTGACCTAAATGCCCTAAAATCCGCCGCCTGCCGTAAATACGGTTTATCACGTGCTCCGAAGCTGGTTGAAATGATCGCTGCGCTACCTGACGCTGAACGTGAGGTTTTACTGCCGAAACTTCGAGCGAAGCCGGTTCGAACCGCATCCGGAATCGCGGTTGTTGCGGTTATGTCGAAACCGCATCGGTGTCCGCATATTGCGACAACGGGGAATATATGTGTGTATTGTCCAGGTGGACCTGATTCGGATTTTGAGTATAGTACACAGTCCTATACTGGATATGAGCCAACAAGTATGCGAGCTATTCGTGCTAGGTTAGTTTGAGTTTCTAGTTATTCTGTATGATTTTAGTATTATTAATTTGCTCATAGTGTGATAGTGTCGATAAATGTATATATATGTGTGTGCATAAGAAACCCTAAGCTGACTACAGATTTGCATATGAAACCTAATTTGCGGAATAAGACCGAAATGCTGGCATGTTATGTAGAGGATGTGTATCAGGCTAGTATTAGGCTAGTATTATAGTTCTCCACTGCATAGTGTGTGTATCAGGCTAGTATTATATATTCTTGAGGGCATGTGTTTGTTTATAGATAATTTTGGTTATCTTTTTGGATTCAGTGTTAAGACGTCAAAGTTTCCAAATTATTTATAAAAATCTCTATGTAACATCTTGACATGTGCTGATTATTGATTTCAACTTTTTCCAGATATAATCCATATGTCCAAGCCAGGAGCAGGATTGATCAGCTGAAGCGATTGGGTCATAGTGTAGATAAGGTTTGACATACTGCCATTATAATGTATATATATTGTATACTATTTGATGTTAACGAGAAGTTGTTAATGGCAAACTATACACGTGGTTGATCCAGGTTGAATTCATCTTGATGGGTGGCACTTTCATGTCATTGCCAGCTGAATACCGGGACTACTTTATAAGGAATCTTCATGATGCTTTGTCGGGGCACACTTCCGCAAACGTTGAAGAGGCAGTTGCCTATTCTGAGCACGGTGCAACTAAATGTATTGGGATGACTATTGAGACGTAAGTTACTACCAGAAATTTTATATCGTATTTAGATTCTAGTATGTCATTCTATGTGATAAGCAAATTGTGGTCAAAGTTGCTTCAGCAAGAAATTGTCACTAGCAATAATTAGTTGATTATGAGCATTTTGTTTATGCTATGATTTAGAATGAAATGAATATTTCGTGAATATGTAAGTTTAGGTTTTTGAGATTAATCTGTAACATGAGTGTTGTTCTGCTTCTTTTAGGAGACCAGATTACTGTCTTGGGCCTCATTTGCGACAAATGCTCTCTTATGGTTGTACACGATTGGAAATTGGGGTTCAAAGCACATACGAGGATGTTGCTCGTGACACCAATAGAGGGCACACGGTAGCAGCTGTTGCTGATTGTTTTGCTTTGGCAAAAGATGCTGGTTTTAAGGTGAACCTGTTTCCAATCTGTTCCAACTATTCCCTTATGAAAACTAGATGTAGGTTTTACTAATCATAAGTTTCATTCGATTTCTCCTTTTATCACGATATCTAACTTTTCATGGGTTGTTCTAGGTGGTTGCTCATATGATGCCCGATCTTCCAAATGTTGGTGTTGAGAGGGATATGGAAAGTTTCAAGGAGTTCTTTGAGAGCCCCCGCTTTAGAGCCGATGGGCTCAAAATATATCCAACACTTGTTATTCGTGGAACAGGTCTTTATGAGCTCTGGAAAACTGGCAGGTAGTGTGTAGTACCCTTTCAAACATAGCGTTCGGTCATGTTGTAGTACTTGGAGCCGGTATTAGAGGTGGCGATTTTCACCATTTACTTATGACTTGGTTGATTGTGGTCATGTATATTTCAAACGGGCTAAATGTAGCCAATCAAAATATCAAGCTATAAGGTTGTTTTAGTGATACAACCTTCTAGATCTCTTTCATCAGAGATTTAGATTCTTATTTTATTGATTTTATTTTTGTAATCATAACTGTCTGACCGATTTTGTATTATTACACTACTATCTATCTATAAATTATATAACAGATGGACAAAATGTGTTTACGGGTCAACCCAGCCTGGTACATCTCAACATATAGTAAGCATGACCCGTTTTCACCTGCACCTGCTCTACCCGTTACTCCCCCACCCTCATCTTGTCACTTTTACCCAATATGATTGTATACTCACCCACCCTCATCTAGTCACTTTTACCCAATATAATTTTATACCTCCCTGAAATCATGCTGGTTTGCAGGTATAGAAACTACCCTCCAGAGCAGCTTGTAGACATCGTAGCTCGAATCTTGGCCTTGGTACCTCCATGGACACGTGTTTACAGGGTTCAGAGAGATATTCCCATGCCTCTAGTTACCTCTGGTGTTGAAAAAGGGAATCTTCGAGAGCTTGCTTTAGCTCGTATGGACGATCTGGGCTTGAAATGCAGAGACGTCCGTACACGTGAAGCTGGGATTCAAGTATGCAGTACTCCTTTTTTTATTGATATACTTGACTAAACTTTAACAGTTACCATCTACTATGATTGGACTAATATTTAATTTTCCTCTACTTTATTAATTTAGGATATTCACCACAAGATTAGACCAGATGAGGTTCAGCTTGTTAGGCGAGATTATACTGCCAATGAGGGATGGGAAACGTTCCTTTCGTATGAAGACACTCGACAGGTAAAAATACAAGAATATTTTTTGTTACGTTCATCATGAACTAATTAATCCCCTGCTGAACAAAGAATAATTGGAAAGTTATCGTGCTGCACCTGGATTGTTGCTTCTTTATCTTTTATGGTAGTTTTGCTTCGTTATCTTTTATGGTAGTTTTTTTTTTTTTTTTTTTTTTTAATGTGTGCTTGCTTTGGTATTATCCATTACACGAATGTTATAAATAACATTATCCCACAAGATTTCGGATAATAATGTATATATTTCGTTTTACGTAATTGTGGATGATGATCTCATGTACAATAGGGAGGTTTTTGTTCATTTTTCATCATCCTAGTATATATATGAAGACTTAGATCTTTTTATTTTTATTATTTTATTCATACATAAGCGTTGTGTTGAGCTTCATTCGTTTCTTAAGATCAACCTTTGGGAGTCATTTTTGTTGACTGTTGAATTATGTAAGATCTGTAGTACTCAAATGAGGTTTATTTAGCAGGCACCTAGCAGTGTTGTACTTTTTGGCCATTTTTTTGCAGGCCACATTCATTAGTACCTATATTATCATATATTAATTTAGTTACACATCTTATTATTTATGGATGCAGGATATTCTTGTTGGATTACTGCGCCTGAGAAGATGTGGGAAGAACGTTACATGCCCAGAACTTGTTGGAAGATGCTCCATTGTTCGTGAACTCCATGTTTATGGAACTGCTGTTCCAGTACATGGTCGTGATGCTGATAAGCTACAACACCAGGTACTTCTACTTGTTTGCCAAAAATTACAAATGCCATTGGCAAACTTTAAATAGTAGTGAATGTGTGTGATCTCTACATGTCAATATGGGTGGGTCAGTTAACGAGTCTAAACAGGTCTGGATTGTGACAGGTCAAGTAAGTATGGGTCATATGGGGTTGGGCGTGTTGTCCACGAACACTTTTTTGACTATTCATTAATGTTATCTGTAATCAGTATGTTACATAACAATAATATTACCATAACAATCTGAGCTCTTAAAATAAACGATTAGGAGGATGTATGAATCAAAAACTAACCTTGGGTTCAACTCAATGGATATTTTTATTTTTGGGCAACAAGTTGCAGACTAATATACTTGTAATTGTAAAGCAACACAGTAAATATTTAGCAGTACTGTTATGTAAGGAAAGTAGTCATTTGCACTTAATCGTAAATACTGGAACCAGAGATGACAAGGGCGGGTTGGTTAATGGGTCAAAACTCATTTAAGAGGTTTGGATTCAAATTCGTCATCATCAATATGGGATGCAGTGCGTTGGGTTGACCCACAAACACTTTTTTGTCTAATGTTAAATTGTATTTACAAATAAGTAATGTAATAATAATGATAATCATCTGATTGATTGCAGTATTAGCTAAATCAACCAATTGATAAAAGATTTGGTTGAAATGACACCTCTATTGGAGATGTAGGTGTTTCATTTTGATTGGTGTTTACAGCTTCACTGAAACATGTGTTTTTTGTTCTGTTGGTTTTGGCAGGGGTATGGCACACTGCTTATGGAGGAGGCAGAGAGGATTGCTCGTAGGGAGCACAGGTCGACAAAGATAGCTGTTATATCAGGTGTTGGAACACGACATTACTATAGGAAATTGGGTTACGAGCTCGAAGGTCCTTACATGATGAAATATCTTGTATAAAAAGTGGTTTAGAACACAGTTTTGTATGCTATTAGAGTCGTCATAGTTATGGTGAAATCATTTAACCATTTTCCGTTCGCCTGTACATTTTTAAGTTTATCGGGCTTGAAACCAGTGATACCTATATGTTGCTCCTAATCATAACAAATTTCATTTGAGACGTAATTAATTAGCAATAAGTGTACGGTAAACTGTATCTGCGAGTGAGACTTTTGCCTGCCAGCCATTTGGTGAATCTTACCAAGCTTTTGGCATTGCGACTAGTATATTATATATGGAGGTAGCTAGATAGGTGGGTTAGGTGCGTTTGGGTTGTACCTCAAGTCTTTGTTAAGGTGATGCATACTCCCAACCTTTGTATTTGTATGGTCCCATAAAAGCTGGGAGTTTACCTACAATATCATAAAGATGTAAATGTCAAAGGTTCACAAGCAGGTGAAACACAGCTAGCAACATCATCATCAATATGGATGTAGCCAAGTCGAGAAATGGTTGGCATGCACTAACAAGCAGCCAATGGAAGTGTTCCTTCGTACTGCATATGAATCAAATTTAACGAACTCAACCGTTTGTTTGATTTAGTGCTATTTTAATCATAATGGAATTACACCATCTTAAGGAGCGAATAATTTTATGGAATTTGCTACTTGTAGGGCTAAGGCCTAAGGGTACCACTTTTTAACCAACTTTATTTATTTTTTTAATAAAAATAAAATAAACTAAAAACAGAAACCCGTACTACTACTATCCAGAGTCACTTTTTTTTTCTTCATTTTTTTAACTCCCTTCTTCAACATATTCCATTAACCTCCATCTTTTTTCTTCCCTTTTTGAGATATCAATAAGTCATCGAAATTACAGTACCATCTAATCCTACAAAATAAAATTGCAGAAAGTTTGCCCAATAAAAGATTCATCACTTAGTGTTTGGCTAACAACTTTTTCATTACTATCATCATCTGGAGGAAGATTCAAATCCAATATTGTAAATGAGTAATGCTCATAGACATACTTAGATGAACCTAAAAGTAGACCTAATGTATTCATTTGTTAATTCAGTTTCTCTCTTCTAATCTTATTTGTTGAACTTGAAACATGTCACTCTTACATTTTTAGGTCTACATTAGACCTATCTAATTAGGCCTATCAATCATTTTCCATTGTAAATATTTATGCAAAAAACATATAAAATAGTTGAGAAGTCGATATGGGTATCAATGTTTTGAAGTCACACACTAGATAGGAAGTTTCAATTTTCACACTGCTTTAAATTAAGTAACATTCAATAAAAAATTACATTGTACAGTAACAAATTTCATGTTTATAATATGAAATAATATATAAAACTTGATAGCAACAATTCGACTTCTAATAAACACAAATTTGACTTATAACAACAAACTAAATGAGACTTACACCCAATTTGTCTTCACATGGAATTTTTAATCTTCAAACGCATCCTTCAATTGAAGTTTTTTATTATGAGAATGTAAAAGGAGCAGTTTTTATTATTGGGGAGAAGGGAGGGTAAAAGTGGGGAGAAGGGAGGGAAAAACTGAAAAAGAAAAGGATTTTGACTTGGGAGATAAAGAAAACGTGGCATGTCTAGTAGTTCTTTAAAAAAACAAAGTTTGTTATAAAGTGGTTGTTACCCTTAGCCCTTAGGGCTATAAGTAGCAAATTCCTAGTTCCGTCTCTATAATCTTCACACAATAAAGTGTTAGTGGAGTAATTGCATCAATTACTCTACTGAATGGGTACACGTAAAGACTAAACCAATAAGTGAAATTGTATTATTTCATAAATATACAACCAAAATATATTACAAATAACAATATCTTAAAACAACTATTAAAAATAAATAACATAAAAGAAACAATGTCAATTGCTCGTTCTCTAATACACTAACAACCGTATTTCTTATTAAATAAATAGTAAAATTTGAGAGAAGATATATCACAAACAATGCTAGGTTGTTGTGTTTTGAGTAATAATTAAACAATCGGGTAAAATCCTTGTTTAAAGGTTCAGTTACAAATCCACTTATCTGCTGATTATGTTACTCAACGTGGAAAACTTCTAATTATATATGCTTTCATTATTTTTTTTATTAAATTGCAATTTTATATAAGCCGATTTGCAACATATATAATATTACTTCGTATTATGTTTATAGGTAGATAGTGTTCATGCATCGAGTACGACGTTTACATTTTACACAAACAAATATTGCTAAACGTGGAAGGGTCAACAAGATTAACCAATTATCTCCTTTTTTCACATTTGGAAAATTGTGCTCAAATAAAATATTCATTAACTTATGAGGGGGCTATCTGTAATTTAATATTTTCATTTTAACCCTTCATCTTTCTTACATATTCCAATTCGCATTCCTTACACCTCCCTATCGAATTTGCCAAAATCCAGAATTGAGGAATCTGTTTAGAGAAATTGAATTGAATCGAACTAAAGATATGGAGAGACCGAGAATTAGGCCATGTAAATTCCTCATTATATTGATTTCATTACAATCGACGATTCAAGTCTTCGCAAATTCACAGGTCTGATTTGCCCTAGTTATGTATGTAGATGTAAATTTAATCGCAAAATTGTTTCTTCAGTTCACGGTGTTTCAATAACTAGGTTTAATTTCTTATTCGTTGAGTTAATTTCACATTTCATAGTTGTTTAGTCATGTGAATTGCTGATTATTGTGTATATTATGAAAAATTGTAATCGTTCATAATTTTATAATTTTAACTGCTTGTATGAAGTTAGGTTTATTAATTTCTGTTTATGTTGTATAAATATTTAAGCTTGGATATAGTTGGTGGGTATTAGTATGTATTTGATTAACTGTAGGATTGCTAAAAATATGTTCTACATTATGTTATATGATGTATGCCTATGCTGCTATGGGATGTAAGTATTTTAAGTGATCGTTAAAGAGTCATCAGACGATCGAAATTCGGTATTATCTCACAGTATATGTATTAGGAAGTTGTGCATATCGAAGATCTGGTGATGGGTATGTGACACATTTGAGCTTTGAGTATTTCCTGGTTGAAAATATGGATTTTGGTAATTTCATGGTAAAATATGATTTCAAAGAAATATATTATGTTGGAATTTATCGCAACTCGGCTTACCATTGGAGCTTAAGTGAAGTGCTGGGTGTTATTGAAATGCTTCATATGTGATGCTCAATGGAATGGCCTATTGTGCAGAGCGATTTCTGTTACTCCATGAAACTGCTGTATAAGTGAAAGTTTTATTTGAATGTTATGTTTAACTCTTTTTATCATATGATAAAAATCTCAATGTCTTAAGCTAGCAGTGTCACTGTGTGATTTCACTGTTGAGAAGTTTTTCAGTCTTTTATTCTTGTATCTATATACTAGTCATGAGCATATGCCATTGGTTGTTACCAACGTTAATTGCAACTTTGTCTTATATTCACTCCAGGGTTCAGAAGAACATGCTCATGAAGTTCATTGCTCCAGAGAAAGAAGTAGGGCTGCATACAAAATTATTGAGGAGGTATTTGCAATTAATGTATCTCAATATACTCGCAATCTGCAATTTTGATATTACCCGTGTTCAACTGTTTGATATGAGCACTGGTTATGATGTATTGCACAATCTATAAAAATGTTCCATTTTATCATGCAGTATTTGATTCCATTTGTTGAACGAGAAAATTATCAGATGTTACAAAAGTGTAAGCTGCATCCTGGCAATGACATTTTTAGAGATCAAGAGTACCACAAGATTCACGTGGACGTGAATGAATGGCGCTGTGGATACTGTAAGAAAAGCTTTCGAGCAGAGAAATTTCTTGATCAACATTTTGACAACAGGCACTACAATCTTCTAAATGTTGTATGTGCGTTCTGTTCAACTAATTTTTCTTTACTGCCGAGTATAAGTTGTTTGTAATTCAAATTGACACGCTTCTCTTTAAATGCTGCAACATCTTGTTCTTGTAGCTCTCATTCATTACCCTTAGTAGCATGGGTTCGTAAAGAACCTTTTTAAGTTTTAACTGTTTATAAGCTTTGACCAACTAATCTTTCCTTGGTATTTATTTTGAGCATCCACGAACTTGCTTAAAACCTGATCCCTTTACCAGATGTTGCATTCTGAGGTAAGTCATAAGTTTTTTCTTTACATTTCAGACTCACACCAATTGCTTGGCGGATCTATGTGGAGCATTGCACTGTGACCATCTAGCTAATTCTGCTGTTCCAAAAACAAAGTGCAACCCTGCAGCTGCAGCAAGAAACCGTCACTTATGTGAGGTTGTTTACTACTAGATTTCATGAGTGTTCATTATAGAACATTTTGGCTTAATGTTGTAGTTTTAATGCAGAGTCTTGCAGACGTCTGTTTTCCTGTTCATCAGGGTCCCTCGGCAGGCCGACTTCATGGTAATGTTTGATGTTTTGATGGATCTTAGAGGTGGAAATATTAATTCTTTATTTTATAAATGGGTTAGTTTGGGCTCTGCTGTATCATATTGGGTCGGTAAAAAGAAATAGCTAAAAGGGCACCGGGTTGAAAGTTGTCCAGATTGTATTTTTGTTGCATGCAACCTCCAAAGTCTTTTTTTTAATTGGATTTTTGAAATATTGTTGTAATAATAGGGTGTTAGTACATAAACTGGTAATAATAATAAAAAAGAAATTTAGAATGGACTAATGGTTTTTAGTAAGTCAGCTGAACCTAAATGAGTATCCTTTACGAATTTATAATGACCAGGTTCAACCTAAACTTGTGTTGACCCTGGTACCGAATCCGCCCATTTTGCCACATCTAATGCATCTTTATTCTGTTTTTAGTCTTTTTTTGATGTACGTTAAAGGTGACCTTATGATTTTTTGACAGAATTATTTTTGCGCCAATTTTGTGATGCCCACACTTGTTCAGGCAAAAGCAAGCCTTTTGGTAGGGGAGGCAGGGTAAGCATTCACTTCGAAAATATTTCATATGTTTTGTTTACTGAACACAATCTACTAAGGCTTAGTTGCTAGAGGTCTAATGAAATCATACAGTTGCCACATTAAGCAGATGCTCTATGTTAGAGGTTCGACTCGTATACTTATGTATATATTGTTTGCGTTGTTTTAACTCAAGTAGGTCAAACTTAACTGCGGACAACCCAATAAATTGCTATATTGTCATATTTAAGTTATTGTTGTAAGCATTTGTTATCGTAATCCCAATTTATGACTTAATTGCATACTATATGTTTCAAAGAAAAAAGGGACCAAAAAAGTGTTTGTGGTCAACCTGACCCAACCCTGGTTTGTTTTGACAAGTACTAGACCCGTTTTAGCCAGAAGCCAATACCAATTGATTGTTATGACTGCAAGTTGCAATAGTCAGTTCCAAAATGCAACTCCACACACCTCCTACAAACATAGAATCCTTTCACTACGAGTCTCTGCAAATATTTGCCTAACTTAATTAAGTTAGTTTTCCCTCTGTACAATTTGTGGATTATCGGTGTAGCTGATGACTTACACTAATTGTTTGCAGAAGCATACCAACATATTCTACTTGGCTATATCAATATTGATCATGATGCTGCTCCCTATCTTCTATCTAATAGTATATTTGTACCAAAGGTGCCACATACATCACTTCAGTCTCATTTCTTACTTATAATCTAACTTCAAATTGAACTAGTATAGATAAAAATGGTTTTATTGCTGCAGAGAATTGAGAAAGGGCACACAGGTACTGAGGCGCATCTCAAAACCAAGTCTAAAGAAAAAGCCATCATAGCTGCCAGGTTTTGAGATATTACTTGGTAGAGGATTTTCTCAAGATATGTTTCATGAAATTATTAGATGTTCACATTCAGCACAAATAAGTTGGACTTACAGTTTTCTCGATATTATAGTTGAAGCTTGTGGATTATATGCGTAATTCAAGTTTTGGAGCACAAATCACCATTTAAAAGTGGTCATTCGCAGTATCATTTTTTGATGCATGATACATTCATTTCGTGCATTGTAATCATCGGTGAGTTCGTCCAAGTCTTCAATATTTGTACTATGCAGTATTAGACAGCTGAAGAGCCCAACTTTTGGAAATCATAATTTGATATCTTGTGTTACTGAACTAGAATGTGTAAAATTAGTTTGGTCATTACAAGGAATGACAACCATTTGAATATTTATTTGATCTCCTTTTAGCATTTGCATTTCTTATAACTCCCAACAGTGTTCAACTTCGGGAAGGCTATGCTTTCTTTCTAAGTAATAATGACCTAAACCTGTATTGATGTGTAATTAAATTCAAAGGCATCACTACTCTGGATTACCATTATGGTGCCAGGCACAATTAATCCTTTAATAGAATTTTGTTGGAACGAACTGCTCTACGCGGGAGAACATGATGATATAAGTCAGGTCCCTATTAGATGTGCAAAATGGCTGGATCAGGTAGTTAAATAATGGGTTAATATGGGTGATTTGTTTGTATGGGTGGAGTTGGCTTGACCCGAAATTAAGAAGATATGAGTTTTTGGACCACTCTTGCTTTGATCATGTTTGCATATAAAGAAACACAAAATCGTAAACAAGTTCATTTCACTTTGTCACCTTCATTACGCGAGTATAAGTGGATTATTGTTTTGAACAAGTAGTACAAATGGGTTCAAATATGCTCATAGTAAAATAAAACTCAAACTTATCCATTTAATTGAAGATCTTGCAGCTTACCAACTCTTTCTCATTGATTAGATTGCTTGAATTTCAAAACAAGAAACAACAAGAATTAATTTACAAACATCCAATTGTCAAGAAAAATCAATTCTATTAATTATCTATCATTATCAAACTGTTTGATCAATAATTGTTAAGTTAGATTACCTATATCAGTAATTTAATACCGCTGATGAGCAAATCATATATGATAAAAGCAACTAAGGATCTGATTTGAATAGTATCAGAAATGTCTGAGGAGATCAGCTTGAGTCCCATCTTTTTAGTCATCTTAGTTGCTGCGATTTATCTCGGTGTTCACGAGCTCATTGATCGCCAGTATAGATGGTTTTCGTCCTCAAATCTTGCATTGGTTTTTCTATTGTGCGTAGTTAGTTCTCCTGATTCGTTCTTCTTGGTTGCTTACAATGGATTCCTGATCTTTTGTGCAGTTTGTTTATATTTCTTCATCAGGGCTGAGATGGCTTGATCATCTCTCATCTGTAATGTTACTCTAAACGAAATAAGTCGTGCATATATAGCATTCAAAATTTTACGTTGTGGTCCTCGTTTTCATGACTCACGAGGGTTGTGTACTTGTGTTAGTGGATTTTAGTCACTCTAAATTCATGATTCATGTTTTTTTAACAGAAGTTGAATCGACTGATTATACTCTCAAGTCTCATCGTTCAAATGAAACTAACGCATTACAAAAAGTGTTTTCATCAAAGATGATAGATCCAAAGATTGGATATGTGTTTCAAGGTGATGATTGTGATTTCAGAAAAAGTTCAATGTAAATTCTTAGTTAGTATGAATATCATTTGCCTATGAATAATGTGATAATGTTATGTATTTCTCAGTAATCGTACCTAATAATAATGATATACTAGCCACTAATCACTAATGGGTCACACGTTAACTAAACCCAATAATCAATAAGAGATTGTTTAACATAAATTATACTAGTACAAGTGATGATCTACACCAAACTTTTTATGCATACATCACAAAATTACTTTATCAATACATAAAATACAATGACTCGATGCATATTTTGTGGTGTAGGCACCAAAGCTTTGAAAAAAGGCGTAAACTAGTCGAAATTATATAGATTTGCATTTTTTATATAATTATAATTTCATTACTTCATAACACACAACGATGTTTGAATTAGTTTAGGTAGAAAAGTTAATAGTTCATTAGCATACAATCTTAATTAAAAACACTTTTTCAAATGCTATGTGAAAGCATCGAAGTTACATTGTAGTAGAATTTGTTGTGCTATCACCATAGAGTGTCGTGATTATGACCCTTCATATCGAGGTTGAACCTCTTACGTACATGATGCTTGTGATTAGTTCTTTCTTAGTACCATTCAAAGAAGTGAGTGTGTTTCAGTGTCATAATTACGAATAGTTATAGTATATGTCATGACTAAATATCATAAGAATACTTGGTACGCTGCTGTGACACCACGACGGCAAAACAAGCTGTAAAAGTACCATAGTCGGTTTGCCATCGTGGTGTGGAAGACGACGATACAAAACATTTAAAATTGGGCACCACTTCCTTTCCATCCTCTAGAGCCGGTCGACATGTTGAGAATTGATTATTGTAACTGTTACGATTAATTATAGTATCTTTAATTATTTTAACTTGTTTTTAGCATTACATGAAGTACTTTTAAATGTAATGTTGCGTTTTGTTCTATTATTGTATTGTATTAGTTTATTAATTAAAAGTAATGTTTCTGTCCGTTATAGCAGGTTGATGTGAGTTAACACTGTGACCGGTCATTACACAACTCGCAATCGTGATTGACATGACACTTACTCATTTCACGACACGTTGTAACGAGTGCGTGTGGTCTAACCGTCTAACCATAAAGTTCTCATTCACAACTTAATTACCTTATATATCAATTCACAAACCAAGTTTAAAATCTCTTGAGATTTTCAAAGGCATTTAGTAACTTCATATAAAAATATGATGATTTGATATCTCATGATAATTTAAAGGGTGTAATGGTCCTTTTACTTCATATCCTACCATTAAATAAAATTTAACTTTAAAAAATGCAATTGTAATAAGTGTTGCAATCTTCTACACAAAAATAAACTTACAACAAACTTCATACAATTACCAAGTTGAATAGCTATGTATTTTTAAATTAATCACTTAAATCAATCACAAACATGCGTACAACTACAAAATCATACTAACTTATATAACGAACAAAATGTTGATAGAAATTTGTATTAAAAAAGTATAAATATATATATTTTTTTGTTATTGCATATGATAATAAGTGATAATTGTTTTAGTAGACTCCCTCCATTCCATTATTTATTATTACCCCTTTTGAATTGTCCCAAAATAAGTGTTCGAATTTCATTACAACCTAATAAAAAAAATTAGTGCGTAAAAGATATTAAGGATTTACCCGAAGTCAAGAAACCACCGGTTTCGCTTGATGGGCCGGGAATGCCCGGCTTATCAATTTATCCGGTAAATTACTAGGATCCTTACTTTACAGATTTACGATACTTGCTGAATAAATGTTCATTTTAAATGCCCTCATTGTAGTACCGGTTGTAAGAAAGTTAGAGTAAGGTTCAAATGAGTACATCAATTTTGAGTGAGAATGAGGGAACCAACAAATTTATGTCATGTGTTACTTTATTCTCTCTTCTCCACATTTTTTAAAATTAAATATCTCACAAACGGTAAGTCGAAAAATCATGAAAATTGCACCATAAAATTCATCATTTTCTCCTCTTCCATTTGCCGTCCCTCAAGGCATACTTTTGACAACTTTTTTTTTTCTTCATTTTTTGGTGGGTTTACAAATTAGTAACACATGTGTTAGTGATTGTTTGTACATTTAATTTGTAGTTAAAATTAGGGTTTAGGGTTAGGGTTTAGTAGGGTTTAGGGTTTAGGGGTTTAGTAGGGTTTAAGGTTTAGGGTTTAGTATGATTTAGGGTTTAGAGTTTCGTAAAGCGTTTAAGGTTTAGGGTTTAGGGGTTAGGGTTTGGGGTTTAGGGTTTGAGGTTTGGGGTTTCGGGGAGAAGTAAGTTAACCTAACCATACAAAAGTTAACAAATCAAAAGGGCCGTTAAAACAAACCCAACACCCCTTTATGAAAAAACTACTACCAAAGTTGAGGCCCGTTAACCTAGCGAACCGTCATCCTCTTCTCCGTTCTCGCAGGCTGCTAATTGCAGAAGCGGCTGAATAATCGGAACACCGCTACGGTTGTCTCCTCGATTCAACGCTTATATTACTCACGTTTTCAGTTCTTCACGCCCAGCCGAATCCATTATTTCTCTGCACCGGCATCGTTATTGTTGTTGATTGAGGTATTTCCTCCTTGCCTGCTTTATTACTACTCTGTAATTACCAGATTCTGTTGAAACCTACGTGTTATTTCTGAATGTACAACTAATTAAGTAATACCTGAATCTATGAATTATAATTTTGTTCCTAATTAGACTTCATGTGAAAAAACCTAACCACCTTTTGTATAATTTGATTGGCAAAATTGATCACAACAAGTATAAGTTAGCATACAATTACTCTTATTTATCATATTTTCAAGTGTATGTTGATTAAAGGTCAGTAGGTTTTTATAGACTACAATACTCAATACGACAATCTATGTTTAGACCTTTTTTTAGGTTATGATTAATTTTGAATTGCGAGATTGGGAGAAAGTTTTCACATATGTGACGGTTTCGGTTGATTTACTCGTGAACGAGTTCTTTTAAGTTATGTAAATTTTTCACATATGACAGATTTAGATTAGAAAATAGCTAAATTTCATAGGTCACACATGTAATTATTATTGATTTAACGTCGTTAACTAAATTTATCTGTTGTTTTATTGTGTGTTACAGTATAAGATTAATTTTTTAAAATTGTAATTTAATTCGTCTCATATATAATCATTAGAAGGTGTCAGCAAATAATGAATTATTAGAAGATATCAGCAAATAATGAACATATTATCTTCTATATATGTATTATGCCTTTGTAGCATTTAGGTTTATAAGCTAGTAGCATTATACGTGTAAAAAGATACTGCTGCAAGTGAGGTATTACAGTTAGGAGTTTGTTTTTTTTCTTTTTCTTTTTTTTTCGTAGGAAAAGAATGCCTGAAGATAAGAAAGTGATTGGTTTGTCATGGGAACCAAAACTACCTTCCTTAAACTTTGGTACAAAAAACGGGTCGCATGACAAGTCTCAACATGTACCGGAAAGTAATCTGGTTTATAAGCCCACCTCAGAGCTCATCGATGGGCTGTTTGTTCCACCTAACGACCCAAGAAAGGTGAACAAGATACTCAAGAAGCAAGTCAAAGACACAGCGGGAAAGGGTTGGTATGTCCACAATATAACTTAAGTATTTTGTAGGGTTAAGTGTCTGGAAATGTATTAAAACTTATTCCAAAATTCGTATGTATCCAACTTTTAAAGTTTCTAGTATTTGTATCAAACTTTCAACTAGTGGTATTGTATGTATCTGACCTGTTATAACCTGTAAACTGGTGACGTGGCACTTGTTTTGATGCAAAAATTCCTCGAAGAAGAAGTTATAGGATACATACAATAGCAATAATTGAAAGTTTCCTACCCACGATGGAATACTTATATAGTTGGATACATAGAATAGGAGTTTTGGTAAAGTTTGATACATTCTCAGACACTTGACTATATTATGTACTCAAGTTGTATATCTGCCAGGGCTTTGCCCTTTTTTCAAATAAAAAAAAGTTGAATATCCAAGTTCTTTGTGATTTAACAAAAGTTAATTTGAGAATGTTTGAACTGTATGTAGGTTTGATATGCCTGCCCCTACACTCACACCTGAGTTGAAAAAAGATCTTGAGCTGCTAAAGGTACTGTGACATCTTTCAGTACTTCAGAATATTTTTCAGTTGATATACATTATTACATAACTTAACTGACAAAACCTGTCCTTGGGCAAAGTCAATTTATGCAGGAGTTCAATTTTGTGCATCCTTTTAAATGTTTACCTTTTTTTACTCATATATCATCATTAAGATAAGATGATAAACTCACTACTGTATATCACTCTAATGTTTATTCTAGTTGTATTGTTTACTTTTATATTAAAAGAGAGCATGTTATTTTCGGAGCTTTTTTACTTGTTTATGAAGATAGGGATTGTTGTTGAATAGTACAATCGAGGGAATTATGACAGGTGTTTTAAGTAAAATAGCTCTGTACTTCCTTCAAGCTATCTCTGAAAGTTGTGTTCATATTGAAAAACTTTGTTAAGATATTTATCTGTTTATTGCAGTTGCGAAACGTGATGGATCCAAAGAGGCACTACAAGAAAGGTGACTCCAAATTACCAAAATATTTCCAGGTGGGTCCATTAATGGTATCAGAGTAATTTGTTTGAGCTGGAGGCAGATAGATTAAAGACGTCATATAATAATTTGAAAATTTCAGGTTGGGACGGTTGTGGAGCACGCAACGGAATATTACACTAGTAGACTTACAAAGAAAGAAAGGAAGTCAACTCTTGCAGATGAGCTGCTCTCTAATGAATCACTCAAGGCTTACAGGTGGGTGCCCATTTGGAAGTTGATTATGTTTTACCTATTTGCTTATATATATCTCTGTGTGTGTGTGTGTGAGATATAGTAGCATTTTTCTAGAGAAGATTAACAATATGACATCAGAAATGTTTTCTTTTGCCAACAAGATAGCACTGAGTTATTAAGAGTTGAATGACTTTGGAAATAGACTTCATATTGTTGAATGACTTTCTAAAAAAAGGAATCGATGAAGAAAAAGAGTCTTGGGACTCTGTTAAATGTTGTTGTTGCATTTTACAGGAAGCGCAAGGTTCAAGAGATTGAAGCGAAAAACCAGCCTGGTGGTGTTGATAAATGGAAGATCAAAGGTAAAAGCTCATGGAAACGTGCAAAACAAAGGAGACACTGAACTGAGTCTTGAACGGGGGGATTTTGTGATCAGTCAGTCACTCGCTTCAATTTTTTGATCTCCAGTACTATGTAACTTCGGGAAATATTTGTTGAATTAGATTATTTCGTATCCTTGGTTGTGTTATAATGCAAGGGTGCAATGTATTAGTATTAGGTGAAGTTTGAATATTACTCATAATTTAAATGTTGATTGAACATTGAACTACGTTTCGCTACAAAGTGTTTAGTGTTGGTATATTGATATTAGTGTACATTCCAAACCTGATTTCTCTTTGCACCTCCTAAACTTTCACATCACAAAGGTGTTGTAAAGATTAGTAACCTAATAGTGTGCAAGATCTACAAAGCTTTCATGGCAACGATTTTACTAGCGATTTCTTCTGCGAGATGCAATCTCTCACAACACCATCTCATCATGTTTTACACCATCAGAACACATATTTTGATAATAATAAACTGCACAATCTGCAGCTCTTCACCCTTTGACATGTGAAAGTTGCATTTTTGACACAACGATCATAAGACCAACTACCAGAATGGTACTTAATTAGAAAGGCCAATATGATTAATATGGTTGGTTATTGTCTGTCTATGTGAAATATAAAGCGTTCAAATGACTTGAAAGAGAGAACATGATCAATCTTTATAATAATGATTATAAAATTAAAACGTTACATATCGTTTGTACAGAAGACCTGCTTTTCTATTCTGCTTATGTTTTTATTACTTAACCATCCATCACAGCTCTTGCAGCTTCATTATTGGTGTGCTCTTGAATAATCTCTCTCAGGTAGTCCAGCTGTTGATGACTCCCTTCTAGTTCTTCCCACTGCACAAAATGACATCAGATTATTTGATTTAAGAGGAAAACGATATATATCGTTATGGAATTGTCCTTAAACTGATCAGAAGTTTCAAACAAAATACAAAATTATTCTCCAAACAATCACTAGGTTTACTAAATGACTTTAAAGTGTTCGAATATTTTATCTCTTGACTTGAATGGTCATCCAGAATGAAGAAACATTGCATTATAGGATACCAAGCACCATCATTCAATACCTTTCCCATTCCCCAACCCCTAATACCCTCAACTAAGCACCCCCTAAAAGTTCAAACAGAGATCTTTTTAAGTATATAAGGAAAATTTTCCAACCTGTAACAGCCACAAGAGATCATTTAAACCAATAATATCCAAAAGCATGTACGGAATTTAGATGCAAAAATGTTATGCATATGAAATTATAACTACTGATTTGGAACTTTTGGTCCAGAGATCATTTAAGGTCATGATTATATCTGAGTTCTTATTAAAATATCGGAGGGTTCATTTGTGACCCTTGATAAACTTGCGAAAAAGGGGCACCAATCTTGGCCCTTAGATCGATAATAAATCTAAACCCAAGCAAAAATGTGAATGACTTTCACACACATATAATCACATGTGATTAAAAGGTAGTAATAATCGAAAGTGCCTAGAGTCGATCTGGAGCATTTTTTTTAATCTGAAGGCCCAAATTGTGGTTTGGCTGGTTGTCAAGTCTTTAAGGTCCCAATTGAAGTTCCCCATATGTGTGTGAGTACATACGTATGTACACATCCACACAAAATCGTAAGGCGATGAAAGAACTCACTTTTTGGTGAGATACTGATACAAGCTTCCAACCAGCTGCTTCAAGGTAGCGCCTTTTCAGCACTGTATGTCCTAAAGGGTTTCCTGCACATAAAACAATTCTCAGTTTACACACATATAAACCAATTAACATCACAAAATAATGATTTTCACTAATCAACAGCAACCTAAATTTCTTGAAAAATGTGTTGGTCCATCAATCTCCAAGGCAACTTGTATATCAACCAAAGCAGCATCTAACGTGTACCCATCAACAACGTATTCTCGTGTCCAATCAAGACCCGTGCCAACAAGAAGGCGACTGACTTCCTTCTGAAATGCAGACGTGATCTTCTGATTGAATCGTGAAGTTCTTCCCACACGTATAATTTTCTCCTCAATATCACTTCTAAGAGACAATGACAGATTTGGGTATTCAAGCTTTAAACACTGGTTAACAAGCTGAACTTGAGTAGCAAACATTATATCCTCCCTATACTGTTCGGATATCTGTTGCTCCTCAAAACGACTCAACGTTTCCCATACATGGAAAAAGAAGGGTCGATTAATTTGCCCAAGAACCGCACACGACCATGATATGTTTCCAAGTTGATCTCGGTTGAAATCAAGAACAGGAAAGCTGTTAGCTTCCAAAGCCTCAACATTTCCTGTAAATGATTCGGTAAGAATTGAAGTTTTCTTGTCCAAGATGCTGCACGTATACTGACAGGCATCATTGTATACATCATCAAGAGAGGCAAATAACGAGTCTGCAGGCTCGAAAAGCGAGGCATACGCCCACAACAACTGAGCAAGTTCTTGTGGCTGGAAAGTATGCACAATATCCGAAGCTCTTTTAGATAATTCTGAAAAGAGCTCCGGAGCGGCATGTTGCATCGATGCAAACGCACCAGCAATATTTGCAACATTTTGTGAATTAAAATCGTCAACTTTAGTTAACGCGACCTCTGCAACCCTATCCATCTCAGACATATAAAGAAGTTCACCACCTATCTTGGACAGGGCCCACGCGATATTCGAGACACCTTGAGCTGAACATTCCGGAAGCGCCATCATGGCCATACCTACAAGCATACACATTTCTCTACGTCGCGCAAATGCAAGCCTGAGACTTTTCGTCATCGATACTTTTTCCATATTTTTAGCGATACGATGTATTGCTGTTGCAAGATTCAATGGAGATAAAGGTGAAGGACTTAAACCTTTCCCAACCGCCATTATCATATCAAATATCACCTCTAAAACTTGTTCTGATGTTTGTGCTTCCACTATTTCTCTATTCAAATTAATCTCCTTCCTACGGTCGGACGCCTGACCCTGACCCTGAGACGAGAATTGAGATAACCTCTTTACAAAAGTTTCCCTGTTTTTCTCTTTTCGTTCCATAAACATCCCACCCGCTAACATACTTACATTTGCTTTAAGTTGGTCATCATCTAAAAGGTTTTCAATATTCACTTCATCAACTTGTTCCCCATCAGACTCTGAATCCAAATCCAAATCTTTCTTAGCCTTTTTAACATTTTTACCCTTGTTAACAACCTCAATGTTCTTCTTTTTATTCTTCTTCTTTTTCTTACGATTGACAGTGACGAGATCTTCCATCGCACTGGTCAAACCTCGGGTTTGAATAGACCTAAGTGCAGACTTCCTAGCTCGTACACACCAATCCGTAAAGTCCGTTTCTTGAAGCAAATCGGACTTTTCTTTTTGTTTTTTCTTATTCGAGAGACGAGAACCACCCATTATTTGATTGTTATCATTCTCTCCTAAAAACTCATCTTTCCAATCAATATCTGAATCTTTAGGTTCCTCTTCTTTTCCGTCTTCTTCGACATTATCCTCATCATCATCATCGACGATTTTAATAACACGAAACTCTTTATTTATGCTAACACCAACACTAACACAAAAAGAATTGTTTCTGGGAAGCTGTAATCCAAATACTCTTTTTTGACTAGGGATAAAAAAGCCCAAATGCTTAAACTGTGTTCTAACATATGATGAGTTGAAGCATATGGTAACTCTAGGAGTAGGACCTAAAATTGGTGTATTTAACATACCTAATACCTATATCTACCTAATTATCTGTACAGTACAAGATTAATTACAAAAGCTTGTTGCTTTCTATCTCAGTTGTAGTACTAATTATTGGAACACAAGAAAAATTGCTTCTAAATTATTACAGCTAGATATAATCATCATCATCCAAATATGTATATGAATAAATATATGAGTACTTCTGCAAGTAATTTAATTACTGAAATTTGGAATACAGACCAGCTGTAGGGCAGTTGCAGTTCACAGTTGGGGATGGAGGAATGGATGAGGGGCGCAACAAGTTACTGCTGCTGCCTGCTATCTGCTATCTGCTATTGATATCGGTTTATCAAATGGGGATGAGTATTTAACTATTTTATTTATTTAAATTTATTTTGATCAATTTTAGATATTGTTTTTCTTTTTAAGAAATTGATTTTTTTTTTTGTTATGTTAGAAAGAGGAGTTGTGTATGTGTTGATTAAATAGAGTAAGTTTAGATGAGAATATAATCTTCGGTGAGAAAAGGAGAACCAATAGGAAGTGTACTATGTGTCATAATACTCATTTTCCTTCACGATATTAAAAAATAAATATTTCACAAACGGTAAGTTGAAAATTATAAAAACTGCATCATAATAATCAGCGTTTAATTCTCTTCGATTAAAGATGTGACAAGGTATACTTTCGACGAATTTTTTATTTTGAATTTTACAAACTGTACAAAATTAGTAGCACATGTGGTACTCGCTGGTACCACATGTGTTACCCGCCAGTACCACATGTGTTACTCGTTTTCAAAACCCACCAAAAAATGGAAAAAAAATTCGTCGGAAGTATTCTTTATCACATCTCTAATCGAAGAGAATTAAACACTGATTTTTATGGTGAAATTTTTGTGATTTTTTGATTTACCGTTTGAGAGATATTTATCTTTAATAATGTGGGGGAAAGTAAGATTGTGACACATGACACATTTCTATAATTCTATTGGTTCCTCCATTCTCACTCAAAAATGTTGTACTCATTTGAACCTTAGTCTGATTATAGATTCAAAATGTACAAAAAAAACTCTATATTAATTTAGGTTTTTGAAAAATTATGATGCGTTTAGTTATGGAAAAATATCTTTATTTTTTCTTTTCCATTGAACTAGAGTTTTTTGTCCCTGAAAAAGGAAAGAAATTTTTGAAAACTCGTTGAAATGTAAGAGATGAAGTTTTCAATTTTTAAAATAGGAAATTTAGAAAACCATAAATGATATATTTTCTTTTTCTACAAAACTTATACGGAAAATTACAACTTCAACACATTTTATAATTTTTTAATTTTTTGATAAATTTTTTAAAAACTTGAAGAGTTTTTCGTAAGTAAATGCACCTTAATATCTAAAATTATGCACCTATGTCCCAATTATTTTTTGTAGTAACACATTTTTAGAAAAATATATTAACTACAACTTTATTCGTAGTCTGTTGACAATGTTAACCCCCAATAATTACTTGAATGTTTTTTTTGTTTAGTTGTGTAAATTTAAAATTAAGAGTAATATGAGAAACCTGATTAATGCATGGTTATTTTTAAAAGTTAACATTATTTTGGATAAACATATATAATAAGATAGGCAAATAAATTGAGACAGAGATAAAACTTGTATGAATGCAATTTTTTCTTAAAAAAAAACTCTTTATATACTTGGTTTTTTAGAAATTTTTATTAATTGAGTTCAATGTCCAAATACTTCTAAATTATTTGTTGTTTAATACAGTAGCTATTAGTTGATCATGTGTGTATAGACATAGTATATATGATATGATAGAACCATATATGTCTTTTAATGATAATATCATAAATTAATCTTATAATCAAAATCACTTTATTTTGTATCTTTCACAAGGTAAGAAAAACTACTTATATGGTAAAGTAAAAAATTCAATAGCTCAAATTGATATAGAAATTTTGAAATGATAAAGTTGATAAAACTTCTTTATAATAAAAATAGTTGATAAAACTGTATATGCTATTATTATGCTTATATGCTGTTGACCCTATAAATTGGGCTTATAACGGTATTCCAGGCTTCCAGCTATTCAATAATAATGTCGGGCCCAAACCATGTGCAGCCCATCGTTTTTTCTTTTTTTCCAAGGCATTAAGATGAAGGGGATGATTGGAGATTGGTTTATGAGAGTCTACAAAAGCTTAAAATTAAGGGCATATACGTAAATTCAATATTCACATTCTCTTGAATTTTTCAAGTAGCTTGTTATTCTAGAAATTAAATAAGCTTCTACATTTTTCTGCCAAACAACACCGCTAACTTGAGTAACGCTCCACCACTTGTGCGACCCCCGTCAATTCCTTTGAATTTCATTCTTGCGAACGCACTCCCCAAGTGGGATACTTAACGCGTTAGCTACAACACTGCACAGGGCAGCTAATCCAATTCGCTCGGTCGCTCCCCTAGCATTCACCTTTCAGTGTCATTGTCGGCACTGCATAGTGCTTTAGCCGTTGCTGTTCTTTCCTATCTCTACACATTTTACAACTCCGCCGTAAAACTTAAAGTGAACATGTGTGGAACTCTTCATCATAACGAATACAAAGTTGTAAGGGAGTGAGCTTTTAAAAAGATGAGTCCATTAGAATTTAGAAAACATTATTCATCGTCACATGGGGGCCAAGTAGTATTTTGCATGATGGTAAATAACGACCCTCATGGAAAAATCACCTTTGTTTTGTTAATTTGCACATCCTTCCTTCTGAGGATATAATAAAATTCACTTTAATTAATGACCGTTAGAGCTAGTGAGTCCATTAGCCCAGAAGCATCTAGCAACCCAGCAGTTTAGTAAAAAATAAGTACTATTATGAGTATTTTTATCTTTTATTCTTTCCAAACATAAGATTGTCATTTGAGCTTAACGATGGAGAGAATGTCATTTCATGCTTATTTGTGTAGTTTCTTCTAGTTACAACTACCATGTGATTACTTCATTTTTATATCTATCTTTATAACTAAGGGAGGAGACCCTCGATTATTTGTCAAAAATTTACCTATACCACATCATACAAATCCTATGTATCATTACCATATAAAAGAAATTGATGATGTGGATTTTCCTACATCCTAATTTCAAATAAGGTAATATTCAATTAAAAATTATATTATTACTATATTCATTTATTAAGGTAATTAATAAAATTAAATTATTACCATTTTAATTTAAAATAATATATCATGTGATAACACTTATAACTTTTTATTATAATCCAAACTCATGACATCCTTTAATCTATTTTTTCCTTCTAATTTTATTTATAAAATCTTTTAGTTTGTTCATCTTAATTTTAACACTTCTTTCTCTAACTTTCTCTTTTTATATACCAAAATAAAATAAAATAAATAAATAAACTTTTAGTAAGTTATGAGAACTTGCTTTTAATGTAATTATATCTTTCATTAAAGTTTTGTTAATTTAAAATTTTTTATTATCATCTTACATAATAAGGGAACTCAATTTCCATTATTTAGTCAACTGAATACAAGCTTTATAGATAGACAAATCAAGTTTGTCATTTCTATATAATGTGTGTGTGTGTGTGTGTGTATATATATATATTTGTAACACCCCCAAATTCACTGTTTGACGGAAGCATAATTTAGGTGTTACTAATCAATAATCAAAGCACACAGATGTATAGCGAACGACTCTATATGCGTCGTTTTAACAAAATATATTAATATTAAAATATTTACAATTGTTGAAACTGTACATAGATCGTGTTTGATTAAATGAGAGATTCCAATACATAAATACTTGTACAAAATATACTAATGCAAGGAAATCTCTATCGTCTGCATGCTGACTCGAGCTATAGTAATCCTGAGGGTAGTCCGAATCTATTGTTGAGTACCTGTGATACATGCTAAAATGGGCTAGCTAACGCTGGTGAGCTCACATGTTTGTATATCAAATAATATTGTGTGAACCGCAAGATTTAAGTACTGATTTGCATCCAGCAAATAAAGATAATGATGATGTATACAGCCATGAGCACATAGTCCGAGCTTAACTCGAGGGGTCAGGATCACAATCAGTGCCTGAGCGAGGTGCCTCTACGAGTGCCTAATCAACACTAGTCTGAACAAATATTAGTACATCCGTTTACCCAGTTAGTGCTTGCTAACCCGGACGAGGAGGGTCAATCCTATATGGTACCATATACTAATATTCACGTTACAACGTATTACCAAACTATGCTGACGGAGGGCTTTGAAATGATTAGTTGTGTAAAACTCATGTAGTATATGAAAATGTTTGTACTTGCGTTCACATGTTAAAAACGAGCAATGAATCACACCCTTGAGTAAAAACAGTAAAAGAGGGGCTATGAGACTCACCTGAGTCTTGAAGCGTTTAATCAATACACGTGGGTTGATTAGCCGATTAGTGATTGTTCGAAGACTCGTAACCTGAGGGTGTCCACGACACGCAATGGTTATTAACATGATTGAGTATATCGAAAGACTACCTTTGTAGTTGTTCGTCCAACTAGAATGTCCAAATTACTACGATTTGGTTGATTTGTTTAAGTATTTGAAAATGAGTACGGCCCGTTGATGATTTGTTTGTAATAATAATCTCATTATTATTATGATTTCGAAGTGTTTATACTTAAAAGTATGTTCGACTGTGTTTTAGAAGTCGTATCGTATAAGTGTTTGAAGTTATACAAGTTTGACACTTAGTATGAAAATCCGTGTTTTCAAGGTTCTGATTTGTGCGACACTGGGTGCGACATAAGGCTTTGTGTCGCTAGGTGCGACATTGTAGTTCTAGTGCGACATAGTCTGTTGTGTCGCAGATCTTGACTGTGACATAAGTCATTGTGTCGCTATTGCGACATTCGCAATTTAATGCGACATAAAGTGGTGTGTCGCTATATGCGACATCCAAAGGTGTTGCGACATAGTCTCTTGTGTCGCTATAATGAACATAAGTAATGGTTTTGCAACATAAGCGCTTGTGTCGCAGGTGGCCTGGAGCCTCTGTGACATAACGGGCTGTTGGCCGGAATTTGAGCCGAAAATGTGTTTTCTGGTTTCCGTTTGACTTGAAACTTTTACCCAACCCATGTATGGACATTTTAAGCATGGAGAAACAACAAACAAGTGAAAACATATGAAATCGAAGGGTTTCGGGATTTGTCAGAAACTTA
Source organism: Pseudognaphalium luteoalbum (assembly GCA_963422505.1). Lineage (NCBI taxonomy): Eukaryota > Viridiplantae > Streptophyta > Magnoliopsida > Asterales > Asteraceae > Pseudognaphalium > Pseudognaphalium luteoalbum. The sequence goes on from OY730194.1 coordinate 8,434,999, forward strand.
CAAACTTAACGCCGGTGAAATCCGAAAAGATAGAAATGTAGATCATGATGAGGTGAACGTTTTCTTCTAAATGAGTCTTGAATTTCGATGGCGTTTAATGGTAGTATTTGGCGGTTTTTGGTGGTGGTGGTGGTTTAGAGAGAAAAGGAAGAAGAGAGAGAGAGAGAGAGGGAGAAATGAGGAAAAGGAGGAAAGGGAGGGGGTTTTGGTGAAGCCTCCTCCTTTTTCGCCTCTGCGTTTGCGCTCCGTGCGGTGTTCATTTTTCGATTGTTTAAACGTTTAATTATTTATTTTATACTTTTAAATATACGTTTTAAAATACAAATATTTATCCAATATTTTTTTCTCAAAGTATTTCATCAAATATTTAATAATCGGGTTTAAAATGTAATCTTTGGTTTGTTTGCGCGTTTAATATTTTGGTCACGTAGAAGTTATCTGTACGATACGAAATAGGTTTGTAATATTATTAAAATAACATCTTGAATATGATATCGTTATTAAATAATGTCACATTTTTTTAATAAATTGGTCACCAACGTCCGTATTTATAAGATTCGAATTACATTCGATTTGAATTGGGTACGATTTAATCAAATCGCATAATCGTATATATTCATCAATATATATTTCGATACATTAATTAGCCTAAAACCTAACCAATTACATGTATTAACAGAGGATTAGACACTAATCACTAGTCCTAATTTTTCGGGTGTTACATTCACCCCCTGTTAGGAGAATTTCGTCCCGAAATTTAGCTCGAAGTCGCGTTTGATGTAGAGTCAGTGAATAACTGAGGATACTTGAGTCGCATTTGGTCTTCCCGTTCCCAAGTGAATTCCGGACCGCGCTGAGAATTCCACCTGACCTTAACGATGAGAATTTGACTTTGTTTGAGTTGCTTGACCTCACGGTCTACGATTTCAGCGGGTTCCTCAACAAAATGGAGTTTTTTATCGACGCGAATCTCTTCGAGTGGGATGATGAGTGTCTCATCAGACAGGCATTTCTTTAGGTTAGAAATTTGAAAAGTAAGGTGCACGCTGTTGAGCTCGGCTGGCAGCTGCACTCGATATGCCACGGGGCCAACCCTTTCGAGGATCTCAAACGGCCTAATATACCTGGGATTTAATTTCCCGCGTTTGCCGAATCGGATTACGCCCTTCTAAGGTGATACTTTCAAGAGTACTCGATCCCCGATCTGGAATTCGAGTGGTTTGCGTCTCACGTCAGCGTAACTTTTCTGACGATCACGTGCGGCTTTGAGTCGGTTTTGGATTTCGAAGATCTTTTCGGTGGTTTCATGAATAAGTTCAGGACCAATGAGCTGACTGTCTCCCACCTCGGTCAAACAAATCGGTGACCGGCACTTACGACCGTACAGTGCCTCGAATGGTGCAACCTTAATGCTGGCGTGATAGCTGTTATTGTAGGAAAACTCGCACAATGGTAGGTGTCTTTCCCAGTTTGCACTGAAGTCAACTACGCAAGCTCGTAGCATGTCTTCCAGTGTCTGAATAGTTCGTTCACTCTGGCCACCGGTTTGAGGATGGTATGCGGTACTCATATCAAGACGGGTACCCAACGATTTTTGAAGTGATTGCCAAATGCGAGATGTGAAATGAGCGTCCCTATCGGAGATAATCAAGGTTGGAACACCGTGTCGAGAAACAATTTCTTTGATGTAGATTTGTGGGAGGCGTTCCATTTTATCGGTTTCCTTGATCGTCAGGAAATGAGCAGATTTGGTGAGATGATCAACGATCAGCTCGATGACTTGGGTAGTTTGGTTATGAAATCCATGGCAATTTGTTCCCATTTCCATTCACGAATGCTGGGCTGTTGAAGTAAACCAGAAGGTTTTTGATGTTCGGTTTTGACTTTCGAGCAAGTAAGAAACTTGCTGACATATGTGGCGATTTCGGCTGGCATGTTCGGCCACCCATAGAATTCCTTGATGTCGTGATACATTTTGTCGGATCCCGGATGGATAGAAAATTTGGACTTGTGATCTTCATCCATCACCAAGTCTCGCAGGTTCCCAAAACTAGGCAACCAGATTCGGTTTGAGAAGTACCTAATGCCATTAGGTTTGATTTCGAATTGTTTATCAATGCCTTGTAAGGTTTCGCTTTTGATGTTTTCAGGTTTCAAAGCTTCGAGTTGAGCGGTGTGAATCTGAAAGGTGATATCATTATGAATGGTCATACTGAGGGCTCGGACTCGAAGTGGTTTCGGCCGTTCCTTTCGACTGAGGGCATCGACAACAACATTTTCCTTGCCTGGGTGGTATTTGATTTCGCAGTCATAATCGGTGAGCAACTCGACCCAACGACGTTGTCGCATATTAAGATCCTTTTGGTCGAAGATGTGTTGGAGACTTTTGTGATCGGTGAATATGGTACTTCGGGTACCATAGAGGTAGTGTCTCCAAATTTTGAGGGTGAACACTACGACCCCTAGTTCGAGGTCGTGAGTCGTGTAGTTCTTCTCATGAACTTTGAGTTGTCAGGAAGCGTAAGCAATGACCTTGTCTCGTTGCATTAACACGCAACCAAGACCTTGGTGGGAAGCATCGCAGTATACCACGAAGTCGTCGGTGCCTTCGGGTAAAGATAGGATAGGAGCACTGCAAAGCTTGAGTTTTAATAGCTGAAATGCTGACTCTTGCTTATCAGTCCAATTGAATTTCTTTTCATTTTGAGTCAGTGTCGTGAGTGGTTGGGCTATTTTGGAGAAATTTTCGATGAACCGACGATAATACCCGGCCAATCCCAAAAATTGGCGTACCTCGGTTGGAGTGGTTGGTGCTTGCCAGTCTTTGATAGCTTCGATTTTTGATGGATCAACGTGAATTTCTTGGCTGTCAATCACGTGTCCAAGGAATTGAACGGTTTGCATCCAGAACTTACACTTAGAGAATTTAGCGTAAATCTCCTCGTGCTTAAGTAGTTCTAGGATGGTTTTGAGGTGTTACGCATGCTCTTGCTTGTTGCACGAATAGATGAGGATGTCATCGATAAAGACAATGACAAACTTGTCGAGATAAGACTTGCACACCCGATTCATGAGATCCATGAATACAGCTGGTGCGTTGGTTAAACCAAAGGGCATCACCTGAAATTCGTAATGCCCATAGCGGGTTCTGAAGGCAGTTTTTGGGATGTCGTCGTCGCGAACGCGTAGCTGGTGATAACCTGATCGCAGATCGATTTTTGAGTAAAAACTTAATCCTTGAAGCTGGTCAAACAGGTCATCAATGCGAGAAAGTGGATATCGGTTCTTGACATTTAATTTATTCAACTCTCGATAGTCGATACACATTCTGAATGAACCGTCCTTCTTTTTAACAAACAAGACCGGAGCTCCCCAAGGTGAAGAATTCGGTCTATTGAATCCTCTATCTAGGAGTTCCTGTAACTGGGTGGACAGTTCCTGATGTTCGGATGGGGGTAGGCGGTATGGTGCTTGGGCTACCGGTGCGGCACCCGGCACGAGATCAATCGAGAACTCAACCTGTCTAGGTGGAGGTAGACCAGTAGTTCTTCTGGAAAGTCTCTAACGATTGGCACATTCTCAAGTCGTTTCTCCCCTGACTTTTTCTCCGTGATGTGCACGAGGATTGCAGGATAACCCTTTCTTAGAAATTTTTGGGTTTTCAGACAAGAGATGTTATTTAGTCTCATCCCACCGGTCTCCCCCTGTATGATCAAGGTTCTACCGACGGCGACAGGTATGCGGACGATTTTGTCGTAACAAACAATATCGGCTCGGTGTTTGGACAGCTAGTCCATTCCAACGATGACGTCGAAACTTCTGATTTCAACAGGCATAAGATCGATCGAGAAGGTCTCGTCGGCTAGGTTTAAGGTGCAATTAGGTATCACACTATCGGTTTCTATGAGTTTACCATTTTCAAGTTCTACGGTGTACTTAACATCTAAGGCAATAGGTGTGATGTCAAGTAGGTGGCAAAACTAATCAGAAATAAAGCTTCTATCGGCACCAGTATCAAATAGAACCGAAGCAGTTAAGTTGTTGAGGAGGAACATACCCGTGACCACATTCGGGTCCTGACGGGCGTCCCAGAGTTGAGAACGAAGGCTCTACCTTTAGCATTGTTGTTGTTGTTGTTGCCCTTGTTCTTTAGTCTCGGGCACTCATTCTTAAAGTGCCCGGGATTTCCACATTTAAAGCAGGCTCGGGGTGGTCTGGTGTTGCGGCTGGAGTTGTTGTCGGTATTGTTGTTGTTGGTGGGGGATCTTCAGTCCTTGGTGAGGTGGTCGTACCTCTTGCAGTTGTTGCAATAGGGACCGCAAGGACCTTCATGGTGGCGGTTGCACGTGGAGCAGTAGAGCTTGTTCCCGGTGTAACCCCGTTTGGTTTTGGTGGTTGAGTTGTAGAATTTGATGGTATCGGGTTTCTTGTTTTGGTAGTTGTTGTGGTTGTCGGACCACTTTCTTTTGAGGTGGTTGGAGGAAGAAGTGGGTGGTTCATGGTCTTCGTTCATGGCTAGAAGTTCATGGGCCAACTGGATGGTGCGATGAAGAGTGGGTTGGTTTGATGATGCGACATTTCCCAGGACAGGTTCCGGAAGGCTGCTGATATATTTCTTGATTTTCTCGGGCTCGGTACTCACCATAGCTGGGCGAAGGATGGCAAGTTGTTGGAATCTGGTGGTGTATCCAACAATATCAGTCCCCTGCACTTTCAAGTGGCATAACTCATCATCCAACTTATGGAGTTGTTCACTAGGGCCGTACTCATCGGTGAGCATTTTCTTCAAGTCCTCCCAAGGGAGTAGGTAGGCGGGGTCAATACCCACGGACTGGGCATATGAATTCCACCATGAGAGGGCACCGTCTTCGAGGGTGCAGGTGGAGTATTTGACTTTGTCCTCTTCCGCACATTTGCTGATGTGGAAGACGGATTATATTTTCTCGAACCATCTGATTAGTCCGATGGCTCCTTCGGTTCCCTTGAAGCTCAAGGGTTTGCAGTTCTGGAAGTCCTTATACGAGCAGGGTTTGGATTGAGGCCCGTTGGCAGCTGTATCTTCACTGCCCAAACTGGGATGTCGAGTAGCCATAGCTTGGGCCACGCTTTGGGCGATGAGTTGGGCAATTTCTGTTTCGCTGAAGGTGAATCGCTTCGGTGGCATCTTGCTGAACAAGATCAAGAAAAAGACAAATGAGATACTTGCGTGAAATTCTGATATATCACAGGCGTATATGATGAAATATACGATGATAGTACGAAGTGATAATTATATTTCAAAAGATTACATAATATGGGAAGTACAAAAGGTACCGGGAATTGTTACATCCGGTTCGAATTGCAAGAGTCCTACATAGATAGATATAGATTACAAGATGACGGTCACACTAGTCCTAATGCAAGTTGATTCTTTCCATTATTGTGACAAGTCGATCCTCGATGATTGCGAGTCTGCTGGTTTGTCGGGCGTTGTCTTCGGCCAAGGTTAGTCGTTGTACCAGCATCCTTGAGTATTCTTCGGTCTCTTGCAGGCGCTGTTCACATTGTTCCAACCTGAATCGCAAGAGCTCGACTTCTATTCCTGATTCCACTATTTGATCGTGGAGAACGTTCATGTTGTTAACGGTGTGTTCGTGATCTTCGGAGACTTGGTTGATACGTTCTAGCGTTGTGACTCTCCAATTTTCTTTGGTTTCTTACAGTGCGACATCCATGGTGCGAAGTCGTTGCTCGTGGCGGTTCAGCCTAGCGGCCAAGGCCGGCAAAGCGAAGTGAGTGGGATACGGGCCAGCTTGAGGCAACCTGGTGTTCCTCCTAGCTACCCTCGGGTTCTGCGATCCGGATTGAGAGTGTGATGAATTGGGTGGTGTGTTTGCCATTCTGAGACAAAGCGTTAGAAAGAATAAGGCCTATATCCATATAATACATATATAATATAGCCTATGATATTAAGCGAGAGCGAGGCCTATCTATGTGTGTATATAAATATGTATATATATATATATCACATAATAGCCTAAAGTGTCTAACACAGACATGTTTGAGTCCCGGTTCTCTCGAGGTCAGAGTCAACTAGTGTATCATGTTCAGTCATGACTCCTTTCAGATCTCACATCATATTCTTTTAATTATACATAGTTGATCAGGCTATGTTAAATTAAACTAATACAATGTAGTCACTGATGTCACACCCCCAGATTTTGTTGATTGAGTTTAGCGGTAGCATTTAGTTAAGTATGGGGGTAATGAAACCAATATTGTACATGCATACGTATCAAAGCATATGATTACAACAAAACATGTATAATAAGATGCCAAAAGTAATAGTTACAAAGTTTTACAATTCATCAAATCGTACAAGCGTGAAAATAGTTAAACTGTACAAAAGTGGATTTCGTAAATATGACTAAAACAAGTTAGTTATACAAAAGAAATCCATGTGTTTCAAAAAGTTGGCATCCTAGAGCTTCACGGGTCGCCTAGTTTCCATCTGTGCAGGCGGTAGTCTTACGTGCAACTAACTCCCTTAAAAACATAGTAAAAGTCAACAACGAGGTTGAGTGAATTCACAGGTTTTATTTTTGCAATAGTTGAATCAAGTTTGTAAGCACAGTTGTTGAAACAAATACATTCACAAATAGTTATTGCCATAATAGTTAAGTAAACGTTTTGTGGGATGTTATCCAAATATAGTTCGGTTGGGATGTTGCCCAAAATACATTTTGCATGGGATGTTACCCAATATACCGTTTACATGGGACATTACCCAAAATACCGTTTACGTGGGATGTTACCCAAAATACAGTTTGCAATACGTTGCTGGTCGTTCTTCAGCGTTCCAAAATAGTACCGGTCGTTCTCCGGTCTAAATACGCACGGGTCGTTCTCCCGTTCAACTCGGCCAGTCATTCTCTAGCAATAAATAATGCTGGTCGTTCTCCAGCGAAACACATTATCGGTCGTTCTCCGGTCAAAAGACGCATGGGTCGTTCTCCCGTCCACTTGGCGCAGTCATTCTCTGGCACTAAAATACGTAGCTGGTCGTTCTCCAGCGTTTACATAAAAGTACCGGTCGTTCTCCGATTTACCAAACAAGTTTTATCGCGTTTATAGTATGAAAATGTGGTCTCATAAATACCAGTTTTGTTTCAAGGGTCCAACAGTTCAAAGTACTCAAATCGTGCGAGTAAACAAGTATGATAAACAATCATGTAAGCAAAAGTAGTTATGGCAATCAGTAAAACCGTTGACTATGTTTTCCACCCCTGTTCGAAAGTAGTAAAACAGTAAAAGTAGGGGCTGTGAACTCACCTGTTGAGTTGAGTATGTTCGAGTGCTAGCAAAGTCTAAAGCCCAAGAAGTCTAGTCGAAATCTCCTAACGCCCTAAACGTATGAGATTTAATGAGTACATGGAGGTCTAAGTTTAACCATCCATGTTAGTGTTCGTACAGCCAAGTTATGTCCAATTGTTTGTTCAATGTTTATGTTTGAAGTTTTGAAAGTGTATACGACTCGTTGGTAATAGTTCGAAATCACAATTTCATTAAAATAAGTGCGTTTGAAATGTTTCTATAGTTCGTATATCGTATCATACGTAGGCATACGTTCCTGGTTAAGTTTGACACTTAGTGCAAAATCATTTGTAAAGTTCCTGTTTTATGCGACACAAGGGTTTGTGTCGCATTCCTGCGACATCCGCAAGTTAATGCGACGTAAGCATTTGTGTCGCAATTGCTGCGACATAAGTAGTTGTGTCGCAAGTATGCGACATAGGGTGATTTATGCGACATAAGCCGTTGTGTCGCATAGTGCGATGTAGAAATGGTTCTGCGACATAAGACGTTATGTCGCATAGTGCGACGTAGGAGTGGTACCGCGACACAAAAGCTTGTGTCGCACTATTGTTTTTGGCACCGTGCGACACAACTAATTGTTCGACGAAAATTTGGGGAAAACGAGTTTTTGGTCGATTTTTAGGTATAATCTGTTGTAGAAACACTAAAACATGGTATATTAAGTATTATAAACATGAGATATCAAAGAAAATAGCAAGATTTAAGAGTTTGCGGGATTGTCGGGATCTTGCAAAGTTATCGCATGAGAAATCCGAGAAGATAGGAAGGTAGAGCTCAACTCCGTGATTGTTTTTCTATAAATGGACTCAGTGATTCAATGCGTTTTTGGTGTAGTTTTTGTGTGATTTGTTGTGGGTTTTTAGAGAGAGAATTGAGAGAGAAAAGGGTGGTAAAGAGAGAGTAAAAATGAAAATGAGGTTGGAAGTGGGGGTGGTGGCTGACTTTTGGAGCCAAGAAGAGGAGGGGACTTTGTCCCAATTTGTGGTATTTTACCCGTGTTCGTTTATGATAAGCATCAATTATATTATATTTTATAATAATTTATCCCTATATTTATATATATTTTATGCATTTATATGATTTTAGGTACTTATTTTGTTAATATTTGCAGAAATGTATTTTTATTGAAGATTGAAGAAAAAGGAACGAAAATAAGATCGAAACTGAAGAAATTAAAGCAATTGAAGAAAAGAAGATCTAAACCTTAAGAAATGAAGACTAAAAAGATAATATTGAAGATTTGGGCCAAGAAAACAAGTGAATCCGTTTAAAGAAGAAAAAGAAGCCCAATTTGAAGCCCAATTCGATTTTGGAATATTCTGGAAATTAAGTCCAACCGGCGGTTGGATTGTCCAACCGGCGGTTGGGGCTAAGAGTTTAAGGCGGTGGATAATACGCAGAGTTGGAGTAATACTCAAATAACTCCAACCGGCGGTTGGAGGTCCCAACCGGCGGTTGGAGGGTCGGCCAGAATTAGTATAAATAGAGGCTTAGTTTTGGTTAAACGATATACGATTCTTAGAATACAAAGTCGAATATTAAGGTTTAAGGTCGACTAAAGGTGCGAATTTGGAGGCTAAGGAGCTAGGGTTTGTAGGTTTTCAACCCTAGGAAAAGCTAGTTCGTCAAATTGGTTCAGTTTCTTTATCCTTGTAGCTTCACTGACCTTTTGGGTTACTATGGATATTGTTCATTTGAATTAATTGCTTATTAAATTTTCATTATGAATGTTTAAATGTATGTTTATTATATGAATTATATGTTTATGTTGGAACTATATTATTGAATATTATTATGCAAGAATTATGTGTTATATTATGTTAATAATCATAATTAACTGATTTATAGATAAACTGCAATAACCTTTTGGGTTTTTAAATTAAGTGATTATGTTTTATTAGATGTTAAATAGCATTATGATTCAACCGACCCTGGAATTGCATGAATAATATGTTGATAGATCTTAATAAATAGTGATACTTACATAACCTTTGATGGTATTTCTATATGAGAATTGTCATAACCTTTGAGATTTTCTACATTAGTAAATCACAATAGTGATACTTACATAACCTTTGATGGTATTTTCTACATTACTAAAACGTCCCCCCTATCTTATATATTATTGTATATTATTGTTTATAATTGTGAATTTGTATATTAATTGTAATAATTGTAATTAGGATAAATAAATAGTTAGTTATAGATTAAATCACGTTTCCTGTGTTCGAATCTGGACTTACTTATAAAACTATATTCTATGATCAAGATAACATTTGCCTGAATTGTGTGATAGTATTATTTAGTATTTCCTTAAATAAACTTGTGATTATAATTGCCTATACTTAGCACACATCAGTTTACCCGATCCTTAAATATTAAAATGTTTTTAAATGATTAATTTTTAAATACGTATTCGAATGTATTTTTAGTTGAGATACTTTATAGAAGTAATTTAACTGAGTTATAATATTTTAACCTTGTTTTGTTTCAGTTTACGAAATAAACGTTTCACGTTACAAAATACTTTGTAAATATTATCAACATAATATTTAATAAATGTTAATGTTATTTAATAATTTCATTTTATTAAATAATTTTGTTCACCGACGGTCGTATATTTTTGTCGCTTTTGTTCCAATTGTTTTATACGTATTTACAACAATTTAAGAAATGTAATAATACACGTATTAATTAGTCGGGCTTTGCTAGACTTATCTCTAAAATGTGTTGTGAATTCACTATAGTTAGGGAATTAGCCTAAAAATGCATGCAATTAACATTTATAATTTTGTTGAAATTGCGGGCTGTTACATTCTCCCCCTGTTAGAGAAATCTCGTCCCGAGATTTAAAATCAAGTCGGAACGCCCATCGCGTATGTTTTCCGAAAAATCGTATCGTTAACAATATTGATAGTTTACGTGGCGCTCTGAGTTGCCATAAAGTTCTAACAGTTCACGTATATCGTCGTATAGTTTGATAAGTTGTGTGTTCGTTAAGTGGTCAAAGTTTACCAAATGTTAGGTTCGAATCGACATTCGAATAGCGTGACGTTAAAGCGAAATTTTAGGTTGCTAAAACGTACCAATTAACAATAGGGATCCTGATGACACGTAAAAAGTCATGTTTTTACGTACGTTATTTCCCGCATTTTAGACCTAAAGTTAACAAAAGCACACCAATAACGCCAAATATTATAATATTTTGTTAAGTAAGTCAAAACGGAAGTGATGTTTATAAAACCATTGAAAATGACACGAAAAACGTGAAAAAACTGAGCATAAACGATTAACGAATCTCTAGTTCACGCATTTCAACATTTTTTTTAGCTACACTAAGAATTATGACCTCTAACTTATGTCATTTTCTTCGTTAGGAAAATACGAACACGTGGATATAAAGATCGCTCAAAACTAACGTACGATGAAGAAGTTACGCCCGAACGAAGATTCAAGGCAACTGAAGACCGAGACACGGGAGAGCCAAGCCGTATACGGGCAAGACCAGACTTATACGGCCAAGCCTTAACCGTATACGGCCTGGCTAGGGCATATACGGCCTGGTGCCAGCCGTATACGGCCAATCTCTCCCGTATACTGCCTGGTCCCTCCCGAATACGGCCAATCTCACCCGTATACGGCCAATCTCACCCGTATACGGCCAATTTCACCCGTATCCTATGTTTTGCCCGTACAAGATTGAATTTTTATACAGTTAGGAAATACGCCTGAGATTTTAGAGGTGGGAATACGGTTGAGCCAAATCTATAAATACCAACCACCACCTCCTAATTTCACAGACTTCATCAATTATCAATTCATTCTTCACACTTCACTTTCATTTTCATTTTTCGTTTTCATATTTAGCTTTTAGTTTTAGTTTCTCTCTCTAGAGAGATGTAGATAGTTAGTTAGTTAGAGGTAGAGAAAGAAAAGCAAGGTGTCGTAATCACGGTGTAAAAGCATTCTTGGTGCAAGACTACGCGTTTCTCAATATTACTCTGCTTAAAATCTGGTGATATCTATTCTCTCATACTTATACTATGTCCGAATTATTTCTGCCTGTTTGTATGATGTATGCTATGTGTATTGCCATGATTACTGAGTAGTGTATTATTGCGGTTGTTGAAATGTAGATAATTAAACGTAGGAATGATGTTAAATTAATCTTTAATTAAATATGTAATTGGGAATTATTAAACTCTATTATGTCTAAACTTCTCATGCATCTAGACTTAGTTTACGGATCACACTTTCCAGTCCTTCGCGTGACTGCTACTTAGGTTTAGAAATTGATCACCTCTAGATACGGTAGTTTGTTATCTATATTATTGTACAAAGCCATGTCCATTACTGTAATTCGGCTAAAGTAATGGGTATAGCGATGGAAACATCACTGGTGGAGTACAACCGTGGAAGCTCATGGAAAAGCCGTTGGTACCGACATTTTGGCCTACCTAGAAACCCTAGAATATGGTCTAGGAACCGTAAAGCTGTGGAAATGCTAAGTACACTGTATGTCTACCTCTGGTGGAAACAACTGTGGAAATACATTAACTAAAGTACACCGTAATTGTACCTAACACATGGAAAGGCTAAAGTCATTGTAAACAGACCTCTGGTCACTAAACACTGTGGAAATGCTTCAAGCACTGTACACCGCTGTTGTACCTTTGGTAAGTTGAACTATGGAATAGCTGGGGTACATGGGGGATCTACCCCTGTATACATGAAACTGTGGAAATGGTTTACGTACAGTACACTGGAAAGTACCCAGGGTTAGCATGATATGGAAAATAACGCATTGTACACCGCTAGTGTATCTAGGGACGAATGACTGATCGCAAAGGAGAGTTCTAGATCATGACAGAAGTAATTATACTAATAAAACCTAAGGAATGAGTCTGGAGATGAAAGTCAAGCCCAACTATGGTTCAGGATTCTTAAAACCCCTAGACTCTACGAAACTGATAGTTTAGAATAACATGTTTATAATTAAAACATGATTAAATAATAGCAGTTATCTTTAGGTGTTAAGAAAGATCAGAATAACCTGAGGGCAGACTGTTACCTTATTCCTGCACCCTTTACGGGTCACTAGTCATAACCAGATAGTGTGGGGGGTCGAGCAGTCTGTTCTGATCAGAATCACGATAACCTAGGAACTCAGTGACATACTTATTTAGGTTTAACCAAAACAAGTAGGGTCCTAGTGTTTACACCTGTAATTCATCTGTTAGTTAATTAATTAAGTCCCCAATTACATTTATAATGAACAACATCCCAACAATTGATTATCGAAACTTCAACAGTCGCATTCTCTATCTATCTACCTAATTACCGATTCTCATCTCTATTTTGCTTTTCTGAACTTAGATAAATTAGTTAATTAGAAAACCAAACATACAAACCTACCTATCTACACAGCCCATCCTAATAGTGAACCTTATCTTTGGCCCAAGCTTAATTTCAATTCACTCCGATCAAAGAACGACCTCGAGTTATACTTGCTGCTTACTCACCCAGTGTAGTAGGTAGTACCTATAAGTTGAGCCCCGCATATTACAAATTTTAAAACTTCCACCGATCGGCACTCGGTACCGTCCGATCAGTCCCTCAACGACATGGACGGGTTCTCCCCCTTCACAAGGAGAGGACTTCATAAACCTGACCCTCCGGGCGCCATCAAGTTTTTGGCGCCACTGTCGGGGATCGTTGAGCGTTACGATTTTGAAGCCGCCTTAGATAAATTAGCTGTTAGGAGATCCTTTTCGTTTAGGTTCACCCCAGGCTTATCCGAAAGTTACTTACCTGCCTTAGAATACTTTAAGTTAATTAATATTTAAAAATGAAAAATACAAAAATACCTTTCTACGATTCGCCGCCTTCTAGCCCCGTTTCTCCAATCGCCCTCAAGACGACCGAAGAAATGATGGCCATGGACGATGCTGAGTGCTTCGACTGCCTAGAACAAGAGTTGGAATCTGACTTCCACTCTTCATCTTCAACTTCATCCGAAGAAATCTCCGCTAGCCCAGACGACAATTCTAGAACCATAGGGAAATTATTAGTTCTTGACTTAGGATCCAATGAGTCTCAGCAGAAGATTTCAACTTCTGTCTCTAGCATTCCAAGCTATCAGGTCATACCTGCACCTGAGATCTCATTCCCTTTAGAAAATTTCTCTCAATTCCCTGATTTTGATGGTACCTCTAAAAATCTTCAAACCTTTCGTTTTCCACCCGTTGAAGAACGCATCCCCATAAGGAATGAAGACGCTTACGAATACCCTTAAAGATCACCAATTTTTATAAACCTCGTACCAGAACTTGCGTACACCATATACCGTGTTGTTAATAAGGATATACCGGAAGATGAAGAAGTCCGCTATGTTGGTTACTCTTTTGATCCTGATAGGAGGTTAGATGTATGTTGGGTATTTTCCAGACACCTCAATACATCAGACTTTCCTTTCTCAGTTGAATAAAGAGAAGTCATTAGTAGGATTGACGATCAAATCAGTATTCTCCACCATCTTCCGACCCAAAAGGAAGAAGGTATCTTCACACGATATAGAGAGGAAGAGCGAAAGCTTATATCAACAATAGACTTACTAATGGACCTATTCGCCAGCACCGATTATCACTCAGTCTCACAACCTTTGATTAATCGTTGTGTTGCGACCATGATATGTGAGCTTGAGTTCTGGATCTCAAAAGATCCTGCAATCCCTCTCAATATTTCTGGAAAATTTCCATTCTTCGTTGACCCCACCACCTATATGATTAAAACCTTGTTAGAGATATTCCCTGGAGCCGATAACGATAAGATAGAAGCCGCTTTCTTTACCGAAAGAAGAGAACAATCACGTTAAACTCACTTCCGTATTCTATCATTCTAAATTTCCTTTCACTATTTCTCAAAGATCTTTAATTATGGACATCGCCGAAGCAGTTCACACTACAACCGGAGACCCTGATTCAGAAGAAGAACGGAAATTTCAGAATACTCTAGATAAACTTCTCTACGACCTTAATCATATAGACAAAGGAACACGAATAGGAATTTCAAGTCCGAAGAAAATTAAGAAAGAATTTGATAGGTTTATTGACAATCTTCTAGACTTAGGCAAAAAGGAACGTAGGTTTCTCAGCAAATTCGAATGATTCCATCTAAATCCTGCAGACCTAGTTGACTCTGTCATCAAAACCCTCATAATTGATTTCATTCCTCGGGATATTCTTCGTGACCCAAGACCACCAAATGCTTTTAAGCATTTGCTCTTGAAAATATAAAACTGTTTTGGAAAGTCGAGCTAAAGACTTTAATCAAGCGCTTGTTGGGAGGCAACCCAATTTTTAAAGTAGGTTTTAATAATTACTTTATCAACTTAGTATTAAAATTAGTTTTCTTTTAAAATAACGTTTTAAAAAGCTCTAAAAACTTTATCCTCGCAAAATCTGTACAATTTCTGAAATTTGAAAATTTTATAAATTTTAAAATTTTAAGATTGTTAGGATTTTAAGGATTCAAAATTTTTAGACCAAAAATAATTTCACTTTCTTTTAAAAAGTATTATCATTCGCATCTTAAATAAAACAAACTTTTTTACCGCTCATAGTATTACGCAGAATTTGAAATTTTTTGCTAAAAAGTATTTGGCTTAAGTTTATAAAATTTTCTCCAAAATAACTTAGACATAAGTATTTAAAATGATTAAAAGAAGGAAGGAGGGAGTATTTATGTAATTTTAGGATTTAAGTTAAATCAAAAATCACAAAATTCAAACACCCCTCCCCTATTTCTTCTTCCCTTCGCCGGCCATAACCAAACACCCCTAAAAATTCAATTTTCCACCATTGTTAACCAAAACAAGCTCAAATCCTTGCTCCATTTCATGATTATGTAGTCTCTAACTCATTTGCATCAAGATTAAGGTAAGATTCAAGCCCTAAATCTCAAAATTCTCTAACTTTAAAAACCTAGGGTTTCCAATTTCTTGGTGATTATTGCTAGTTAAAGTTGCGAATTTGGGTATTGATTCTTGCTTAGTAATGATATATGATGATATAGGAACAAGTATTACATGAATTAGTGGAAGGATTATGAGTTTGAGTTTTTAAAGTTAGCTAATTTTGCCCTAATTGCTCTTGTTTGATTAAATGATGATTAAAATGCTTATGTGAAGTTGCTAGTAGTTGTTATATGCTTAAAATGATATAAGTAACTTGTGCATTTGCTTTGTTATTGATCAAATCATGATTATGGTTACATTTGAGAATTCAAGTAAGCTTAAAAGTTGACTTTTTGCCAATTATCGCATTTTTGAAATAAAATCTTTACTTAGAAATGACACTTGTGCTCAAACTCACTTTAATTCTTGAAAGCACTTAAAACGGATAAACGAATGTATCAAGATTTATAAGTGGCACTCTTTGGTAAAATAAAGTTAGTAAAACCAAGTTATGATTTGTTCTAACATCCAAAGCAACCATTTTATTATACAACAATTTGATTTGTAATGAGATTTTGAACTTAGAAGTAAGTATGGTAATATTAAATTCAATACATCGCGACTTTAAAATTACCATCTTTAAAAACATAAGCGATGCTTGGACTTAAATGCCATAACTACTTTAAAGAACAATCTCAAATTACAAAATGGCAATAATAAGTTAACTTAGAACTTTGATTGCTTACTTGCTCATTATAATTGCATCAATATTCCATGCTAGTTTGCAAATTTTGTAAGTAGATGTTACTTTCGCCACTTTAAGGTAATTGGCAAGCTTAGAACAAAACTTACATGTTACATATTGTGAAATTCTAAATGCTTAATGCTTATGTGGTTGAAAATTGGAACTAGTCTCAAATTCTCGAGTTACTTTAATTTGATAAAGTTTACTTGGGATCTTGTTGCAAATAGTTTGTGATAGCTTCTTACATAAATCAAAGTTCTCTTAAGTGGTTGAAGATTGAAATGTTGATGATTATTAGTCATTATAGGTTTATGGATTATCCACTTTTTAAAGCCCTCATTTCGAATTTTTTTCTAAAAATTCTAGGGTTTGATATAATCCATGAACTTGTAATTGATTTAATATAATCCACTATTATGTTTGTCTTTCTCTTATTTCAGATGGCCAAGACTTCACTTCCTTCATACATAAAAAACTCAATCAAAGATGACGAGAAAAGGAAGCTTTATCGGAAATGGTTATCTCCAGAGTTAGGAGTAAACAGATATGTAGTGTGGGAGGATTTGGCTAAGACTGGGTTAGACAAAGGGATTTAAGGAGTTGATTGAATTTAAAGTGGGTAAACGACATCTTCGGGCATGAACCAGTCTATTTAACTTAAAAGAGAAAGTTTATCAAGAACTTGTGGCAGAATTCATGGTTACTCTCAAGTTTGATAAATCGGTATCTAGATTGGACGATGTTTCGATGATTAAGTTTAACTTTCAGGGAAAGAGTCACAGCATGTCCTTAGCCACTTTTGCTGTTCATTTAGAGCTATACAGTGAACATCAAGTGACCACCAAGTTCTTCCTAGACTCAAAGTGCAGTCCAAGACAGAAAGATCACACTGCTATTTGGTCTCAATAGGCATCAGGACGGTTTCATTCAAATGTCAAAGCTCGATTTTTGCAGGATAAGTACCACAATGTGCTTCATAACCTTCTCGCTTGTAGTATTCGAGGAAAGAAGAAGACAAAAGGAGCTGTTGGGCAGAAAGACCTGTTGATCATCAAGAGTATTATAGAGAATGAATATGTGAATGTTGCTTACTTGGTTGCTGATCATCTTCTTACCGAGTCTGCTTACTCTGAGGTTGAGACTGTTTACATGGGAGCTATCATTACAAAACTAGTTAGGAAGATGGGGCTTTTGACTAGTGATGTGATTAGCCGGTTGACAGAGATGAAAGAAAAGGAGTCACAGCCGTATGATATGAACTACATGATAAAAGTTTGGTTATTGGAAAAAGATTTGAATGATGATATCCGCTGGAAAGATGGTCCGCTGATTCCGGGAGTTTCTATGAGACCTCCGAAGACTAAGAGAGCTAGGATTGAGTTTAATGATAGCACAATACATAGGGAGCCGAGAAATGAGGTTCATCATGAGCCTGAGACAGGGGAGACTTCAGTTCCTGATATTGAGGCTTAGAGTGCACCTGCTCCTCAGCCCAGAGTGTTTAACTAGGGAGATCCACCATCATCTGAGCTTTTCTATGGTATGCTACACATGCTTTAGCAGAGACACACTATGGACACATACCTGGCTCAGGAGTTTGAATTTCCTACACCAGCTCCACCGACTTGGGTCTGCGGCCCACTACCACCCGACTTCACCACATCACCACTCCATACATTCACCATGACTCCATTCACCACTACCATACCCACCATCACATCACCTCGCCCCACTACCACTATCACACCTACTATCACACCAGGGATTATCCCTAGGGCTCACCGATCTTCATGTATACATACACATGAGCTGGTATTCTCTGTTCACACCACAACCATACGTGAGCCGCATGACCCACATGTTATCCGACAACCATCTTCACGGGTTGTCACCCATCCTCGACCGGCTGGGTCTGCCACATCTGATACAGATACATCTTCAGAGACGGACTCACCACAGTTAGAGCATGCTTTGGATACTCAGATGGAGACAGTTCAAGAGCATGAGGAGGATCAGACACATGAGCAGATACAGGAGCAGACACAGATAGACTATGTGCCAGTTTTCACTACTGGACCTACAGCTTCTGGATTGATAGGGTTACTTGACACCACCCCTGTTCCATCCTCAGATTTGCCTCCGGTTCACTTGGCACAGGTTCTACGTGACTACCCTCTCGGATCAGTTGACATGAGTGATATGGGCCTAGATTAGAACTTACATTTGTATCCACTACATCCAGAGCAGCAGCGTGCCACATCATCAGGATCAGTATCCCGCAGGTCATCGAGTGGACAGCACTCCGTCACCCAGCAGGCCGCAGGCAGCTCTCTTCCTACTCTCCATGAGTCGCCAGCGGATCAGGACCCTCTTCTTCCTTGATTCCACTTATCTATCACTTCTTATCTTATTATTATTACTTATGTTGGATTACAGTACTATCACTTGATATTTTGGATGACTGTACTGTACTGTGACGAGCGGATATATTTTGAGCCACCCAGTGATCTGGTTGGATTTATCTGCTTTTATTTATCGTATTATCATCTTAGTTTATTATTTACTAATATTATGTTTATTTTGCTTTTGAATAAAGAAATTTGTGAGTGAAATTGAAGTTCCCCAACGAAACATAAGACGACGTGCAAATCACGCAAGATTCGGGCTGTACGACGCTGGATTCTCCGATTACTGTCAACACGCCCAAATTTATCAAACAACCGTCTCATTCTTTCTTAGGGTATTGTTTCGTTCTTTTTCCTAGTGGTTTTAAATATCATAATATATCAAATTCCGTTGTCCTTTATGCTTAATTTTTAAGTGTGGGATTTCAAATCCCATAAATCGAAAATGACTTATAAACAAAGTTCCAAAATATAATCAAGTTTAAAGTGTGGGATTCTTCCCCAAAGAAGAATTTTTATACTTAGTTTGTGAACATTAGGGACAATGTTCCTCTAAGTGTGGGATACACGGTATGATATACCGTATTTTGGCTTTGATTGCTTGTCCAAAGTAAATTATAAATAAAAATAGGCTTAAACTCCATCAGGCCTAAATTTTTTCATCGAAACCTCATTTTGGCTAACATTTTAAAATTTTTGAATTAAAATACTTTTTTTTGCGAAAGGTCATTTTCCAAAAACTAAATAAATTGCTTTGGAAAGTAAGATAAGTTAGGATACAAATCTCTTAGAAATGAAATGTTAATCCATGAGCATCGCACGGCTAGGCACATACAACCCTTTTGCAGTGAGGTACTTGAGCCCAATAAGCATTCATCTTTAATGCTTCACTTTCGATTGATGTGTGTGCCGATGCTTTTGCTTTGAATTAGAACTTGCTCTTGGTATACGTTTCGAGATCACACCGATGAGCGCCATATGCGTTGTAGGTGCAATCAGAGGAGCTCGACATTTCTAGGATTAAACCCATTTTTAACAAATCTCTTCTAGCCCAAAACCCTTCCAACACTAATCTTTAGTGTTGATGATCCGCCTAGAAAACCCCTTTGCGCCTTAACCTTTCGTTTCTTTCAAACCCAACTAACCAAACCCACTCAAAACTCCTTTACCCCTCCAAAACTTTAGCTTAGAACTTTTGAGGTTATGAAAAGCATCATTTGGACATCCTTGTCACTCTTGTTTCAAAATCTTCATCTACTCTGTGTTTCTCTCAGAAAATCTTGCGTGTGTTCAAAAGTCAAATCTCTAGAAGCAATACTCGGTGCGAAAAATTGGCACCCCTGTGAAAAACTCAAAAGAAATGAAATGTCAAAAGACAACGTGTCTAGGATATCTCGAAAAGACAGAAAAATATGTCTGTGAAGAAAATAAAGAAAGAAATACCCTCAAAAAGTTCCACAAAAATAGAATAAAGCTTAGTGCTCTGAACCTCGCAAAAGAATACCTGATCAGAAAATCATAAAAATTCGTGTGTGTTTATCATCAAAGCTATCCTCCGAAAATAAACTCCTCCTTTCGTGTTTTTCATCTCGTTTCAAGAGTGTCTAAATAATTCTTTTCATAGCTTTAGGATTTTTATGCTTAAGTCATAAACCTCCAACCCTAAAAACACCAACTTCCGTACCCCTTAACCCTCACCTACCATTACAACCCTCTTTAAAATGTCTTGGGATGATTAGCGTCGTTCTCATCGAAGTGGTGGAGATCCGATTCTCGATCAAGCCTATGACGAGAAGCAAATGCATGACTGGCTTTATGAGTGATTTCTTTGATTTAGAAAGATAGGAAACCCGATACACATTGAGTGAATTGAGTGACCACCTAGTGAGATCGCCTAGTCATGTACAATATCCATCGAGAATTGTGAAAGTATGTCAGGGCTAACATTTCAAATCTAAGGGGTGACTAGTCTAACGATGCTTGCTTTCTGAAAAGATTTATTTAATAGCTGACAAATGATTGATCTCAAAAGTACTTTATGTCAGAAACCTAAAACTATCATTTTCAAAATCTCTTAGCAAGTGAGAATTTTCAAGTTTGCTTGAGGACAAGCAAAGTTCTAAGTGTGGGATATTTGATGACACTTAAAAAGTCATGTTTTTACGTACGTTTTTTCTCGCATTTTAGACCTAAAGTTAACAAAACCACACCAATAACGTCAAATATTATAATATTTTGTTAACTAAGTCAAAACGGAAGTGATGTTTATAAAACCATTGAAAATGACACGAAAAACGTAAAAAACTGAGCATAAACGATTAACGAATCTCTAGTTCACGCGTTTCAACATTTTTTTTAGCTACACTAAGAATTATGACCTCTAACTTATTTCATTTTCTTTGTTAGGAAAATACGAATGCGTGGATATAAAGATCGCTCAAAACGGACGTACGATGAAGAAGTTACGCCCGAACGAAGATTCAAGGCAACCGAAGACCGAGATACGGGAGAGCCAAGCCGTATACGGGCAAGACCAGCCTTATACGGCCAAGCCTCAACCGTATACGGCCTGGCTAGGGCGTATACGGCCTGGTGCCAGCCGTATACGACCAATCTCTCCCGTATACGGCCTGGTCCCTCCCGAATACGGCCAATCTCACCCGTATACGGCCAATCTCGCCCGTATCCTATGTTTTGCCCGTACAAGATTGAATTTTGATACGATTGGGAAATACGGCTGAGATTTTGGAGGAGGGAATACGGTTGAGGAATACGGTTGAGCCAAATCTATAAATACCAACCACCACCTCCTCATTTCACAGACTTCATCAATTATCAATTCATTCTTCACACTTCACTTTCATTTTTATTTTTCGTTTTCATATTATGCTTTTAGTTTTGGTTTCTCTCTCTAGAGTTCTCTCTCTCTAGAGAGATGTAAATAGTTAGTTAGTTAGAGGTAGAGAAAGAAAAGCAAGGTGTTGTAATCACGGTGTAAAAGCATTCTTGGTGCAAGACTACGCGTTTCTCAATATTACTCTGCTTAAAATCTGGTGATATCTATTCTCTCATACTTATACTATGTCCGAATTATTTTTGCATGTTTGTATGATGTATGCTATGTGTATTGCTATGATTACTGAGTAGTGTATTATTGAGGTTGTTGAAATGTAGATAATTAAACGTAGGAATGATGTTAAATTAATCTTTAATTAAATATGTAATTGGGAATTATTAAACTCTGTTATGTCTAAACTTCTCATGCATCTAGACTTAGTTTACGGATCACACTTTCCAGTCCTTCGCGTGACTGGTACTTAGGTTTAGAAATTGATCACCTCTAGATACGGTAGTTTGTTATCTATATTATTGTACAAAGCCATGTCCGTTACTGTAATTCGGCTAAAGTACTGGGTATAGCGATGGAAACACCACTGGTGGAGTACAACCGTGGAAGCTCATGGAAAAGCCGTTGGTACCGACATTTTGGCCTACCTAGAAACCCTAGAATATGGTCTAGGAACCGTAAAGCTGTGGAAATGCTAAGTACACTGTATGTCTACCTCTGGTGGAAACAACTGTGGAAATACATTAACTAAAGTACACCGTAATTGTACCTAACACATGGAAAGGCTAAAGTCATTGTAAACAGACCTCTGGTCACTAAACACTGTGGAAATGCTTCAAGCACTGTACACCGTTGTTGTACCTTTGGTTAGTTGAACTATGAAATAGCTGGAGTACATGGGGGATCTACCCCTGTATACATGAAACTGTGGAAATGGTTTGCGTACAGTACACTGAAAAGTACCCAGGGTTAGCATGCTATGGAAAATAACGCATTGTACACCGCTAGTGTACCTAGGGACGAATGACTGATCGTAAAGGAGAGTTCTAGATCATGACAGAAGTAAGTATGCTATAAACTTAAGGAATGAGTCCGGAGATGAAAGTCAAGCCCAGCAGTGGTTCAGGATTCTTAAAACCCCTAGACTCTACAAAACTGATAGTTTAGAATAACAGGTTTATAATTAGAACATGATTAAATAACAACAGTTGTCTTTAGGTGTTAAGAAAGATCAGAATAACCTGAGGGCAGTCTGTTACCTTATTCCTGCACCATTTACGGGTCACTAGTCATAATCAGACAGTGTGGGGGGTCGAGCAGCCTGTTCTGATCAGAATCACGATAACCTAGGAACTCAGTGACATACTTATTTAGGTTTAACCAAAACAAGTAGGGTCCTAGTGTTTACACCTGTAATTCATCTGTTAGTTAATTAATTAAGTCCCCAATTACATTTATAATGAACAGCATCCCAACAATTGATTATCGAAACTTCAACAGTCGCATTCTCTATCTATCTACCTAATTACCGATTCTCATCTCTATTTTGCTTTTCTGAACTTAGATAAATTAGTTAATTAGAAAACCAAACATACAAACCTACCTATCTACACAGCCCATCCTAATAGTGAACCTTATCTTTGGCTCAAGCTTAATTTCAATTCACTCCGATCAAAGAACGACCTCGAGTTATACTTGCTGCTTACTCACCCAGTGTAGTAGGTAGTACCTATAAGTTGAGCCCCGCATATTACAAATTTTAAAACTTCCACCGATCGGCGCTCGGTACCGTCCGGTCAGTCCCTCGACGACAAGGACGGGTTCTCCCCCTTCACAAGGAGAGGACTTCATAAACCTGACCCTCCGTGCGCCATCAGATCCTCTAGTGCATCCCGTGCACGAATGATGTATGCACATCCACGAGCATTTGGGGTGTTGGCATTGCGATTGTTGTTGTTCTGATTGTTGTTGGCATTGTTGAGCTATGGGCACTGGTTTCGGTAGTGTCCTGGTTCACCACACTTAAAGCAGCCCGTATTTTGTCGCTCAGGGTTTGCTTGAGCGGGAGGGTTGCTTTTACATGAATGGGCTCGGTGTCCCCATTGGCTGCATTTGCCACAAAGGAAACATTCACACTGGGTGCGACATAAGGCTTTGTGTCGCTAGGTGCGACATTGTAGTTCTAGTGCGACATAGTTTGTTGTGTCGCAGATGTTGACTGCGACATAAGTCATTGTGTCGCTATTTGCGACATCCGCAATTTAATGCGACATAAGGTGTTGTGTCGCTATATGCGACATCTGAAGGTGTTGCGACATAGTAATTATGTGTCGCTATATGCGACATAAGTAATGGTTTTGCGACATAAGGGTTTGTGTCGCAGGTGGCCTGGAGCCTCTGCGACATAACGGGCTATTGGCCGGAATTTGAGCCGAAAATGTGTTTTCCGGTTTCCGTTTGACTTGAAACTTTTACCCAACCCATGTATGGACATTTTAAGCATGGAGAAACAACAAACAAGTGAAAACATATGAAATCGAAGGGTTTCGAGATTTGTCGGAAACTTACAAACTTAACGCCGGTGAAATCCGAAAAGATAGAAATGTAGATCGTGACGAGGTGAACGTTTTCTTCTAAATGAGTCTTGAATTTCGATGGTGTTTGATGGTAGTATTTGGCGGTTTTTGGTGGTGGTGGTTTAGAGAGAAAAGTAAGAAGAGAGAGAGAGAGAGAGAGAGAGAGAGAGAGAGGAGTTGGAGAAATGAGGAAAAGGAAGAAAAGGAGGAAAGGGAGGGGGTTTTGGTGAAGCCTCCTCCTTTTTCGCCTCTGCGTTTGCGCTCTGTGCGGTGTTCGTTTTCCGATCGTTTAAACGTTTAATTATTTATTTTATACTTTCAAATATACGTTTTAAAATACAAATATTTATCAAATATTTTTTTCTCGAAGTATTTCATCGAATATTTAATAATCGGGTTTAAAATGTAATCTTTGATTTGTTTGCGCGTTTAATATTTTGGTCGCGTAGAAGTTATCTGTACGATACAAAATAGGTTTGTAATATTATTAAAATAACATCTTGAATATGATATCGTTATTAAATAATGTCACATTTTTTTAAAAAATTGATCACCAACGTCCGTATTTATAAGATTCGAATTACATTCGATTTGAATTGCGTACGATTTAATCAAATCGCATAATCGTATATATTCACCAATATATATTTCGATACATTAATTAGCCTAAAACCGAACTAATTACATGTATTAACAGAGGATTAGACACTAATCACTAGTCCTAATTTAGCGAGTGTTACAATATTTGACGTGTACTTCTATTAATTTTATATTAATTTTCAAATCTGTAGGTATATATTTGATTGTTGTGGAATGATTTATAATTTGTACACACATATATATATATATATATATATATATATATATGCATTAGTTATTTAATAAAATGTCTAAATTGTTATAGTAATTGTTTCAATTTATTTTTTTCAAGAATATTAACATACACATTGTTTATCATATTGTTGTAAGGTTAACATATTATAACTACAGAAAACGAGAAGGTCACAATGACTAGACAATTATTTTTAGATAGAAAAATGTCAACTTATAATATACAAATCTTTTTAACATTCTCATTTTATTGATATATCGTGGGGGGAAAATGTTGTTATTATTTATTTTTGAACAGGTTAAAAATTTATAAAGTATTATTAATAATGATAAAAAAGTTTCTTTTAAAATCTGAAAGTTTCCCCATTTTATATACCATTTTGACTTATGGTTCACATATTTTATAATGCTAGCCGTGCATCGCACGAGTTTAACACTAGTTATAAATATATCATGTATCTCTTTGTCGTTGAGCTCATGTTTTATATATATTGGACATTAGATTAATAAAGACCCAATTGATGATTAGTAAATTTTAATTTTGGATGACTAATTTCCATCGGACTAAATGACATTTAGTCCAACGGCATAATGGTATGAGGAAAGAATAATTTAAAAAGTTGTGGGTTCAAGTCTAACTTGAAACAATGAATGTGTATATTTTTAGCGGGTGACTTCTACTTCTGTTGCAGATAAATCGTCTATTTGTCGTTGAGCTCATGTTTATATCGCAAGCTTTACTAAACTTTAAATCACGTTTATGTTTGTATGACATGATTTTTTATCAAATTTTCACTAATATAAACACTAGTATATTAGTATTAAAGTTTCTAGCACTGCCTAAAGCACACAAAAACTAATGATTAAATAACTTTGGTACAAGTATCAATCTAAAAATTTAATTATGTCTCAAAAGCTGAACCCTAATTCGTATACCTTTACGCATGGAAATATTAAATATATCATGTTATTAAAAAATAATACTTGAATGATTGCCTTAAAAACATCATATTGTATATTAAAAATGTAGATTAAACAATTAAAAGACGAAAAAAAAAGTAATATTGGTATATTATATACGTTCCCCAATAAAGCTAACTTAGATTAGAATACCCTGCGAGCCTAATCACAACCCATTTGCATGCGCATTAACACACCTTAAATTTTGGTTGTTACAACTTGCACACTAATTTTGCATTTTCCAATGCATATATTTTATAGGAGTATTTATAAATTTCAACATTTATTAATTAAGATAAACTGGTTAAACCTTTGTAGGAGTATACAAAGTAAATTTATCTCAATATACTTTCGATTTGTTAGGGGATATTGGTTCAAGAACGGAAGACTTAATTTGGACATAAGTGGAGGAAGCAAAAGCAAATAGGGTATTGTCATATGTTTAGTTTCATTTCTTCTGTTTGGCTTTATTTCTCCATCTTTTTCATTTTATCTAACCTTATAATTTCTCCTTCACTTTTTTTCCTTAAATTTTTATATTAATTTATTTTGTTACATTGATTTTGTTTCTTCTTATTATTTTTTCATGTTTTTTTTTCTATTTATAATAGTTCTTGTTATCAGTTTTTTTTCAACATTTTCATTTAACCCTTTTCACAACTTATTTATCATTGTTTTTGTTTTTTTTTCGCGTTTTCAACCTTTAATCTGTTGTTGTTTTACCTCACGTTGTGTATACAATTTTTTATATAGTATTACAAAAAAAATTATATGATGCACTATATTCATACATTGAATAATATATATTTTGATATAACAAAGTTATAACTTCAATGCATTGTAAAATTAAAATTATGATGCACCATATTTTATAACTATGATGCACCAAGATTTATACACTAATGATGTTTATCGTATATCTAAAAGTCGGAGCGTCATAATTATAATTATGATGCACCATATTTTATAACTTTGATGCACCATGTTTTATAACTATGATGCACCACATTTTAGTTCAATAACGATGTTTTATAGTATATTTTGAAAATCAATGCATGATATTTTAAACACTCGATGTACCATATTTTCTAACTATGATGAGCCATATTTTATAACTATGATGCACCACTTTTTAATTTAACAATGATATTTTATAGTATTTTTAAAAAGGATGCATCATATTCAAAGAAAATCAGTGTATCATAGTTATAACATTAGTGAACACAATAATAATTTAGTTTTATTAATCTTGTTTTTAATATTAATGTATATCATTATATATAATATATGGTGCATCACAAATTTCAAAATGATATAAAAAAGGAAAAAATTAAATAGAAAAAAAGGTTAAAAACTATTTTTTAGATTTTTAAAGTGATAATTTTTTTAAAAAAAAAATGTTAACAAATTTTAATTAATTATTTATTAGATTTTTTTAATAAAAGTGTTATAGAAGATTTTACATGTTATTTTTTTTTTTTAAGTTTAAATTTTATTTTATAATATATTTTAAAAAAAATAATAAAAAAATAGAAAAAAATGAAGGGATAAAGAAATGGGGAAAATTAGATAAAAAAGTGAAGAAATGAGAAATGGGAAGGGAAATGAATAAAAAAAGTGGAGAAATGAGGAGACATTTGTCACCTTCTAATTGGCTTCCCTCATTTCCCTCTCTTTAACCCTTCTTCCAAGAACCTCACCCTTGTTAAGGTCGTTCTAATATTAATCAAATAGATCTTCGAATTTTTATAAAACACCCAAAAAAAAAATTCCGGTTTATAACACTCGACAATTTCTTTTCCGGTTTATAACACTCGACAATGTCCCACGACTACCCCATTTGTATATTTGATTCTTAATAAATTTCCATAGTTAAAACAAGCTTTTAGAACAAAAATTTTCATTTTTCACTTTCATACGCGATCCTGGGAAGATGTGGGATTGCGTACTTACACTGAAAATCAACTGTGACTTTGCCTTGGGTACGCGATCCTGGAAAGTTCTGGGATCGCGTACCATAGTGTATTTTAAAACTCAACAAAACTTATATTTTGACCAAATTTAAACGCGCATAACTTTTTACTCGTTACGAGTTAGGACCTGAAATTTTGCACATACATCCACTATAACAATATAAAACTTTCCCTTTTGACACTTTTTTCAAATTTCACAAAAATGACCAATTTGAACGTATGACCAATTTGAGGTCATTTTGATCACTTTTTGGTGACAAGCAAGAACACAAACCACATGAGCTGTGGTCTAGAACTTTTGAACTCATTTCAAACACTTTATAACAAAGTTAAAGAATAAACAAAGTAACTCCAACCTTTATTCAAATCGTTTAAGCTTACGGGTGCATTAGTGAGCCAATTTGGCACATTTGACCCGTTTGCGAAACAAGGACTACTTTGACCCATACTCCAGTTAACTATAACCCATAGTTGACTAATAAGAGTAGTTCACTACAAGTCAATACCAAAATTTGACCAAAAAACAAGACGACCTTTAATCACATTTCACAATTCAACAAGCAACCCGTTAGCACTATTACTTGTTATACCCTTTCCCAAAACCACCATTTACCCACTTCACAACCGTTTTTGAATTTCGAAGTCAACTATTACCAAGACCACATATTTAATGGCTCACCATGCTTTAACTTTAAAACTCGTTTCCAAGGGGGTGAATTACACGATGGCAATCAAATACGACAATTCAAAAGAAAGAGAAGCTTGTCTAACCACATTGCAAGCTCCAATCCACGCTATCTTCTTGTAACCACATTTCATCCAATTGGTTCGACCGAACCAAGCACCTACAATATAAAACCACTTAAAGGGTTAAACATAAATCTTAGTGAGCAAACAAGCAATTAAATGAATAATTCACATAACAATGTTATAAAACATGTATTGATAATCCACTCATCTGCTTAAACAAATAACTACTGAGCAACTGTAGAGATTTCTCCATAATTTTTGCACCCCCAAGTTCATGATGCGGAAGCGATTCGGTTCGAGGCGCGCCTAATACGGTAATCACAGCACAAAGATGTAATGAATGGCTCTATATGCGTCGTTTAAATAAAATACATTAATTGTATCAAAGTTTACAATAGTTAATAAGTTACAAAAGATCGATAACCTATTTGAGAAATTCTATGGCATTACTACTTTTATAAAATATAATAATGCAGGAAAATCTTTTGATGTTTGCATGCGACTCGAGCTAGGTATAATTCAAATAAAGCAGACCTACTGCTGCCGTGTACCTGAGAATACATGCTGAAAGGTCAGTTAGAAGTTGGTGAGCTCACAGGTTTGTATGAATAAACATAATTTATGAACCACAATATTTAGTATAATGATTTGCAACCAACTGTGAATTTGGATCATCGAGCGGAAAACCGTGAAATTGGCAGAAGGTTTTGAGTAACATGAAAACACTAGGCTTAATTTCGAAGTTGTCGTTGGGAAACACGATAGGTCCTCCTCTTCCTTCCAGTAGTGGTGCACAGGTTGAGGCGAGAGTAATACGATTCATCATAGCTGATGAAGTCCGGGTTTGGTAGAAAAGAGAGTTTTGGAAAGGAAAGAACAGAAAAGGAACTTTCGGATGATATTGATCTTCCGAAAGGATCGCTAAATAACTAAGACAACTAAATTCCTAAATCGGTCGTTGTAGTCCCCGGCAGCGGCGCCAAAAAGCTTGATGCCAGCCGAACGGTCGGTTTTTTAGGAATCGCTTCCTGTCGTTGCGGGCCTCCCGCTTGGCTGGATCAGTGAGTTTTAAAATTTGTTTTTGCTGGGCCTAAGTATACTAAAGCTATGGGTGAGTACAGAGATAGGTATGACCTAGGGTCGTTCTTCAAACTACAACGGGCATGGGATCTAGGACTTTAGTTATCTATGGGGATTTAGCTAGGGTTTAAAAGAGTTTTTGGTTTGTTTTGGTTTTAACTAACTACTAATTATCTAAAATTAAATTAAAATAAAGTAAAGTGGAGGTGAGGTGGCAACGAGAACTTATAGGTGAAGCGGGTATTTACTATGATAATTACTCATGCTATTTAGGGGTAGTTAATGGGATAAAGCCTTAGTTAGGATGACAGCAATATTTCCTAATGAGCCATAACTCCTAGCCTATTATCTATCTAACGTAGAGTTGTCCGCAATAAGATAAATAACATGTCACGTGGATAACAATTATGGAATATAAACTACACCGGAAGTTGTCCCAAATGTAGCAACCAATTTAACCAACAACCATCCTCGAGTCTTGTTCCCCAATCTCGGACATTTGAGATATCCGAATCATGGCATGAATTGTTGAATAAACAAAAACATGAACAGGGGTTTCCTACCGGGACAAGTTGGGATGGTCTAGTCTAACGGCTGATTAAATTGTTCATCATTATTTCATATAAATCATTTTAACTATTCTATGCATGTTAAACTGGTGTATGCAATTGATAAATATTCGAAAACCTAATCATGTAACTAATCAGCATAACAGATACTAGCATGCAAACCCTAAGCAACAATCAAACAAGAACATGCAGAAAGGCAGCATAGCAGGGATCAATTATGCAGAGTGACGGGGTACATGATTAAGTCACAAGTGTCCTGAAAGTTCTCTCTAAGACACTTGTTAAATGACCTGAATCTAATCTATCTCTAATCCTACGCTCCGTGTCTCCCTCCGGTAATATTTCAACCAGGAGAACACCGGCCATGTCGAGTTCAACGATCATCAGACACAGAATAATTAGCGGCATACAGCTAGCAATTGGCCAAGCCTAGAAGGATGTTACTAACCACAACATAAGTTGGATAGATAAACATTTGAGATTCAATTCATAGATTCAAATATAATCCAACAGCATATAGACAGAGTAACAGCATGATTTAAGTATAACTACCCTAGCATGGTAACTATCATAGCAAACACAGATTTTTCTAGCTAAGCATGGCAATAATCCTAGCAAGTAATTCTAAACAAGTATAGCAACAGCACAACATTATTTAAAATAACAAGATAGAGATTATAATAGAACCTGACAAAGCGTTATTACAAATCGTGCGACACCGCAGTCTCGGAGCACCTCCGTTACAAGTAAGCTACTAATCTACTAGCTTAACTAACCTAATTAACTAACTAACTAATTTTTAGAGAGAGAATAGTGAGAGAAAGTGTGTGTGTAGTGTAGTTGTTGTTGGATGATGAAATGAGGCTTGTATTTATAGACATCGCACAGCCGTATCCGTAGACCGTATCCAAACCTTCAAACGCACAACCGTATCGCAAAGGCGAATAAAAATCAGATTTTTATCACCCAAACGCACAAAACGGCTGAGCTGGACCGTATACGGCTAAACTGGACCGTATACGGCTGAGCATAGGGTGAATACGGCTGAACTGGGCCGTATACAGATGAGCACAGGCCGTATACATGACTTTTTGATTAGTTTCGTCACATATTGGGCTAAAAAGGTGAGATTAATGCACGTAAAAATATGACTTTTTGCGTGTTATCAAATATCCCCCACTTAGACATTTGCTTGTCCTCAAGCAAACTTACCCTCTTAGAATTCACCATAAAAAAGTTTTTTATTTCGATCCACAACGAAGAATTCACACAGATTGGAAACAAGTATTTGCCTGTTAGATAAATAAGAGGTGTTCACATGAAGTATCTAAAGGGTTTCAAGATGATTCACTTAGGCAAACTTTCAATTCTCAAATTTATGGAATATACACGACTGGCGATCTCACTGGTGGTCACTCAATTCACTCAAAGTGTATCGGGGTTCCTATTATCCTAAGCCAAATGAAAAATCGCTCAAATACCAGTCGTGCAACACTCGTCGTCATAGGCTTGCCCGAGGATCAAATCTTTATCACTTAGACATGAACGATACTGATTATCCCAGGACATTCAAATGGGTTGTAGTGTTTGGTGTGGGATTAAAAGGGTATGAATAGATTGGGGTATCTATGTTTTTAAGGGTGTTTGCTTATCTTGGGACTTCTAAAAAAAACTCTATCTAGATATCCTTTTTAATGAAAACGGAAACAGATAACACTTTTGGGGGATAAGATAGCTATTTTGACTTCTATCTTTTGAAAACACACGGAATGATATTTCTTTTGAAGAGTCGAGTTTTCAAGAGAGTTGAAGCACTTAGCTTTATTTCAGCTATTTTCTTTTCTTTTTCTTTGCTTTTCTATTTCTATTTTTGGGCTTAGATTTTTCTTGCCAAGAAATTTCTAAAGGATTTTCTTTTATTTCTCTTCTTGAGATCCCTTCTTATTTTCATTTTTCAATCCTTTGATTTTTTATTTTTTTTTAGTTTACTTTGGTGCCAATTTTTCGCATCACATGACTCTCGATTTCTTTTTTTGTATAGATCAATAAAACACACACGAGAAGTTTTAGTAAACATTATTTGTGATTTTTGGAGTGAAAGCAAAAAGGAATACCTAAATATCTCTTTTTTTCAAAAATACTAAGATAAGTTTCTAGTGGGTAGGGGAATAAGGGGTTAAAAATTTGGGTGAATAAAAGAAAAATAGGCTAAGGCTCAACATGGTTTTCTAAGCGGATCATCAACACTAAAATTGAGTATTGGAAGGGTTTTTGGCTTGAAAAGATATGTGAAAAGGGGTTTAAATCCTAAGGAATGTCAAGGTCCTCTAATCGTACCTATGACACCTGTCAATGTGATCTCGAAATGTATACCTGGGGCAAGTTCTAATTCAGAAATGCGTGCACCGGTCACACACAACAAACGAATAGTGAAGCATTTAAAATGAATGCTTATAAGGCTCAAATTCCTCACCGCAAAAATGGGTTATATGTGTCCAGTCGTGCGATGCCCCTCCTAGATCCTCATCTTAAATTGTTTAGAATCCGACATGATTTCGACCTTATATTTACCAACTTTTGACATACTTGTAAAAAAAATCTATACTCATTCTTGAAAAACTAATTGGCCAACTGAATGAGTGACAATTTCACTGTCGAAGTTTTAACCAATTTACTTTTATTGTGACTAAAAAAAGTTTAAAATTTTTGAAAATTTTGGAAAAATAAGGGTTGAAAATTTATTTTGAGGACTAGCATGTTTCTAGATCAACTTAAACAGATATTTTGACAGACGAGAGATATACCGCTATCCCACACTTAGAAATAAACATTGTCCCCAATGTTTCTACACTAAGTAGGGAGAAAATCCTGCACTTAGGGTTTTCGTTTAGGAAAAATGTGAATTTAAAAGTTATAAGCGAGGGGGATCCCACACTTAGAGATTTAGGTGGTAAATAGGCATATCGAAGTTATATTAAAGTAGGAAGAACGGGTTTAGGAGAGATACTTCCCTACGGACAGTGGGCACTGGATGTAGGACCATATTCGTGTAGGGTTGGTGTAAATAATTTGCTGGATTGTGAGGACCAGACTCTTTTCAAAGCTCATCCAATTCCTACGAAGATAAGGTCTGCAATGTCATAAAATACCATCATAATCATCAGTTTAACAACATAACAAGTCTAATGATAAATAAAGATAACTAAAGATAAAATAAGCTAGAAATCGTCTAGTAAATCATCCATGTCTGGATCAAATGCTGCAAGTGCGTCAGGATCTGGATCTGAAGTGAGTGATAAGGCAGCAGTGCGATCAGACACCATGGATGCATCAGCGGGATTCTGAGGTGGCCTAGCAGGAGCAACAGCAGTGGGAGGAACAGTCTGTGGTGGGGCAGCTGGGAAGAAGGACCAAGGTGGGAGAGCTGGCCTGGGACCCTGATCAAGATGATACGGATGGTTGGCGAGTTTCGCCAGTCCCATCGCTTCTCTGATTTCGGACTGAGAGCCACGCTGAATTGAAAGCTCACTGAGCATCGCCCAAGTCACCATCGGATCTGAAGTGGTAACTCCAAAGTCAAAAAGTGGGGCAGATACAGGAGCGGTCTGAGCATGCTCATCAGTAGTGGTGGTCGTCTTCTTTCTTTTTCCTCTGCGGGTCCTCTTCTTCTGTTGTTTCTGAGTAGCTTGTCCTGAAGTCTCAGCTGAAGCGTCCATCCTGAAACATAAAGATAAACAGGTAATGCTATAGTTTTAAAATGGGTATACAAATGCAAAATAATCAGATGACTTCAAGAAATGTTTGTTTAAATGTTAAAGCTTTGCGAGGTCATCTGTTCATTCGCATTTGTATACTATGAATAAAACTTATCTGATGTTTATGTAGGAGTGTGGCATTGTCAGATATTTGGGTTATCCTACATCGTTAGTTTAGGGATGCTAATACTAAAGCAAAAATAACTAAGAAATAAATAAAATAAGATAAGCAATGGGGTGCCTCCCAAGAGCGCTTGTTTAGAGAGTCTCTAGCTTGACTCCTTGTACCTACTAGTCGGCTCAAGGTGGTTCAATGATATAGACTTCCTCACCAGAGGGGAAATCTTCGATGTAGTGCTTTAAGCGATGGCCATTGACTTTAAAATTACCATCCGGGGCTTCTAGTTTGACTGCTCCGAAGGTAAAGACTTTTGATACAACAAATGGTCCGCTCCACCTTGATCTGAATTTGCCGGAGAATTTCTTGAAGCGTGAATTGAAGAGAAGAACTTTGTCTCTGGGCTTGAACTTAGAATGTTTGAGTTTAGCATCATGAGTATTCTTTGTTCGTTCTTTGAAGTGCAGAGAGCTATCATATGCTTGGTCTCTTAATTCGGCTAGTTCATTCAGTTGCATTTTCCGATGTGATCCAATTGCAGAAGGGTCTAAATTACAATCTCTTAGCGCCCAGTGAGCTTTATACTCCAACTCTATCGGCAGATGACACGCTTTTCCGTAGACTAGTCTGTAGGGCGTGGTTCCTAGCGGCAATTTATATACGGTTCTGAACGCCCATAGAGCATCGTCTAATTTTTCAGCCCATCTTTCCCTCTGATTAACTACGGTTCGTTCTAAAATTCTCTTGAGCGCTCGATTCGTCACTTCGGCTTGCCCATTCGTCTGCGGGTGGTAAGCCGTAGAGGTCTTATGGGTGACACCGTAATATTGTAATGTCCTCATAAACTGAGCATTACAGAAGTGTGTGCCTCGATCACTAATGATCGCCTTTGGAGTACCAAAACGTGAGAAGAGCTGCTTTAAGAATTTCACCACTACTCGGGAATCATTTGTTGGAAATGCTTGAGCTTCGGCCCATCTGAAGACGTAGTCGACAGCAACCATAATATACTCTTTCCCATATGATTTTGGGAATGGTCCCATAAAATCCAACCCCCATATCTCAAAGATCTCGCAAGCTTGGATGTTAGTAAGTGGCATTTCACTTCTCGATGAAATACTTTCAAACCTTTGGCAAGCACCGAAGCATTTCACCAAGTCGTGAGCGTCTCTGAATATAGTAGGCCAGTAGAAGCCAGAGTCATATACCTTTCTTGCAGTCATATTTGCTCCGTGATGTCCTCCAGTTGGTCCGTGATGACTTTGGTGAAGAATGTTCCTTGCCTCCCTCTCGTCTGCGCATCTTCTGATGATTTGGTCCGGGCATACTTTGAATAAGTATGGATCGTCCCAATAGTAGTTCTTTACGTCTCTAAAGAATTTGCGCCTTCTAGAGGTGGGCATTCCTTTTGGCACAATTCCTCCAACCAGATAATTTGCGTAGTTTGCGTACCAAGGGTTGTAAGTGAATTGAGATCCCTTTTGGTATCCTCCGATATTCATGAGTTGTTCTTCAGGAAACTGGTCTTGAATCTCTCTCTCATCAAGCTTCTCCATCGACGGATTTTCCAGTCGACTAAGATGATCTGCTGCGACATTCTCGGCTCCCTTTTTATCCTTGATTTCTATGTCAAATTCTTGGAGGAGGAGAATCCATCTAAGCAGTCTTGGCTTAGCGTCTTGCTTTTTGAAGAGATACTTCAAGGCTGAGTGATCTGTATAGACAATAGTTTTGGACAATATTAAATAAGAACGAAATTTATCAAAAGCGAATACTACCGCAAGAAGCTCTTTCTCTGTTGTGGTGTAATTCTCTTATGCATCAGTGAGTGTCTTCCTGGCGTAGTAGATTGCCTGAAACTGCTTCTCCTTCCTTTGCCCTAAGACAGCTCCAACAGCGAAGTCACTAGTATCGCACATGATTTCGAACGGAAGACTCCAATCGGGGGCGACCATGATCGGTGCATGTGTGAGCTGATCCTTTAAAATGTTGAAAGCTTTAAGACAGTTATCTGAAAAGACAAACAGAGTATCCTTCTCGAGAAGGTGCGTCATAAGTCGAGAGATCTTAGAGAAATCCTTGATAAAGCGACGGTAGAATCCGGCGTGACCTAGAAAACTGCGAATGGCTTTAACAGAAGTAGGTGGCGGAAGTTTGGCAATAGTCTCAACTTTGGCTTTGTCAACTTCGATTCAAGATTTTGATATTCGATGTCCTAAAACTATTCCTTCTTTCACCATAAAGTGGCACTTTTCCCAGTTTAAGACAAGATTTGATTCTTCGCATCGGGCTAGCATCCTTTCAAGGTTGGAAAGACAAGATGTGAAGGAATCACCGAAGACTGAGAAGTCGTCCATGAATACCTCCATACACTGTTCAATCATGTCATGGAATATTGCCACCATACACCTTTGAAATGTTGCAGGCAAATTGCATAAACCGAATGGCATGCGGCGGTAGGCAAATGTACCATATGGACATGTGAATGTCGTCTTTTCCTGGTCCTTTGGATCGAGAGGAATTTGAAAATAGCCGGAGAAACCATCGAGGAAGCAGTAATATTCATTCCCTGATAATCTTTCCAACATCTGATCGATGAACGGCAGAGGGAAGTGATCTTTCTGGGTGGCTTCATTTAATTTCCGGTAGTCGATACACACCCTCCAGCCGGTGATGGTTCGTGTAGGAATCAATTCATTATCTTCATTAGCGATAACCGTCATTCCTCCTTTCTTTGGGACAACCTGAACTGGGCTGACCCATGGGGAATCTGAGATAGGATAGATCAAACCAGCATCCAAGAGTTTGATAACCTCTTTCTTGACCACGTCTTGAATCTTCGGGTTTACTCTCCTCTGTCTCTGTATGAAAGGTTTGAAGTCGTTTTCCATGAGTATCTTGTGCGTGCAGTAATTTGGACTGATCCCTTGTATATCAGAAATCTTCCATGCAATCGCCTTCTTGTGTGACTTCAAGACCTGGATAAGTCTTGCTTTCTCTTTAGGTGAAAGACCTTTGGCAATTATGACGGGTAGATGTGAGGTTCCTTCGAGAAAAGCATATTCCAAGTGAGGGGGTAATTCCTTCAGCTTCAATTCTGGCGGTTCTTCGATAGAGGGTTTCATTCGAGCGATCTCGTCTCTTTGTAACTCGTCATACTCCTTTTGGAACTCTGATTCTTCTGGAGATGAGTCAGCTGTAGTAGCTGATGCTATTTCTACTAGTTCTGTCTCATTGGAAAGCGCGTTTTTCTTTAACTCGTATTTGCAGGTAGATGATGAAGAGGTTGCATTATCCTTAGTGATGATGACATCATTGTTGTCGGTGAGTGCGAACTTTTGAAATTGAGCTTTAGAAGAAGTACTTATGGTGATTTTTGGATTTGATTTCTCACAACCTTCAGATAGTTGTGGCAAAGTACCAGAATCCATCTCCTCGAAAGATTTGAGAATCTCAGCTACAGACGGAGACGATTCGGGTATCGAAAAAAACTGATTTCTTCTTAAAAGTGGGATAGGGATGCCTTCGCCTAAAGGAACAGCAACAACAGAGTTGTTCGTGGGAGAGTAGTTAGGCGGTGCTAAAGGATTCTTCATTTCAGGTAAGGGAAATAGCAGCTTTCTGGAAGGTGCTGAATGGTCGGAGATAGCCGAGCAGAGTCCGATGTTGTTCGGTCAAAGTCTTCTTTTGGTGATGACAGTGCTGGAGAAAGGTTCATTACTACTGACTGCTAAAATCTCCTCCAAATGCTCATCATATATTTCCTGCATGGCATCCACAAGACCAAGATCTTCTCCTATAGGGTGCTTCATCAACTTATCGACATTAAAGGTGACTTCCTCCGCTCCAACCCTCAGTTTCAAAGATTTTTCGTTTACATTTATCACAGCCTTGGCAGTGTTTAGGAAAGGTCTACCAAGGATGAGCGGAACGTGGGCATCTTCCTCAATATCCATAATGACAAAGTCAACCGGGAAGATAAATTTACCGACTCGGACCATTGTATCTTCAGCAATTCCTCGGGGGAGTTTAACTGATCTATCAGCTAATTGGATGGTCATTTGAGTGGGTAGCATTTCACCTAATCCTAGTTTCTTATAGAGAGAGTAAGGCATAAGATTGACACTAGCTCCTAGGTCAGCTAAGGCGTTACTAACTTGGATGTTTTGAAGAAAACAAGGAATAGTGAAACGGCCAGTATCTCCTAGTTTGGGTGGAAGGCCATGTAACATGACTGCTGAGCATTCAGCATCTAAGGGTAAACTAACTATTTGTCTTAATTTTTCTTTATTTGAAATGAGTTCTTTGAAAAACTTAGCACAACTAGGCCTCTCTACTAAAGTGTCTAATAGTCTAACGTTTAAGTGCAGGCTTTTAAACATTTCTAGATATTTCCCAAATTGTGCTTCCTGTTTCTCTTTCTTAAGCCTATCAGGGAAGGGTATCCTAGTTCGTGGAATGATTTCTGGGGCTTTAGGTGATACTGGATCTGGTGCAGTGACAGGGGTGTCACTAGGCACTGGATCAGTGGTCGGTTCAGAGATAGGAAGTTGATTTGAAGAACTATCTGAGGACTTCTCATTTCTGGTTTCTTTACCTCCTCTAGTGATGACCATGATTCCTCCTTGGTTCTCAACTTTTAAAAACAGTTGTTTAAGACTAACTTCCAGGTTTTTGACAAATCTTCTGATATTTTAAGTAAAGCATCAATTTTATCTTGAAAATCTATTACTTGTTTGTTTATGTTCATTTGATCAACTATGAAATTAGTCAAAGTTTCATTATAGTGTTGTTGAGAATTTACGGGGGAATCTGACATATTAGAGGATAAAGGTTGCAGAAACTGAGTAGGTGGGTTATTGGTAGGCCGCTGAATGAAAGGTTTAGAATGAAAGTTCGATTCAGGGTTTTTAACAGTAGTGACAAGAATTTCTTCCGTACTTTTACGAGGCTGAGGTGTAGAAGATTGAAGATCCTTGAAGACTCTGGAGAGATTGTCCACTTGAGCTTGCAGAGCTTCAAAGGATAGGTTTGAAGTACTAGTTACTTTCTTAGCCGGTTCGCCAAACTCCCAGTCATGTTGATGCATTGCTATCGTCTCAACTAGCTCCCAGGCTTCTTCAGAAGTGTGTGACATGAAATTTCCTTGAGAAGCAGCA
Organism: Pseudognaphalium luteoalbum; assembly: GCA_963422505.1. Lineage (NCBI taxonomy): Eukaryota > Viridiplantae > Streptophyta > Magnoliopsida > Asterales > Asteraceae > Pseudognaphalium > Pseudognaphalium luteoalbum. Next base: position 8,474,078 of record OY730194.1, read on the forward strand.
TCGAGGGTTGACTTGTGCTGAGGAGTCAGACCATGGTAGAATATGCAGATTAGGTTCGTCTTACCCATTTGATGATTCGGACATATGTTAAGCATCTTCTTAAATCGTTCCCATGCTAGATATAATGATTCATTGGTTTCTTGTCGGAAACTGACGATGTCATCCTTGAGCTTGGTTTGCTTAGAAGGAGGGAAAAACTTAGCCATAAACTTAGTAGCCAACTCTTCCCAAGTATGAATCGAATTGGGTTCGAGTTCATCAAACCATGTTCGAGCACGCGAATATAAAGAATAGGGAAAAAGATATAGTCGGGAGGCTTCTCTTGAAATCCCTGATTGCTCACAGGAATCAGAAAGATTGATGAATCTATCCAAATGTGAATTTGGATCATCGAGCAGAAAACCGTGAAATTGGCAGAAGGTTTTGAGTAACTTGAAAACGCTAGGCTTAATTTCGAAGTTTTCGTTGGGCAGCACGATAGGTCCTCTTCCTTCCAGTAGTGGTGCACAGGTTGAGGCGAGAGTAATACGATTCGTCATAGCTGATGAAGTTCGGGTTTGGTAGAAAAGAGAGTTTTGGAAAGGAAAGAACGGAAAAGGAACTTTCGGATGATATTGATCTTCCGAAAGGATCGCTAAATAACTAAGACAACTAAATTCCTAAATCGGTCGTTGTAGTCCCCGGCAGCGGCGCCAAAAAGCTTGATGCCAGCCGAACGGTCGGTTTTTTAGGAATCGCTTCCTGTCGTTGCGGGCCTCCCGCTTGGCTGGATTAGTGGGTTTTAAAATTTGTTTTTGCTGGGCCTAAGTATACTAAAGCTATGGGTGAGTACAGCGATAGGTATGACCTAGGGTCATTCTTCAAACTACAACGGGCATGGGATCTAGGACTTTAGTTATCTATGGGGATTTATCTAGGGTTTAAAAGAGGTTTTGGTTTTAACTAACTACTAATTATCTAAAATTAAATTAAAATAAAGTAAAGTGGAGGTGAGGTGGCAACGAGAACTTATAGGTGAAGCGAGTGTTTACTATGATAATTACTCATGCTATTTAGGGGTAGTTAATGGGATAAAGCCTTAGTTAGGATGACAGCAATATTTCCTAATGAGCCATAACTCCTAGCCTATTATCTATCTAACGTAGAGTTGTCCGCAATAAGATAAATAACATGTCACGTGGATAACAGTTATGGAATGTAAACTACACCGGAAGTTGTCCCAAATGTAGCAACCAATTTAACCAACAACCATCCTCGAGTCTTGTTCCCCAATCTCGGACATTTGAGATATCCGAATCATGGCATGAATTGTTGAATAAACAAAAACATGAACAGGGGTTTCCTACCGGGACAAGTTGGGATGGTCTAGTCTAACGGCTGATTAAATTGTTCATCATTATTTCATATAAATCATTTTAACTATTCTATGCATGTCAAACTGGTGTATGCAATTGATAAATATTCGAAAACCTAATCATGTAACTAATCAGCATAACAGATACTAGCATGCAAACCCTAAGCAACAATCAAACAAGAACATGCAGAAAGGCAGCATAGCAGGGATCAATTATGCAGAGTGACGGGGTACATGATTAAGTCACAAGTGTCCTGAAAGTTCTCTCTAAGACACTTGTTAAATGACCTGAATCTAATCTATCTCTAATCCTACGCTCCGTGTCTCCCTCCGGTAATATTTCAACCAGGAGAACACCGGCCATGTCGAGTTCAACGATCATCAGACACAGAATAATTAGCGGCATACAGCTAGCAATTGGCCAAGCCTAGAAGGATGTTACTAACCACAACATAAGTTGGATAGATAAACATTTGAGATTCAATTCATAGATTCAAATATAATCCAACAGCATATAGACAGAGTAACAGCATGATTTAAGTATAACTACCCTAGCATGGCAACTATCATAGCAAACACAGATTTTTCTAGCTAAGCATGGCAATAATCCTAGCAAGTAATTCTAAACAAGTATAGCAACAGCACAACATTATTTAAAATAACAAGATAGAGATTATAATAGAACCTGACAAAGCGTTATTACAAATCGTGCGACACCGCAGTCTCGGAGCACCTCCGTTACAAGTAAGCTACTAATCTACTAGCTTAACTAACCTAATTAACTAACTAACTAATTTTTAGAGAGAGAATAGTGAGAGAAAGTGTGTGTGTAGTGTAGTTGTTGTTGGATGATGAAATGAGGCTTGTATTTATAGACATCGCACAGCCGTATTCGTAGACCGTATCCAAACCTTCAAACGCACAACCGTATCGCAAAGGCGAATAAAAATCAGCTTTTTATCACCCAAATGCACAATACGGCTGAGCTGGACCGTATACGGCTAAACTGGACTGTATACGGCTAAACTGGACCGTATACGGCTGAGCATAGGGTGAATACGGCTGAACTAGGCCGTATACGGATGAGCACAGGCCGTATACGGTCTTTGCAGGCCGTATACGGTCCAGGCCCAGCCGTATACGGCCTGGTTCAGCCGTATGCTGGTTCTTCGGTTCTTCGTTTCTTCGTTCGGGCGTAACTTCTTCGTCGTTTATCCGTTTTGAGCGTTCTTTATATCCACGCGTTCGTATTTTCCTAACAAAGAAAATGACATAAGTTAGAGGTCATAATTCTTTGTGTGGCTCAAAAAGTGCTAGAACGAGTGAACGAGAATGCTTATGATCGTATTCGTTAGATTTATCGTGTTTTTCGACCAATTTAGTTGAATTTTGAAACATCGTCTATATTTTGACCCATGTGACGAGTTTTAATGATAAAGTATCTATTTTGATTAGTTTCGTCACATATTGGGCTAAAAATGTAAGATTAATGCATGTAAAAACATGACTTTTTGCGTGTTATCATTGACCTAAAGCGTATACTTCTGTCGTCGTAAAGTTCGCCTTCTACTAATCAATGATAATTATCTTGAAAATGTGTACGACCCGTTGGTGATGGTTGTAATAATAATTCAGAAGTATTATTATTATACGTTTCATTGTATTGTATACTTATCAGGTATATGTGTATCATATTCGAGTATCATTGTATAAGGTTTGGTTGTTGTATGTGTTCGACACTTAGAGAAAAATGTACTTTTAAGGTTCTGTCTTATGTGACACTGGGTGCGACACTAGTGTGGATTGCGACACAGGGCGTTGTGTCGTAGCGTGGGAATTGCAATAAGTATGCGACATAAAGGGTTGTGTGGCACCATACGACATTGGGATTCGTTTGCGACATAAGTCTGGTGTCGCAAGTTGCGACATAATCATTTGTTGCAACATCAGGCTTTGTGTCGCACCATGTGACATCGAAATTTGTTTGCGACGTAATTGTTGTGTCACAGGTTGCAACATAGTTAATTTTGGCGATATAGTGGCTTCAATACCATATAATTTATTAGCAAGGATTTATAACTATACATTGCATTCAACATTTCATAGTCATACCACTAATTTCATGGTTTATTTCAACATCTAAACACCTTTAGGTTCACATAGTATCACTATTAATCCTAGTCAATACTTTGACTACTCAATTCAACACATATTCTGTCATTTGGAGTTCATTCAAAACTACTTATGACGATAAACGTCTCAATTAATATTTCTGTCTTTACATCAATATGTAACAATTATCAATGACTCATAACTGGGTAATCATATCAGTCTGACTCAATTAACTTTACTATTAAGCATCGTAGCAAAGTAAACAATCCAAGTTAATTTAAATCCAGGAAAGTTTATCGTGGATTACCTGATTCGCTTAACCATAAGATATAGAAGAATGTTGTGAGTACTGGTCAATACTCATACCCTGCCTTCTCTGTCTCCAAGACAACATCTCATAAGTTGTTAAGTGTTAGCAGATATCGGACTAACCTATTCCTATACAATAACCAAATCTCATACCGTGGAATGTTTGACTTAACACAAGTTTAGATTTGGGATTGAACATCTTGTCCAATTCACCCAAACCTATGCTCTGATACCAATTTATAACACCCCTCTTTTCAGAACCAATTTGAACTTTGTTATTTAAACATTTATATCTCAGAAGCGTAAGTCCTAAACATACATTTCATATTATATATAAAAAGTTAAACCATTTCAAGTCAGATTTTTTCAAACCATATACAAACAGGTTATATCTATATAAAACAAAATACTACATATGGGTGTTATATAATTCCCAAAGATACATTGATTTAATCAAATCAATATTAGAGTATACGCTCTGTTGTCAAACATTCCATTTCAAATCAACAGCTTCTTGCCCACCCTGTTATCTAATAATAACCCGCATCAAGTATTAAAGTGGGGGATTAGCTCAAAGCTAAGTGAGTAGACATGTAAACAACAGTCTAACTTAGCAATAACAAATCTTACAACAAGATAATAGTAGACACATAATATCAATGAGGATCGGTGGCTCTTGAGAAACCATCCTGCCGCGGTGGCTCTCAAAGAACACTTACCGTCAATCTGTATGGCCAATACATAATAGACCGATAGTTTGATACTAATTTCATACGACCTAATTTTCTGTTAACGATATGTACTAGGAAATTCCTTTCGTCTATCAATAGCAACAAAGCCCAACATCCTGCTGACCTCAATAATCAATGCTCAAAGGTATCAGACTCATTAGTCTTTCGTCTATCAATATCAAGTGATCACATATTCACATACTCATCATGGCAATGTATCAGACTCATTAGTCTTTCAACAATATTATTATAGTTAAACCATAATCATCATGGTAAATTAAAATAGTATTAATACATTTACCCGTTGTAACCAAACCTGTTACAATTAAATCACACTGAGGGTACGGATCCACTCATCGTTACCTCACCCGCTAGCTCAGAACTCTAATATTACTAAGCCTTCTCCCGTATCTGAGAATACAATTAAACAAATGAGTTAGTAACTCGTCCCATAACTAATAACTCATTTCATAATCATATAATATATCTTGATACATGGTATCAAAATACTAAACAATAACTAGTTGTAATAACTTGGTCAAATCATTGGTTAATAATGATAACAACTCATTATTCCATGAGTAGTTCATATCTTACTTTATCTTAATCCTGTGACTACTCAATTACATGTAAATCAAATGTATCAATATGCGTAATCCATATAATAAACAATAATTGAAGGGTTAATGGTGCAGATCGGGTATGAACTTATCACTTTTTACCGAGTTAGGGTATGAACCCAATTTATTACACATGTCGGTAACAAACTTTCAAATTATGTTTCGAGTTAGGGAACGGACTTTTTTTCCACCTAACTCGAAACATAATTTGAAAGTTCGTTACCTAACTCGAAACATAATTTGAAAGTTCATTACCGACCTCAAAACATAATTTGAAAGTTCGTTACCGACCTCGAAACATAATTTGAAACATAATTTGAAACATAATTTGAAATGAAAAAAAAGTTTGTTACCTAACTCGAAACATAATTTGAAAGTTTGTTACCGACCTGTGTAATAAATTGGGTCCATACCCTAACTCGGCAAAAAGAAAAAAGTTTGTTTCCCAACTCGAAATAAAATTTAAAAGTTTGTTACCGACCTGTGTGATAAATTGGGTTTATACCCTAACTTGGCAAAAAGTGATAAGTTCATACCCGATCTGCGCCATTAACCCATAATTGAATTGTAAATATCGTTCATACTAGGTTGTAGTTTAATTAGCCATAATTCAGTAATCCCATTTCATAATGGTTACGAAAACTAATACCGATTCAGAAACCTTACCAAAATGAAAAACACATGAGTACCTGCCGGGTACTATTATTACCCGTCGGGTAACAAGAACAAACAGCCGGGTACATTAAGAACCAGCCGGGTGAATTAAGTTTTGGGGTAACACAACAATGTCTCATTTTAAAGTTTAGAGTATCCGTCGGGTGACCCAATTACCGGGTACCCTCAGTACATGAACTACCCGCCAGGTAGGTTTGTTACTAGTCGGGTTCCTTGCCAAACACCACTACCCGCCGGGTAAGGGTAGTACCCGTCGGGTACTCCCTTCGTCTCAGCGACCTACAACAGTTTCAAAACCCAAAACCCGAATTCTAAACCAACCACATAAAAACCCAGGTTCTATAATCAGTCCTATATTTTAATGATCATCAACAAACATCATATATCACCAAATAACATCAACAACATGATTTCAACCTCAATTTCATCTATAATTCATAAACCCTATAGTTATACAAAATTCATGTTTATAACTTAATAGAACAAACAATAACTTACAATTAGTTGATGAACAAGATGAGGATGATGATAACTTGAGACAAAATCAAAGCCACAACCTTATTGATGATTTTCAAGATTTTAGGTTTAAGGTCCTTGTTGTAAGTTTTCAAAAGAATGAAATGAATTAGGCAAAATGGAAAAGAAATAAAAGTTAGGCCGGCTTCCCCTCTTTTAGACCAACTCCAAACTAGTATAATTTTATTCTCCTTCTAAATCTATTGTCTGAAACCTAAAAACCAATTACGATTTCAACAATTTTATTTTACCTTCAACTTTGAAATGTTAAAACAGACAACAATTTACTAGTCACAATAAGTCATTTGACTTTTGGCTAATCATTCATAATAAACTTAACACAATAAACAATTTAATTTCCTAACACATTAAACAATTATTTAAAGTTGGGAAATTACTGAAATGCCACTAGGCCACTAAGAAGAATGTTACAATAAGTTTGTTATATACAATGAAAATCCGAGTAGTTCGTTACATAACATGAATATTAGATCATAGTTTGATATATTTCCACATACTAAACCTAAGTTATAAGTAATATGTGCTACTGATACTGATACAAATATTAATTATGTTGGGTTGGGTCTAAAAGTCGAATGGGTGAGAATTGTTTGTTGAAAGTGGGTGGGTCTAAACGTCAATGTGAGCAAAAGTTTTGATGGTCATTTAGAATGGTAGATAAATGGAATTAATGTAAATAGATACCAGGGTTATTCAAAATATTCTGAAATCAGAAAATTGAGTCGAAAACCGGTAGAATCGAACTGAATTTCGGTTAAATGAACCGACTTATTTTCGTTTTTCGGTTAATCGTACCGATTTTTTGTGTGTGTTTCAGTTCATGATTTTGACATAGACGTGAAAACGGTAACCGAAAAAATTGAAAGTGTTATATATAGTTTTAAATATATGTATATATTGTACATTTTATATTTATATATAGATATCTACACTTGTATAATAAAATCATTTGTATTTATTTTTCACTAATTTTAATACTCCATGTAATTTACTAGCTTAATTTTGGCCTAATATGGTATTTACTACTACTTAATTTCTTATTATATTCAGACGGCTTACGTACGTGTAACATAAATACACAATTATAAATGGTAAAATAATTATCGTTTAATATTTCTATTATCAGAATATTTTAAATATAGTGAACACTAAAATATACTATATATTTGTGTGTTATTAATTACTTTTTAAATAAGTATTAACTAATAGATGGTTTATTTGAATAACCGATTAACCAAACTGAAAATGCAGGTAACCGATTTCCGATTAATCAAATTTTTCGATTTCAATTTACATTCAAAAATATTTCAAATCGAGATTTCAGTTAAACGGTCTCTAGTTAACCGAGTCTCCGATTAACCGTCTACTAACACCCTAATAGATAGGTCATAGGTGATTGGTGTATTTCTTTCTTTGAGTATTATTAATAAAAAGTTTGCCTTTTTTAAAAATTATTATGTTGGGCTGGGGCTACTAACATGTAACTTTTCCTAAATATAGAGGGTAAACATGTAATTTATCTACTTAGTGGGTTTGGCTCGAAACCAGAAAGTGGATTTTATTTGTAGGAGTCACTACTTACTTGTTGGTAACGGTTAAAGTACCTTTGACAAACTTAGTTACTTGGTCTACTAACCAAATTAAAATAATCTACCCCATGATAATAATAATAACAATAATAATTATATATGTCAAAAACTATAAATATATAAGCAATATATTTTTTAAACTTTAAATGAAATTCATTAGTGTTTAACGCAACCCGTGGTGCTTATGTTGATTCGATACGAATATATTAATTATTATTATTATTATGTTTTATAAATCGTATAATATTAAAAAATTATTATTATACCTTAGCTAAAAACATGATTGACATGGTATATGCCAAACATTACTCTTTGAAAGTTTAGTGCTCACATAGCTAACATATAATATAATATAAATAAATTATAATCATATATTTTTAAGGTCAAAAATTCGGAAAGTAAAACCACCTAACTTTTACTAAACGTGTAATTTCACTCATCACTAAATACAACAAAAAAAAACCCACTAAAGAAACGTTGTAAACATGTTGTTATTTGAATAAATATATATTACTACGTAGTAAATTAGTTTAACGGAATACACAGGTAATTATTAATTATTATTTTTGAACAATATTAGTGCTATATAAAAGGGTAAATTACATTCTCCGTCCAAGTTTTTCACTCTCGGTCCCCGTATCGTTTTTGCGGGTCGGTTTCAAAAATTTTAAGAGTATATTATTAATTTCATGAGGATGAAGGACTCAAATGAACAGAGGATTTCATATTTATACTTTAAAAAAATAATCAGCATACCATTTTCCCAAAAAACTGTCATTGTAAAATACGTACTATAAATTTTAAATTTTGAATCTTATATACAAAAGTTCCAATTTTGTAATTTATACAAATTCTTATGAATGAATAAACCAACTATATTACTCGATCCATCTCAAAATAAATGTATACGTTATTATTTATATCAATTCAAAGATAATTGTCTGTTTTGCTAAAAATAAATACTGAAAATTATTGAACTTCTCTCACTCTCATTTATTACTCTTAGACATTTATTCATTAAATAAATTCAGTCAAAGGAGGATTAATGATGTATATTTAAATTTTAATGAGGTACAAATCAATACTCATATATAGGGATGAGCATGGTACAGAACCGGTACCGTACCGTACCAAACCGGTTGGTACCGCTTTTTATTTTGGCCATAATGTGAGTACCAAATACCATACCAATTTAAATGGTATTGGTACTGATACGGTACGGATACTGGAATGGTAAAAAATGGTATTATACCTGTTTGGTACCGGATATATAAAATAACAAGAGTGAACAAGATTCGGTTGTAAAAGTGGTACAACACAAATACATAGAATCACCTCAATACCAAACTCGGCCAAGTATGATAACTTAAACAAAGAAATGACAAAAAAATCTTCATGTTTATGTTTTCGAAATAAAGTACCCAATAGTCCATATTGTCACATTAATTCATCAAACACCAAATTATCAATAACAACATTGATTATATTATAACATAAATAAATAAAGTTGACAATTATGATATGAAACAAATAAAATAAACATGATCCTAAATGATGATTCTCATTACTTAAAGTGTCGTAAATTGTAACCATATAATTTTATATGTTTGCGTATAAAGGATATAGGTACTTTAATATTCTTTATTGTTGTTGTTGTTGATGATGATGATGCCGATGGTGGTTGCATATTATGATGACGATTGTAGTTTATTGTGATCCTAATAATTGACGATGATTAGAATTTTGATTTTGTGAATGTTAAAAACTCATAAGTCGCGGTATATATAGCATGTGTTATCAGCAGTCATTTTTATTTGTTAATAGACAATATTATTGTATAATTATATAGTGGTTAAAAGATAGAATGTTATATAATGGTACCGGGTACTAAATCGAGAAAATACCGGTACCGTACCGAAAGTACCGCATCTAAAAAAAATAAGTTTTATAAGTACCGAATACCGTACCATTTGAAGTGGTATGGTACCGGTACGGGTACAAGACCGGTACAGTATGAGTACGGTATTGGGACTGTGGTACTAATGCTCATCCCTACTCATGTACCATGAGTCGATGATATAAACCGTTATTATTAATATATTGAATAGAAAACGTATTATCGGCGCATAGCTTGAGGATGGAAACATGATTCAGTCAACTAGTGACATGCTCACATGAAGCACACATTTTTGTCCTACTAAAGATCATTTTATAGAACAATAACAGAATCTTTCACAAATTTCAAAACAACCCCATTTGGGTTCTCATCATTTAAAATTTACCCTTTTTAAAGCTTAAAAAATCAACTATATCGTACAAGTCACATTGCATACTTTACAAGATAACAAATATAGAGCCAACAAAAATATATATATATGCATATATAAAAGACTAGTGAATTAGGCAAGCCACATAGAGAAAGGTAAGTCAGAAATGGGAAGAGGGGAGTTGTGTTCTAATTTTAGAAATGTGGTCTTTGACAAAATAGTGAATTCATGGGAAAACATGGAGAGAAACTTGAATGATTCTATTTCGAATAGTAAAATTGGCAAGTACTTCAAGTTGCAAGCTAGGAAGACTTGTTTCACCAAGGAACTACGGGCCGCAACCGCAACGTTCCTCACGATGGCCTACATCATCACCGTTAATGCCACAATCCTAGCCGATTCAGGTGGGACGTGCAGCGTTTCTAACTGCACGCCACCACACTCCAACCACACAATCACGGTTACTTTACCGGATTGTGTGTTCAAGCCCAATAAAGGTTACGAAGATTGTCTCGCGAAGACAAAGAATGATCTTATTGTCGCTACCGCCTTGTCATCAATGATCGGCTCGTTAGCCATGGGGATATTTGCCAATTTGCCACTAGCGTTGGCTCCCGGAATGGGACCCAACGCTTACTTCGCTTATAATTTGGTGGGATTTCATGGGTCCGGGCCCATTTCTTATGAAACTGCTATGGCCATTGTGCTGGTTGAGTCTTGCATTTTTCTAATCATCGCCACTTTTGGACTCCGTGCCAAGCTAGCTCGGTTGATACCTCGATCGGTCCGGCTAGCTTGCGCGGCTGGAATCGGGCTTTTCATAGCTTTTGTAGGCTTACAAGCCAATCAAGGTGTTGGCCTTGTAGGTCCAGATCCTAACACCTTGGTAACAATAGCAGCATGCACAAGTAAAAATCCGATCACCGGAGCATGTACTGACGGTATCATGCAAAGCCCGACGTTCTGGTTGGGCTTAGTCGGGTTTTTAATCACGTGTTACGGTTTAATGAAGGATATTAAAGGAAGTATGATTTACGGTATCTTGGTCGTAACCTTAATATCGTGGATTAGGTACACATCCGTAACTACATTTCCCGACACACCTTTAGGCGATGCAAATTACCTTTACTTCAAAAAAGTTGTAGATTTTCACAAAATCGAGTCTACTTTAGGTGCAATAAGCTTCACTAATTTTAATCAACGTGAAGTTTGGGTTGCCCTTTTTACATTACTATACGTAGACATACTTGCCACCACGGGCACATTATATACGATGGCCGAACTAGGGGGCTTTACCGACCAAAAAGGCGGTTTTGAAGGAGAATATGTAGCGTACATGGTTGATGCAGGGACCTCGATCGTGGGGTCCACGCTCGGGGTCTCTCCAATCGCAACATATATAGAATCCTCAGCTGGGATTCGAGAAGGTGGACGGACAGGATTAACCGCCATTATTGTTGGATTTTATTTCTTATTGTCGATATTTTTCATACCGCTATTTAGTAGCGTGCCACCATGGGCCATCGGTCCATCTTTAGTGATGGTTGGGGCGTTGATGATGAAGGTGATCAAAGATATCGACTGGAACGACGTTAAAGAAGGTGTGCCTGCGTTTGTGACCATTTTACTCATGCCTTTAACGTACTCGATTTCAAATGGGATTATAGGAGGGATTGGGATGTACATTGCTCTTAATTTGTATGATTATGGAGTTTGGTGGTTCAAATGGTTGATCAAGATGAAGAAGATGGTTTCGAAAGAGCAAAATCAAGTTTCGGCTACTATTGCAGCTGATCGAATCGTTGAGGTTTTGTAAATATATCTTTAGTAGCAGAACTTGAAATCTCTGTCTTTTTTAGGGGTGTGGTTTTAATCGCGGCGCTATGTCTAGAAAAAATGACAAAAGATGCACGAGCTACCACGAGAATGGATTTCTATGGCCGTTCGTGCATCTTTTGATGATATAGCTAGCTTAGGGTTTATTTTTCTTTGTTCATGTTTTGGTGTGTTTCCTTAGTTATCAACTTTGAAATGTAATGTTAAAATCTTTTATGCAATCACCTAGTTATTTGTTTCTGCTTCAAAGTTTACAATATTTTCAAGATTTTGATGACTCGAATAGATTTGTGGGTTAAAAATAAACCGCAAATTTTCGGTATTGTATATGTAATATTTTTTTCCGCGTGTCATCTATATAAATATAAGGTGCCACTTGTTATCCTTACAAGTTGACACGTCATCAAAATACAAACAATGACAAGAAATATGAGTTTATTACACACACAATGTACGTACGAATAGTTGGATATACACTATGAATGTCAGGTCATAGTTAATTGCATATTTGCGCACTTACCGCTAGATCTGTAGTGAAGGTGTAAAATTAGCAATCAATAGCAATGTATTGGGCAACTGTATATCAAACAATCACTGTATTATTAAAACAGATAACACAGTCACATAGAAAACCATTCCTTAATTGACAAAGCTACAACTCTTGGTGAAAGATCTGAAGTAGTCGAGAAGCTGATGGTTGCTGTTAACAATCGAGTCGAGTATCAAGAATACTCAAGCTTAACTCGTTTATTAATTACTTTCGATCTCAAGTTATATTTCACGATTAGCTTATGGTAAAATGACAACAATATCATTCGTCTATTGTAACATCTAAAGTTCAATATTGCGTGTGTCAGGACTCTTCAAAGGATATGAATTGAATTTATACATGCCACAAAGCCCGTCTGGTTCGGGAATTAGCTGCATACGTACATATCCCTTCTCTCCCCACCCTTCTCCCCATGAGTTCTTGACGATAATATACTTCATTCCTTCTGGTGTCTCACCGTATCCAACAGCTAACATAGCGTGATTGGTATTGGTTCCACATGGTCCCGTAAAAACTCCCTGTGAGAAACACCATGGAATGAGATGGAAAGAATGAGAACAATTACAGTGACCTTTTTGAATTGGACATTGATCATAAGGACTTTTATGTTACCTCCTTATAAAACATGAAATCACTCGATGCGTCCATGCTAATACATATGGGCTGGTGTGCAATTGCTCTCACTAATGCTTCCCCGTCGTTGTAAGGGACATACTTGACCCCATCAAGTGTCACCGAGTGATGTCCAAACTGAATGCGAATATATTTTTAACAAACGTTTATTTTATATCATTCAACCATTTATAATATGCTATGTTTTCGATTGAAATTGTGATATACAATGTTTGATTCTACTATACCTTTGCTTTACAACACACTTCTTTTTTTCCTGTGTAAGGGTAGCTCTCCTCTGTTGCTAGACCTCCATGTTCTGTGATGAACTTGAATGCTTCACATTTCAGGCCTCCATCACATCCCTTACTTGTCTTGGAATCACAGTCGACGAGTTGTTGTTCTGATAACCGAGTTAGTGTTCCTGTTCTAATCGCGTTTATTCCTTCTACTGCACCAACTGCCGCAAAAGCCCAACAACTTCCTATATGGTTGCGACCCAACATGACACTTCAGGGTTAATAATGATTACAATTTACTCACCTTATTTTAGTACATATTAATAAAAGTTTCTTTAAATTATGATTTAAGTTAAAATAGTTTTATGCATCTACATATAGTTTTTGATTTAATGAGAAAAGAAGGTATTACCGCACATCCCTTGATCCTTGACAGGGGTGACGGCGTTATGATTTCTCCAATCAATCTCTTTTGGGACATTAGTATCACCAGCATATGAGGAATTCAACTCGCTGGGCTTAAGAGGTCCTCTAAGCGCATATAAATGCTCAATCTTTGAGTCAGCATACGTGCTAGTAAACTCGCGCGTAGTTAAGTCTGCAAACCTATTCAACTGCAACTTATATGGCCGATTCATCTTGTTTGAGGTGTGAACACGTCGCACGTTGGACTTGAACACATTGAACCGCTCGGGGCCTTTTGCCTCCACTTTATGGTGACTCCTCCACCTATTGTACATCCCCTGCAATCCTTCCTCCGATTCAAGTTCTTTCTCATCGTACTCAAAGCTCTCCACAACACCTAAAATCAAAACTAATGAAAGTGAAAGTAAAATGAACTTGTTGAATTCCATTTTTTGCAGGCTAATTTCTTGGATTTTGGTTTCAAAACTTTGGGATTATTTTATTTAATTATAGGAAAAAATTTCAACAAAGATAGCTAGTGCGATCATACAACCAGGCTTCTTTTTCGTTTCAAAGATAGAATACGCAAGTTTTCTCCTTCCATAGTTTTAGGATTTTGAATAGGTGAAGTGATTATGATTTATGAATGTGGCCATGCATCGTCTTCATTTCTTCCAAATGTTGCCTAAAATTAGGGACGTCCCATGGATTTTTACGAAAAACTAATAGTTGATACCTTCTTGTGTCACTACTTTTAGCAAGATACTCTCCATATTATTGATCGTTTACGTATGTAGCATGATACTTTTTTTAGCGCGCATGTAGAACATCGACAATTAAAGGATAATAATTGCGAAAAGAACCAGACTAGGGATAAAATCGGCAAAAGTAATCTTGTACATGTGTGGTCCGGTCCTCGGTTCTCCTTACCCCATAAATTCGGTTCTCGGGTCGGTCCGGGTATATCTCGGTTCGGTCCGGGTATGGACCATGCACAGGCCTAGTACCATCAAATAATTAAGAGCATACGGTGTGGGGAGGTTGGCGTCGGCGTTTTTCATCAAAAACGCCGTCGGACGGCGTTTTTCCGCCCCGACGATAGCGTTTTGAACGGCGTTTTGGTGCCGTTTTTCGTGCGCCGTGCGAAAGTTAACGTTGCGACGAGGAGCGTTTTTCTTATTTAACTCAATTGTTTTGGCTGCATTCGACAGGGAGTGAACGGTTGGGAACAAAAAAAACAAAACAAATTCACATTCCAAACAATTTCATTCTTTCTCCTATATATTCAACACAACAACACATATCACAACACAACAACAAATATCAAAAACTCTCATCCCATTTCACACTTCCAAAAACACTTCCAAATATTCTCAAAAAAATCTATATAATTCACCTATTTTTTTAACAATGTCGAACAACCAAAACAACCCGTATCATTTACAATCCACTTGGAACCCATTCACGAACGATTGGGAGCGACCACAAAGTTCACAATCTTCCAACCCACCACTCCAAGGTTTTGCACCATACGCTCCCGTCTACAACCAAACCCCATACAATCCCGTCTACAACCAACAACCACGTTCTATGCCGCCACTACCGCAAATGTCACCCGAGGATTACCACCAGTTTACATTGTGGCGCCAAAGTCAACAAGCCCCCGACGCTTTTTCCGTTGAAGACACAACTCCGACGCCCGAGGCACCCAAAAAAGGCAAACCCAAAAAGTCTAAAAAAGACTCCCCGGCTAAACCCAAAAAAGTATTTACAAACCGCAACCTTTGGACACCCGAGGACGAGCTTCGTTTGGCTCAAAGTTGGATTTCGGTATCGGAAAATTCCCAACGTGGCACTGACCAAGACGGGTCTTCTTTTTGGTATCTCGTGATGGATTCCTACAATGCCCGCAATCCACCATTCCAACGCGGAAAAGACGCGTTGTCTTCGAAATGGCGTTCTTTAAACGCGGATTGCAACAAATTTCAGGGGGTTTATAAAAGGCTTGACGACCAAAAAAGGAGTGGTGAAGGCGCCGACGATTTGTTGATCCGTTGCCACCATCAATACAAGGTGGAAAACGATCAGAAAAGTTTCACAAACTTGATGGCGTGGGAGTTTTTGAGAGATAAGCAAAAGTGGCTCCATCCCTCTGGTTTTGTCGTTGGTAGACGCAATGTACCCAAGCGCCGTGATACGGTTAGTTTGGAAGATTTGGATTTTGATCAGGTCGGTGCGCAAGAAACCCCAAACCCGAATGAAGATTTATTTGGAGACGATCCGTATCCACGTCCGGCAGGAAAATCTAGGAAACAAAAGTCACAAAAAACATCGTCTGGTTCAGCAGCTTCCTCCCGTGCTTCTTTTGACGAGTCACTTGCGACAACATTCGAGGGGATGCGAAGCGATAAACAAGGGTACTACGATACGAAGGATCTCGAGGCAAAACTGCAAATATTGTCCATGCCGTCTGAAAATTTACCGGATCAAGCTAGGTACATTTTGGAAATGGAGAAAAGGAAAATTTGCGAGAAAATGGGATGGCCGTATGGAACGGGATCGGGCGGTGGTGCTTCGGGGTCGGGATCCGGGGCCGGTGGTGATTGATTGTATTTTCTATTTTTAGGACTTTAAAAATGGTGTGTTTAAATTATGTATTTTTTAGGACTTTTTAAATAGTGTGTTTTAATTATGCATTTTATTTTTTAGGACTTTGTAATTTTTTCCCTTTTGTTTTAATGAAATAAATGTAGTTTTTATTTAATATATTTGTTTTTTATATATTATTTATACAATTATCTTTATTTAACAAATAAATAAAATAAATAATAAAATATTCCAAAACACTGTCCACAACACTGTTACCACACCCCAAAATTTTAACTCACAACACAACAACAAAAACACTGTGAACACAGTGTTACCACACCGTATGCTCTAAACCAATCATCAAGTTACAATAGAAGTTAAGATTTTTCCAACTTAGACCTTGTAAAAATGTTAAATAACTACAGTGGCTAAATTGCGAAAGATTCAAACTAAAGGGTTCAATAGTGAAATATAATATACGCTTCATTAAACCCTCAAATCCTTAAACCGCCGTAAACCACCGTAAGTTCGATCCAACAAATGGCGTTAACGAATCTAATACTGACGGTCGCCGGAGTGAGCGCCGTGATTCTGCTGTTGAGAACCGACGTTAAACAATCAGCTTCAATCTTAAAACGCAACGTTCGTCAGATTCGTCACTGGCTTGAAGAAGAATCTGCTTCCGCCGCTAAGTATGTTTTTAATCACACGCTCACACTAATAATTTCGTTAATTGATTATATGTTGTTAGTTCATGTTATATATTACCGGTTTGATAATAAAAATTGTACCTCTGGAATTGTAGAAAAATAGGGTTTCAAAACTGGAGACATATACCCTAGGTGTTTGTGACTGTTTATCAGCTTATTACGTTTCGATACAACAGATAAGTAGTTTTGATTGTTTAATAGGAACGAAAATAACGTTTATGTCTTAGAGATCTTAGCTGTTTGATAGATGCTTATACAAAATTGCTTATATTTGTGGCAATTGTTTGAGTGTTTATCTGATTTTTGATTAGTTTGTTATATTTTTAAATAAACAGAATTTGTAAACACTCAGAACCACTGCGGTAATTTACCTGATTACTATGTTACGTTACCGCAGAAGCAACCATCTCCTGTGCTGTGTTTTTTGTTAAAGCTTGTTATGTGCAGTTTCAATAAGCAACCTCAAACATACTCATAGTGAAACTTATAGTCAATTATTGCATCTTATGGAGACACTGTAATTTATGTCATTGATTAGTTCAATAAAACTGTATTGAAGCTTTGGTGTCAATTTATGTAGTTAGAAAGTTAAGTTTGACTTAACCATGCCGTAGAAGATTCATGGTTTAGTCGCCCTCATTGTTCGAATTTGAATGGATTGTAGAAGTTGATATCATTAGTTTTTTTTTTTAAATTCTTGAGTATTGTTTATTTGGGCGATTCAAGTTGAATGATTACAGGATTGTCGTTAAATGAATTTCACATTATTGATCACAATGTGTCTTTTTAAACTGTAAGTGTATTGTTGGCATTTATGAGTTAGTTTTGAGTTTGTGAAGAGCGACATGGCTTGATTGCTAGAGTCCTATTTGCTAGTGATTATATACAATCTTACATTAAGAACATGCCTTATTCAGCAGTAGTTTGAGATACATATCATTAAGTGAGTCAGGAAGGGGTTACTTTTGGTAATTACATTTCCACAATTGGTCATATTACAAGTGGATGTCTTCTTTTTAAAATAAAAGACATCTTATGCATAAAATATGTTTTACAAGCAAAAATTTAAAAGCAAATTTCATTGGTGGCTGTTTTTTGTATTAGGTATGTTTTTGAAAAAGTGTCCCGCTTTTCCCCTTTACCTTTTTACGGATGACATCTCTTACTATATGCATCGCAACAATAAACATAGTCTCTAGACTTGGCTAGTTCTACTGAACTAGTCATGAATGGGTCGATATGGTTTCTATAATATTTCAAAAGGTTCAATTCAAAAACTTAGCTAGGAGGGAAACGTGTAGAACAGGTTGAAAGTCGCCCCAAAGTCTATTTATAGTACATACAAGTATACAACTTTCTAAATCATATTATTCAAAGATCTAGATAAACTGTTATTGTAATGTAAATATCTAATTGTAAAGTGATATTCTATTAAATAAATTAAAAAATTGGACACAGAAGTGTTCATATGTCTACAAAACCCTTACCTGTCCCTGTGCGTTTCAACCTGTAGTGAAAGATGACCCATTTCAACGTGCACCAATGTAGACTTCTTACCCAAGCCATCCATCTTTCCACCTCTGCTTGTTTCTATTACATGATCACCTCAATTATTAGTATGTATAGATGTATTATCAATTTCCTTTAAAAATCTTGGGGACGGCCAGTGTGGGAAGAGAGGGGAGGGGTTGTGAAACTATGCCGATCTTATGTCTGTATGATTAGACATTGTATAATGGCATGTCTTGTTTATTCGTTACTAAATTAACAGGTTTCATTGTCTATTAATCTTTTGTAACTTCTCATTCTGTATTAGCTCATTTAGCTGGCATCATGTCTACCATTTTTCTACTAATCCTTGTTTAATGACTTCATCTTAAACGAGCCCAAACTTCTTTTGATTTTGTAGGGAAATTGAGAAGGCAAAACCCAAGGAGATGCCAAAGAAAGATATTCCTAAGGATGATTAAGCTGAGGTACCACATATGATGGCTAGGGTTATAATAATATCGCGTAAAGAGTTTTGAACATATTAACGTGTACTTAAGAAACCCTATTCTAGTTTGTTTTTTAGCATATACGTGTCATTTTGGTAACAGTAATATAAATTGCTTTTTGAAAGTTCCCTTGGAGCCCTGCCTTCTTAAAGAATTTGAATTTTAATCATGTTAATTTATACATAATATTTCCTATTCTGTAATTTTTTTACACTGTATATTTTTTGGCACATATGTATGCAGCTTGTAATGACAACAAAGAATGATTTTCATGTATTGATAGTCCCGCTGCCTTAGTACCAGGTTTTACAGGGGTCATGTATTTTCATCCGCTCATCTACAACGTAAAGTTAGTGGATAATACATTACCTTCGGGTAATCTGGACTCCATAGAGGACTCTTAAAAGCTAAACCATTATGAAACATCTCAAGAACTAGGGTATCAAGCCTATTGTGTCTACGTTAGCTTCAAATATGAAGTAGCTAAGGGTGAGTGAGTGTCAAATTGGAACAGTCTTTGACTAAAGTTGAAACCTTAACAAAATGGTGATGAAATATCCACCATCAAAATGCATTATATATATCTGTAAAGTACAACTTTGGATGCATTATATATATCTGTAAAGTACAACTTTGTAAAGTACATTGTGTCATTTGTTGGTGGATTTATAGAAATTGTTGATGAAATATGTTGATGAAAATATCATCGAACTTATGTATGTCTTTTTTTTGGGGCTTAGACCATTACCTAAAATTTAACCTATGTAAACAAAGCTATAGAACTATAGAAGTCCAACCAAATACTGGGCCCAGTCGTATGCTTTCAAGTTTCAAAGTCAAAAAGTCAAAGTATAACAACATATTTAATATAGTATACTAGATGAGTAGATGATGAACATAATAAAGAATCCTAACAATTTATAAACAACTTTATCATATACAACTTGTTTGCTTGTTAGATTTTTGAGCTTTGCTACATTCACATAAATTTTACAAACAAAGTTATACAAAATGATGTGGGAAGTGATGTGCATCAATCATAACAATTTATTTTTTCTCTTTCATACTTCTCTCTCCTTATTTCATTGGTCCACCTAAGTTTGTGGACATTCTTTTTGTAAAAATTATGTGAGCCAATCATTTCTCTAGATTTTTATAGGAAAATCAAATTGAACCGTAAAATTCGGGTTTTCCATATCAAAAATCAAAACGTTATTGGTAGCTTTTTCTTTTTCCGTTTTCAATTTTCTTGTTCAGTTCAGTTTCCGGCCATCATTAGCAGTCTTTTGACTTTAGCGAATAACGAATCGTATTCTTTGGCCATGCTTGACTCCTTGTTTTGCTGTTGTAATAGAGAAAAACGCTTTACTCTTCGTCTTCTAGGGTAGTTCTTTTCCTTAGACCATTAGTTGGCATGACGTACAACTATAATAAACATGAGAGTTTGCAGAAAGCGTTAGATATAAGTCAATTACCATCCAACTGTATATTGTTTACTTAATTCCTTAATATTGGCTGGAATTGACAAATATATCCCAGGCTAAAAGTGTTTGTTGGTTAACCAATTAAAGATGCCAAAAATGAATAATGGTACAAAAGTAAATTGTCAATTTGAATTGAAATTGAAATGTACATTAATATGGAAGACTTGCTCACTTGCTCGAGGTTTAAGGTTTAGCAGTAGTCCCACATCGGTTGGGTAGTGGAAGCAGAGGGTGAGAAGTTTGCTATATAACAGAGCTATTTGGTTACCCTCAAAAGCACGCAGCCAGGCAATGAGCACAAAGCGAACTATTCTTTCGCCTTTTACTAAAGAATACCGTGTGCTCGTTGCATTCACTGGCATACGCCTATTTTTGTAGAGTCCTTTATTTATTGAAGGGCTCCAACCAATCGTACAAAACTATAAACTTTCTGTTACGCTGTTCTTTTGAGCGTGAGCAAATTATTAATTATGTGTGATTGAGCATCATAATAATTTAAAGTACTTGTGATTTGAGATGTTGATTTGTAAAGGGCTTACTCAATCATTTAGAGTAATTTATAAAGAAGTTCATGACGCCATGATGAATTAAATCTACATCTATTGAGCGGTTTGTGCTCAAACTACGTTGGCGTGTTCCTGTTTCACTTCTTGATCTCATACATGGTCTTCACATAGTGCAGTTTGCTTTCACACTTAATTTTTATCATATCAATTAGGATTTGTTCTAAAAACATTTGAACTCGACTTGAGCTTGTTAAACTCAAAACATTATCGATTAGGAGTACAAAAAACGAGCATGAAATGTATAATGATTAATGAGTTGATCTAAATGCTAAAGCCTATAACCTTATAGGACTCAAATTGAGCTATTTTTGAGTTTCATGTGATATGTGAGTGTGAACTTTTATCAAGTTATTTTAGCTCAAACTCAACTTGCGAGGTTGACGGTTGACTTAAACTTGAATAAATGAGCATGACACCTTATGAACCATTTTTGAGCTGGAGTGAGTCGAGGTTTAGTTCAAATCAAGCCAAGCTCAAGCTTTTATCATGACAACTCTAGTGGTAAATCGAGCTCGGGCTTATTGCTTAGCCTAAGGTGTTGGTTGGTTCGATCTCTACTTGGCCCAGTTGAAACTCTATTTCTAAACCATAGTGGTGACTGGTGAGAGATTTAACTGAATAAAGAAGTAAATATTAGTCCTAAACACCTTGTACCTAAACAACCCACTGTTGCTCAGAAAACCGTATATTTGTGATACCAAAATTCACATATTCTGAAATCATAAATTTTGAAAACACAAGTGGAAGGAGGTTTTAGGTTATTAGTACTCCCACATTGGTTGGGTAGTTAAACAGAGAGGGGTGAAGGTGGCTATAAAATGAAGGCAATTGTAAACATTCCAAAGCACGGAGCCAGGCAGTGAGCACAAAGCGAACTATTCTTTCGCCTTTTACTAAAGAATACCGTGTGCTCGTTGCATTCACTGGCATACGCCTATTTTTGTAGAGTCCCTTCTTTATTCAAGGGCTCCAACTAATTTTAGTTAAAAAAAAATTAAGCTGTCGGTTTTATGTCTGTATACAGTTCAGAACTGAATAAAAACGACAAGAGGAAATATATGATCTGATTAGCTCATCGCAACGACAATTGTATTCTTTTGTTTGTAATTTTGTCAAGTAACACTTCTTGGAAATTTCCTAATATTAGTTTTGAATATATTTGTGATAAAGAATTTGTATTTTATTATAAATTTTTTACATTATAAATAGTTGCTAGGACCTCACTGACTATGCGAAAGGTATTTTCAAGGGTGAAATTAAGTGTAAATTTTTTAAAAAAATATATCTTTTATGATCTAGCAATGGTTTTACATTTGGTTACTTTTGTAGTATTACTGTGGGTGTGTATCATCATCTTTCTACTTGGATGTCTTATCTGCTTCTCTTCCGTAAAAAAGAAAAGAATTCTAAAGCCCGCTGACAAAGAAGCACCAAAAGATCATAGCGATCAAGACGATGAAGATGAGAAGAAAGAAAGCGTAAAAGAGAAAAACAAGGCTCGAGAACCAGTTTTGGAGGTTCAAATGGATTGTTGTTGCTGGGGTGATTGTGGGGATTGAAGTCTCTTTAGAAATGTTTAGATTTAATGAAGAAATTTGTTTTTGTTTGCCTTTCATGTTTAATTAAGTTTAAGATGATAACTGTACAATGATAATAAACATGAGAAAGTAAAGTGATGTAAATAATTTTGCTATTGAACATGTACTCTTTCTGCATTTTCATATTCGTATACCAGTTTCCTGCTTTCTCTTTCGCAATAAACGAGTTTGTGTTCCGTGTTCGATAGCATACGTTTAGTTACAGATTTTATATGGGGAGCTTAGAGAAGTGTTCAAGGAAACTCGGAAAACAGACAACAGGTTTAAATTGTACTTACGATAAAAGTTCATAAAAAGGAGAGAGCTCACATTTTTAATTAAGTTGTATATAATCATACTTTACCATCTTTATCGCTACGCCTACATGACAAAGACCAAGCTTTCACGTAAGAATGTACTATGAAATTTCTGAAAATTATATTTTAAATACAACTCCTTTTCATTCCAAAATTTCACTACAATTTGATGTAAAAAACATATAATACGAGTTTAGTTCCAAATATATACATCCATATAGCTACATAGTACTGGATCAGAATTGCCATCAATAGAAGGATCAACTAAAACATAAGTAATTTTCCAATGCTATGTGTCACATTTGTGTAAGAAAAATCCGAGATCTGAATATATTAGACATAATAAAGTGTACGTAAGGGGTAATGATTTACTTACACGGTCTCAGGTTCAAACCTGACTAGCTATATTGTTATATTCGGTCATATGATACCTGATTAAATCAGGTATACCTGAGTCAAAATTCACACTTCTCCAAATAACAAACCTCCCCATTTACATCATAAGTGTTCTCATAAAAATCAATTGGTAAAGTTCCAAACTATACAAGTCATCTACACTATCATATTGAAACCTAAGTACACGAGCTTGATACCATCACCGATTCATTGTTATCTAAATCTATTTATCTATATATCTATATAGTACTATATATAAATCATTTACATTTGTACCACGAGTCTTAACAAGAGAAAAGACAAATTGCTTTTTACAACATTAAATGCAAATGTTACAAACAGTTAAAACAGTTATATGTATTTTTGTTTGTAACCACCATCCATTTAATTGTCTCATTTAATAATTATACTGAAATATTGAATATTAAATATTTTTAAGACAATTGACTCGGGTTGGATTAGTGGGTTCAGGTAGACATGTTATAAGTTAATTTCCATCCATAATGCAAATTGATTTGATAAACAAATTGTTTAATTTCCAACCACAATGTTGATTTGATAAACAGAATGTTGGGTTAAAAGTAACAATCTTATACACGAGTCATCTAACCCATTTAGGTAAATTAGCTGATAGGTTGGGGTTTGATTTCATGTCAAAATTGGTAGTTTAGCGGGTTAGTTTCGATTCGACAAATTAACCCAGGACCCCAGTCTAACCATATAAAATTAAACGCGTTAGCAGGTTTCGGGTTAATGGTTGAAAATCCAAACCTTAACCCTTCTTTTTTTTAATTGTAGTATTGGATTCAGTTTTGTTCGTGTCGATAATTACCAATCCTACCTATGATAATTCGAAAGATTATTTATAAAATATAGCAAGAAAATTATATAACACTACAACTTTTATGCAAGTACCTCACATTATTGAACGAACAATTAAAGTAAATAAATATTCAATTGTCGCTGCATTGAACGGGTTGAACGGGTAGAACACTAATGGTTAATTAAGGGGAGTTTGATATTATATTACTATTTATTTATAAGTGCTTATCTCTGCTTAGCATATAAGTAGGCCTATTTTGAGCTTTCAAAAATCTACCGAAAATAAGGAGCATATCATATCACTATCATCAATCTACTATTACCTCTCCATGTAACTACTGAAGAAAAAATACCTGTTCGCTTCAAAATACCAGCTCACTATCCAGAATAGGAGCACATATTGATCCCTTACTAGTTCCGTCCCTAAATCGATAAATGTTGATATTTAACCAGCTTGAACCCATACTGTTTTAACTCTTATCAAAGAATCATTTATTTTGACATTTTTCATTTTACCCAAACTCAAGTCATGTGTCTTGCACCTCTAAAAATATCATGTCATACATGATTAAAACTTGCACAACCAGAGTTGTATATAAACTGCAAAACATCTCTCTCAAATTTTGAATTACTATACGACAGTACCAAAAGAGTGCAGCAACAAGCACATCTATTTGGAACCAGAATCTCACCAAGGCATTTCCACTCTACAAATGTTCCGCATATCATTGATCAAAAGTAAATGTTTAAAAAAAAAAAAAAAAACCTTCCAGAAAGCACCGTCTAGGTCATCAAAGAGGTTTCAGATAACAGATCATCTTTACCATATAAAGCCGAGCCAAAACTCAGTTTGCTCTACTTGTACTTGCGTTTTGTCTCGATTCCAGGAAGAGTCTTACAGTAGAGAAGATGAGTGATGGTTCAGCCATAGCACCAGTTCCATAGTCCCCACATGCGAGTCTCTTTGACACAGGGGGTATAAGAGTGATTCCAAGTTCATCGATCGTCATAAGATGCCTTTCCGTGAAAGGATTGGTCCACATGTATGTGTTCATAGCTGGTGCCACAAATATTGGTTTTTCGTAATCCCAAGCTCGAATGACGCTTGTCAGTAAGTTGTCACACAGTCCACCAGCAATCTGGTACACCATATCGAAATAAAATCTGATCATTATATTATACTGGAGTAAAACAAGTTCAACTCATGGCTTTGCTTATATAGTAGTTCATGAACCTGTTAAAAGTTGCACCAAGATACGAAAAAACAGATGTCGTATTATGAGTGTTTGAAATAGTTCTGAGGTTCAAAAATGGTAAACAGTAAACTTTGCTGTTCAAAATGACCAGAGGTGGCAAAATGGTGGGCTAACCAAAAACAGATTGGATGGGTTTGACCCAGAGCACTTTTTGCCCAAATTTTATATGTTAAAAAATTGATGTGTCAAATCCTAACGCTATATTATTTCAATTTTGCTCTAATTCAGAACAAAATGATTTTAGAGGTTGATTCTCGACCAGTTGACCCGTCTAACCCATTAAAGATATAGATAACCCAAATGACCTATTCAAACCTAATTGGATTGACCACACATTTCTCCACCTCTAAGAACTAGGTATGAGTTGCAATATATTACCTTGCCAAGTGTATTTGCTGATAATGGGGCAATCACCATTATATCAGCCCACCGGCGTAGCTCTATGTGAAGCACACTATCTCCTATCTTTGACCAAGTGGACCATTCATGCTCATCTGTATAAAGAATCACATCCTTTGGAATTGTTGTTCTATCAATGAAATGTAAAGCCGCTTGTGTGGCAATGGCTCTCACATCTGCCCAATCTGAGAAACAGCTGCAGAGGTTCCCAAACTTTATGGAAGCTACACTTCCACTTGCAGCAAGAAGAATTCGTGGTTTTCGAGGAGTAGTATTGACTTGCATTTGTGTAGGGTCAGCATATGCCATAATCCGTGAAATAAACTCCTACAAGTTATGCACTCCACAAAAATTTACTACAAAAAACTAGAGGTGCAAAAAAAGGTTTGATAGACAAATGTAAAAGCTGAGTAATGTTAAACGTGTCTAAAATATATGTCAACAGATATGTGAACTCCACTTATTGTTTGATATATAGCTTGTGCATTATCCGTCTCTCGATATTTACCTTTCATCTAGCCTAAGTATCAATCATCTTTTCAAGTGTACGAGTCTATCTTTAGGTTAGGCCTACCTACCATTTCTCATTAGACATTTTGGCTTTTCAGAAAACGAGTTTACCTCATTATTCCACAATCACATGCAAAAGCCCCTCTCGTTTTTGTTCGTTCATCTTTCACTTAGTTTTTAGCAATTCCATATTACACAGGTGATCTTGGTATAACCTCTATCGTGTTAATGAAAAACGTTAGTAAAATCTGTATACAATTTGTAAGTATTACGTTTTCTTGTAAATATACCAATACAATAATTTGTGTTCAAGTATAATAAACTCTTTTTTTGTGTGTCAAATTCAGGTTTAATTTATGATCTTTAAAATATACTTCTCAAGATACTCTCTGTTATAACAAATTCTTCCAAATATATATATATATAACGATAACGATGCCTAGAAAGTCACCGATCTTTTACACGACATCAATCATTTCGTTCCAAATAAAAACCAATAATAAAATAAAACCTAACACTAAATCTTGACATATATACATACTTCATGTCAATAGCAAAGACCTAAAATTCAATTGTACATACAAATACATATAATACTGATTTATACATCTTTTACAACATTTACTTCGTAAAATCAAACTAGCTAGAATCATAAATTAACAAACTAAATAAATAAAATTCGTGTAATGAATGAACTCAACAGATAAATGATGAAAAAGAAAACCTAGAAACTATAAGATCGAAGCAATTAACATGTGATTTGATTTAAAAAAAAAAAAACAAAGTTGTATCATTTACAGTGAAAACTGGTACCTTGAAACAAGAGGTTTCGTTGACTCCTTTAGTTTCCGGCGGTCGGTGTTGACCGTCGCCGGTAGATGAAGCTCCGGCGGTGAGTGATAGTGAAGCGTCTGGAGTCGATGGAGTAAAAAGACTGGTGAGGAGGGTAGATATGAAATTCAATGATATTAATTCTTTTTATTTTCGTTTTGAGCTTTTAGTTTGATATATTGCAAAAATTTACCTTCAAGTATAAACAATTTTGTGAACTTAACAAAATCTTACAATATTTGGTAACTGTTCAAGCGTAAAAACGCTTGATTACAATTATGATGATGATGTATGAGGAATCGAGCTTGTCACACTCCGATTAACATGCAAACCCAGTATCGAGACTTGGTTAATCGATGGTGGTGAAAGCTTAATTCTGAATGAGCAATCGTTAGATGATTACTCTCGGGATTTTTTATGAGGTGTTGGCTTGAAATGGAAACCAAGCACTAGTATTTATAGCCAAACCCTAATCCGACGTGGAAGTTTGGTCGTGGGGGAAAGCGATATTCTCCCCGTCCGTTGCTGACGTGGGTGAATGGTCGTGGGCGAGCATGACAATCACTGTGCACGAGGTGACGTGGACCAATTGGGTGAACCGACCAGGTTAATGGCCAAGCCATGTTAACTACATGGATATAACGGTCACCGATCATAATTTTTTCAGAGAATATCGTGTTTATGTGGTGCGCATTGTAGCCTTGCCGCCGCACCATTGATAAATGCCTGGTATAATAACAAACTCCACGGTCCGGGTGCGGAACGTATTCGGGCCCACGTTTGACTCGGAGAGTGACCTCCGCGTCGAGAGCTGCAAGAGTTGGGCACGGATGCCGTCCGGGTCGAGGCTTGGCACGGAACCGGGTCCGGTTATCTGGGGCAACCCAAAGTCCGAGATGGTATGTACATCATTAAGTCCCCCCAGTCCGTTATTATATTCCATTTCGGGATGTGATGGCGGACTTAAAGTGAGTGATGTGGTATTTTAATGATGCATTTGGAGGACTGACGGCGCGCAATAAATGCACGTCTTTTCGTCTTTCGCAGCTGGCATGCGATGGGACAGCTTGTGGCCGCGTGGGCCGTGACGTCATAGTACCCTTGGCGCACAACTGTTCATTTTTCGGATCGTGAGATTTGGTGACACGTGTAAGGGTAAAACGGGGCCAGCACGCGGTAACTTCTTGGAATGTGAGATCTGGTGACACGTGTACGGCCTGCATTGAAGCCCATGAAGTCCGGCCCACACAACCTTTCCTATAAATAGGAGTCTTTTGCGGTCATTTTATTTTTTACGTGAGTTAAAAATCTTGAGAGCATTCCGGCCACATTCAAACGTTCCGTCAACTGTTTTGGCTTTTCAACCCAGTTTCCGTCCACATTCAAATAAACCCATGTCCATAGTTCATACCTTCATCCTTTT
The DNA here is from genome assembly GCA_963422505.1 of Pseudognaphalium luteoalbum. Classification (NCBI taxonomy): domain Eukaryota; kingdom Viridiplantae; phylum Streptophyta; class Magnoliopsida; order Asterales; family Asteraceae; genus Pseudognaphalium; species Pseudognaphalium luteoalbum. The sequence goes on from OY730194.1 coordinate 8,502,791, forward strand.
TCTTCTTTGATATATATACATACCATGGCTGCTGCGGAGGGCATGATGGAGGTTCGCGGGGCTGTGGCAGGTGGTGGTGCGACGAACGTGGCATATGAGGCTAGTTCATTAAAGCCGGATATGATTCCGGATATACAGAGGTACAATCCCGTGGCACCGACCGCCACGCAGCGTGCTGACGCGCCACCGGAGGGGAAGGTGGTCGTGCACTGGAAAACGATGGAGAAGGGCAACCTCCGCATGCCACCAACCCCCTTCTACTTAGACGTGTGCAAGCATTATAAGGTTGGGTTCAGCCAGCTGCACCACTTCGCCGTACAAAAAGTTAGCATTTTTGAGATGTGGTTTAGGTCATTGGGCCTGAGACCATTGGTGAAGGTATTCCAAGACTGCTTCAAGCAGACTCCAAGCGGCAGGGGGTGGTATACTTTTGCAAAGAATAATGATTTTGTTGGGTGCCAGGAGTCGTCCCTGCACGGCTGGAGGGACACCTTCTTTTTTGTTGACCAAACCGTCATCCCCAATGACTCCGTGGAGACGCTAGTGTGGCAATATGAACAACCATGGAACGTCAGCCTTACGCCGAAGCTGTCGACCGCGGAGGAGGGGTTGTTGGCAGCATACAAAGATGCCAAGCTATAGATGCGGGAGTACCATACGTACGTGCTCGTTATCGGCTGCATCAGCTCGTTTTGGCCCTTTGAAGGGCAGGTACCCGTCATCAGGGAGGGCGACCATGGTATGGGAGGGAAATGGTTTTTTACTTGCATTGATGCTACCATGAAAGTGTTCAATTGACTAACCCCTTTGTTTATTCCTGCAGATATGGATCTGAATTCCGTGCTGAAGGCCCCCAGTCTGTCCGGCCTCAAATACATCCGGAGGGCCGTGGAAGACAACCCTGGGACTGCTGCCAAGGTAACCGGGGCAACGGTCACTGTTGCTAAGTCCGGTGTCTCCAGCATCCCTGTGGTCGTTCCTTTAACGGCCGGTGCCGAGGTGGAAGCAACGGGCAGCCAGGCGATCGCGAAGTGCAAGGGCGCAAGCCCGGGCAAGAAGGCAGCAGGGCCTCCTCCGAAGAAGAAAAAGACGGCGGGGGAGGTTGCCGAGGTCAACCTGAGGAATTTCATGTCTGTGCCCAGCACAGGTGGGCACTACATTATACCAGAGGATGGTCCATAGCCCTGCTTTGTTTCCTAGAAGCAAGTTGTTAAATTGGTGCTAACTTTGCTTTTCTCCTCCTTTTATTTTTTTAGCTGAGGCGGAACCACATATTGTTGGTGCAGCGCGCATCAGCGGTGAACTTGTTCTTCGGGACGAGGAGGAGGAAGAGAGGGAGGAGGATCAACTGGTGCGCCGCAGCAGCTCCTCGAGGGCCATCCCGACAGTTAGCGGGGCGGGCTCTCGTGCCGAGGAGCCGGTGACGCTCGAGGAGAGTCCGCTTCATCCTTAACCTATCGTGACCAACCTCCGAGCCCGGTTAGGGAGTCTACGCCGTCGCGTCCGGACAACATGAGGTAATAATTGTACTTACGCTTTTTGAACTCATAAGCGTGTGTGCCCTTTTAACTAAGTGCTTCAATCAGGTCTGATAGAATGACTATTCTCAGGTCCATGCAACCGGAGCCATTCGTTCTGGCGCGGTTTTTGAAAGTGTCGGCCACCGGTCCTTCCAGCTCTGGAGCTGCTACCTTTGTCCCGGCATGGGGATTTTAGGATTGAAAACTTGGCCGTGGATGCGCAGTCTCTGCGCGAGTTTGCCCAGCACGCCATTTCGCCAGCGGTTGTGGAGACGCTCTCCCAGCAGTCGGCCATAGATGCCAAGAGGGCGCGTCTGCTTATGTCCTTTTGGAATTTTGCGCTGCAATGTGTCGAGCAGGCGCGTACCGAGACGCCGACGTAGCAGTGGAAGCTCAATGCCGGCGTGATTAGGCGTCAGGAAAAGGAGATTGTCATCCTTAAGGGGCAAGCTCAGGAGCTGGAGGAGAGGCTCGGGTCAACCAATGAATCAAGAATGAAAGCTGAGGCTGACCTTCATGCGGAGAGGGCCCAAAGGGCCGAGGCTGTGGCGGCCCTAGCTCCGTTGCAAGAGCAGATGAGTGTCGTGGAGGCTGAGAAGGTTGCGCTTGTAAATAAGGACAAGAAGCTTCAAAGCAGGTGAGCTAATTATCTCTTAGCTTCTTTTTTTTTTGTACTTGACATTCAGTTGCTAAGCTTTAGCTTGTATGCAGGTTCGAGGACCTGACGACGGACTTGGCCGCTCCCAGGAAGGAGGTGTCGGAGCTGGAGACTGCTTGCAGTCTTCACATCAAGGACTTCAACGACTGCGAGATCCAGAACTCGGAGTTGGCGGAAGACTTGGAGCGACTCCAGAAAGGCATCCCCGGCTTGGTAAAGTTGGCAATGGCATCAGACAGCGTGACGGGTCCGTTCAAGGAATTCCTGACCGTCGTCCAGGAGGTGTAGGTGCTGCAAACTATAAATCTTTTCGCGGAGCACGTTTCCGGGCTCCCGACTCCACTTCCCGATGCCATAACGTCGAAGGTACACCCGAACTGCTTTGCGCGGGCGCAGCGGGCTAACGAAGCCCTGAAGACAATCTCCGTCCCGTTCATAAAGAGGATAGGTAGGGAGATGGAGTTGTCTGTAAAAATTTTGTAAGGCCGGCATCCCTGCTTTATGTAAAAATTTTGTTATGTGAATAAAATGCAACGTTCATTTTGTAATTGCACGTGTTCAATTTATGTTATGTACGTACACTTGTATTTTTATTGTCATGACTTAGTAGATTTCTAGACTACTTTATGGGTTGGCGTGTGGCGGGGGTGTTCCTCGGCTCAGCCAATATTGTTCTGGTCGTCCCTTGGCGACAGGATGCGGCCTGAGGGGACCTCAGCCTTCAGGACGCTAGAAGGCATTCCCTTATGGAGGCAGGTTCGTTGTGCTCCGGGCTTAGCTGACTTTTCTGGTCATATGTCGGGGTTACAACGACGGTGCTTGACGGCAGCTTTTCGTTTGTTCTTATTCATTTATGCGTTATACATATGTTTTTTTCGTGCAATGTTAAATGTGTCACAATGTATGGAATTAACAAGCTTTGCAAAACAAAAGAATAATACGTAACCAAAACCTTTTATTCGTTGGATAGATGCTACGAAGGCGGGGGATCAGCCCGGCCCAAGCTGTTACAAAGTTTGATTACATATAACATTTCTTCAAATTCGTCACGTGCCAAGTGCGCGGCACGGACTTGCCATCCAGAGTGGCCAGGACATCGGAGCCACTTGCACTTGCTTCTGCAACCCGGTACGGGCTTCCCAGCGCTGCCCCAGCTTGCCTGTGTTTTTGAACTTGCTAGCCTCATTGTTACGCCAGAAAATGTCTCCGACTTGGAAGGAGAGTGGGCGTACACGCTTGTTATAATAGCGGGCCATCCTTAGCTTGTTTTCGGCTTGGCGAATGGCTGCCATTTCTCTGCGCTCATGTAACGTATGGGTGTTTTGCTGCTGAGCTTCCAGACTTCCGCTCTCAGTAAAGTTAATGATTCTTTCACTGGGGACACTGATTTCCGCCGGGATGACCGCCTCGCAACCATAGTCGAGGTTGAAGGGGGTCTCACCGGTGCTTTCCTTGGGAGTGGTGCGGTGAGCCCATAATACGTTGGGGAGCTTATCCACCCAGCCAGTGCGGCTTTCACCGAGCCTAGCCTTGATGTCGGCCACCAGATCCCTGTTCGTGACTTCAACTTGGTCGTTGGCCTGAGGGTGGTACACTGAGGTCAACGTTTGCTTGACACTGAGTCCCTCACACTAGGCTTTGAACGGATTTTGCGAAAATTGTTTCCCGTTGTCGGTGATGATCTCATGTGGGATACCGAAACGAGACACAATGTTGTCCCATACAAAGTTACGGACATGCTTTCCACTGATGGTAGCTAGGGGCTTGGCCTCAATGCATTTTGTGAAGTAATCAATGGCGACAATCAGGAACGTCACATTGCCGGGGCCCGGTGGGAAAGGTCCCACGATGTCGATGCCCCACTTGAAGAAAGGCCATGCTGATGAGATTGGGATCAGGTCATGCCTTGGGGATCTGGCTATGGGTGCGTGGATTTGGCAGGAGGTGCAATGCTTTGTTACTTCAGCTGTGTCTCTGTACATCGACGACCAGAAATAGCCCATGCGCATGATTTTTGCCACCACAGTCTTATGGCCGGAGTGAAGGGCACATGACCCTTCATGCACTTCGCGGATCACGTTCTCGGATTGCTTTGGGCCCAAGCATTTCAGGTTCGGCCGCAGGTATGATTTTTTCATGAGTTCGCCTTTTTCAATAAAATACATTGGGGCTTTCATTCGAATTTTCCTCGCCTCAATCGGGTCCTGTGGGAGGACGCCGGAACGGATATAAGACATAATCGGGGTCATCCAGTTATCCCCTTCTTCTTCAACCTGGTCCACAGAGCTGGTCGGGTCGATTGACTTCTGCCCTAGGACCTCGACCAGGACTTTTTTGGTGAGGTGGGCAAACGTGAGTGACGCCAGCTTGCTCAGAGCGTCGGCCTTCTTGTTCTTGTTTATTGGGACCTGCTCAATTTTGAATGACCCGAACTCCTTCACCATGTCTTGGACGAGTGACAGGTAATTCTTTATCGCCGAATCTTTCACCTCGAAGGTACCGTTGAACTGGTTGGCTACCATTTGAGAATCAACGTATGCCCAAAGGTCTCTGATGCCCATCTTGATCGCAACCCGAATACCGGATAACAGTGCCTCGTAATCGGCCTCGTTTTTAGAGGCGGGGAAGCCAAAACGGAGAGCGTAGGTGTGCTCCTCTCCCTCAGGACTGATAAGTATGAGTCCGGCACTAGCACCTTCTGAACTCGAGGCCCCGTCGGTAAACAATTCCCAGATAGCTGGATTCTCATAGGTAGGGGTATCCGAGTTGCACCTACCCTCTACCCCCTGGAAGTTCAGCCAAGAAGTCGGCCAGGACCTGACCCTTGACTGCGCTGCGTGGGCAGAACGTGATTTCATGTTCTTCGAGCTGAATAGCCCACTTCGCCAGCCGGCCCGAGATTTCAGGCTTTGAAAGCACCTGCTTGATGGGTTGGTCTGTGAGGACCGTGATTGGGTGACCCTGAAAATATCTGGTAAGGCGCCGTGCTGAGTGCACGAGCGCAAGGACCAATTTCTCAATTGGTGAGTAGTTCAGCTCTCCTGGCTGCAAAGCGCGACTGAAAAAGTACACCGGCATCTGTGTTTTGTCACGCACAGCGATAAGTACATAACTGACGGCGCTTTGTGACGCCGCCAGGTATAGAGTGAGCGTTTCGTCGGGGGTCGAAGCCGTGAGAGTTGTTAGTTCTGTAAAAAATTTCTTCATGTCCTGGAACGCTCGTTCTGCCTCCGACGTCCAGGAGAAATCCTTCTTGTTTATGCAGCCCTTCAGTGTATCAAAAAACGGTAATGATCGCTCAGCGGCCTTGGACTGAAAATGAGCCAGGGTCGCTAGCTTTCCGTTCAGGCTCTGCACATCTTTCTTGTTCTGTGGGAATACCATGTCAGCAATTGCTTGTATCTTTTTTGGGTTTGCTTTAATGCCTCTCGGAGTCACCATGTGTCCGAGGAATTTTCCTTCTTCCACGCCGAACGAGCATTTGGCCGGGTTGAGTTTCATATTGATTTTTCTCAACGACGCAAAAGTTTCTAAAACATCTGTGAGTAGCTGAGACTCGATATTGCTTTTGATGACGATGTCATCAACGTATGCTTCTAGATTGCGGCCAATTTGCAACTTGAATGCGGTGTCGACGACACGCTGGTACGTTGCTCCTGCATTCTTGAGACCGAATGGCATTTTGGTGTTGTAGAAGATGCCTTGGTCTGTGTGGAATGCAGTTTTATCTTCGTCATCCTTTGCCATTAATATCTGGTGGTACCCCTTGTAGGCGTCTAAGAAACATTTAAACCTGAACCCGGACAGAGACTCGACTTTCCAGTTGATCTCGGGGAGTGGGTAATTGTCCTTTGGGCATGCCTTGTTAATATCTTTGAAGTCTACACACATTCTCCATGAGCCATCAGATTTCTTTACAAGGACAGGGTTGGCGACCCACGTCTGGTAATGGACCTTACGCATGATATCAGCGTGAACTAGTTTGTTAACTTCTTCACAGATAAAGCGGCTTCGTTCGGGGGCCATGCCCCGCTTCTTCTGCTTGACCGGTGTGATATTCGTGTTGACGTTCAGCTTATGCTCGACGATTGACCGTGGTACACCGGTCATCTCGGAGTCTTGCTAGGCGAAAACATCCGTGTTTCTTGCAAGGATCTCGCAAAGTTTCAACCTCGTGGGCGGGATCAGGGAGAGACCAATCCAAACTTTTTGTTCCGGGAACCTGGGGTTGATGGCTACCAGCTGGTCGCTGGTCATGGTAAGCGGTCCCGGAGCAACCTTCGAGACGTGGGCACATACGGGTATGGCTGTGCCGACTGTTTGCAAGGTGGCAACACCGGCAGGGGTGAGGAATTTCCCTAACCCATGAATTGTTGATGTGATGGCCCCGAACTGATGAAGGGCGGTGCTGCCCAAAAGCACGTTGAACCGTGACGGAGCGCGAATGATTACGAATTCGAGCTTGGAAGTTCGACAGTACGGGTAATCACCCAGGGTCACGTCTAGCGTGAGTCTATCGATTGGCCATTTGGTGTCATTGGCATAGCTAGAGAGTGGGGACAAGGGCTCTTGCAGCTTTCCTTGTATGTGTGATGGCAGCTGTAGGAAGCAGTGCTCGTACATAACTTCAACAGCGCTATCCGTATCGGTGTAAACCCTGGAGATTTTGCAATTCCCAATGCGTGCCGAGATTACAACCGGCTCTGGGAGTACGGGGCTCCGCAGAGGTGGAAAGGATATTGGTACCAACTGCCAATCTTGCAATGTGTCCAGCTTCCTCTTCACGCTTGAGCGTGCGGACTGAATCATGTGAATGACGACGTCCGGTAGGTCGTGCGAGTCATCCTTCTGCTGCCAGCCGTAAGTTTTTGTTTCGTCTGCTTTTTTAAACTTCTTCCCAGGCAACAAATGGTTAAGCTTTCCGGCCTGGATTGCTTCCTTAATTTCCTTTTTCAACTGCCTACAATCATCAGTATTATGTCCGTACTCTTCGTGGAAGTGGCAATACTTGCCATTTTAGGGAACGTCGCGGTGTTCCATTGGGGGCGGAGGGTTAAACGCACTCCGCGCCGTTATCTCAGTAAGTAGTATCTCTTTTCGTGACTTAGTGAGCAAAGGCAGCAAGGAGTTCTTGTCGTATGGCTGCCGGCAGGCAGTCTCACGATGGTCACCGCGACGATTGTCATGCCGCGAATCGCGGCGAGGATCCCTTCGCTGGTTGTCGTGACAGCCGGGACTAGATCCGCCCTCATGATGGCATCCCTGAGATTGGTCATGCTCAACCCGATGTGATTCCCGAACCGGTCCCATGTGTAAATCGGTGTCTTCGCCGGACTGGAGGTAGTCCCGAGCCATAGATACGGCCTCGGAGTATACCTTCGTTAACTTCCTCTTAAACCGACGGTATAGGGTAGGATAGCGGTCCTTATCAATGCCGTAGATGAGACCGGCAATTTGTTGACTTGGTGGTAGTTCGTTTATCTTTTGACACTCAGTTGTGAAACGAGTGAAGAAGTCATTTAAAGACTCCCGGCTCGTCTGTTTGATCTCGAAAAAGTCAAGATGAGTGAGAGTATGCTGTTTCAGGTTGTGATACTGCTGCAAGAACTTAAACCGGAGATCAGAGTAGCTGCTAAGGCTACCAGATGGCAATTTCTCAAACCATTCGCGAGTGTTGCCCTGCAATACTTGTGGAAACATGTGACGCCACGACGTCTTCCCAATGCTCAGTCTTAATGGCACCCTTAAACCGCTGCAAGAAGTCCTCTGGATCTGAGTCGCCAGAATAGGTGCCAATAGTGAGAGGAATGGTGAGCCTTATTGGCAGCGGATGGTCTGCTATCTTGGTAGTGAACCTGGCAGTGGTTGTGGAAACCGGCATTCGCTTTTTCACCTTCTCACCCTGTATGGTGGAATGGAAATTTGCTATCAATGTGTCCGCCGCGGACTCGTCAGACTGTGTTGAGAACGAGCCCGGTGGAGCGGCGCTGAGGAACAAGTCGGCTAGCATTCTACGGCTTGCAGCCCTGTCCATCTTCCCATGTTCTTGATTGGGTGGGGGCGGTACGCTCCGCCGTGGTGGGGAGGGTGGTGGGAGCCGCTGCTCGGGAGCCACCACAAAACCCATTTGTGCCAACATTCGCTGGCCTTCGGCGCTAGAGATGGACTTGGGAGTAGGTGAAGTGTGGTGCAAACTGTTCTTCGACGGAGGACGGTTATTCGCCGAATTCTCGGTGCCGGAGACAGAGTCGCTTTGACTAAAAAGCAATTGTCTTGGGTCAATCCTCTTAGTCACCGTCGGCCCCAATGATGAAGCATGCGGGGTTTGCGGGTTGACGGTGGTTTGAGGCGATTGATCGGGATATAGTGGCGGTGGCGGCAGATCAGCATGAGCACCATTGCCACTGTTGTCATCTTGGGAGATAACAACCATCTTTCAGTGGTTTTCCGGTGTACGGAAGGTGGTAGAGATCTTTTTCTGGTAAATCAACCGTGGATGGCGCCAATTGTTCAAGCGTAAAAACGCTTGATTACAATGATGATGATGTATGAGGAATCGAGCTTGTCACACTTCGATTAACGTGCAAACCCAATATCGAGACTTGGTCAATCGAGGGTGGTGAAAGCTTAATTCTGAATGAGCAATTGTTGGATGATTACTCTCGGGATTTTTTATGAGGTGTTGGCTTGAAATGGAAACCAAGCACTAGTATTTATAGCCAAACCCTAATCCGACGTGGAAGGTTTGGTCGTGGGGGAAAACGACATTCTCCCCGTCCATTGCTAACGTGGGTGAATGGTCGTGGGCGAGCATGACAATCACTGTGCACGAGGTGACGTGGACCAATCGGATGAACCGACCAGGTTAATGGCCAAGCCATGTTAACTACCTGGATATAACGGTCACCGATCGTACTTTTGTCAGAGAATGTCAGGCTTACGTGGTGCGCATCGTAGCCTTGCCACCGCACCATTGTTAAATGCCTAGTATGATAACAAACTCCACGGTCCGGGTGCGTTAATTTGATAACAAACTCCACGGTCCGGGTGCGTTAAATGCCTAGTATGTTAATTGAAATTGATAACAAAAAAAAAGTGATTATATGTTAGTTAATTTGATTCGATTGATAATAATCTTAAATCAAACATATTGTTACAATCATGACGTAACATTAAGAACAACATTTGTAAAACTATGCTTTATAATGTAGTGTTTTAATTTTACTTTTTTCTAATATGGAATATTATTTATTATTCTCTGATGAATATTTGTGATTATGTTAGGTGTTATTGATTATAAACAGATGCTGAGTATAAGGGGGCAGTCGCCCCCTAGAACTCACAAATTGTCGAAAAAAATAATAGTTTTAAGATGATTAATGACAGTTTAGGATTTTGACCCCCATAATATGATAGATAGAAAAAAAAAAAAAAATTTTTGTCCCTCTTCTAAAAATTCCTAGCTCCGCTCTTGATTATAAATATGATCAGTTTTGACTAATTAATCCCGCTAATATAATACACTCTCGGGATTTTTTATGAGGTGTTGGCTTGAAATGGAAACCAAGCACTAGTATTTATGGTCGTGGGCGAGCATGACAATCACTGTGCACGAGGTGACGTGGACCAATCGGGTGAACCGACCAGGTTAATGGCCAAGCCATGTTAACTACCTGGATATAACGGTCACCGATCGTACTTTTGTCAGAGAATGTCAGGCTTACGTGGTGCGCATCGTAGCCTTGCCGCCGCACCATTGTTAAATGCCTAGTATGATAACAAACTCCACGGTCCGGGTGCGGAACGTATCCGGGTCCACGTTTGACTCGGACAGTGACCTTCGCGTCGAGAGCTGCAAGAGTTGGGCACGGATGTCGTCCGGGTCGAGGCTCGGCACGGAACCGGGTCCGGTTATCTGGGGCAACTCAAAGTCCGAGATGGGATGTACATCATTATTAACTATTAAAGCAAATGAAATACGGAGTAGTAATAAGTATTTTGTTGATAAATTTGGTAGAACCATTATCGATAAATTTTCATAAACTAGAAATATTATACTTAAGACAATACTATAAAACTAATTTTTTTTGTCAAAATAAAAAATATATAGATTATTATAAGAATAATTATGATAACATATTGGAGTTAGTTAATAAGCATTTATTTATAATTTATATATAACTGTACGATATAGCATTATACATATAACGTACTATGCTTTATATTGTATTTATATTTATTATTGAATTTAATGTACACACAATACAATTATTGTGTAAAGATATTAGGTTTTTTTTTAATGGATAGGCATTTAATACATAAATAATCAACTAAATAATGGTATTTGTTTGAAAAGAAATAGTTTTATAAAGTTGTAAATTAAAATAATAAACAATTAAAATTTGGTCAATATTAAGTAAAAATGTTATATGATAGGGGGAAAATGAAGGGTAAAAACCGATTATTTTTTGTGAAAGTTGAAAATTAAGTCATTATAAATCAATTAGACTATGCCCATTGATGATTAATTTAGTCAGTTGGTCATCAAATGTAATAAAAGAAAAATGAAAAAGAAAATAACCTCACCAACTGTTTTGATTTCATTCTGAACGTTTGTTGATTAATATATATATATATATATATATATATATATATATATATATATGTTTGTGGGCCTCCTATTTCTATTATATTTTATCTATATATAGAGTGTAATATTGATATACTACACATCCCATTCTGATTTATCTTTTCTCTGTGATTTCATATCTTTTGAGATGGATCATTATTCTATATGAATGTTGGAGACAATCAAGAATTTTCCAATTCGGAACCCTATGAAAACTCCTAGTTTTTTTCAAATCCAACTCAAGCTCCTGTCACAGAAAATCTCCAAACCTCAAAAAATACTGAAAAACAACCACGGTGCAATAAATGGGATATTGCTGAAGACATCGCTTTAATGTCATCTTGGTGTTTTGCTAGTAAGGATAGTGTAAATGGAAAAAACAAGAGAAAAATGTCTTTGTGGGCATAAATAAAGGAACTATATGATGTTGCTCGGGTTGAAAATCCTGAAAAGTTTAAAAAGAGGAACGAAGATTAAATGAGAGGTCGTTGGAAACGACTTAACGAAAATGCCAACAAATGGACTGGTGCATATCGGGAAGCATGGCGCCATAAAAGAAGTGGAATGAGTCAGAAGGATATTGAGAAAGAAGCTCATAAAATTTATGAGGCAAGTGGAAACAATTTTAACGACCTTATTGTTTTTAATGAAGTTATGTGTAAAAATAAGAAGTGGGCTTTAGAGTTAGATCGTGAAATAACAAGTTCTCGTCTTGAATTTGAAGTTGGTAACGAAGAAAGTGACGGTAGCACGAAAAGATCAAGAACTACTGAAGAAGGGGAGTATTGTGTCTTCTCCAACCCAGAAACGCAAACGAGTAGTGGTTCAACATCTAATCGTCCAACGGGTAGAGATGCTGCTAAAAAAAAGGGAACAGATAAGGCTTCTAATGAAGTTGTTGCAGAACTGCGTGCAATGAGGATTACTAGAGAAAGTGAATTTGAAATCATGAAAAAAAATCGATTTGGATCAAGAAAGGGAGATAATGAAGATGCAGCGTATGCATTTGAACACACTGCTACAAAAGGAGCATTTGTAACTTGAAGAAGAAAACATGAAAAGCTTTCTGATGTCAAAGTATTATGGAAACTAATCACAATCCACTAGGTGTTACATTTTCAATCTTTTTGAAAATGTTGTTTTCATTTTTATTGAGTACTCGGTTTCATTTTATCATGTATCAAATCAAACATTATCTTCATTTCCATGTAGAAAAAAAGTTATTTTCCTCTTTATTCAGTTTCATTTTATCATGTATCAAATCAAACATTATCTTCATTTCCATGTAGAAAATGTCGTTTTCCTCTTTATTCTATTTCATTTTATCATGTAGAAAATCAAACATTATCTTCATTTGTAACTTTATTGAACATTTATTATTTTTCTAGTATAAATAGAGCAATGAATTGGCATACTTTCTAGTATCTCTTTGAAAATGTCTGATACTGAAAACTCATCGAATTCGGATGCATATGATGAATGGGAAGAACGAGTTGTTCAAACATAATTAACAACTTGATGAAATCATTAGTGAATTACTGATAGACGATTTTCAACCTAGAGAAAGACCAAGGTATTGCGATCGAGAACGTGAGCAAGGTGAGGCACCTTTAATGGAAGACTACTTTGTTGACAACCCAAGGTATGATCAAGCGACCTTTCTGTAAGTCCCTAGTTCTAGGATCGATAACTTCGTTATCTATAGTAATTAAGGTGCGGAATTCCTCAATACACGTTATCTTACTATAACAACGAATAAGTTCGCGTTTAGGTTAACTGATACTTAGCTTTTACTATAAACTGTCAAAGCCTAGCTGTTAGTCTTTAGGTTATTCTCTGGATTGAATTCGCAGGTTGCAGAAAAACGAAAATGGCAAAAGTCTCTCTATAGTTTTCACGTAATAAAAACATATATATATCTCGTCTCAACTCGCAACCACTGGGCCTGCGAGTTGACTCGACTCGCACACAGGACCAAGCCCAGTTCAACTCGGCTCGTTGTCACCTGTTGCTTTCTGCGAAATCAGATCTCATCTCGCATCGCAATGCCTTGAAACTTGAGATCTCGACTCGCTATAAATGTTTATTTCATTCTCGATATTCGTCTAACACTTTAATATACTAATATATTTAACGAATATTAATAACAAAACAAATATTCATTTACAAATCTAAACCAACATACAAACTTGATAACAATTACGCTAGTCATATCTCAAGCTAGATCTGTTGTCACAAACTATGTCTCAAACACTTTCGGCGTAGATTTCGTATGCAAAGGCCACTATTTCTCCATATAGTGACAGCAATCACAACCAATGACGAATATTTCCAAAAAAGGCTTGATGCCACAGGTAGACCAGGCCTTTCACCATTGCAGAAATGTACCGGAGCTATGCGGGTGTTGGCGTATGGGACTGAAGCAGATGCACAAGATGAATACTTGAGAATGAGTGAAACTGTCACAAGGGATGCTCTAATAAAGTTCGTAGAAGGTGTCATTTCGTGTTTCTCTGAAGAGTATCTTAGAAGGCCCAATGAAGCTGATTTGGCTGTACTACTTTATGTCGGGGAATTGCGTGGATTTTCAGGTATGATAGGAAGCATTGATTGTATGCACTGGACATGGAAAAATTGTCCCACTGCATGGGCTGGACAATATGCAGGTAGAAGCGGTAAACCAACAATCATTTTGGAAGCCGTTGCATCGTATGACTTATGGATATGGCATGCATTCTTCGGAACACCGGGTACGCTCAACGACATTAACGTCCTCCACCAGTCACCTGTTTTTGATGATGTCTTAGCGGGCCGAGCACCAAATGTAAGGTACGTCGTGAATGGTAGGGAAAATAATATGGCATATTATCTCACTGATGGCATATATCCTTCATGGGCTGCCTTTGTCAAGTCAATAACTTCACCCCAACTTCGGAAACACAAATAGTTTGTTGAACGTCAAGAGGCCGCTAGAAAAGATGTTGAAAGAACATTTGGAGTTCTACAGGCTCGTTTTGCGTTTCTTCGACATCCGTGTCTTTTGTGGGACAAGGATCTGATGGGAAAAGTTATGAATGTGTGTATAATAATGCATAATATGATTGTTGAGGATGAGCGCCATACATACCTACGTTATTACGATCCATCCGAATTTCTAAATTACAAGCCTACAAACAGGCAACGAAGCACCTCTGCTGATGATGATGAGCAAACTTTTCAATACTCTACTCAACGAATTGCAGACCTATCCAGCTATATGACTAATAGGGCACAACTTCGCAATACAGAAGCTCACAACACTCTACAAAACGATTTGATCGAGCATATATGGCAAAATTTTGGCAATGACGAATGATTATGTAGCTTCGATCTTCCGTATTTGTAAACTTGTATTTCATGTTTCGATTGTAACTTCGTTTATCTATTTTATTAAGTTTGTTTGATATATGTAGAAAATATTTAGCTTTTTTATTTAGTTTTATATTTAAAATAAATAATTTTTTAAGTTGATTAATTATTTTTAATTTTTCTAATAAATTTAAATAGAAAAAATAATAATAAATCTTAATTATTTAATATAAAAAAAGGTTTAAGTTGGGTTGCTAATGAGAGTATAAAGTTGGGTTTAGTTTGCTTGGATAGGTGGAAGAGAGGGAAATTAATTTTTTAATGGATAGTTGGGTTGATTTTGGTTGTGAATGAGAGTAGTCTTACGGAGTAATACATAAGGTCAATTATTTTCATGTATTTTTTAGCTATAGATAAAGTCACTAATTACTCAGTTACCAAACACGTTATTTTTTGATTGATCAAACAAATTAAAATGACTAAATTTTGATCGGTCTATAGAGATTTGACTGTTTAAATGTTAAAAAAGTACACTACATAAAAATGTCAATTCTTCACGCTTTTTTTCACACTTTTATAAAGTGTTAATTTATTTGCTAAGTTATTCATACTTATAAGTGTCTATAAAATGTTCACGCTTTTAAGCGTGAAGAAATTGAACTAATAACAATCTCTATCACAATGTTCACAATTATAAATGTGAAAAAATTGAACAAAGTCCACACTTAAAAGCGTGAAGATTATTGCTAACACTCAATTTGTTCACGCTTTTTAAACCTGAAGAATTTGGGTGTTAAGAATAATATTCACGCTTTAAAATGTTACAAATTTAACATTTTTTTACGCTTGTAAGCGTCAACATTGTGATATATATTATTATTAGTGTAATTTGTTCACACTTAAAGGCGGTTAACATTTTGTACACACTTATAGGTGTAAATATATATTATTATTAGTGTAATTTTGTACACACTTATTTGTACACACTTAAAGGCGTGAACATTTTGTACACACTTATAGGTGTGAATAACTTAGCAAATAATTTAACACTTTATAAAAGCGTGAAGAATTGACACTTTTGTTGTAGTGGTAGAAATGTTAAACCGATTTTCTTTTTAAATTAGGTGATTAAACTATTATTAACACGTAATAAAATGAATATTTTTCTTTTTTCAAATGTTGTAAAATCTTGTGATAATTCGCTCTGCTAAGTGCCTTATAAACATGACTCAAAATATGAATGATATTACTATTGTCAATGTAATGCCTCAATACTTAAAGCAATTGACTAAACTTATAGGGTAAAGTTACATGAAAAACAATGATACGGAGTAAAAGATATCAAAGGTTGAACGGAATGTTACAAAAGATAAGTGTGCATTAACAAAATGTACAACTTCACTAAACTTCTCGCCTTCAACGGTTCAAGACTCAAACTGTAGGGTCTTATCTGTAATTTAAAACCTCTGTAAATATCAATCTTATTTACAAAGTCAACAAGTTATTTCAAAACCGTAGAGCGGGACACGTGATTATTTGAAAAAGGTTTTGTTTAGAATGAAACAATCAAACAACTTTTTTAGTCAAAAAGAATATAATGATAATAAAATAAAATATATGGCTTCCGTTCTAAACTTAATGTTCACCTTTTTGTTGTGTTTTCTCTCATAATAAATATCCATCTTAAACTTTTAACTAATCAAAATATTTCCAAAGGTAACAAGTAGTATTAACAGTGTATCCAAAATTCGGATAAAGGTAACAAGTAGTATTAACAGTGTATCCAAAATTCAGATTTCAGATATCCGATTTTGGACACCCCTACTTGACATTTCTATTTTTGAGACTTCTAAAGGCTTGAGTAATTTGTAGAGGCTCAAACCCCTAAAAAAACTTTTCTTATAATGTGTGCATACTAAAACTGCACATTAGGGTGCTTGACAATTTAGGGGTGTTCAAAAATATCCGTATCCGAATCCGAAATTCAAATATCCGAAAATCCGATCCGAAATTATCTGAAAATTCGGATATTCAAAATTCGGATATCCGATTTTTCGGATTCGGATTCGGATAGCAATTTCAAGAAATTTCAGATATTCGGATATCCAAAAAAAATTGTATATTTTATAATTTTATATGTATTTCTTGTTTGAAGTTGGTGAATGTTGACCAAAGATTTTTTAAGAACCCCATATTTACCCTTCATTTCCACATCAGAAAGACACAAGCCTCCTTCCTCGTCAGATCTCACCCTCCCCCAACACCCGACTTTTTCCAGCCCAGATCTCGGTTAATGCTTCTTAAATAACCTTATATTTCAGCTATATTTCTTTCTCATCGATTACAGTGAAATCTGAAGGGTTCTATTGCAAAATAAATAATTTACTGTAAGTATTTTGTTTCAATATATACTACAGAAAGTACGCAAGTAATGTTACAAAGATTTGATGTCTTGACTCCGAGAAGATCCTACTAGATGTATCACACAAATACTTCTACCCTTCTTAAGTATTACTCCCTCCGTCTCAAAATTATAGTCCATTTTCTCTTTTTGGGACGTCCTAAAATAATTGTCCACTTCTCACTTCAACCAATAGGAAGAGATTATAGTGAGTGCAGATTCCATTAGAGTGGTTGAAAACTGTTGTGGTCCCATTTTTATTAAGCTGTGTGCTTTTTGTTAGTGGATAATAATTTTGGAACGAAGGGAGTACTATATTTATGTCGATTATAGTTATAAAACTAATTAGATAATGTTTGTTGTTGATTTAAAGTTCTGTAGTGTTCTTATTCCACTCATTTCTGAATTGAATATTTATGTTCTCAATTTTTCGGATATTTCGGATTATCCGATATCCGTATCCGAAAGTTCGGATATCTGAATTTTCGGATTGGATTTCGGATACCGCAATTCACTATCCGAATTTTCGGATATCCGATTTTGAACACCCCTACTTGACATTTCTATTTTTGAGACTTCTAAAGGCTTAGTAATTTGTAGAGGCTCAAACCCCTAAAAAAACTTATCATGGTTTGGCAAACCAAATTTGGTGGAGCTTATAAGCTCCTAAAAACCTTTAAAATAGAAGTTACTTTAAGTGGCTTATAGAAGCCCATAAGGCTTCTCTAGCTCGAGCCACAAACCTCAACCATCAACCTCAACTCCAACTAGTTGTTACTAAAGATACTCTTAGTTTGAGATAAAGGGGTTTGAAAAAAATATACATTATACAATACATTTAATAAAGGGGTTAGTGTATGAAAATGTACCCAACTTTAACTTAAACTTAACTTATAGTATGTATCCAAGTTCATTTTGGTATATATTATGTATCAAACTTTCAATTATAGTCTATTGTGTGTATTTAACAGATGTATCATTTGTGTAAGGTGACACATGTCATCCATGTAAGATACCTCAATATTAATGAATGATATACACAATAGACCATAATCATAATTTGGATACATACAATAAACCAAAATGATATTGGACACATATTTAGAGTTTGGACTAAAATTAAGTACATTTTCACGCATCAATCCCATTAATAAAATGAGTTAAGTTTGGTAAGTTAAATTCCGTGTGCTCATTTTCTATAAGCAATAAGCTTTGGATAACATGGTTTACCTTACCTCTTAGATAAGATTACAACACTATATACATTACATTACAAAACAATGAAAAAAATTTCTATTATAACCATCTCCTCATTTTCTTAAAAAATTTCAAATTGACTCGATAAACGAATATGTCATAATTGTGCTTGACTCAGTTACATCATATTTTTTAATAATAAACTGTTACACATTAATAATATATAATAAATAATTCACTATGTTTTAATTTAAATTCAATTTGTATTTATTAGGGAAATCAACCAAAATGCCACTTTTCCCGGAAGGATATATCGTTTTGCCCTCGAAAAAAATATATTGACGATATGCCCCTTCCAATCGGAAATCACAAATTTGCTTTTGCGCTCCGTGCATTTGCTTTTGCGACACGTGCACATGACCGAGTCGCTGACAGCGCTTTGAGACCTTCGCAAATCGCAAATTTGCGATATGCGATTTGCCATTTGCTTTTGCCCATGACCGAGTCGTTTTGTTGCTTGTGCCCGAGATGACCAAGTCGCAAATTTGGATAAGGCAAAGTGGCAAAAACAAATGACAAATAGTAAATTTGCGATTTACGAAAGCCTCAAAACGCCGTCAGCGACTCGGTCACATGCTCGAGTCGCAAAAGCAAATGCACGATTTGCGATTAGAAGGGGCATATTGTCAAAAAAAAAATCCCGAGGGCAAAACGATATATCTTTCTTAAAAAAGTGTCATTTCGATTAATTTCCATATTTATTAATTCAAATTATAAATAATACACACGATAAATTTCACCATCACTAACATACTACCACACATCGCCACCTACAATCATCATTTTGACCGTCGCATTACACGTGCATTTTGCTAGTTTTTGAGAACCCATTTATGTTTTAAAATTATTGTAATCACCACTAAGTACAAACTTGTGGTGTTAAATATAAGACAAAATTGCGTGGATCGTCCCTGTGGTTTGCTCAAAATAACTAACCGAGTCCTTGTGATTTTTTTTTTTGACTTGAGGCATCCCTAAATTTGCAAAAAGTTGTGTGGGTCGTCCCTGGTCCTAACTTTCGTTAGTTGTGACGTTAAATGCGAGGGTATAATGGTCCTTTCATTAGTTAAAGGACTGCAAATATAATTTTGCAAACCACAGGGACCATCCGTGTAAATTTTCAAATTTCATTTAATATTTTTTTATTGTAATTCTAAATATATTTTTTATTGTGTTTAATTAATTAATTTTTTAAAATTAAATTTATTTAATAACTAAAGATGTTCAAATTTTTTTATATGTATGTATTTTTCAAAAAAAAATTGTATTATTGTATATATGCAATTCCTTTACTCCATATTTTTTATTGTAAATTTAATAGATTTCAAATGTTATTTTTAGGGGTGAGCAATCGTACACATAGGAACTATCCGTGTAAATTTAAAATTAATAAGCTAATTATATTGTTTATTTTTTTAACATTTATTTTTATTTGTTGCAAAAAAATAAACAATATAATTAGCTTATTAATTTTAAATTTACACGGATAATTCCTATGGGTACGAATGCTCACCCCTAAAAATAACCTTTGAAATCTATTAAATTTACAATAAATAATATGGAGTAAAAGAAATGCATATATACAATAATACAAATTTTTTTTTGAAAAATACATACAATTAAAAAATTTTGAACATCTTCAGTTATTAAATAAATTTAATTTTCAAAAAATAATTAATTAAACACAATTAAAAAAAACTATTTAGAATTACAATAAAAAATATTAAATGAAATTTGAAAATTTACACGGACGGTCCCTGTGGTTTGCAACATTACGTTCGCAGTCCTTTAACTAATGAAAGGACCATTATACCCTCGTATTTAACGTCCGAACTAATGAAAGTTAGGACCAGGGACGACCCACGCAACGTTTTGCCAGTTTAGGGATGTCTCAGGTCAAAAAAAACCACAGGGATTCGGTTAATTATTTTAGGCAAAGCGCAGGGACGTTCCACAC
Source organism: Pseudognaphalium luteoalbum (assembly GCA_963422505.1). Lineage (NCBI taxonomy): Eukaryota > Viridiplantae > Streptophyta > Magnoliopsida > Asterales > Asteraceae > Pseudognaphalium > Pseudognaphalium luteoalbum. The sequence goes on from OY730194.1 coordinate 8,522,561, forward strand.
AATTTTGTCTAAATATAATCTTTAAATGATGGGCTTAACATGGACACATACGGGAATTGGTTGCGGGCTGGGCTTAGTAACTTGTGATGGGCCACTAAATTTGTGATGAGAAATCCATATCAAAATTGTCATTTAATCTGCTCTATGAAAGTAGGAGTGAAAAAAAATCGGGTTTATACCCTACCCGATTAAAATCCGAAAACCCTACCCAGTTGTACTCGGGTATGACCCTACCCGGTTCGGGTTTTGAGAGTACCCGCCGGGTATATAATCGGGTTGGGTTTTTAGAATTCGAAATCGGATTAAACCCAGGTTAAAATAGGGTCGGGTTGAAAAACCGATCAAAAACCCGGTTGAAAACCCAAAAAAACCCAGAAACCCAGTAAAAAATCCTGTCAACAATCCGGAAAAAACCCGAGTCGGGTCGGTCAAAACCCGGTTTTCCCCCTTTGACCAAAACCCGATTCGGGTTTTCGGGTCGGGTAGGGTTAAAACCCGATTTTGTTCACCTATATATGGAAGTATATTCAAGTTCTAATTTATGCATTTATAGTAGGGTGTTGTTCGGATAAACTGTTCGGATTTCGGGTAGTTTGGGTCGGATTATTCGGATTTTTCAATTTTATAATTTATCCGTAATCTAAACCGAATAAGATTTGGATTATTCGGATTCGGTTTGGATTGGTTCGGATATTATGTTTTTATCCAAATAAGAGAATATCTTAAACTTTCATGTCTTTAAAGTAATTTAAACTTCACAAAATAATACTAAATGCTTTATATAAATCATTAAAAGTGATATATAAATTCTATATAGATATACTCATATAAATCATAAATAAAATATATAAAAAATTATATTTATATTATTAGTCCCTTCTTTGGGTAATTCGGATCAACCAAATTCAAAATTATTTATTCATAATCCAATCCAAACAAGATTTGGGTTACTCAGATTCGGGTAATTATGGATTCGATTAACCGAATAGTCCAATCCGTTTAACCCGAATCCGATTAAAGTCGGGTTGAATTTTCGGATCCGGACATTTTCAGACACCCCTAATTTATAGTGTCGTTATTACACTAACCTCTTAAAGTAGACTAGTAGGATATCCGCGATTTGCGGCGGAGAGAATTTTAAAATGAGCTAAAAAAATATTTTCATTAATCATTGCAAATATCTCGACAACAATAGAAACATTGTTCACGGTGTTTTCTGAAGTGATTTTAAAACGTAAGCACAACGTTTTTATTAAATTTGTAACTTTATATATTTGTAAATATGATTACGTATACTTATAATGTTCATATCTTTATGTACAATGATTGTGTATTTTCTTTTCGAATTGTTTGTGCTGTCTTAATTATACGTGGTACGAATAATATTTAGACACTTATTTTGATAAAAAGAGAGTACTATGATAAAAATCATATCACGTATGTATAAAATAATTTTAAGTTAGTACTTATTATGACGACTTAACTTTTATAGGGTACCAAACAACAAATGCGAATCTTATGTTATTCAAACGGTTTGGTAGTAATGTACATTTTATTATTAAGTATTTTTTAGGTGGTGTTAAACTTTGATTCAAGCAATCTAACAATAAAATATATTGTTCGAATCAACTAAACAATGACTAATTTAATCGGTTTTAAAACATTATCCGCTGCATAGCACGGGTTCTAAAGCATTCAAACAGAGGTACGGTAGATAGTATATTCGTGAGCGTGATGTTTGAATTCATTTTATAGCCGCCTATTATAAAAAAATCGATAATATATGGTAGATAGTATAGATATTCGTTAAAGCATACATGAGCTATAGTTTTTTCTTCATCAAAGTAAACAAACAATGTAGTTTCAAATATCTCTATATATAGAAATACTATGATTATATTGAATAATTAATGATTATGGTAGTTTTCATGTTAGTTTAGTCAAATAAAAAGGTATAATAGGTATTTCTCAGATCCCTTTTGTAAGTTTTAATCCAAACCCCCTAAATGAATTATAAGGGGTATAGATATAGATAGAGTAGATAAGGCGTCGATCCCATGAGGAACTATGGATTATAATATTAATCCCTATAATGAAGTAACTAAAAATGAGTTTAAAGAGTGATTTGATTTATATCTAATTGATCTAAATTACTAGAATTTATAAACTAGATAAAGCAAGTGAATCTAAGGGCAAAAATCCATTAAATTAAAAGCAATCACAACCAAGTTCGGCTACTTGACCAAAACAAAATTTCTAATGTATTTTGTTTACTTACATTTGCGGTTGTTTCAATTCCCATAGACAAGATTGATGTTAGTTTAAAAAATGGCAAAATTTCCGAAAAGGTAATTATATTGTCAAAATTTGACAATAAAGAGAATATGACTGTTATCGATGCCCAAAAAAGACTCACATTTTAAAATTGTGTCGTAAAAGGATTTAAGTTGTCAAAAAAGTTCAATTAAAGGTGTATTGATTTTCACATTTTATTTCTTTCAATTTTTGATTGATTTTAGGTAATGCGAAACTTAAATCTCAAATATTCGATTATTATGTGACATTTTTAACCTAGAAAACATACGATATAAACACTAATTTAACTTTTTGAGTGTTTAAACCCGAATTTTATTTTTAGTGCGAAATCCTTTTATCACATGATTTCAAAAACTTTAATCCTTTTATGGCATGATTTTAATATATAATAAATTCTTTTATGGCACGCTTTTAAAATAAAACGGTAATTTTTAACCTTAATTGAATTTTTTGACAATTTGAATCATTTTATGACACAATTTTAAAATGTAAATCCTTTTTGAACGTCGACAGCTTTCATATTCCTTTTATTGTTAAATTTTAAGAATTTGATTACCTTTTCGGTCATTTGCCCTTTAAAAAACACAATTGTGGGCACAAATCATATGAGCAAGCACCAACTGTAATGAAGTCGTCTTACAATTGAGTAATATACCAAATTTAATTAACACAATGATAGAAAGGAAATATAATCATACAAATCAAAATTAACATCAACGTGTAAACAACTCTTAATCATTTGAACAAAATTAAGCATTTAATACAAAATTTGATCAAAGCCTAACCCGGTTGCGATCTTGGGATTTAGCCGGACATGGAGAAAGAAATCACAGCAGAAAGCATGTGAGTCCATCTTCAAGTCACTTGCAATCTTGAAAAAACTTCCGACTTTAATGTTAGAATGTGAATAGTGACGGAATTCTTGATCTTGGAGAAGAAAGCAAGAATTATACGGGTTTTGGGTGAGGATTAGCGCATGATAATTTGTAAATTCGTAGCAAGGGGTTTAGTGCTGATATAGCAGATATTGACAATAAGATAAGGCCAAGTAAACTTCCAAAACTCGAATTATAGGTGTAACGGGTTTGTGAATCCGGATTAACTGTGCACCGAATAAAATGATGTTTAATCGGTGCTGCAAAGCCCTATTTTCCGCTGATCTAATGTTCCTTTACTCAGCAGCAAATGGACTTGGATTTAATCGGTGCTCTTTTTAGTGTGTAATGTGTTTGATAGTTGCTCCTAGTAACTAATGTAGCACCGAATAGACTTGTAATTAATCGGTGCCCTATCTTTTTCCATCAGCTATTAACTTTTAACTCGTATGAACATCGAATGAATTTACGAATCAATGGTGCCATGCCTTCAACCTTTAGACTTCCATTTCCCTTCCTTTCATGTGTTGGCTCATTTTCTTGGTAATCTACTAATTTCCTACTTTAAGCAATATTCGATTCAACCTAATAGTAGTGCGTTTTGTAACATAGATTAGATTATAACCCGCGAATTCGCTGGCTACCACATAATTTTTATACAAAGTTTATATTATGTTTTTATTTTACTACAGAATTTTCAATTAACATATTTATGTGACTAACATTTTATAAATAGTTTTAATTGGAAAGAAAGACATATATGTCTTAAGTTTATTAAATATGATTAAATTAAAGTATTCGAAATATTATTTATTTGTTAATAATAGTACCCTACATATTGTAGATCTCAATGATAGCAAAATATTTTTTAGGTGCTCAAATTTTTATCTTTTATTTCATTAATGTAAGGTATCTTAATTTTTTCTTACCACTAGAATGGTGTTTTTATTATAAACCCTTTTTTTCGTTAATGCACGACACCGAATCAAATTTCCTTTATAACGTGAAAAAACAAAAACTTGAAAACCTAATATTTTTAAGCTTATAAAAATATTCTTACACATAATTTTTAATCAAACTTATATATAGGAAAATAGTTTATAAGAGTTGATCAACACCACTTGGTAACATGAGAATGTGATAAAGAGAAATATGTAATACTAAATAGTTGATAAGTAATATAAGAAGACGTTGCATAGTAAATGAGTTGCATGTTGTATTTAGTTTAAAAAATATCATAAAATGTTCCGTCACGACAATATTATGATTTTCTTCACGGACCATACACTCATATTTAAATAAACTAATGTTTCATTTTTTCTTAATAAAAGTTACAATGCTACTCTTTTATTGTGCAAGGGCATTTCACGTTTTTATTGTCGAGTTATTTGGTATATTAGAATTATTTTTTCTTTTTAATAAGTTGTCGTTTTAATTCGGATTGTTGTGATAATAAGGTTAGCCGTATATAATAACAAAGTTCATAAATCACAAAAAAATAGAATAAGAAACTTTTTCAATGGGGTTAAATACTTAAATTCAAAGACTACACTGCAATATCACATTATTGTATTAAATTGAAGCAAACAACAAAACTAAAGTTAATATAGCCAAAAAAAGAAAAGAAAAAAATATTTATCAGAAATTTATTGACTCTAAGTGTAATGTTTTTTTTAAGGAAAAAACGTAAACTAAATAATAAATTGGATAAAAAGATAATTTGAAAGGTATCCCTGACTCATGTACCATAATTTAGTGGTACGTGTCTGCTCTACCCCGCAAGGCGAGCATCAATGCCATACATATTACATGTCCACAAATAACCCATATATGCCAAGACACGGATTCAAACCCGTCATCTATAGGTCACCTATGTAGGGTCTGAGATTTATAAAAAAAATTAACAACTAACCAAATTAAAATATTATGCATTGCATACGGCTCTATAATCAAATTGACCCTTGACAATGCCAAACTATTTTGATTTCATATCTTTGTGATAACATGAGCATACCTTACGAAATAAAGCATTGGGTCGAACTCTTCTTTGGTATCAAGGAAAAAAGGTAATTTAGAGGGTATCCCTGACTCATGTAACATATTTTAGTGGTACGTGTCCGCCTCACCTCGCAAGGCGAGCATCAATGCCAACAAATCACATGTCCACAAATAACCCACATATGCCAAGGCACCAATTCAAACCCGTCACCTATAGGTCACATATGTGGGGTCTGAGATTTATAGAAAAAATGAACAACTAACCAAATCAAAATTATAAATCTTTACATTTGGGATAGAAAGATGAAATCCTTGGAGACATTTAGTCGAACATCTCGTGTACATTCTCGAAACTTGAAAATTTATAATTAATCGATGAAAATACATTTGATTATTGGAGGAAAAATAAGTTGAAAATGAAAAATTAAAACTACTATTAGCAATACATAGTGCATATAATAAAAAAGGAAACAAATATCTATCTGAAATTTATCGACTCTAAGCGTAAAATATTTTTTATATGGGAAAAAACCTAAACTAAATTAATAAATTGGGAAGAAAGGTAATTTGGAGGGTACCCCCGACTCCTGTACCATATTTTAATGGTACGTGTCTGCCCCACCCTGTAAGGCGAGTATCAACGCTGGACAAATCCCCCATATATGCCAAAGCACGGATTCGAACCTGTAACCTATAGGTCACGTATGTGGGGTTCGAGATTTATAAAAAAAAATGAACAACTAACCAAATTAATATTATAGGTCTTACCATTTTGATAGAACCGTTGCAATCCTTAGAAAACATTTTGTCGAACATCTCGTATGCATTTACGAACCTTGAAAATTTATAATTAATCGGTGAAAATACATTTGATGATCGGAGAAATAATAAATTGAAAATGAGAAATTAAAACTACTATTAGCAATTTAACTATACATAGTGCATATATATAATATAAAAATTAAAGACAATATTCAAATTTGAATTTATAAATGATGAATTGTTTGACAATCATTATGTGAATAAGATTAAACCTTGATTTGTTTTTAACTTAAATAATTGAAAATTATATTTAATTAATTGTTGAAATAAGAATAAAGGGGTAGTTTAGACATTTGATTATCCCTCCTCCATTATTTAGGTCTGTACCATATTTTAATGGTACGTGTCTGCCCCACCCCGCAAGGCGAGTATCAACGCTGGACAAATCCCCCATATATGCCAAAGCACGGATTCGAACATATAACCTATAGGTCACGTATGTGGGGTTCCGAGATTTATAAAAAAAAAAGAACAACTAACCAAATTAATATTATAGGTCTTATCATTTTGATAGAACCGTTGCAATCCTTAGAAAATATTTTGTCGAACATCTCGTATGCATTTACGAACCTTGAAAATATAATTAATCGGTGAAAATACATTTGATGAGCGGAGAAATAATAAATTGAAAATGAAAAATTAAAACTACTATTAGCAATTAGCAATTTAACTATACATAGTGCATATATATAATATAAAAATTAAAGACAATATTCAAATTCGAATTTATAAATGATGAATTGTTTGACAATCATTAGGTGAATAAGATTAAATCTTGATTTGTATTTAACTTAAATAATTAAAAATTATATTTAATTAGTTGTTGAAATAAGAATAAAGGGGTAGTTTAGACATTTGATTATCCCTCCTCCATTATTTAGGTAGTCATTTTATTAAGGTAAGATCAATAGTCTAAATTAATAGTTTTAATTTATTAATTGTGGAGATTAGTTTATAAGTTACTAAAAATAAAATGACTACTTAATTTACACTTTATTATTATAATATATAGTGTAGATATGTGAATATAGTATGGGCCTATCAAATATCCCCAACTTAACCCTTTCTCATCTCGAGAAAGAATAAAAACAATTTAAGCTCAAAATTTTTTTGGTACTGCAATCTTCAAAGTGTAAAACATAAACGAAAACATATCTTAATCAGCTTGTGATATATATAAAACACAATTTTACTGAATACGAAGCAATCAAGATTTGGAGATCCTCACAAGGAATAGTCACTCATCTCTCGAGTGTTTATGGGTTTTAATGTATCGCTCCAATGTGATTCTAAGAGATGATCTCCTTAGGCTTGCAACAAATTCTCATTCTCCATTACTCAACGGTGCACATATCAGAAATGTTCCTAAGTAAAGGTTATAATGGGGCTTCTGGTTAGGGTTGGACAAAAGAAAGCTCCTTGACTATAAACATTAAAGCATATATAATCTCCTTAATTAAAAGCATTAGAGCATATATAATCTCCTTGACTATAAACACCTTATACCTTTAATAACGCTCCAATGAATTCATAACTTCTATTCACAAATCGAACGAGAGCCGCATCTTCATCCTCAAACTTTACTTTAAAAATATTTAACTTCATCAAGATCGAGTTCAATGCATCAAGATGCTCTTATAATGTCGACCCCTCTTTCATTCGTAGTCCTCGTAGTCCTAAACGTTGATTAAGTAACAACTAATCTTTACAAACTTATACTCGTGATATTAACACAAATTCAAGTTCTAAACAAAAAAATAATTGGACGATGTAAAAAATAGCCCTAACAATTCAGAATATAACGTGATCCACAAACTAATTATCTTATTTTAACCGGACCCCAAAATCAACATATCGCTCCAACAAAAGTAAAGAATCATTACAAGTACGTTCATCCAACACCAAAATTAGTCAATCTATAGTTGAAGAACAGACCCAAAATCGCCAGACTATCACAATTCTAATGCGAATGATTTCAAGAATCTGAAATCAACGAAAAACATATTACCTTCAAATCTACAAACAAAAAACAGATTTGAACAATTTCAAGAACCTATTTCTTGAAATTAACCAATTATAAAAATTCTGATAACCATCTTCGATTCCTTAAACCAAATCTAATGGAACCTTCAATTCAAACAAAATACAATCGACACTGAAGAACACATTCAATAAGCAAACAATAACTTACATGAAATTCAACGTGAAACCAGATATGGACATAAACTTTGACAATGAATATCTCTCTACTGGATCCTCCAATCGATGATCCCACCAGTATCTATGTGTCTAGAACATACATTTCAAAATTTACGCAATCTAACGGGTGCGCAGAAATTGACAATCCAAAAATTGTTTTTTGTTTACTATTCTATGTTCCCTCTTCAAGTTGTGTGTATTACTCATTTATTCTCAAACTAATTAAAGCTACTGTACCAATTGTTATATTTCAAACAAATACAATAAAGAAAGAATAAATTGAAGCATAGTGTTTTTAAAACTATTAAACCAGTTTTTACAGAACAAACTATTGTTTGTAATACTAAACATAATAAAAATGCATGCTAATCCTAATCCAACAACCCAACACAAATACAAAACAAAATTCTAATCGTTATCTAATTGATCAAATCACAAAACTCCCCTTACCGGATTAAGTCACAAATTCTAACACAAGAAAAGGTACAACTTGATTATCCATTTATTCATAATCCAGACTGGATTGTATCATCGGTGTATCTTGTTCATAAATATATTTACACCCACTAACCGTCTTGATACTACTAGGCGATCTAGTTCTCTGGCGATTGACTTCGCTTTAGCCTCTATCTTTTGCAAACCGTGTTCATTTATCTCACAATAATAAGAAAGTAAGAAAACTTCAAATAAATAGAATATGTGTATGGTCTAAAGTGACTACATTTACATTCGTACATCTCAAATACACGAGCAGAAACGGATACTATAATATGAATATTAGTAAAAAGGAAACCCTTCACAGATGAACAATTCCCTTCTTCACATCTGAATTTGTGAACCATATGCTTCTTATTCTTCTTTTTTAAATACTTTACGCAGTTACTAATGTGCATACGTTTTCTTACGCATATCAATATGAGAAATATGTTGATGATTCTGTTAGACTAATTAGAGAAGTGTACCTTGATGACATCGGATCAACATATGAGCACCATCAACTGAGTGGAGCCGTCACTCTACTTCAAGAGCATGTTGGAGACAGAAAATTTGCATTTTTTGAACGGTCTTTTGTGTCTATTCTGGAATAGTCTTTCTATATATTGAACGGAACACAGTGTAAAAAATTTGAGTTTTTCAAAGTATAGTGAAAAATTAGAAAGGTAGGATTCCCATTTTCAGTGAAAATAATTTCTCTGGCTTCCCATGAAATTAAATATATAAAATTTTGAGTTTATGCAATTTTGAAAAAGATTAGGGATCTACCATGTCTACATCCTCATTCGACATACGTGCAACTACTTGTGATGGTTGCAAAATTGCACATCCAACAAGCATAACATGCAATCACACAACTAACACATGGGATATATTTGAAGGATCAGCCTTGTATTTAGTTTCTTAAAATAAAGAATAGTTCTGTCTTCTAGAGCAGGTCGTCTAGAACATCACTAGAATCAAAATTCAAGTTTTGATAAGTTTGAACGGATGAACTCAACACGTCTAAAACGTCTTGGGAAAACGATTATTGGTGAACCATTCACAAGAGTATTAATTAGCTCACTGGAGAACATCTTCTAGATATAAGTGTTACAACAAACCTTCCTCAGTTTTAGTTTTTCTTTCGGTCAGGAGCTTCGGGGTTCATTTGTTGTACTTCATGGTTCACTATGCAACACAAGAACACAAAATTTGTAAGTTCCCCTTTTCAAATCATGAGCACCGGTAGATATAATGATGACACATTGGTGTAACGGGTCAAAGAGAATTTCGCTTCAATCCAAAAAAAGTAGTACTTCTCAGTTCAGGCCTCCCAACATACACTTTCCTCGGGATTTTTTTTCTTCAAATAAGTAACGTGTCAATTTAAATTCTAGAAAATATATATCATCAAAATATTATTGTAAATTGTTCTACTCATGTAGGTATTATTTAAATGATATCTTCTAAAATTTAAATTGACACATACTTATTTGAAAAAGAAATATATGAGGAAAGTGTGTATGTGGTACGGTCGGGCGCGACCCCACAAGCACTACTTTTTTTGGATTCAAGTGAAATCCTTTTTGACCCGTTACCTTATGTTTTCTCGTTTCATTTCTAATAGTACGTATGATTTGAAAAAAAAACCTTATAAATTTTGTGTTCATTTGTAACACTGTGAACCAAGAAGTACAACAACCGAACCTCGAAGCTCCCGACTGAAAGGAAAACAGAAATTTAAGGAAGGTTTGGTGAAACAATTCCTGCTAGAAGATATTTTCGAGAAAAATAAGCTAATAAATATCCTTGGAATGGTTCACCAATAACCATTCTTTCTCAAGACGTTTTAGACGTTTTGAGTTCAACCATTCAAACTTATCACTGCATGAATTTCGATTCTAACAATGTTCAAGATCACATGCATGGAAGACAATTCTTTTTTATTATTATTATTCAAAGAACCTAATTATAAGGCTGACCCTTCAAATATTATTTCATGTGTTAGTTGTGGGATTGCATGTTATGCTTGTTGTGCAATATTGTAGGCATCACAAGCAGCTGCACGAATGTCAAATGGGGATATAGACATGATGGATCCCCAATCTTGTTCAGAGATGCCGTATATATTTTCTTGCACTAAAATATAACTAGAACTAATTTATATATATATATATATATATATATATATATATATATATATATATAAATTCATGGAAAGCCTGAAAAAACATGTTTCTATATGAGCATCCCACGTTTCTTATTTTTAATTACAGTTCTGAAAACTCAATTTTCTACACGGTGTTCCTTTCATCAAACAGAAAAAGAGTATTCAAGAATAATAACAAAAGACACAAAAGACTACTTGAGATTGTAAGTTTCTGTCTCTAATATGCTCTTGAAGTAAAGCAATGCTTCACTCAATTGGAGGTGTTCATATGTTGCTCCTATGTCATCAAAGTACACTTTTATTTCTCTAATTATTCAAACCGAATCATCAACATATTTCTCATAAAAGGTTCACCTCTCCTTGTTAGTACTTGTCAGTTAAATGATGCTAATTCGTAGACAAGGTGTCCATAAACAAATTTGTAAGACACTAGGCTTATTGTAAATCTGCTAGTTAAATATATATATATTTTCTAACAACTTATTTTACTATGATCTTTTCTTTTATTTAAGCATGTCATACCAGATAACCTGTAAATTGTGAAATTCAATGCAATAGTTGGAAGAGGAGATAACTGGGTGAGAAATAAATAAAAAATAAAGATTTAAAAAATCAAAAATAGAAAAAAACAAGCATGATAAAGTGTCATGGTATTTCACATAAAAACTTATTAAAAACATATACATTAAAGGTTATTTATTCGCAGCTAATTACTTTTTCGTTAAAGATGAGGTGCATTATTATAAAGGGATACTTTTTTCTTCATTCACATCTTTACATGATATACGTTTGTCTAACTATAGTAAATATTTTTTTTATGTGTGTGTGTGACAATTCTTCTATATTTTTAATGCTCGTCGATTGTGAGATCGTCTATAAAGTAAAAAGTGAACGTGAGATTTGGGCCACGAGCATTTCTTATTTATGCAAGAATATTGTTCAGTTAATTTTTTTTAAGTAAAAAGAGAATTACTTATATTAAACATGGATTTCACTCTAATTTATACATCAAACTTTGGTATTGTACCAAAAATAAAGTAATTTTAGCATATTAGTGGTATGAGTTTTCAGTTTTTACATGAAATTAACAAATTTGAGGTATAGGTTCATAGTTGGTCTAAAAGAAGAAGAAAGACATGTATTTATATATAAATTAAAAAAAGTTTAAGGTTATAGTACCTTTGTGACGGCCATCTTCAATCGACCTTCATTATATATATACTCCTCAAAGGCTAAAATGAGAGAACACCTATTTTTCTTCGTTGAGATCTATCTTTAACATTTGTGTTAAAATGTATAGGTTGTTAACAATCGTACTTGGTTAATTGTTATAAAGTTTAGTTATTTGTATTTTAAGTATTTGTGCAGGTAACTTTAGAAGGTTAGCAAGAAAAGGAAAGTTCAGGGTCAAAAGTGACAAGTAGTAAAAATGTTGGTAATTATATAAGTTTGTATTTGTTTTTATTTGTTTTAACTTTTCATTATTTTTTCTTTCATATTTCTGTATATGATATTTTGCTCTATATCATCTCTCTCTCTCGGATATAGAACATTGGTTCTTGTGTGATTTAGTTAGAAGAAATTATTCATCCTTTTATGAATAGTTTCTTGAGTGATTTTGAGTCTGTAGTGAGTTTTTGTCTTGTATTTGGTCTTTGACCGGTTGAGTTTATATATGTTTTTATTCATCTGTTGGTGTTCTTGTTGATTATTGTTTAAAACAAGTAGATCTATACTTGTTTTCATGGTATCAGAGCCAACTCGGCTATGATCGGATGATTTCTGGTTATTCTCTGTTGAAACTGCGTTAGGGTTTCTTCGTGTGGCGATTTAGGATTTTCTGTTTGAAAACTCATTGTTCTAAGATCTGATCGGGTTATTCTTGTGAGTTGTGGTGTTGATTTCATCATCTGGTGATTTCTGGATAGAAACTCTAATTTCTCAAAAATTAGGGTTTGATATACTCTTGGCTGTTCCAGAGTTGTTCATCTGTCTTCCGCTGTGGTTTCTCTTCTTCTTATTGCTTATTGCACGGAGTACTCTGTGAGGAGTTCCTTTTCTCTTCTTTAAATTTCTTTATTCGTGATTCTGTGTTATCTTGTTGATCTATATTTGTTATTTACGATCTGTGTTGCTTTGTTGTTGATTATTTGTGTGATATTATCTAAGTTGCTTAACGATTGCTTATTTTTCTGGTAGAAGAGAGGTCCCTAAGTAAGACCTAGGGTGGAATCCTTTTGAGAGGCCACCTGCACGGATCCCTGCTTAGGCTAACCTGCTAGGATTTATTTTTGGTTATTATTTTAGGCATCTGTGTGTATTTAAGCATTTTTTATTTGATTACTTGGTTTAAGTGAATTGTCTATTGATTGTTAATTCAATATTTGGTAATAATAGGTAATCAAATTTCTAAAATGTCTGTGGATAAGGAAGGTGGTACATCTGTCACATTGATTAACAAATTAGATTTTGGAGATCCTCTTTATCTCCATGCTAGTGATACTACTGGTGTTGCTCTAATTTCTATAAAACTAAAAGGAACTGAAAATTATAGTGTTTGGAGTAGAGCAATGACACTTGCTCTTGCAACTAAAAATAAGCTTGGTTTTATAGAAGGAACATGTGTAAAAGATGATTATGCAACTGATGAGGTTTTGTCTAATCAATGGGATAGATGTAATTCTGTGGTATTAACATGGATTCTGACTTCAATATCTGATGAGTTATATTTGGGTCAAATATTTTCTAGTAATGCTGCTACTGTTTGGCAAGAGTTAAAAGAAACTTATGATAAGATTGATGGTTTTGTTACTTTTAATCTACATCATAAAATTAATTCATTAACTCAAAATGGATCTAGTGTTTCTGAATATTATCATAAATTGAATTCTCTGTGGAAACAATATGATGCTTTGATTAAATTACCCATTTGTACATGTGCAGCTTTAAAACAGTTTCTTGATCATAATCAATTAATAAAACTTATGCAGTTTTTAATGGGATTAGATGATGTTTATCAACCCATTAGAAGCAATATCTTGAGTAGAGATCCTCTTCCTAGTATCAAAACTGCTTTTGCTTTGATATCTAAGGAAGAATATCATAGAGGAGTTGCTTCTAGTGATGTTTCTAATAAAACTCAAACTTCTGCTTTTGTTGCTAAAACTTTTAACAATACTAATAGTTATAACAATAGAAAGTTTTCAAGAGGACCTAATCCTAATTTGAAGTGTACAAAGTGTGGTATGATTGGACATACTATTAAAAGGTGTTATAAAATTGCTGGATATCCTCCTGGTTATAAGAGAAAACCTTTTAACCGGAATGCACCTAAGTTTGTTGCTAAGTAAATGGGTTGACATTGTCACCATCTACCTCTACGTGAACTACTGGTTTTGCCCATTAGAAGGATGTCTTAGACGCTCATTTGCTTGACTAAAATATGAAAAGCACAAATCTAACTTACGAGATGAGTTACAATGGCTAGTCGGTGATTAACTATGTTGTGTTCCAATATGAAATGTTAATGTTGACTATATACTTGGTGGATTTATAAAAAATTAACATGATACTTGGTGGAGAATCCGTACACTTAAATGTAAGAAGCAATTTAAGGTGGCAATTTCAACAAACATACTCTTTCTCTGATTCGCTTAATGCAACAACTAAATTTTGTTGTTCTTCGTTGTCTTTTAATACTAGCAATGGATAAACTTTTTTTTGAACGAAAATTAGAAAGGCGGATGTAGTCTAATTAAAAGGTTAACTAGCAAGTCGCTAGAAGCAAGCGAAAGTTACAAATACAATAAATGGGAAGAATTAGGATCACTAAGGGTATGTTTGGCGCAAGTAGCTGGAGCTGGTAGCTTGTAGTTGGTAGCTTGTAGCTGGAGTAGCTGGAGCTTGTAGCTTATGAATGTAAAATGACATAAAAGGACAAATATATTAATTTTAATAGATGAATATAATTATTTGAAGGGTATTTATGTAATTTTATATTCCATAAGCTACAAGCTACTTCTATAAGCTACTTCAAGTAGCTTATGGTTTTGGAGATTATGAAAACCATAAGCTACTTAAAATTTTAGTAGCCAAACGAAGCTTATGAAAACCATAAGCTATAAGCTACAAGCTACAAGCTCCCATAAGCTCAAAAAATAAGCGTGCCAAACATAGCCTAAGCCAATCACTTAATCTTAGACATTTTCCACCTATTTGAGATCTCAAAAAAAAAAAAAGTACTCCTAGTACTATCATCTCCCAAAGTGTAGTCTGACGGTCGTTTCTTCATAATCCATAGCGGATTGTAACACCGCCGTATCTTGTTCATTAGCATCTTTGTATCCAATATCCGTCCAGATGCGACCATGATCCAGTTCCTCTGCGATTGACTTTGCTTTAGCCTCTATCCGAGGATAATCTGCGAACCGAGTACATTTATATCACAAAATGAGAAAATAAGAACACTTTAAATGTACACAACCGTAAAACCTCTTCATTTTTGTATTTGTAGTCCAAAGTCACTAGATATACATTTCTCAAATACGTGAAGAGAATTGAACTAGAAATGCATATTAGTGGAAAAAACGGAAAAAAAACTCAGTTTTATATGCACATTTCCGCCCTCTGCATTTGAAATTGTAAACCATGTTTATATTACCTCTCTCTGTATTTTACTTTTATGCATTATAAATGTGCATATGTTTTCTACGCAAATTTACATGCCAATGTGAGAGATATGTTGATTATACGGTTTCACTAAGTAGAGAATTTTTTTTTGACCTTGATGACATAGGAGCAGCGTATGAAGACCACCAACTGTGCGGAGCCGTTGCTTTACTTCAAGAGCATGCTGGAGACAGAAAATTTGCTTTCTCGTATAGTCCGTTCCATCTGTAGAAAGTGAGTTTTCAAATGTGTAGTTATAAATTAGAAACATGGGATGCAAAACATGTTTTCTCAGGCTTTCCATGAAATAATTTACTTGTAATTTTGAGTTGATTTAGTTTAGTGAAAGTAAATATAAATGGCATACCTGAATAAGATTTAGGATCCACCATATCTACACCGACATTTGATGTGCGTGCAGCTGCTTGGGCTGGCTGCAAGATTGCACAACACGGATAACATGCAATCCCACAATCAACGCACGAAAAAATATCTGAAGGGTCAGCCTTCTTATTAGGTTCATCATTCACACGGTGATAACTTTGAATGGTTGAACTCAAAACGTCTAGAACGTCTTGAGAAAGAACCGTTATTGGTGAACCATTCCCAAGGATATTAATATGCTTATTGTTCTCAAGAACATCCTCTAGGAAGAATCGTTTCACCAAAGCTTCCTCGACTTTCAGTTTTTCTTTAAGTCGGGAACTTCGATGTTCAGGCTTTGTAGTTCTTGGTTCACTGTGAAACACAAGAATGCAAAATTGGTAAGTTTTTCTTTACAAATCATGAGTAACAGTAGAAATGGAAGGATGGAACATTGGGTTGCAGTTCAACAAGTATTTGGCTTGCCCACATAGACTTTCCTCTGTTTTTTATTTTCGAATAACTGACGTGTTAAATTTAATTCTGAAAGATAATATCAAAATAATACTCTATATCGTTCTATCATATATGTATTCAAAATACACTTTGATGAACTTTTAACCTGATTGGTAGCTCTCCTCCTAGCTAATATTATGATTTGAGTCGTTTGAGTCAAATAGAAGCTAACACTACCAGCAGAGGAGGCAATATGAGCGGGCCAAGTTACACGTAAACAGGGACGGGTCAATTTAGCCCATTTAGATTTTATTTTCTTGTTTGTCTTTTTAAAATTTACTAATTCACTAATTATAATGACACCAACAACATTATTGTAATAAGTATTCTAAGTCTTTGAATAAAACAATTACGTAGTTTATATGCACTAAAAAACAACTTTAAGCAACTTTCTACATGTTTGATTCGTCCCCTGAGTTTATCTAAAAGTTTGTGCTTCGACCCGATTGAGATTAAAGACAATGCAGATCAACCAACTATCAGAAGATGGAGCGAACTCCACACCCCTCGGGACCATTACTGAAAAAAGTAACATTAGTTAGAATATGTATAAACCTTGCAAAATATGATAGCACTTGATCATACAACAGCTGATAATGAAACACCAAGGGAGCCAAATTAACCGAAGCCCTTCGAATTGCAGCATCTCGTGCTACTATCAGCCATCCAGGTGTTGCAACATTAACTGCTTCCGCACAATTGAACCCTTTACAAAGAGGATAAAAAAGGTAAGAACTAATAAGACAGATATTACTTTTTTTAAACGTATGTAGGACGTTAATCAATATTTTAGTCAATGTAAAGTATTCAAAGAAAAAGGTAGTTTACCATGACTGAACCCTGAGTGATAAGCTCTTGGGAACGTGACAACAAATTCTCCAGCGTTTTGCACCAACCTGGTTCAAAGACGAAAGTACATGGTTAGCTTCCTTAATAAAATTAAACTTCCACACAAGGTTTATGTGAATCTAAGAAATTGAAAATACTATACTTGTCCACCATATTGTCATTATATATAAGACTTTTTGTTATAATTCTTATAATAGGAATGAAATAAACAGACATCAAAGTCCATGACGCAATCAGTTCATTTTATGTTGCAATGAAACGATAACTTTTTAGCAAGTTCAACAAAGGTATTACCTGCAGCAAGGAACACCGGCCTTTAGCAGTATTTCTGGGGACAAAACTGTGGTCTTCTCCGCAAGGGCCGCGCGAGTCTCTGGAACAACATGATCTGTTATGAGTATACTTAAAAAACACAGGTAATCTATTCTTTTATAGTTAATTAGTTTAATGAAACACAACATCTATTGGTATTTGGATACCAGATAAAAAGGTTTATGACATCAGTAAATCTTTACTCTCGAGTCCCATTATTATTGTGCATCAACAAAAGATAATACTAATAATTAAGAAGTGAAATTAATGCAATACTTCATTAACAAAATGTGATTTTGGTGCACTCACAACAACTTGCAATATTTATTAAGACAATACGGAGTAATTTATTAAGATAAAAAAAATGAAAACAAGCAATTAATAAAAGTACCATTTATTAAATTTTGACACTTACTTCTTTGATAAAAATAGTAATGTATACCATTTGAATATGAGATGAAAGATTAAACCGTGATAAGTTTATCCTTCAAATCTAAAATAAATAGTATACATCAGTAATCAACGAATTTTTGCGCCAAAATATATAATCGCAACTACTTAGCAAGCGACATAATATGTAACGGATAATCAAGCGTAATTAACGAAAACTAACCAAGCGGGCTAATCTCCCCTGCGTAACCGTGTGCCCGAATAACATCTTCAAACGCAACTGCGGCATCTATAGGTACACCATACCATGTCTTACCACCACCTATATGCATATAATTTAAACTATGCAAATCATGATCTTCAACATGCCACGCAAACCAACTAAACATCATACCAATATAAATCATAGGTGAAGTTACACCAAGGATTTCATTTTTCACAAACTTCAATAATGAACCTTTTGCCCTGGCCACATTTCTCAAATTCCACTCACTCTGTCCTACATTAGTAATTTCCGAATCCCCCTGTTCCATGACCTCATCAAATGCCGAACCGGGCATATCGTTGGCATATTCAACGAAAATGGGTTTATCGCCTTGCGCCTTCCAGTA
This sequence comes from Pseudognaphalium luteoalbum, assembly GCA_963422505.1. Lineage (NCBI taxonomy): Eukaryota > Viridiplantae > Streptophyta > Magnoliopsida > Asterales > Asteraceae > Pseudognaphalium > Pseudognaphalium luteoalbum. The sequence continues at coordinate 8,541,127 of OY730194.1, forward strand.
CATAGTTTCAACTCCCAATTCGGTTAAATCCAATTTCAAAATCGACCGATTTGTATCTTTTTCGAATTTTTTTGCTTTGCGTTTGAATTGAGTTAAAGTGTAGTTTTTGCCACTCTGCCAGACGGATTGTTGAACCGGGTAGAGGTTTTTCCTTTGGCGGAAACCGACTTCTTGTACCCTGGTGGTGAATTTGGAGGAAGAATAGGGGGAATTGGATGACAGAGATTGGTTAAAGTTCAAAGTTACGGTTATTTTTGGTGAGGGTGAAACAGGGGGTATGATTTTACAAATTCCATATTTTGAAGCTTCTTTTTCAATTTTGTAAATATAAGCAATTGGGTCTTGGAATTCAGTGAGGGTGGGGTGGTATTCTGGGGCTAATGGTAGTGCTTTCAACCATGGGTATATTTCTTCCCCCATTTCATATAAATAATTTTTATTGCTCAAATACACACGCTAGAAATAAGATTGGGTATTGTGAAAAGAATTAGTGAATTGAGTCTGTATTTGGGGGTATGGTATATAACTGTGGAAATGTGGAAATGTGGAAAACAGAGTTTTTATGGTGGTTTTGGAGAAAAGATGGTGGTTTTGGGACTTAACTTGTGTTATTTCGGTTATCAAATTGAATGCAGGGAATATGATTGTGTCATCATTGAAGAAATTTTGGTGTACGTGGCTACCAAGGGTGGACTTTGTAACATTATTTTTTGAGATTTCGCGAATAAAAGTTTCATACATTTACGTTTCATGGATTGCCGACTATTAGTTGGCGAGGTATGAATCAATGAAGATAAAGACGAAAGGTTAGCCGATTGAATTTATGTAGATTGATGATATGGCTACAATAACATTCATGAGTAGTTTGTACAAGTTACTAAGAAAAGTTAATTTATTTTATGGGTTTTAGAAGTTAAATTTGAGTTTGATGTAGAATCGGATGAATAAGATTCCTTGTTGTAGATTAAGTAATGTAACATTCTTGTGATTTTTTGCTCATATATCGTATAAACAACGTAATGATGATGTGATTTTAATTACTTAATTACCTTCATTATATAGATGGTATGAACGCTTTCATCTTGTTAAGATCGTTTTCATTTTCTTAATCGAACGGAGTTTATATTAAGGTGCAGATAAGTTATTTGTTGTTGCCAAAGTACTAACAAATGTCTTGTAATTCAAATCAAGTACTTTGTTGTTACGAATATAAGTAGATTTTCAAATTGTTAAGAGAAATAACTGTATGGAATTCGAAATTTCAGAGTACTATAAACACGCGCGATTCCATAGCTTTGAAACGCCTATAATTGGTAGCGTCAACATAGTAAATACTTGAGACTATACAATAAGTACCAAACAATTTAGGAAGATTTCATTTTGTTGCACAAACAGAGTAACCGTTAACAATGTGACATACACTTAGGTCTAGCTTTTACTTATGCGACGTTCGCTAATGTATAATGGTTAGTCATTAATCTTTTCTAGAATCAAACCTTAACGGTCAAATAATATTTTCGCACTATAGCACTTCAATTTTCTATTTCCGTCTATTCATTCCATCATTTCATCTCGTAAATTATGGGTGATGTTGATAGCTTAGGCATTTGAGCATGATCGATATGTAATGTGATATGTCGTACACATTTTTTTTTCTACCTCAATTTTGTTTGATAACAATTTCGTCTTGGTATGCACATAAATAGTTTGTTGTATAACAAATTGAAATGATCTGGAGGTGTGTTAACAAAGTATAAATATGATAATAATACACATCATATTGCTTTTAAGATTTATTCATTAGTGTTCAAAGTCGACTCAAGACTTTTGCCAAACTGCGATTTGATGGCATAGTTTAGAAGCAAAAGAACGTCCGGACCTAGCTTTAGAATGAAAAAAAAAAAAAAAAAAAAAAAAAAAAAAAAAAAAAAAAGGTCAAATAGGGTTCCGCATTTACGTTTTTGGTGTTTTTAATTGAAAATTGAGGTGTATATAATTTCAAAGGTAAAAAGTTTAAATATGGCGTATATTCAAACTAGGGTTTATCGTATGGATCACCAGCGTATTCTTCTTTTTGTCACGAGATCACCAACGAACCGATTTTATTACTAAGGTCATCAACGTAATTTAAAAACAAAAACTTGTTTGTAAATTTTGCTGGCAATCTCAACACTAACTATCAAATACGTCAATGACCTCAACCCATATGTAAAAGTGCTTTGATGACCTCAACACATAAACTAACAAGTAAGTTGGTGAATTTAGTAATAAAACTGATTCATTTGTGATCTCGGGATATAAAGAAGAGTATGTTGACCGGTGATCTTTACTATAAACCCTTCAAACTATCATCAAACTTATATATTTATTGTAAATTTTGAATCTATCAAAAAAAGTGCGCACATATTCTTGCATTCCAAATGATTTCAATATATTAGGTTGGCATGTTCTTAATAACTATGACATGCATTTACTCGGCTTGTCTTTTCATCCATTTTTTTTTTCAAAGGCTCTTTTCGTCCATTTACTTTGGATATCTTTACTATTCCTTATGTTCCAAATATATTGTCCCTCGGCAAATTCAATTCCTTACACTCTAATATATGGCGGTAAATGTCAATCTTTCCCGTATATTCAAGGCATGTTTGACATAGAATAAATAAGAAATAAGCAACTCGCTTTAATACTTCAGGGTACATGTGTGGAAATTCAATGATTTTGTAAAGTCATTTTCTGCTAGTGAACAGTATTTTTAGGACAAACAGGTATGTAATGTCAACAATAAAACTAGAACGAAGGGAGTATTAAATTATTGAGCTGACAAAGAGTTACTTGACGTCCGCTTATGTATGATGATTAGCTAATTCATCGTAGTTTCTACAATTTAGCATTAAACAGAAGATTTTCACTTTTCCAATTTACACTTCTAAGATATTTTGTCTAAACTCATATGTTACGAAGTAATCGATACTCTACGGATTTGGCATTAGAGCATCATCAAATTGCAATACACTAAATAATTTTTTAACCCACATATTTTTCTCGTTCAAAAATTTTAATTCACTTAAGGGTGTCACTTTTATTTGTTTATTATTAATTCCATGCCATCTTAATTCCCCAATTAGTCAATATATCGTCAGTTTCTTCTAAAAATCCCTTTGGGCAATCAAGGAACAATGACCCCCTTCTCATGTAGATGAGATTATGATTGAAATATTATATCACAAATGCTTTTCTCTTGCTTTTACAAATTAGATATTGGCTTGTGATATTGTGATCGGCATTCTATACGCCAAACTACCCTCCAACGAGCCAAAAGCGAATATGTAGAGCATAGAATGAATTCCTTTCAATAGCCGATGATTCGAGGGACTATGAGTCCCTTAAAGTAGTCTGTGTCAAAGGTTTGGTCATCAACCCCATTGGTGGAATGGTTCAACTTTCAAAACCGTACATAAGGCTGCTGCCTCAAACAAGCCTCCACCAGATTAGATACGCAAGAAATGTCCGCTATTAATAGCTTTTTTAACTGCATATCCCTTTCTATTTACAATTTTTTCAAAAATATATACTTAATTCTCGTACGTGTGTGATTTTTTCACATGATTAAATACGAGTATACAAAATATAGAAGCTAAATCTATCCATACATAAAGTCGTGCTTCATATAAATCAATTGGTCGATAGAATGGTTTTCTTTTTGAAGTATGATAAACTGTTGGGGGGAGTAAAATGTATACCGAAACATATTATTTTTTAATTTTTAAGATGATTAATTATGTGTAAGTTATTGTACATCTAATGATCTAATCATGGATTATTATGTGAAGCAGTTCAATGCTAATGTCCACGTTGTATTCAAGCATATTGATATTTTGGGTAGTCAACATGTATGATCTAATGCAGAAATAATGAATTAACAACCACACGCAAAGAAGAACTAATCGAAAATTCTCAAGGAGAGAAATTCTCTTATTCAATCAATATTTTATGTCTGTAAAAACTGAATATGAAAAACCCTAGAACTCGTCCATATAGTGAGGACAAGATCTAAAAACGTCTGGAAACAAAAGCCCAAGCAAAACGAAAATGAAAAGCTCAAAACAAAGTCTGAAAAACAGTGAAACGCCATTTTCAGGCCCAAGACGGCCCCGAAAGGCCCAAAACTGACAGGGCTCATGGCAAAGTCACGAGTCTTGATCGTTGAGCCGTTTTCAGGCCGACATGCGATTTTCAGCACAATCCGCCACCAAAATTTGTTGGATCAAAATATACGCTAAGTGAATTTGCCGCGTTGACCGGAACGTTGACCAACTCTGCATCATGATCTATCATTTGTTTATTGAATAAAAATCTATAGTTGGCGATAACTTAACTATTTAGGGAGTATTTATTATCTAAGAGTTTCCACTCCTTGTATTTTGACATATATTGATCTTGGTGTTAATCATTTGTTTTTGTATTCAATCCTATATATGCCACATAAACTGACGTGAAAAACATAAGAATAATCAAACTCCTATCAAATTCATCATCTTCATATATAATAGGATAGAAATGAAAATATCTCCAACTGTGAAATGATGAGAAACAACATATCAAGAACACATTTGAACCTCATTATATCATCTTTGGCATTTAGCACGGTGTTCTTCATCTTTATGGTAGAACTGGTCATGATCAGATCGTATTTAAGTCGGACTAAAATACTAAAACTTTAATCATATATAGAAAAATCCAAACTATAAATGTGAAAAACTAGAATCGTTTTACAGAATATATCCAAACTCGACTCACACAATAATACTTGATGCAAGAAATCAAACTCTCTCAACTGGAGAGATACAAACTAATACAACTATAGAATATACCACAACAATAAATAATGATCTGTATCATAAGAATGTATACTCGACTGCTAATATTGAGAGAGAAAGAGATGATAATACAGAAACATAATAATACACAAAACCCTAATCTCATCTCTCTATATATATCAATTTACACTTGACACAATTAGCCCCTCTAGAACTCCTTCTTGCATAAACAGCTACAACTTGAAGAAACAGAAATAGCACCAAGCCCCTCCAACTTTTCTTTATTACAAATATATCCTGAAAAAGACTCAAGCATAATAATAAGAATATATGTACATACATTAACATAAGCTTGTGTAATAGACAATATATATTTTAACATTCCCCCTCAAGCTTAACTTGAAACAAGTCTATAAGACCTAAATGTTTGGACAAAAATAAATGTTGAGATACACTTAAACCTTTTGTAAGAATATCTGCAAGCTGTAAATTTGAACCAATTTTAATGGTTTTAATAACACCAACTGCAACCTTCTCTCTTATAAAATGAACATCAATTTCAAAATGTTTAGTCCTTTCATGAAAAACAGGATTTGCAGCTAATTGAAGAGCAGAATTATTATCACAAAACAGTTCTACAGGAAGGTTAATCTCAACTTTTAAATCATGCAACAAATTTTTTATCCAAATAATTTCACAAGCAGTTGTAGCCATGGCCCTATACTCTGCTTCAGCAGAGGACCTGGATATAGTTGCTTGTTTTTTACTTTTCCAAGAAATAAGAGAGTTGCAAAAATAAACAAAATAACCTGTAACTGACTTCCTATTCAGTTTACATTTTTCCCAGTCAGCATCACAATAAGCTTTTAAAATAAAACCATTACCTTTCACAATTTGAAGACCTTTACCAGGAGCACCTTTTAAGTACCTAAGTACTCTAAAAGCAAGATTCAAATGTGATTGCAATGGAGCATGCATATACTGACTAAGAATATGGACTGAAAAAGATATATCAGGTCTGGTCAGAGTCAAATAAATCAATCTTCCAACCAATTTTTGATATTCAGTAATATTGACAAGCAACTTATCCCTTTCGGTTGGTTCACAAGATACACACAAGTTTGATTCAATAGGAGTACTAGCAGGTTTACAACCAAGCATCCCATAATCATTTAACAATTCCAAACAATATTTCCTTTGTGACAAACATATACCCCTTTTATTATTCAAAACTTCAATTCCTAAAAAATACTTAAGAACACCAAGATCCTTAATCATAAACTTAGAACTTAAAAACAACTTGAACTTATTTATCTCATCAGTATCATTACCAGTGATAACAATATCATCAACATACACTAATAAAGCAATAAACAAATCACCTTCAGATTTAACATATAAAGAATAATCACTCATACTTTGTTTAAAACCATTTTCTACCAAGGCAGAGTTAAGTTTAGCATTCCACTGCCTAGGAGCTTGTTTTAAACCATACAAAGACTTTGTAAGTTTACATACTTTATTATCATACTCAGAAAAATAGCCCTCAGGAAGTTTCATATACACTTCTTCACACAAATCACCATATAGAAAAGCATTATTAACATCTAATTGATACAAAGGCCAATCATTTTGCACAACCAAAGTAATGATGCACCTAACAGTAACATGTTTAACAACAGGAAAAAAAGTTTCTCCATAATCAATCCCTTCTTTTTGACTATAACCCTTAGCAACAAGTCTTGCCTTATACCTTTCAATTTCTCCATTTGACTTATATTTGATTTTATAAATCCACTTACATCCTATTGGTTTTCTATTAGGAGGTAAATTTGTAATTGTCCAAGTATTATTCCTATTTAATGCTTCCATTTCAAGATTCATAGCTTCAACCCATTTATTATCTTTTGCAGCTTGAACATAAGAAGTAGGTTCAAGAGTTTTATTTAGACTTGACACAAAACAAAAATTTTCAGCATTCAAATAAGAATAATTTATAACTCTTTCTATTCCATATTTAACTTTGCCTTCAACAACATATTCATTAAATCTTTTAGGCGTAATTGTTTCTCTGGAAGATCTCCTAAAAACCTGATCTTGGACAGAAACATACTCAAAACCAAGAGGTTGACTAGAACTTATTGTGCCCTCAGGAGGTGAACTATTATTCACTGGTGTTGCTGTAGAATCAAAATCATGATCATGATTTGAGTTACTACTGCCATCACTAGTGTTATCCACTGGTGTTGCTGTATGATCAGAAAAATGATCATGATTTAAATTACTACTACCATCACCATCACTGTTATCTCTCCCTTCATCATTGGGACAAGAAAACATTTTATCAAAGAAATTTAAATGATTGATATCTTTTCTCAAATTAGATTCAGAAGACAACTTCATTTTATAAGGAAATACTGTTTCATAAAATTTTACATCCCTTGAATAAAACACTATCTTATTTTCAAGACTAAACAACTTATATCCTTTCTTATCATTTGAAAAACCAATCAAAACAGACTTTTCAGCTCTAGGACTAAATTTATCAACTGTGTTCAAAACAGTAGAAAAGCACAAACAACCAAAACATTTCAAATGGGAGAGATTAGGTTCCTTTTTAAAAATCATTTCATAAGGTGTTTTTCCAGATAGAACAGATGATGGTGTCCTGTTAATTAAATAACAAGCAGTTAGAATAGACTCACTCCACATATTAAGAGGTAACCTCCCTTGAAACATAAGAGACCTAGCAACATTCAATAGGTGTCTATGTTTTCTTTCTACTATTCCATTCTATTGTGGAGTATATGAACAGGAAGTTTGATGAACAATGCCTTTATTTAAAGTAAAATTTTGCATCCTATTATTAATAAACTCAGTTCCATTGTCACTTCTAAAAATTTTGATTCTTTTGTTAAACTGAGTTTCAATTAGATTAGCAAAACTACTTATATTATCAAAAACATCTTCTTTAGACCTGATCATATAAATCCACACAGCTCTAGAGAAATCATCCACAATAGTCAAGAAATATTTAAACCCCTCTCTACTTTGAACTCTAAAAGGTCCCCACAAATCAAGATGAACAAGTTCACCCAGACTTGTGGTCTTATGTTCACTTAAGGGAAATGGTTCTCTTGTTTGTTTTGCCTTATGGCAAATCTCACAAGGTTCACCATTTGATTCAAATTTTAAATCAAGTTTATCTTTTAATACTTTTAGAACTTGATCAGATGGATGACCAAGTCTAGAATGCCACAACTGAGATGATGCATAACAAATATTATCATGTTTATACATACCATACTGAGATGGTTATCAACATCAAACAAATATAATCCATTAGACTCACTACCAGTCCCCACAACTGTCCCTAGCTTCAATTCCTGAATATAGCATTTAAACTCATCAAATTTAACAGTCAATTTACTATCCTTAGACAATTTGTGAACAGATAACAGACTCACACAATATTCAGGTACTACAAGTACATCAAATAACATTATATTATTTGATAATTGCAAATTCCCTATTTGTTTTATTTTTGCGTGAGTACCATTTGGATGACCAACAGTTAACTTTAAGTTTGACACATCAACATCTTTTAAACCTTTATCAGAAACAGTCATATGTTGATTTGCACCAGAATCAATAATCCAACCCATACTAACATTTTGAACTCTTTCTGTAATATTTGAATTAAAAAATCTTTTAAAGTTAGTGTTAAAGAATATATTACTATTAAACACAGTACCTGCCATGTTGGCATTTGCACTTTTTGCACTTGACTTATCCTCAATAAGACTAAGAAGTTTCATCATCTGTTCATTAGACAAAGAAACAGGAGTAGAACTGGTACTAGTTTGATCACAAGTAGTACTATGATTAGACACATTTTTCACTACACTTTGAGCACTCAATTTTCTTTTATAACCAGGAATCCACCCTGGAGGGTACCCAACAACTTCATAACATCTCTCAATTGTATGTTCTATTCTATTACATTTTTTACACTTCAAATTTGGATTTGGACCTTTATTATTATTATTTGTATTAGTTTTAAAAATACCATTAGTATTAGTCTGAGACACAAAAGTAGATGTTTAAGATTTATTATGATCACTATTTGACACTCCCTGTGAGATTCTTCTCTAGATAACACAGCATAAGCAACCTTTACATCAGGTAAAGGTTCCCTTAGAAGTAAGTTACTTTTCACAGACATATAAGAATCATCAAGTCCCATCAGAAACTGCATCAGTTTTAAGACCCTATTATGTTCTTGAAAATTTGCAGCTGCATTACATGAACATGCAGGCAATTTAATCATAACATCATATTGTTTCCAAAGTGTGTTTAACTTATGATAATATTCTGAAAGAGTACTACCACTTTGTTTCAAAGAATTTATTTTATGATGTAAATTAAAAATAATAGATCCATCTACTTTATCATAAGTTTCTTTCAATTCATTCCAAACCACTGATGCAGTTACTGAGAAAATTTGACCAGAATACAATTCATCAGATACAGAGCCTAATATCCAAGACAACACCACAGAATTACACATATCCCACTGACTAGCAAGTACTAAGTCAGTTTCATTTCTTTCAAAAGTTCCATCTATAAAACCAATCTTATTTTTAGTAGCTAATGCTAAAAGCATTGATCTACTTCAAATATTATAGTTTTCAGTACCTTTAAGTTTTATTGAAATTAAAGGTGTTCCTGTAGTATCACTTGGATGTAAATACAATGGATCTCCAAAATCCAACTTATTAATCAAAGTTATTTGACCAGAAGCCTCACCTTCTTCACCCCCAGCCATTTTAGAAAATTGATTACCTATTTTATCACTACTAAATCACAGATAACAACAACTAGCAAGTAAATCACTCAAACACAACAACTAATCACAAACACACACCAATGTCTAGTGAGAATAAACAGATATAGATCCTATAAGGTTAGCCTAAGCAGGGATCCTTACAGGTGTTATCTCAAAAGGATTCCACCCTAGGTCTTACTTAGGGACCTCTCTTCTACCAATAAACCAAACAATGTTAGAACAGCTTAGATAATTACTCACAGAATTATCGAGAATCAACACAAATTTAAATAGCTAGCACAGATTAGCAAATATCACAAAATTATAACAATTAATTTCAGAGAAGGGAAAAGAAATTCCTCACAAAGTACTCCGTGCAATTAGCAATAAGAAACAGAAAACCTCAGCGGAAGATAGATGAACAATTCTGGAACAGCCAAGAATTGTTGCAAACCCTAATTTATGAAATTAGGGTTTCTAGCCAGAAATCGCCACCAGATGTTGAAATCAACACCACAAGCCACAGAACTAACCCGATCAGATCAAGAATCACGAGTTCTCAAATGGAAAACTCTAAATCGCCGCACGAAAAAATGGAAAACCCTAAATCGCCGTACGAAAAATAGAGAACCCTAAATCGCCACTTTCACAGAATTAACACAGAAATCGTCCCGATCAAAACCGAGATGGCTCTGATACCATGTGAAAAACTAGAATCGTTTTACAGAATATATCCAAACTCGACTCACACAATAATACTTGATGCAAGAAATCAAACTCTCTCAAATGGAGAGATACAAACTAATACAACTATAGAATACACCACAACAATACTCTACCAGATCATTGAAATAATGATCTGTATCATAAGAATGTATACTCGACTGCTAATATTGAGAGAGAAAGAGATGATAATACAGAAACATAATAATACACAAAACCCTAATCTCATCTCTATATATATCAATTTACACTTGACACAATTGGCCCTTCTAGAACTCCTTCTTGCATAAACAGCTACAACTTGAAGAAACAGAAATAGCACCAAGCCCCTCCAACTTTTCTTTATTACAAATATATCCTGAAAAAGACTCAAGCATAATAATAAGAATATATATACATACATTAAGATAATCTTGTGTAATAGACAATATATATTAGGCACAAAGATTTTATCTTGCTATATAACTATTTCCAACATTAGTAACGCAATCACTTTTATATTGGTGATACTAAACACTTACTGTGTGTCCAAATCTCTATCTACCAATTTCTGTGGCTATGATGAGGGATCACATGGATAGTTCAATATGTTTAATGAAATGTATTCTGGTTGTAAACAGTTTGTCAGAATGTAAAAGAAAATATATTCTTAAAAGAATAGTATAATCAACGTGGTAAACTGGGTGTAACTATGATTCATAGTCACATTCATATTTAAACATGGTCCTAAGATCAATGTTAACTTGACGGGGTTAATCGGGATAGTACTGGGCATTGGTTGCGATTTAGGCCTAGGGGTTCTTACAGGCGAAATGTTGTTTTCACATTAATGGTTTAATCATGTGCTCAGTGAAAATCTAATAAAATGTATCCTCTGATAGATTGGTTATCTAATAGTACCAAAAATAACAAAAATCATAATAAACAAATTTTAAATTTTAACTATGACAAGGTGAAAGCACGAGTATTTCAGGAATATATATATATATATAGGTTTCGGTGAGAACACAAGGATTACGTGAGAACGGTGAGAACACATCTTAACCATCCATTTTCTGATAAAAAAAACCTGATTTTGGAGGTGAAAATTTTGTAAACATTTTGAAGTTTGATTTTGTAAATAAAAGCTCCAAAAATTCAAATCCAAACGTAATTCACAAGCTAGTTATCTAATTATAATCGAATCCCAAAATCAACACATCGCTCCACCAAAATCAAACAGTCTTTACAAATCGATCCATCACCAAACTACTCAATCGATAGTTGAAGAACAAACCCTAAATTCTTAGACTAATCACAAATCTAATACAAAATAATTACTGATTACCTTCAAATCAACAGACAAAAAGCAAATTTAAACAATTCCAAGAATCAAATTCTTGAATTTAGCCAACAATAGATCATGATATCCTTGGTCGATTTTCAAACAAAACCCAATGGAACCTTAAATTCATACGTGCAAAGAAACTTCACTCAACGATAAGAAACCGCAATAAATCACCACCCAAGAACACACACATTAAGCAAACAATAACTCAAACAAAATTCAACACGAAACCATATTTGTGCATCCACTCCGACAAGGTGTATATTTCTACGGGAACCTCCAATTGAAGATCTCTCCATTCATATCCTAGATCTATGTGTCTAGAACATACAACTCAAATTTGATAATGATTTGATATTTCTTTTGAAAAGGTACGATTTGACATTCAGTTTATTCAGAATTCATAGCGTATGGTATCATCATCGTAGCTGGTTCATTAATATCTTTATATCTAATATCCATCCAGACACGATTAGGATCCAGGTCCCTTGAGATCTGCGAACTGCGTAAGCTTATTTCACAATCGGAAAAAAAATAAGCACAATTCAAATGAACATATAAGTACAAAATGCATCAATTTCATGTGAATTGTCCAACATCAATAGATTAAGAATAACGGATACTAAAAATGAATAATAGTAAAAGGAAACTACTCATAAAATAATTGTGTCCTCTACATCTAAAAATGTGAACTATATATTTATGCATTTATAATAATGTGCATATGTATTTCTACACATATCAATATGGGAAATATCTAGATGTTTCCGTTTGACTAGTTAAAGATAGAAAATTGTACCTTGATGATATAGGAGCAACATATGAACGCCACCAACTCAGTGGAGGCGTTGCTCGATCTACTTCAGAAGCATGATAGAGACTATATATATATTGCAGTCTCAAATACTCTTTTGTGTCTATTCTCAAATAGTCATCTTTTTCATATGTTGAAAGGAATGTCGTCTACATAATTGAGTTCTTAAGAGTGTAGTTAAAATTTAGTAATGTGGGAATACAATTTTTGAATAAAACATATTTTCTCGCGCTTCCTGTGAAATCATTTACATACAATTTTGAGTTTAACTTAGTTTAGTACAAGAAAATATAAATGACATATATAAACAAGATTGGTGATCCACCATGTCTACATCCCCATTCAACATGCGTGCAGCTGCATGAGATGGCTGCAACATTGCACAACAAGCATAGCCGACAATCACACAACTAACACATGAAAATTATTTGAAGGGTCATGTCGCACCTTCAAATTCAGGTTGCGAAAGCGAATCGGGTCGGGGCGTGACTAATCAATAATCACAAACACAAAGATATAATGAACGACCACTAAATGCGTCGTTTTACATTGTATTGATAAAACCAAAGTTTACATCAAAAATATTGTTTACATTAGCTCAGTTCCTTGAAATTGAGAGATTTACATTACATAATTACTTTATACAAAAATATAATAATGCAACTAAATCTCTGATTGATTGAATGAAGACTCGAGCTAATGAATCCTGATTGGGCAGCCAACCTACTGCTGAGTACCTGTGATACATGCTAAAATGGGTCAGCGAAACGCTGGTGAGCTCACAGGTTTGTATGTCAACACATATTTGTATGAACCGCAAGATTTAATTGAATTTAAAATGCAATTAAGCAAAATAAAAGTTATACAACCATGATCACATAGTCTGAGCTTAACTTGAGTGTCAGGTCCAACTAAGGAAACCCAACTGAGGTGCCTCCTACGAGTGCCTAATCTACACTCGTCTTCCCAAATGCTAATACGTCCGTTTGACCAGTTAGTGCGTGCTAACCCGGATGAGGATTGTCAATCCTATATGATATCATATACTAACATTCACGCTATAGATGTATTACCAAACTATGTTGTTGAGGGCTTTGAAATGATTAGTGAAAACAACTCATGTAGTATTTGATTTGTATTGTACTTGTGTTCATATTGTAACATAAAACGAGCAATGTAATGACACCCCTGATGAAAACCGTAAAATAGGGGCTATGAGACTCACCTGAGTCTTGAGAAGTTTAACTGAATAAACTTGTTTGATTAGCTGTGAATTGAAGTCCGAAGACTTGTAACCTGAGTGTGTCCAAGACACGCGATGATTATAAAAATGAGTAGGTATCTCGAAAGACTACCTTTGTAGTTGTTCGTCCAACTAGAATGTCCAAATTACTACGATTTGGTTGTTTAACTTGTCCAAGTTACTACAACTTGGCTGATTTGATTTATCTAAATTACTACGATTTGGTTGTTTAAATTGTCCAAATTACTACGACCTGGTTGATTGGTTTATGTTTTTGAAAACGTGTACGGCCCGTTGGTGATTGATGATAATAATAATCTCATTATTTTTTTATGATTCGAAGTGTTCATGTTCAAAAACGTATCCCGATGTGTTTAAAAAGTCGTATCGTATAAGTGTTTGAAATTACATAAGTTTGACATTTAGTAAAAATCCATGTTTTCAAGGTTTCGTCTTATGCGACACTAGGTGCGACATAAGGCTTAGTGTCGCTAAGTATGACATAGTCTGTTGTGTCGTAGATCATGTCTGCGACATAAGGGCTTGTGTCGCTAAGTGCGACATAGTATGTTGTGTCGCTGATCATATCTGCGACATAAGGGCTTGTGTCGGTAAGTGCGACATCCGCAATTTAATGCGACATCAAGTGTTGTATCGCTATGTGCGACGGGAATAAGTTTTGCGACATAGTATTTTATGTTGCTATATGCGACGTCCGTAATTATTGCGACATAACCATTGGTGTCGCTATATATGACATCCGTGATGTAGTGCGACATAAAGGCTTATGTCGCTATATGCAACATAAGACCTGATTTGGAGACATAAGAGCTTATGTCGCAGGTGGCCTGGAGCCTCTGCGACATAACGAGCTGTTGGCCGGAAAATGAGCCGAAAAGGTGTTTTCCGATTGACTTGAAACTTTTACCCAACCCATATTTGGACATTATAAGCTTAAATAACCCACAAACAAGTAAAAAAAAGTAAAATCAGAGAGTTTCGGGTTTTGTCGGAAAACTTATGACTTAGCGCCGGAGAAATCCGAAAAGAGGGAAATGTAGATCGTGATGTGGTGAACGTTTTTCTCCAAAGGTGTTTGATGATCCGAGGCCGTTTGGTGGTGGAAATCGGTGGTTGTAGGTGGCGGTGGTGGTGGTTGTTTTAGAGAGAAAAAGAGAGGAGAGAGAGAATGGAAATTAAATGAGGGGAGTGGAGGGGGGAAAACGCAGATTTTGGGGGAATTAGGGGAGGGAATCTCCCAATTTTTAACCCCCGCGTTTGCGCTCCGTGCGGTGTTCATTTCCCCGATTGTTTAATCATATAAATAATTATTCTAGAATACAAATATTTATTAATGTTATTGTTGAAGTATTTCATCAAATACTTTCACTTGAATTATAAAATATAACTTGTTCTTGTTTCGATTGTTCGCGCGTTTATTATATTAATCGCGTAAATGTTGTTTGTACGATACGAATTCGGGTTGAAATATTATCTAAATAATATTTTGGATAAAATAGAGTTATTAAATAATGTCATATTATTTAATAAAATGGTTCACCAACGTCCGTATTAATTGAATTGAATTGCATTCGATTTGAAACTTGTACGATTTAATCAAATCGCAGACTTGTATATATTCAACAATTCAACAATATATATATTGATACATTAATTAGCCTAACTCAGAACTAATTACATGTATTACACTTAATTATGCACTAATTACTAATCCAAATTTGACGGGTGTCACATTCTCCCCTGTTAGGAGAATTTTGTCCCGAAATTTAACTTGAAGTTGTGTTTGAAGTAGTATCAGCAAATAACTGAAGATACTTGAGTCGCATTTGGTCCTCCCGTTCCCAGGTGAATTCCGGCCCACGCCGTGAATTCCACCTAACTTTGACGACGGGGATACGACTTTGTTAGTGTTGTTTGACCTCACGGTCCATGATTTCCGCAGGTTCTTCAACAAAATGAAACTTGTCATCGACACGAATCTCGTCGAGTGGAATAATGAGTGTCTCATCAGACAGACATTTCTTCAAGTTAGAAATATGAAAAGTGGGATGCACGCTGCTGAGTTCGGGTGGCAGCTGCAATTGATATGCCACTGAACCAATCCTCTCGAGGATCTCGAATGGTCCAATGTATCTGGGATTTAACTTCCCACGTTTACCGAATCGGATAACACCTTTCCAAGGTGAAACTTTGAGTAGCACTCGATCCCCAACCTGGAACTCGAGTGGTTTGCGTCTCACGTTAGCATAAATTTTCTGACGATCACATGAGGCTTTGAGTTTGTTTTGGATCTCGGAGATCTTTTCAGTTGTTTCGTGAATGATCTCAGGACCAGTGAGTTGACTGTCTCCCACTTCGGTCCAACAAATTGGTGATCGGCACTTACGACCGTACAGTGCCTCGAAAGGTGCAGCCTTAATGCTGGTGTGATAGCTGTTGTTGTACGAAAACTCGCACAACAGTAGATGTTTTTCCCAGTTTACACCGAAGTCAACTACGTAAGCTCGTAGCATGTCTTCCAGTGTTTGAATCGTTCGTTCACTTTGGCCATCGGTTTGAGGATGGTATGCGGTATTCGTATCAAGACGGGTACCCAATGATTTTTGAAGTGATTGCCAAAAGTGATATGTGAAACGACTATCCCTATCAGAGATAATCGAGATTGGAACACCGTGTCGAGAAACAACCTCTTTGATGTAGATTCATGTGAGGCGTTCCATTTTGTCGGTTTCCTTGATTGCCAGGAAATGAGCAGATTTCGTGAGACGATCGACGATCACCCAAATGGCATCGCAACCGCTCGATGACTTGGGTAGTTTGGTTATGAAATCCATGGCAATTTGTTCCCATTTCCATTCAGGAATGCTGGGTTGTTGGAGTAAACCAGAAGGTTTTTGATACTCGGCTTTGACTTTTGAGCAAATAAGGTACTTGTTGACGTATATAGCGATTTCAGCTTTCATATTCGGCCACCAATAAAATTCTTTGATGTCGTGATACATTTTGTCGGATCCATGATGGATAGAATATTTGGACTTGTGAGCTTCATCCATCACCAAGTCTCGCAGGTTTCCAAAACTGGGTAACCAGATTCGGTTTGAGAAATATCTAATCCCGTTAGGTTTGATTTCGAATTGTTTTTCCACGCCTCGCAAGGCGTCGTTTTTTATGTTATCGGGTTTCAGAGCTTCGAGTTGAGCAGTGAGAATCTGAATGTTTAGATCATTGTGAATGGTCATACTGAGGGCTCGGACTCGAAGTGGTTTCGTTCGTTCCTTTCGACTGAGGGCACCGGCAACAACATTTTCCTTACCCGGATGGTATTTGATTTCGCAATCGTAATCGGTGAGCAACTCGACCCACCGACGTTGTCTCATGTTGAGATCTTTCTGATCGAATATGTGTTGGAGACTTTTGTGATCGGTAAAGATTGTGCACTTAGTGACATAGAGGTAATGTCTCCAGATTTTGAAGGCAAAGACGACAGCCCCAAGCTCGAGATCGTGAGTGGTGTAATTCTTTTCATGAATTTTGAGCTATCGCGAAGCGTAAGCAATGACTTTGTCTCGCTGCATTAGCACGCAACCGAGACCTTGATGAGAAGCATCACAGTATACCACGAAGTCATCGGTGCCTTCGGGTAAGGATAGGATCGGAGCACTGCAAAGCTTTGTTTTTCAGGAATTGAAATGCCGACTCTTGTTTATCAGTCCAATCGAACTTTTTGTCTTTCTGAGTCAGTGTCGTAAGTGGTTGAGCTATTTTCGAGAAATTTTCGATGAACCGACGATAATACACCGCCAATCTCAAGAATTGGCGTACCTCGATCGTAGTGGTTGACGACTGCCAGTCTTTGATAGCTTCGATTTTCGATGGATCGACATGGATTCCTTGACTATCGATAACATGTCCAAGGAATTGAACGGTTTGCATCCAGAACTCACACTTAGAGAATTAAGCGTAAAGCTCCTCGTGCTTAAGTAGTTCTAGGATGGTTTTGAGGTGTTGCACATGTTTTTGTTCGTTTCGCGAGTATATGAGAATGTCGTCAATGAAGACAATGACAAACTTGTCGAGGTATGGCTTGCACACCCGATTCATAAGATCCATGAATACGGCTGATGCGTTGGTTAGACCGAATGGCATCACTTGAAATTCATAATGCCCATACCGAGTTCTAAAAGCAATTTTCGGAATATCAGAGTCGCGAACACGTAGTTGGTGATAACCTGACCGGAGATCGATCTTTGAATAAAAACTTGACCCTTGTAGTTGGTCAAACAGGTCATCAATACGAGGAAGTGGGTAACGAATCTTGATAGTTAGCTTGTTCAACTCTCGATAGTCAATAAACATTCGGAAAGAACCGTCTTTCTTTTTCACAAATAGGACCGGAGCTCCCCAAAGTGAATAATTCGGCCTAATAAATTCTCTTTCTAGGAGTTCTTGTAATTGATTGGACAACTCTTGAAGTTCGGATGGGGCTAAGCAGTATTGTGCTCGGGCCACATGTGCGGCACCTGGCACGAGGTCGATTGAGAACTCAACCTGTCTTGGTGGTGGTAGACCAGGTAGTTCTTCGGGAAAACTTCTGGAAAGTCTCGAACGATGGGCACATCCTCAAGTCGCTTTTCCTCCGACTTTTTCTCCATGATGTGTTCGAGGATTGCTGGATAACCCTTTCACAGAAATTTCCGGGTTTTCAAGCAAGATATGATGTTGAGTCTCGTCCCACCGGTCTTCCCCTGTATGACCAAGGTTCTACCAACGGCGAGAGGAATACGAACGATTTTATTGTAATAAATGATTTCAGCGCGGTGTTTGGACAACCAATCCATACCAATGACGACGTCGAAACTTCCAATTTCAACAGGCATAAGATCGATTGAAAGATTTCGTTGGCTAGGTTTAAAGTGCAATTAGGTATCATATTATCGGTTTCTATGAGTTTACCGTTCGCTAGTTCTACAGTGTACTTAACATCTAAAGCAACAGGGGTGATGTCAAGTAGTGGATAAAATTCATCAGAGATAAAGCTTCTATTGGCACCAGTATCAAACATAATAGAAGCAGATAAGTTGTTGAGGAGGAACATACCCGTGACCACATTTGGGTCCTGACGGGCATCCCCGGAGTTAAGTATGAATGCTCTTCCTCTTACGTTGTTGTTGTTGTTGCTCTTGTTCTTGTTTTTAGGGCATTCGTTTCTGAAGTGTCCCGTTTCCCCACACCCAAAGCAGGTTTTGAGTTGGTTGGCATTGTTGTGAGAGGCGTTGTTGTTGGATTTGGGGGCTCGACAATCTTTGATCAAGTGCCCCTACCTCCTGCAGTTGCTGCAGAGAGTACTGCATGGACCATCGTGATGGTAGTTACACCTGAAGCAGTATGGCCTGTCCCCAATGTATCCACACTTGGGTTCAGAATTTGTGTTGTAAACTTGGATGGCATTGGATTTCTTGTTCTGGTTGTTGTGGTGTTCAGATGATTTGCATTTGTTGTTGTTGGAAGAGGATGTGTTGGATGTCTCACGGCTGAAAACCATGGCCATGAGTTCATGTGCCAACTGGATTGCACTCTCAACGGTGGTTGGTTTGGATGAGACGACATTAACCTGGATATTCTTCGGGAGGCCGCAGATGTATATTTTGATGCATTTTTCCTCCGGATTAACCAAACCCGGGCATAACAAAGCAAATTGCTGGAATTTGGTAGTATATCCAGCAATGTCAGTTCCCTGCACTGTCAAGTGTCAGAATTCTTCCTCTAAACGGTGCAGTTCTTCTTCGGGACAATATTTTCCCCTAAGCTTTTTCTTCAGTTCAGTCCAAGGAAGTCAGTTTGCTATCTCAATGCCTACAGAGTTTGCGTAGGTGTTCCACCACGTAAGTGCACCTTCCTGAAAGGTGTAGGCAGCAAACTTGACTTTGTTATCCTTCATACAGTTGCAGAGGTTGAAAACGAATTCCATACGTTGAATCCATCTGATAAGACCAATAGCACCTTTCGTGCCTTTGAAGTAGAGTGGTTTGCAGCTAAGAAAATCCTTGTAAGAGAAAGTTTTGATAACAGGATTATTGACTGGGATTTCATCATTGCTTCGTGAGTTTCGAGGTGAATCCCGAGCAGCCAAGGCATCGGCCACTGCTCGAGATATGAAAACAACAAGTTCGGCATCACTGTAACTTTTCCTCTTTGGCGGCATGATTCTTTAAGAGAGAAACAAGAGGCACATGAGAAGTTGTACCAGAATGATAGTTCGATAGATGTACACATATTAAAACGGTAATATACAACATCACAATGTGAAAATTAACAATGTAAGATAGCCGAGAGAAATTGTCGATTGATATTACGATGTTAAACGATTACAGACAATTTTGAGTTACGTGTCTCCAAAAGTTACAGGATTAGCTTTTTAACAAAACAGGTGCCGGGAATTGTTATACCCGGTCGAATTACATAGGTCGTACGAAAGCATGATAACGTACAGATTTAGCCTAAGCTAATCCTGACGTAGATTGAGTTGTGGCAGCAGTGCGGTGAGATGGTCCACATATTCTGCAAGTCTGCTAACCATTTGAAAGGCGTCCTCGGTTTCCCTTAGACGTGTCTCGCACTGATTCAGCCTTGATTGTAGGATGGAAATTTTGTTTCGGTTGCCAATCACTTGGTTGTGGACAACCTCTATAGTTTCGATGGTTTCACCCAGACGGTTATCAAGGGTGTCTATGTTATTGACGGTATTTTCGTGATCTTCGGATACTTCATTGATACATTCGAGTGATGTGAGTCTCCAGTTTTCGTTGATCTCTTGGAGTTCCATATCCATAGTATTAAGTCGTTGCTTGTGTCGGTGTATCCTAGTGGCTAAGTCCGACAAAGTGAAGTGAGTGGGGTATGGGTCAGCTCGAGGCAACCTCGTGTTCCTCCTAGCCACCCTTGGGTTTTGTAATCCATACGGATGAGAGCGTGACGAATTTGATGGTGTGTTTGCCATTCTGAGACAAAGCGTTAGAGAGAATGAGACTTATATTTATATCATACATATATAATATAGCCTAAGATATTGAGCGAGAGCGAGACCTATATATATATATCACATAATAACCTAAAGTGTCTAACACATACATGTTTGAGTCCCGGTTTCTCTCGTGGTCAGAGTCAACTAATGTATCATCTTCAGTCATGACTCCTTTAAGATCTCACATCATATTCTTTTCATTGTACATAGTTGATCAGGCTATGTTAAATTAAACCAATACAATGCAGTCACTGAACCTAATCATACTTAATAGGGAATACTGCCTAACGGTCATAGTCTAGGCCCACTAAATGCAACCTAGTTCACTATAACCTTAGGCTCTGATACCAATCTGTCGCACCCCCAAATTCGGGTTGCGGAAGCGACTCGGTTCGGGGCGCGACTAATTAATAATCACAAGCACAAAGATATAATGAACGACCACTAAATGTGTCGTTTTACATTATATTGATAAAACCAAAGTTTACATCAAAAATATTGTTTACATTAGCTCAGTTCCTTGAAATTGAGAGATTTACATTACATAATTACTTTATACAAAAATATAATAATGCAACTAAATCTCTGATTGATTCAATGAAGACTCGAGCTAATGAATCCTGATTGGGCTGCCAACCTACTGCTGAGTACCTGTGATACATGCTAAAATGGGTCAGCGAAACGCTGGTGAGCTCACAGGTTTGTATGTCAACACATATTTGTATGAACCGCAAGATTTAATTGAATTTAAAATGCAATTAAGCAAAATAAAAGTTATACAACCATGAGCACATAGTCTGAGCTTAACTTGAATGTCAGGTCCAATTAAGGAAACCCAACTGAGGTGCCTCCTACGAGTGCCTAATCTACACTCGTCTTCCCAAATGCTAATACGTCCGTTTGACCAGTTAGTGCATGCTAACCCGGACGAGGATTGTCAATCCTATATGATATCATATACTAACATTCACGCTACAGATGTATTACCAAACTATATTGTGGAGGGCTTTGAAATGATTAGTGAAAACAACTCATGTAGTTTGTATTGTACTTGCGTTCATATTGTAACATAAAACGAGCAATGTAATCACACCCCTGATGAAAATCGTAAAATAGGGGCTATGAGACTCACCTGAGTCTTGAGAAGTTTAACTTAATAAACTTATTTGATTAGCTGTGAATTGATGTTCGAAGACTTGTAACCTGAGGGTGTCCAAGATACGCGATGGTTATAAAAATGAGTAGGTATCTCGGAAGACTACCTTTGTAGTTGTTCGTCCAACTAGAATGTCCAAATTACTACGATTTGGTTGATTGAATTGTCCAAATTACTACGATTTGGTTGTTTAACTTGTCCAAGTTACTACGACTTGGTTGATTTGATTTATCCAAATTACTACGATTTGGTTGTTTAAATTGTCCAAGTTACTACGACTTGGTTGATTGGTTTATGTTTTTGAAAACATGTACGACCCGTTGGTGATTGATGGTAATTATAATATCATTATTATTTTTATGATTCGAAATGTTCATGTTCAAAAACCTATCCCGATGTGTTTAAAAAATCGTATCGTATAAGTGTTTGAAATTACATAAATTTGACACTTAGTAAAAATCCATGTTTTCAAGGTTCTGTCTTATGTGACACTAGGTGCGACATAAGGCTTTGTGTCGCTAAGTGCGACATAGTCTGTTGTGTCGCAGATCATGTCTATGACATAAGGGCTCGTATCGCTAAGTGCGACATTCGCAATTTCATGTGACATCAGGTGTTGTGTCGCTATGTGCGACGGAAATAAGTTTTGCGACATAGTGTTTTATGTCGCTATATGCAACGTCCGTAATTATTGCGACATAACCATTGGTGTCGCTATATGCGGCATCCGTGATGTAGTGCGACATAGAGACTTATGTTGCTATATGCGACATAAGACCTGATTTGGTGACATAAGAGCTTATGTCGCAGGTGGCCTGGAGCCTCTGCGACATAACGAACTGTTGGCCGGAAAATGAGCCAAAAAGGTGTTTTCCGATTGACTTGAAACTTTTACCCAACCCATATTTGGACATTATAAGCTTAAATAACCCACAAACAAGTAAAAAAAAGTAAAGTCGGAGAGTTTCGGGTTTTGTCGGAAAACTTACGACTTAGTGCCAGAGAAATCCGAAAAGAGGGCAATGTAGATCGTGATGTGATGAACGTTTTTCTCCAAAGGTGTTTGACGATCCGATGCCGTTTGGTGGTGGAAATCGGTGGTTGTAGGTGGCGGTGGTGGTGGTTGTTTTAGAGAGAAAAAGAGAGGAGAGAGAGAATGGAAATGAAATGAGGGTAGTGGAGGGGGAAAAGGCAGATTTTGGGGGAATTAGGGGAGGGAATCTCCCAATTTTTAACCCTCGCGTTTGCGCTCTGTGCGGTGTTCGTTTCCCCGATCGTTTAATCGTATAAATAATTATTCTAAAATACAAATATTTATTAATGTTATTGTTGAAGTATTTCATCAAATACTTTCACTTGAGTTATAAAATATAACTTATTCTTGTTTCGATTGTTCGCGCGTTTATTATATTAATCGCGTAAATGTTGTTTGTACGATACGAATTCGGGTTGAAATATTATCTAAATAATATTTTGGATAAAATAGAGTTATTAAATAATGTCATATTATTTAATAAAATGGTTCACCAACGTCCGTATCAATTGAATCGAATTGCATTCGATTTGAAACTTGTACGATTTAATCAAATCGCAGACTTGTATATATTCAACAATATATATATATATATATATATATTGATACATTAATTATCCTAACACAAATGTAATTACATGTATTACACTTGATTAAGCACTAATTACTAGTCTTAATTTGACGGGTGTTACACGTCAGACTTCTTATTAGGTTCTTTAAACAATGAATAGTTTTGTTTTCTATGCCTTTGATCCTGAACATCGTTAGACTCGAAGTTCAAGCTCTGATAAGTTTGAATGGTTGAACTCAAAACGTCTTGAGAAATAACAGTTATTGGTGAACCATTTCCAAGGATATTTATTAGCTTATTGCTCTCGAGAACATCTTCGAGGAAGTTTTGATAAAACAATTCTTCTTAGAAGATGTTCTCGAGAACAATAAGCTAATAAACATCCTAGGGAACTGTTCACCAATAACTTTTCTTTCTCAAGATGTTTTGAGTTTAACCATTCAAACTTATTGCTAGGTGAATTTTGATTCTAGCAATGTTCTGGATCACATGCCTAGACGAGGAAAATTTTCTTTTATTTAAAGAACCTACTAATAAGAAGGCTGACCCTTCAAATATTTTTTTATGTGTTAGTTGTGGGATTGCATGTTATGCTTGTTGTTCAATCTTGCAGCCATAACAAGCAACTTCAGGTATGTGGAATGATGATGTTGACATGGTGGATCCTCAATCTTGTCTAGGTATGTCGTGTATATTTTATTGCACTAAATTTAAGTTAACTTAAATATTATATATATTAATTCATGGAAAGCTTGAAAAAACATGTTTCTTTGAAAATGAGCATCCCGCATTTATGAATTTTACCTACACTTTTGAAAACTAAATTTTCGACATGTTTCTTTCAATAGACAAGAAAACTATTCAAGAATGGAAACAAAAGACACAAAAGACTATTCGAGAATGTAAATTTTATGTATATAACACGCTCTTAAAGTAGAGCATTGCTTCACTCGGTTGATAGTGTTCATATGTTGCTCCTATGTTATCAATGTACACTTTTAATTTTCTAATTAGTCAAACCGAATCATCAACATATCTTTCATATTGGTGTGTGTAGAAAAATATACGCACATATTTAGAAATGCTTAAAAGTAAAAACAAACAAGTTTATCACATTTTTAGAAAAAGATGGCGGAATTGTTCATCTATGAGGGGTTTCTTTCTATTAATATTCATTTTAGAATCTTCTTACTCTGTCAATCTGAGGCCTAGAACTATTACATATATTAATTAGTATGAATTTTAGGATTGTAAGGATATATAAGTGGTGCAATTAAGTTTTATAAGTCGGCAGGTCGATTTTTAAATGCGACAGATATGCATAAACCACGAACTTCCAATGGATACACTTTTTGACCCACACCCGTGCCACGAGTAAGATTTCACGGGTTTAACCGCCCATGATGGGGCAGATATTCATGGGTTGTGGGTGTTTTCTTACCATTTCCATCCCTAATAGCTTGTCAATCCTACATGTCAACTCATCATTCAACTGCTCAACGTACATTTCTTTAATACGTTTTTCACGTTTCATCGATATTTTTGCTACGTACGAACTCCGTGCGGAAGAAAAAATGAACATACCATTTACTGCCTTTTAGGCACGAATTCTTGTGAATAACGAACTTGAACTATTCCAAATACTCACACTAACAGGTGCCCCTTTTTAGTACTTTTCAGTAAATTGATGCTAATTCCTTGACAAGGTGTCAAGAAACATTTTAGTAAGACTGAAGGATTATTGTGAATCTATGTTGCTAGTTAAGAATACATCATGTAGAGTCTTCTGCTACCAACTTACTGTACTATGATCTTTTGTTTTAACAAAAAATTCTTTGTCATCTCATATGCGATCGAATGAATCTAAATCTATAAAATTAATTTTTGAAAAATTACATAAAATTGGTAAACATTAGCTACAATATGAAATTACATACATTTATAATTGTGTTAGTTAAATATATAAGTTATCCGTAAATTTTTATCTATCTTTAGTATGTAACTTTTTATTAGTGATGATACATGAAAGATTACTGTTCTCGGTTGAAAAAATTGGAAATGAAATTGGTATTCTAAAATTGTCTATTAAACCAAAATGAATATCGAAGTATTAATTAATGTTAGTCTTAGTAAATGTATTCTATATGAATTAGTCTCCATGTAGAGTATTTTTTTCACAAATTAAAATCCATGAATATTAAGGCAAAATTTAGTATGAGAATTATGTAGAAAAAATTGATATAGATTTGCTGAAAAGGTTAATGTTTATTAAAAAAAAAAACACTATACATGATGTGAATAGGGGATTGAGTGGTTTCATTGGTAGTACATATCATGATAATTTAACTAATATACAATGATAAATTGCATATTTAGTTGGCCAAATGATTATGCGGGATAATTAGGCACGTCATACCGGATATAACTTATAAATTGAGAAATTCAATGCAATAGTGGAAGAGGAGATAATTGAGTGAAAAATAGATAAACAAATATATATTTAAAAATAAAAAATTGAAAAAATTAATGATAAAGTAATATCTGAACTTGTCATTTTATTTGTATTCTACATAAAAGATATATACATTAAATGGTTATTTATTCACAACTAATTAATTTTTTATTTAAGATGAGGGGAATTAAATTATAAATTATTTTTTTTGACAGGCAGTTGTGGAATCACTGACGGACCTTTGGTCCACCCGTTCATCTTCCACAAGCGATTACTCCTCAATATGAGAACCGCTCCATAGTTCAAAATTTCGATGACGCTCCAAAGGGGGTTGCTCTCCCATGTCTTAGATGGGTATCGCGCCACGGAGTCTCCCCCTCCCCCAGGCGAAATGCCATGGGCGAGATTCGAACTCATCACCCCAGTAGATATTTCTAATGTATATGCATAACTAGTTAAGTTAAATTTCAAAGTAAAAAGAGAATTACTTATATTACTTATTGTAACATCCGCATTTAGGGCCTAGTAGAATTATTAATTTCCTAACTTTAAATGATTATTTAATGTGTTAGGAAATAGTTTTGTTTGGTTTACTGAAAATAATTGGAAAAGAGTTAAATGTCCAATTGTGGCAGGTAAATTATTAGTTGTTTTAAATTAATAAAGTTGTCGGTAAAATAAAAGTTTGGACTCGCGAATGATTTTCGGGTTCCAGACAATAGATTTACAAGGGGAATAAGTTATGTTGTCTGATATTGGAGTTGGTTTGATGGGCCGACCTATTTTAATTAACTTTATTTTCTTCCTGATGCACAAACCAAACACACTTAAGTTGAAACACATGAACAAATCAAATTGAAACCATATTAAAGTTGAAGGTCTGGAGTAATTCTTGATCTATATCAGATTTCATCATCATCATCTTTCTTTTGTTTCAAGTGGTATGTGTTCTTCATAGTTTATCCACATATTTTTGAAGTAATTAGTTAGGGTTTATGTTATAAATACGTGGATTTGACATGAAAAGATGTTATATGATGTTAGTGAATGTTTGTTGATGATATTTGAAGTTATTTGTGATATAAAATCGAGTATAGCATCTGGGTTGTATGTTTTTGGGGTTTAAGTTCGGAGCTGGGAATTTCAGGAAGATGCAGGTAGTCTGAGTTGGGCATGATAGCCGATCGGCTGCTTTATAGCCGATCATATGAGTTATAGCCGATCATCTACTTTTAGCCGATCATTTGAATTAGAACAAATTGATTTTCGCATGTTGGATCTGAGCTAAGTTACAAAATTGCATTATAGCCGATCGGGTATGGGTTAAAATTGAGTGTTTAGCAGAGCTTCGATATTTGAATGGTTTAATACTTATGGTATACTTATAAATGAAATGATATAAGTGTTAATTACCCTTTAATTATTATTTACCATGTTGATATGGTATATTGTGTAATGAGATAGTGTGATATGTTATATAATTATAATATGAGTGGTATTATTATAATTGAGTTACTAACTTATTATTTTGTTGTGTTCTCAGATAATACGAATACTCAGTGATATTAGACTACTGAGTGGACGATTGAGGTATTTGGTGAGTGGATATATTATCCACTGTGTAATTTAGATGTAACAAGTTTGGTTACAACTGGTTGCTATAGTTGTACTATTTATAGACTTTCGGTTTGACTTGCTACTGTGTTGATTATGAAATATATGAATACTCGAAACGTAGCCTTCGGGTGGTACGTGATATAAACATGGGATACGTAGCCTTCGGGTGGTCCGTGATACGTAGCCTTCGGGTGTTACGTGAAATTGATTATGTGATATTATGTGTTTACTATCGCTTGATATAAACATACTTGTGAAAGCTAAGTTGTGTTGTTGATAATATATTCATTCACTTAGCGTTGAGTTAATCCCCATATAAATACTTCTTGCAGGTTATGATTCGATATAACGGGTGGGCAAGAAGCTATTGACTGGAAGGAATGTTTGATGACCATGCGTTTACTCTGAATCTGATTTGTATAAATCAGTGTTGTTTGGATTTCTATAATACCCAACGGTTGTCTTTTGGTTTATGTAATTATAACATTTATGTATATGTTTGAAACAAGTTGGACTTTATACATATATAAAATGAAAAGAATGTTTTGGATTTACGCTTCCAGTGTAAAATACATTTAAATAATGTGTTAAAAGATGGAGTGTTATAATTATGTTTTCACTTTAATTTACACATCAAATTTTGGTATTGTACGAAAATTAAAAACAATTTTAGCATATCAGTGATTTGACTTTTCGGTTTTCACATAACAAAAGTAATAAATTTAAGGTATAGGTTCATAAATGGTCTAAAAGAAGAGGAAAGACATATATATATAAAATTAAAAAAAATCTAAGGTAATTACCTTTGTGACGGCAATCTTGAATCGACCTTCGTTATATATACTCCTCAAATGAGAGAACGTCCATCTTTCTACGCAAATCACATATCATTCGTTTTAAATAAAGTGAAACAACATATTAACAAACATTAAGAGTTCTAAATGAAGATCCCGCCCTACCTTGTAACGGAGACTAATGGGTTGAAGGCGGTGAGGCATGGTCAGAGTGTAGGTTCGAATCCTGCCACAAGAAAGACTATGTTAAGCATACCATACTTGCAATAAAATTATTAAATACGATAATCGATCATTTTAACTTCATCATACCTGCTATAAGAGGTGGATTTTCCGAACTTTATATGGAATCACTGGGAGAAAAATGTAACCAATAAATTAGGGGTCAGGGAGGTGAGGTAGTTGCGGCGGCATACAAAAATGAGTTAGGGTTGAAACAAGTGATATCGTGGCAATATATAGGGTTATAAGGTCTTAAGTACCAGATACATAATGGGCCAAAACATATTTTTTGACCTAACAAAGTAAAATAGACGCATAGGCCCATTTTCTTTTATTTATTCTCATAGTAAAACACATTTAGTGGTGCATAGCTAATGTTGATGTATAAGTTACTCGCCTTGTTAAAAAGAAATTAAATGAATTCTCATAGTAAAAATTGATGTATTTAAGTAAAATAGAAGTTAAATGAATTCTCATAGTATTCAATCATTTTATATCAATATTCAAATTATCTATCTATTAGATCCGAGTTTTGATAATTACAATTTTTAGTTAGGTTTAAGGAAATACTGAGTTGATGGTGTACTGGATATATGATCATATTTGTTGTTATTTTGTGAAAAACAGTTTTAGTGTCGAACAAATTGTTAGACGGGAATCGCAAGTCTGGAAAAATTCAATGGTCAATTTTCAGGGAATCATAACTCTGTCAACACTGAATGTTTTTGAACGTTTTTTTGGTCTAAATTATGTTCAAGATGTTACTTTCAAATGCAATTGGTCTCATCTCAAAATGATAAGCTTTGATCAGTCAAATGGTCATTTTAAGTCATAAGGTCAAATCTGATTTCGGTAACAGTTTTTTGAGTCAACTTTGATATTTAATATCTCTTTCAATCTTTTGAGTTTTTAAATGAAATTTGTTTTTTATTAACTTTAAGATGATATATTTTCATAAAAGTAAGGTCCAATATCATATGAGTTCATTTTTGATTTTCAAATGGAATTTAACATTACAACGCCATCAAGCAAACTAATTCGAACCATATTAGTAACCAAAAAGTTGTTAGAATTAAGAGAACTACAAATGTGAACACATTAGTAATGTGAAATTACTTAGATATGTGATTTAGTCTTGAGAACATTTTGTTGGGGTAATGGAACATAATTCAAGTCACTTGGGAAATAACAAACATAGATTTGTTATAATGTTGATTAAGTGACAACATAAACATATGAGACTTGTAAGACACAACTTATTGGGTAGGAATCTAAGCTAACATAGGAGGAAAGTCAATCATAAGTTATTCATTTTTAAACTTATTTTCAAATTGTTTTCATGTTGTGTATCTAGCTATTTTCTTTTTGGACATAATGAATGATTTGTATGACACTGTGAATTATGTGACAAACTATGTGGTATCTATTTGTTGTGAGCTAAATCAAACAAGCATACAAATGTCTTACACGTGTGGGATTTAGTTCCACCATTGAGGTAAGATGTGACACCCGACAATTTAGGTCAACTTTAGGGCCTAAATCATAACATTATTACTTGTATTTAGTTTTGTATTAGGCTAAGTACTTGTAACATTTCGCATATGTATATATATACGCACGTACGTAACAAATGTTAATTACGCAAATCATCGGATGGATTCCGACACATGCGGACGTTGGTGAGACAATTTCATAAATAAAGTAATCTATTTGCCAATGAAATAATCGTTATTTACTATGTATTATTATTATATAATAATATAAGAAAACTATAACATTTTATATAAAACGTAATGTACGCCAAATAATGCGCAATTCGAACCTGAAAACTGAACGAGGCACGACAAATATTTTTATAAACGCAAAATAAAGTATCTTGAAATACTTAGCCAATTTAAATTAACGTTTACATATAGAAAACAAAACACGAAAACTTAATGTTAACGGTTAAACTTTTAAACACGCGATTAATGTTTAACCGACAACGAGTCGTAACACGGATTTAGAAACGAGTTTTGATAACCAAGACATCAGCGGGTCAGCCCATAACCGACCCAGCCCAGCCTTACATCGGCCCAATGAGCCCAACCCTTCCCCTATATATAAACCCTTATCCTTTCCCTTTTCCTCATTTCACACAACTAACCATACACACCTCTCTCCTTCTTCTCTCATCTCTTTCTCCTTTTCTTAGGTATTTCCAGCCAAACCACGACCATCACCACCCTCCACCAGCTCTTCCATGAACCACCATCATCACCCACCACCATCTATAGTCGGATTTGCAAGGAAGAAGCACGAAGAACAACAAAACGAATAGCAGCAGTACCTTCTCCATCTCTTCTTCCTCTAGATCTGTAAATTCTTGGTAAGATCTATTTATCCCTTGTTAGATTCACTTGGATAACATTCATACACATTCTAGAACTCCATTTCTACTGATTATGTCCAAGAACCAACTCGAAAACTATTGTGTAATACGAAAAACCGTTGGACAATGCCTTTACCCACTGGATAATAACTTTACCCGACTTTGATCTGTAATATCTAACTCATTTCTCAACCAAATAGAACGATTCAAAGTCCTAAAATCAAGTTTAGTATCTTACCTTACGAACCCAGTTTGTCTCATATTTTTCTGAATTTATTGATTGTTTTAAATGAAAACTTCAAAGTACTTAGCAGTCTGACGTGCAGATCAGAAAATTTGATCAACTTGGTGAAGGTATATCTTGATATCTATAAACCCAAATCAGTTGAAACCACTTGTAAAAGTTCACTCATTTAGTTAGCTTTCAAAGTTGTACTCGTACATTTTCTGAAGTTTTGTAAAACTCGAGTTACGAATTTTTCTTCGAACTTATATACTGGAAATGTGCTATCAGACACTTTTATGGATTTTAATATTTTAAATGACTTGTACTTGACTAAAGATCATGGAAAAAAAAATTAAATAGTTAATACATGTGAGAATTTCATAAAATTTTCTTGGATTTTATTTCGCACGCCTACTTAGTTAAAACGAGCCACAAAGAACGTTAAAAATCTGGAAAACAACGCTCGGGGACTGATTTCGTAACGATTAAAAATGACACTTTTAGGTTTTCGAAAAATTATAAAACTTACTTTTTATAAGTATTTAAACATAGATAAGAGTCGTGTAAGAGTTTCGGGTCAAACCGATCTTGTTTGATGAAGTTTACAAAATTGTAACTCAACTCAGACCCGATCTGCGATACTCGATTGAGTGTCGCAACTCACACTAGCGGGACTAACTTAAGTGTCGCAACCCATCAAAAACTTGCCACCTGCAACACTAACTCTGTGGACCTAATCCCGTTCATTGC
The DNA here is from genome assembly GCA_963422505.1 of Pseudognaphalium luteoalbum. NCBI lineage: Eukaryota > Viridiplantae > Streptophyta > Magnoliopsida > Asterales > Asteraceae > Pseudognaphalium > Pseudognaphalium luteoalbum. The sequence continues at coordinate 8,573,113 of OY730194.1, forward strand.
TCGGATGTTATTAAGTATTTAGTGTGTTATGTAATATGTGTATAAGCCGAAGGGCTTTGTGTGTCAATATTAAAGATAATAACCGAATAGGCGGTTACAGGAAGTTAGTAACGAACAGGCATGACTTTTTGAACAGCGGTGATGGTTCGGTTAGATACATATAAATAGAAGTGTATGTAAACGGATTTCATAACAATCAATACACGATTATTATTTCCTGTAAACTTCTTGTTTCTTTGTGAATCAACGATCAAGGACAACAATTGGTATCAGAGCACCACGGCACTTTGATTCCAAAAACTGTGACCGGAAATCAGAAACACCAACCGGAAAATCCTACGGTGGTGGAACACGGTAACAGGAAGAAAACGAACTTACTTGAAATAAAGATCAGAAGAACGCCGGCCACAGTGGTGCACAACCGGAATCGAGAAACAACCGGCGGAAGTTGTAGACGGCAACGACACTTTAATCAGACTCTTGAAGGAGAAGAGGAACATACCGATTGAAAGAATCATTTAACCCAAAATTCGAAAGGAACCGGTGGAGAAAATTAGGGTTCTTGATTTGGAGAAGAACACTTTTGTGGGTTGCTGGTTTTGAGAACCGACACAAAAGGAAGAACCGATTGAAGAAAAATAAACCGGTTGAAGGAATTCATTACACCCAATCAACACCAGTTGAAGAAACTTAAAGTTTTTTTTTCTTTGATTTTGGGAAGAACACAGAAGCGACGCATCTGGGAAGAACACAGAAGCGACGCAGGATTTTTTTGATATGGGCCAAAATAAAAGGAAAACAGGTTGGGCTTTTTTATTAGTCACAACTAACAAGCAATTTTATTTGGGCCGACAAGGAAAGGTTTTTGGGCTTAATAAATAATCACTTTTTTGGGCTATTAATACTCTTTAAGCAAGAACAAAGAGGAAACTTTTGTGGGAACGACATACGTGAAGGACCGACACAAAAAGAAAAGCCAAACGGTTTTGGACTTTTATTAGTTCCAACCGGATTTATTTGGACCGACAAGGAGATATATTATTAGGGCTTCTATTTGGAACCAGTTTTTTCTTTAAAGAAAGGCGCACGCTACAAATTTGGGCAACAGGTTTATTGGACTGACAAGAGGAGGACGCTTCTACTTGGAAATAGTTTTTAAAAGAAAATACAAAAATTGGGTACTAACAACATTCAAGTTTGAAATCTAAATTTATCTTTGAATTTCAAGTATACAAGTAGTATAAATTTATTGCCTATACTATTAGGAAAGCTCCAAATTTTAGAAAGTGAAAATCATACGAATAGAAACCATGCCTGCTGCCGAAGACCTTAACAGCGCCCTAGTGACACAAAAACCGTTGCACCAATCTCTCATTACCAATGCCCCGTTTTAAAACTAACAAATTACACCGTTTGGGCCATTCAAATTAAAATTATACTTGAGGCAAATGGATTATGGAAGATGATAGAACCGAAGGACGGTATGCAACCGGATGAGAAAAAGGATAAGGCAACTATTGCCTATCTATATCAAGCATTGACCGAAGACGTAATACTACAAGTCGCGGGATGTAAGACTGCAAAGGAAGTCTAGGAAGCGTTGAAGAAAAGACATGTCGGAGCAGATAAAGTACAGAAAGCACGCTTACAATCTTTGATGATTAGACTTCAAACACTCCAAATGAAGGAGGACGAAATGTTAGATGCCTTTACCGCTAAACTAAACGGCTATGCCACTAAGGCTAGTGAATTAGGAAAAACATTGGACCAACCGTTATTGGTACGAAAACTTTTGGATTTGATGTCAGATCGGTTCATCCATATTGTGGCATCCATAGAATAAAACTCTGATCTAGACGAGGTTACCTTAGATATGATCATTGGAAAATTGAAAGCCTACGAGGAAAGAATAAAATTCAGGAAAGGCGGACATAGAGAAAGCCAGGAAAACTTAATATTCGCACAAGGCGAACACTCTGGAAGAGGAAGACGATTCGGTAATCGCGGACGTGGTAGATACAACTCTTCACGAGGAAACTGGCAAAACAATAGAAATAAAAATGACTCGAAAGAGGAAGGCTCAACTCACAAGGCAAGAACAAACACAAAGTGGAACAAGCAAGTGAGGGACATGAGCAAAGTACAATGTCACAAATGCAGAAAATTTGGACATTACAGAAACGGCTGCAAACTACTGCCGACTACGCAGGAACAATCAAACCTTATCCAAGAAGACGAAGAGCCATCACTGTTAATGGCACACAAAATTGAGCACGAAGAGGTACTGTTAAATGAAGGACAGTTTCAAACCGGAAAGTATGCTACAACAGATGAAAGCATATGGTATTTAGACAATGGTGCAAGCAACCATATGACAGGAACTAAGAGTCACTTCAAGGATATTGATGAAAATATAACAGGACGTGTTCGTTTTGGAGATGGATCATATGTAGAGATAAAAGGAAGAGGTTATGTATTATTAAGATGTAGGAATAACGAACAAAAGGTAATATCGTAAGTATACTACATCCCAAACCTCAAGAGCAACATATTGAGTTTAGGACAACTCACGGAAATTGGGTGTAAAGTTGTTATAGAAGGAAGTCAATTGACTATACATGACAAGAATAATAGGCTGCTGATGAAGATTGAAAGATCGAAGAACAGACTTTACAGCATCAGACTGAAAATTGGAACACCCATATGTCTCTTAGCAAATGTAGATAACCAAGCATGGTTATGGCACGCTAGATTAGGTCATATAAACTTTGAGGATATGAAGAATATGAAAGGGAAAAATCTAGTGGAAGGAGAATAAACCATGTGGGACAGATTTGTGATGCATGCTTATTAGGAAAACACAGTAGAACTCCATTCCCAAGTCAGACTAAGTTCAGATCAAAGAAACCTCCGGATCTAGTATATGGAGATCTCTGTGGCCCTATAAGTCCAGCCACACACTCCGGGAAGCAATACCTTTTCTCGTTAGTGGACGACTGTACACGTTTCATGTGGGCCTACTTTCTGACATCGAAAGATCAAGCATTTGACACTTTCAAGGAATTCAGACAAAAGATTGAAACTGAAATGAGGACAAAATTAAGGATGTTGAGAACAGACATAGGAGGTGAGTTCACATCAAATGAATTCACAGGTACTGCAAGGAAAATGGAATAGCACGACAGTTAACAGCACCTTACTCACCATAACAAAACGGAGTCGTGGAAAGAAGAAATAGAACAGTGTTATCTACTACTAGAAGTATGATGAAAGCAATGAAGTTGCCACAGAACTTTTGGGCGGAAGCAGTCAGACACACCGTATACATACTGAACAGGGTACCTACAAGAGCCCTGGTGGATAAGACTTCATATGAGGCACTCTACGACAGAAAGCCAAATCTGGAGAAACTAAGGATATTTGGGTGCACAGCTTATGCCAAGGTAACAATACCTCAATTGCAAAAGCTTGATGATAGAAGTGTTCCCATGATTTACTTAGGAGTAGAGGAAGGATCAAAAGCATACAGATTATATGATCCAGAAAAGCGTAGGAAACATGTAAGCAGGGATATTAAGTTTATGGAAACCAAACCATGGAATTGGGATAACAACATAGAGGAAATAAGAACACACGACTCAGAATGGACAAGTTTTGTGGTTAGAGGAATCGATGATGGAAATACTACATCAATCAACTCGGAAAGCAATGAAGATGCTTATCAGGAACAGGAACACACCACTGCTCCAAAAACTCCAGTTACCCCACAGACATATACTTACAACCCACACTCAAATGGAGAACAAGTTACTATTAGTTCATTGAGGAACTCAGAAGAAAGATTTGATGATACACCAGTACGAGGGTTCAAAGACTTAAATGCAGTATATGAAAATGCACGTGTAGTTGAAACTGAAAGTTTGCTACTTACAGAAGAAGAACCACGTAACTACAGGAAGCATCAATAGATAAGAAATGGATCGAGGCCATGGAAGCTGAACTGGATTCAATCAACAGGAATAAAACATGGACTCTTACTACTTTGCCTACAAATCATAAGGCAATAGGACTCAAGTGGATTTTTAAGACCAAGAGGGATGCAAAGGGAAATATCATCAAATACAAAGCAAGACTAGCAGCAAAAGGATATGTGCAGGAACAAGGAATAGACTTCGACGAAGTATTTGCACCAGTTGAACGCATTGAGATAGTTCGTTTGATTTTAGCATTGGTTGCATACCATGGATGGAAAGTACATCATTTGGATGTCAAATCAGCATTTTTACATGGGGAATTAAAAGAAGAAGTCTACGTTGCACAACCTGAAGGTTTCATACAACCAGGAAGTTCAGGGAAAGTTTACAAGCTCTCAAAGGCTTTATATGGTTTAAGGCAGGCACCACGAGCTTGGAATACAAACCTTGATCAGACTTTAAGGTCATTGGGCTTTAAGAAATGTAATCTCGAACAAGCAATTTACACGAAGTGAAGTAAGACTTCCACACTAATAGTTGGAGTTTATGTGGATGACTTGATAGTCACGGGCACTCCAAGGAAGGAAATAGACTTGTTCAAATCCCAGATGGAAGACAAATTTGAAATGAGCGATCTAGGATTGCTGGCTTATTACCTCGGGATAGAAGTTACTCAGATAGGAGGAGAGATTACAATTAAGCAAACAGGTTACATCAATAAGATTTTGAAAGATGCAAGGATGATGGAAAGTAATGACACAAAGATACCTATGGACTCGCAACAAAGTTGGTCAAGACTGAAGACGGAAATCCAATTGATGCAACTTACTACAGAAGGTTAATTGGATGTCTCAGGTATCTACTACACACTAGACCAGATCTAAGTTACTCGGTTGGATTACTCAGCAGATTCATGCAAGAACCGAAGGATCACCATTTAAAGGCGATAAAGCAAGTAATTTGGTATATCAAAGGAACCAAGGAGCATGGTATTGTATATAAAAGAGATGGCGGCTGCAAGATAATAAGTTATAGCGACAGTAGTTATGGAATCAATACTGATCAAGGAAAAGGAACTACTGAAATAGTTTTCTATTTTGGAGAATCACCTATTACCTGGTGTACTCAGAAGCAACCAATAGTAGTGCTCTCATCATGTGAATCAGAATTCATGGCAGCTACTGGAGCGGCATGTCAGGCTTTTTGGTTAAAACAACTACTTAGTGAAATAACGGGTTGGAAGGAGGAAAGAATAACACTGAAGGTTGATAACGTTTCAGCAATAGCACTCGTCAAGAACCCAGTATTTCATGGAAGAAGTAAGCATATCGACATTCGTTACCATTTTATTCGTGAATGTGTAGAGAATGGACACATCAATGTGGAACACGTCAGTGGCGAACTACAAAGGGCGGATATATTGACTAAAGCTTTTCCAAGGCTGAAGTTTGTCACTATGCGGCAGATGCTCGGGGTTCAAGATCTAGGATGAAGCAACGATCGAGATTAAGGGGGAGAATGTGGACCTAATCCTGTTCATTGCTCGGATGTTATTAAGTATTTAGTGTGTTATGTAATATGTGTATAAGCCGAAGGGCTTTGTGTGTCAATATTAAAGATAATAACCGAATAGGCGGTTACAAGAAGTTAGTAACGAACAGGCATGACTTTTCGAACAGTCGTGATGGTTCGGTTAGATACATATAAATAGAAGTATATGTAAACGGATTTCATAACAATCAATACACGATTATTATTTGATAGTAAACTTCTTGTTTCTATAGGAATCAACGATCAAGGACAACAAACTCGATGTCGCTACAAATCAATAATTCACGACTTGCAGCACTAATCCAAGTGCCGCAACATATTCGATTTATTATACTGAGCGACACTCACTCGAGTGCCGCTACATATTCAAGTGTCGCCGATAGCGAAACTAACTCGAGTGTCGCCATTTATTAGAAATTCATACTTTGCGGCACTGACCTCGGTGTCACAACCCAAACCGAGTGTCGCTTCTAGTGTCATTAATTACAATCTGGATGAAAACACTTATTCTCACTAAGTATCAACTTCCCACAACAACAACTAAATCATATATGATGCTACTCGTACACGCAAACACGTATACTTTTACAAGTATACAATGAAACAAACATAATAATAATGTCTTTGGAACTATTATTACAAAACGTTACCAACGGATCGTACACGTTTTCAAAACACAAACGAAAAACACTTGGACATAACTAGTTAAGTGAACAACTAGCATGGAAGGTCTTTTGAGACATCTACTCACATATAACCCTGCGTGTTTAGGATGCCAGCAGGTTACAGATTCGGATAACAACATATTTGCTATTTGCAAGCGCTCACGAGACTCAGATGTGTCCCATAGCCCCATTTTTACTATTTTTACTATTGTGGTGAAAAAACTACGCATCGTTTTACATATGATCACAAGTACACAAAACTCGATATACCGATTGCATGAGTATCAGACTAATCATTTAAGCCCTCCATATCATAGTTTGTTAGTTATCGTTACTTAAGCGTGAATGTTAGTGAATAGTACTATTTGAGATTGACAATCCCCGTCCGGGGTAGTCGCGCTATCACGACTGCTATGTCAAATGAAAGCATTAACGTTTGTTCATAACGAGTGTATGAGTAGGCACTCACAGGAGGCACCATCGACTGTTGCACTCGAAAAAGACACGACACATTTTTTAAGCTCGAACTATGAGCTTCTAGCAATAAACCTTTTTATTTGGTTGCAAACATATACAGATCTGGTGGTTTATACATATATTTTAACTTATAAACCTGCGAGCTTACTGATTTGACGTAAAAAGTCATGTTTTACGCACATCTTTTACCTCATATTTAGCACTTAACTAACAAAATCATGCCAATAAAGTCCACATTTACCACATTTTGTTAAAAAGGTAAAAACTTTATAAGTATTTCAAAAGCAATGGTAAATGGACGAAAAACACACTTACATAGGCATAATTCGTTCGACATGCTATTTTATCATAAAACTCCGATCTGGGACTTAATAAGTATTTTAAAATGTAGTTCTGGAGATTACGAACGCGTGGATATAAAGATCATCATAAACGGATCAAGAACGAAGAAGTTAGAGCCAAACGAGTACGATCGAGCACACGAGACTTATGATCCAGCACACAAGACCACGACCCAGGGTACACCACCCCAACAGGGGCCGTATACCACCCTCTAGGGGCCGTATACACCCCTGTAGAGGCCGTATACCCCCTCTAAGGGGTGGTATACCCCTCTTTGGTGCTGGATACGCCCTGTTTGCTACCGAATACGCCCTATTTGCTACCGAATTTGCCCTATTTGGTGTCGAATACGCCCCTTTAGGTGTCGAATTTCATAGCTCGAGGGTGTATTTCAGTGTAAATAACGAGTGAGGGGTGTCTTATGTAAATTTAATTCTTGAAACCTATAAATAGAGGCTTAACCTCCTCATTTCAAGATCAACTCAGATTCCATTCTTCATTCAATAATTCACTCTCACTCTTGTAATTTTCTTAGTTAGTTAGTTTCTCTCTCTAGCTTCTCTATCTAGAGGGTTAGAGAGTAGTTAGTGGGTAGCTAGTAGATTAGAGTAGAGAGTAGCTTTTGTAATCAAGGAGTATTGGTGTTCAAGCTTTTATTCAAGGATTGCAAGTTCTATTCTCTTGTTACGCTGCTCTATTATCCGGTGATATCTATTCTCTCATACTGTTATTATGTCTGATTTATCCATGCGTAATATTATGGTATGTGTTTTACGGATTGCCATATTTATTGAGTAGTGTAATATTGTGATTGTTGAAATGTTGATGTTTAGGAGTAGGGATGATGCTAAATTAATCTTTAATTAAATATGTGATTGGAAATTGTTATGTTATGTATCGGGTTAAACTTTTCAAGCGGTAGATCTAAACCACCCATTCCACCATTTCCAAGCTTTCACGTGACTATTACTTTAGTATTAGGACCTGATCAACCCTAGTATCGGTAGATAGTTATCTGTGTTTTTGTATGAAGCTGTGGACATGCTGTAAAACGGCCCAGTACTTAGTATAGCGCCGGAAACACCGCTGGTGGAGTATAAATGCGTGGAAACTACGGACCGGTCGTAAGCATATGACATCGTGGATACCTGGAAGTCACCCTTCCTGAACATGGTCTAGGTATATATAAAAGTTGTGGAACTGCTGAAAAACGTAGTATACATCGTGAAACGAACCTAGGGATGAACGTTTGATCGCAAAGGAGGGTCTACACCTTGACAGAAGTATTTGTGCTCCTCGATTAAATCTAAGGGATCTTGAAAAGAAAGCAAACATTCAGCTATAGTGTAGGATGCTTAAACTCCTTGATCCAACATAACTGACAATTTAACATACATTAGCGAGCAATAGTACGACCCTTAATAAAATCAATTAGAATTAGGTGTTAAGAAAGGTCAGAAATTAAATATCGGTCTGTTGCTTATTCATGCACCCAGGAGTTAACTCCAAGACGGGTCACTAGTCATCATCGGACAGTGTTGGGGGACTGAACAGCCTGATCTGATCAGACTCATGTTAACCTAGTATACATTGACATGCGACTTAGGTTTCCACTTAAATCATAGGATACTAGTGTTGACACCAAATATCTGTTAATTTTATTAAAGGAAAGTCTCCAATCATCTTTTATAATGAACATCATCCCGAAACCTGAATATTGAAACTTCAGCAATCACAATCTCTATCTATCTACTTACCCTATCCGTAGTTTAGTATTTACTTTTCTGTATTATAGTTAATTTAGAAAATACCAAAAACAAACCCTACCTGCTCTTTTAAACTCATCCTATTAGCTTAATAGTTTAAAGTATATACTTCATTTCGATTCACTCTGATTTTAAGAACGACACCTGAGTCAGACTTACCGCTTACTACCCTTAACAAGAGCAGTAGGTAGTAATAAAACTTAGGCTTCCCAGCATTATAAATTTAAAACCTACTGATCACCCGCCTCCAACTGGAAGGTCCGCAATGACAGGGAAGCGATTCCTTAACTGACCGTTGGGGCGCGATCAGGTTTTTGGTGCCACTGCCGGGGATTGTCGAGCGTTGTGATTTGAAAAACATACCTTTAAGTTAGAAGCCCTTAGGAGAACCTTTCGTTCAAGCCTAAATTGTTCGAAAGTTACTACTTTCTTAGAATAATTTAGTTATTAAAACACAAAAACCATAAAAATATGAAAAATCAAAAACCATCTGATTCGGTTTCTAGCCCCGTCTCTCTGTTCTCTTACAAGACAGCAGATGAGATGATGTCAATGGATGATTCTGAAGTTTTTGATTTTATGTAAAAGAATTAGAGGATAACTCTTCTTGTTCTTCATACCCCAAAGTCAAGAAAATCTTATACGTCCAAGAAATTGATATCAAGCAAAAACACTTTGACCTAGAAGTAGAGGAATCTCAGCACAAGATATCAACTTCTGTAACTCACACTTCAAGTAGTCAATTTACCCTTGACCCTGTGATCTCTTCACTTTTGGCCAAATACCCACACTATGTTAGGCCACCTGACCTTCCCAAAGAAGTACCATTCGGCACTGAGGTTTACTTTTATCCACCCATGTTAGGATTAGATAGAAATGAACGCCTTCACTGCTTGGATGAATACTTTGAATATGATCTCCCTGACATTTTGAGAACTTATTCACAAGATAAGCATCTCTCATGTTCGGAAAATCATACATTCAAATCAGGAACCCCCTACATAGATGAACCATTTCAAAGATGTCCAGTCCAACCTAGGTACACCATAGCTAAAACCGTACTAAGTGGACCACCCACAGACATCATTGAAATCATAGATATTCCACCCAAGACTGAAACCGAGCGTCATGTCGGAAATTCTTTTAAAACAGATAGGAGGATAGATATTTGTGCCAACTTTCTTAAATACCTTAAAATATCATACTTCCCTTTTTCGGTTGACCAAAGAAAGACCTTCGTGACTGTCGATAACAGAATTTTAGGACTCCGCACTAATTACACTAGAAAAGATGAGCTACTACTAATATCAGACCCAAACCTGTTAATGAAATTACTTTCTAATACTGATTACCATCCTGTTTCATTAACACGGATTAATCGGTATATTTCAGATCTGATTAGTGAGCTTGAATTTTAGATAAAGCGTGACCTTATAATTCCAATCTTACTCCCTCGGAAATACCATTCATTGTCGATCCTGCCGTCTATTTAATCAATAAACTGATAGAAAGTTTTCCAAATGCAACTGAGGAGGCTATTAAGAAATCTTTCTGTGAAAAACGGAAAGAAATTCACATTAAGCTAACTCAGTTATTTCAAAAATCAAAAATTCCTTTCACGCTTCAACAAAAACTACTTTTTAAAGAATTATCGGTAGCAGTTCACGCTACTACCGGAAATCCTGATTCAAAAGAAGAAAAGGAACTTTTGAAAATATTGGATAAATTACTTCATGATCATAACTTTTTAGACGACGGACCACGAGATAGAATTTCAAATCCCAAGAAAGTTAAACGGGAATTTAATAATTTCGTTGATGCACTTATAAAATAAGGACACGAGGAGAGAAGTTTTCTAAATGAATTTGAATTATTTTTCTTAAACTCCGCCGACCTAATTTATCATATCACTAAAGTGCTCCGAATTTCATTTATTCCTCGTTATACTTTTCCTCAGCCTCTGGCCCCGAATTAATTATTGAAAAAGTCTAGTCGTTGACTTTAAAACAAAGCACTTATTGGGAGGCAACCCAATTTCAATAAATTAAGTAGTTAAGATAGTTTATTTAGGATTTAAAATTTTAAAAGTTTTTAATAATCTTCTTTAAAAACTTTATCTCATTGTTTATCACACAAAGTTTAAAGTTTATTCAATTATTAAACCACAAATTTAATAATTAGCAAATTTTAACAAGTTTTAATGTGATTTAAAAATTTTAAGAACACAAAAATATTCTAAATTTTTAATAAACCCTTTTTAACCTAATTACCATTTTCTTTCAATAAATTACCACTTGGGGTAAAAAGTAAAAAAGGGAAAGGAAGTTAAAAAGCAAAAATGAAAACATTTTCACTCATCTCCCTCCCCTCCCTCTCTCCTTCGGCCGAACACCACCACACCACCATGCCACCACCAAATTTCCACCATTTTTGAAGATTTCAAGCTCTACATTCTTCAATTTCATTACTTGTATGCTTCATTTATCATCATTGCATCATTTCTAAGGTAAATTTCTAACTTAAAATATCTAGTTCATCATTTTACCCAAAAGTTAGAGTTTCAATTTGAAACTTGATATTTAGGGATAAAGATTAGGGCTTTAGGTGTTATTATTTGCTATTGAATGTTTTATGATGATTATTGATAGTAATCTAGTAATTTCATGCAGGATTGGTGAACTTTGATTTTCAAAGTAATGAACTTTGACTTTTTGTTGACTTTTTAGCTAGAATTGCCTATGTTTGACTTTTGTTGATTAAAATTGCTTATAGTGATGTGTGTGTTGTTGACTGGACTACACAGTGACTCCACTTTCACAGTATTGGACTTTTCACGCACTTCAGGTTAGACATGCTCAAGACATAAATGTAGCTCACGGATTTGGATTGCCGATACCAGAGCCACTGATGTATAGATGTGCGACACCACCAGCTACATTTCCACCAGTCACCACCACCTTTGCCCCAGTTACCACCACTATTCCATCATACACCACGCCCACCACATCTTGCTATGAGCCAATATATTCCATACACACCTCAGCTGCTCCATCTACCTCACGGAAGCCATCCCCAGCTAACCATGTCTTATCTCCGATTTATGAGATCCCGAGGCCTGATGATCCAAATGTTTATCACCCGGTCATGCCCACCACTGGTGCTGACGGCCCCACATTCTCAGGATTCTCAGGGATGCTCAACTTTGATGTTATTCCAGAAAATGAGCTTCCAAATGAGAACGACATTAGGAGAGGTTACTTGATATTACTTGAGGAGGCACGCATGACAGCTCAATGCCTACAAGAGTGGGGTTTTGAATCTGTAGATGACTTGCCAACAAATATCTTGAGGGATGTTTTGAGGCAACACAGGCTTATTACATCAGAAACTGTATCTGGAAGAGCCATTAGTGGAGAGCTTTCGACTGCAGGAAATAACTCTTCCACTTCTGCATTTGATCTTCATGTGACTGATCAGGGGTCTCCTCGTCCTTAGACTTTCTCATCTCCAGTACTTTATTATTATTATTATTATTATTGGTCTGTATTAGCACTAACTATTATGGCGGGATGACTTGTGAACTTGTTTTGATCTTTTGGTACTTTTTACCCAGCTTGCTACTTAGCTGGATGATCTATCTATCTTTATTATGCTTACTTTTTCTTTGTTTATTTTAGTAGAATAAAATGTGGTTGAATTGATTGATGAGAATGATGGATACAATTCGTGACTAGATGACACGCACTAAACCAGAAGGTTGTTCTTAGACGGAAGCAAGCTGGAATCTCTAGCGAGCAATTCATCCTTCTTCAGCCAAATCATTTTCATCTCGAGAATCCATGAGGGGAGTTTTTCGTTCTTTTCCGTTGTCTACCCGAAATATTCATACCATATCCTTTATGCCTAATCTCTAAGTGTGGGATTTTATTCCACCATTTTCAAAACACGTTAAAGTGAGCATATCCTATAATCAAACTCTAAGTGTGGGATCCCCCAAAAGATCTCCGCCTTAGTAGTGAACATTAAGGACAATGTTCCTTTAAGTGTGGGATACACGGTATGTTATACCGTAAAGTTTTCTGACCTTTTGTCCTCCAAAGTTAACTTGAAACTCATCTCTTGCTCAAATTTTTTACAAAAATTTTTAAATCAAAACTCCATTTTTTCAAAAATTTCAAAATTTTTCGCTATAAAAACAGTCTCGCTTCGACAGTAGTCGGACTACTCATTCAGCAGAATGACTTTTGTAGATTTTTAGATCTTTTGGTAAGAAAAATAGTTTTTAAGGATAATCACTTTTTAAGAATAAATAAATTACTTTGGAAAGTACGATAAGGCAGAATAAGGATCCCTTAAAAATGAAATGGTCATCTTCGAAGCATCGCATGACTAGGCGCATACACCCTATATCGTTGTGTGAGGAACTTGAGCCTTTAATAAGCATTCATTTTTAATGCTTCACCATTCATTTCTGTGTGTGTGTGCCGATGCATGCGTCTTAGAATTAGAACTTGTTCCTGGTATACTCTTCGAGACCATACCAAAGAGTACCGTACGCGGTATAGGTGCAATTAGAGGATCTTGACATTTATTAGAATTAAACCCATTTTTCTCATATCTCTTCAAGCCTAACCCTGCTGATACTCAATTTTAGTATCGATGATCCGCTTAATAAACCCTGTTAAGCCTTAACCTTTTCAGTTCTTAAATACCCAAATATTTTAAAACCCATTCCTTTCCATACCCACCAAAACCTTATCTTAATTTTTTTGAATTTTTGGAAAAATGCTATTTAGATATTCTTTTTGCTTTCACTCCAAAAATCAAAAAATTCGTGTTTTACTCAAAAACTTCTCGCGTGCGCTTCAAAAAAAATCAAATCTCAAAAGATTGAGAATCTTGCGGTGCGAAAAATTGGCACCAAGTAAAATTCAAAATATCAAAAAAAAGCCTGAAAAAATGAAAATATGAAAGGATCTCCAAAGATAGTAAGAAAAAAAAATCCTTAGAAAATTCTTTGGCAAAGAAATTCTAAACAAAAAAAAAATTATCATCCAAATAAAGCTAAGTGCTTCAAAATCTCCTGAAAACTCTGATCTCTGAAAGACGTAAATCTTCCGTGTGTTTTTAAGAAGATAGAAGTCAAAGTAGCTATCTTCCTTCCTTACCGTTATCTGTTTCCATTTTCATTAAAAAGCATATCTAAATAAAGTTTTTCAAAAAAATTGAAAATTCCTAAGATAAGCATACCCTTTAAACCTTGAAACAACCCTTTTTCATACCCATTTAACCCTCACCCGAACATTACAAACCAACAAAAATGCCTTGGGATAATTAGCACGGTCCTCATTTGGAGTGGTGGAGATGCGATTCTCGACCAAGCTTATGATGATAAGCGCTGCATGACTGGCTTTGAGCGATTTCGTTTGTTTAGAATGTTTGGAAACCCGATACACTTCTTGAGTGAATTGAGTGACCACCTGTGAGGATCACCCAGTCATGTACTTCTACATTTCGAGAGTTGCAAAGTATGCTAAAGGGACAGCCAGTTCAGTTTTAAGATTTCTTATTCTATTGATGCTTACTTTCTGAAATAATTTACCTATTTTGAGGAGTTGATGTCCTTAGGAAATATCTGTTCTCATCAACTGATCCATTATCTCAAAACCTTGAGCGAAGTGAGATACGGTTTGCTTGAGGACAAGCAAAGTCTAAGTGTGGGATATTTGATTTGACGTAAAAAGTCATGTTTTACTAACATCTTTTACCTCATATTTAGCACTTAATTAACAAAATCATGCCAATAAAGTCCACATTTACCACATTTTGTTAAAAAGGTCAAAACTTTATAAGTATTTCAAAATCAACGATAAATGGACGAAAAACACACTTAAATAGGCATAATTCGTTCGACACGCTATTTTATCGTAAAACTCCGATCTGGGACTTAATAAGTATCTTAAAATGTAGGTCTGGAGATTACGAACGCGTGGATATAAAGATCGTCAGAAACGGATCAAGAACAAAGAAGTTAGAGCCAAACGAGTACGATCGAGCACACGAGACTTACGATCCAGCACACAAGACTACGACCCAGGGTACACCACCCCCACAGGGGCCGTATACCACCCTCTAGGGGCCGTATACACCCCTGTAGCGTATACCCCCTCTAAGGGGTGGTATACCCCTCTTTGGTGCTGGATACGCCCTGTTTGCTACCGAATACGCCCTATTTGATACCGAATATGCCCTATTTGGTGTCGAAT
This sequence comes from Pseudognaphalium luteoalbum, assembly GCA_963422505.1. Taxonomy (NCBI): domain Eukaryota; kingdom Viridiplantae; phylum Streptophyta; class Magnoliopsida; order Asterales; family Asteraceae; genus Pseudognaphalium; species Pseudognaphalium luteoalbum. Next base: position 8,588,154 of record OY730194.1, read on the forward strand.
ACGCCCCTTTAGGTGTCGAATTTCATAGCTCGAGGGTGTATTTCAGTGTAAATAACGGGTGAGGGGTGCTGTATGTAAATTTAGTTCTTGAAGCCTATAAATAGAGGCTTAACCTCCTCATTTAAGGATCAACTCACATTCCATTCTTCATTCAATAATTCACTCTCACTCTTGTAATTTTCTTAGTTAGTTAGTTTCTCTCTCTAACTTCTCTCTCTAGAGGGTTAGAGAGTAGTTATTGGGTAGCTAGTAGATTAGAGTAGAGAGTAGCTTTTGTAATCAAGGAGTATTGGTGTTCAAGCTTTTATTCAACTGACAGTTTAACATACATTAGCGAGCTATAGTACGACCCTTAATAAAATCAATTAGAATTAGGTGTTAAGAAAGGTCAGAAATTAAATATCGGTCTGTTGCCTTATTCATGCACCCAGGAGTTAACTCCAAGACAGGTCACTAGTCATCATCGGACAGTGTTGGGGGACTGAGCAGCCTGAACTGATCAGACTCATGATAACCTAGTATTCAGTGACATGCGACTTAGGTTTTCCACTTAAATCGTAGGATACTAGTGTTGACACCAAACCTCTGTTAATTTTATTAAAGGAAAGTCTACAATCATCTTTTATAATGAACATCTTCCCGAAACCTGAATATTGAAACTTCAACAATCACAATCTCTATCTATCTGCTTACCCTATCCGTAGTTTAGTATTTACTTTTCTGTATTATAGTTAATTTAGAAATTACCAAAAACAAACCCTACCTGCTCTTTTAAACCCATCCTATTAGCTTCTATTGTTTAAATTATTTACTTCATTTCGATTCGCTCCGATTTTAAGAACGACACCTGAGTCAGACTTACCGCTTACTACCCTTAACAAGAGCAGTAGGTAGTAATACAACTTAGGCTTTCCAACATTATAAATTTAAAACCCACTGATCACCCGCCTCCGACTGGAAGGTCCGCAATGACAGGGAAGCTATTCCTTGACCGACCGTTGGGGCGCGATCACTTACCAAAGCATGTATTTTCAGGTTCACATCTGCATTAGGAACCCTTCAGGAACCAGCTACTAGGGTCTCATGATTTCACAAACTGCATTAAAGGAGATTTTACTACATTAATTTTTGTACCTTTGTTATGTAATATAATCTTCCGTCACTGACGTGGACTCTAAGGAACACATCTTTGGGATTGTAAACATTATGGTTTCAAGTATTTTATCATTGAAGAAATTCACTTATCTATGCATTTCATTTCATTTAACCTACTACTATCATATATCATATGCACATCAAAATGATTTATGTGTGTTATGTGTAAACCTGCGAAATTCACCAACTATTGTGTTAAGCTTTTCGAGCATTTTTTTCACTTATACTATCATAATAAGAGATGAGACTGAAGGAACTTAATGGACTTCTAGGTTGCATTAAGTTGGATTACTAGAGATTATAAACTAGTTGCTATGATACTATTTATGGAAGGGCGTGATTTGCCTTGACTCATTTCAAATAATGTAAACGTTTATTTATTGTATGACTTTGTCAAATGTGGATGTGTTTGTCCACGGCACAAGTTGCCTTTGTGTAGCCTGATGTCACAACACTTGGTTTGTTCTTAGCAAATTCTATTATTCAATGTGTTGTGATTTAGTCATTCGATGCACCTTGTTGTTTTTATTTAGACATGGTGAGACAACAACAACGCAAAAACAATAATGTTAATGAGAGAATATAGATGAGCAAGATATACTTGATTAGTTTCATCCTCGACCAACTATAGAGAAATCTTATTAATTTTTTTGTAGGTTAGGGTTTATAAGAATAAGGGTTACATTGTATAGGGTCTGCAAAACTTGTAAAAGAAGAATATCAGACTGCCATGAGATCCTGTTAGGATCCAATAACATCCCACCCAGATGAGTAAAATCTAGCACCGCAAAACAAAGTCGCACCAGCCTTCAGAATGAAAAATTTCTGATTTTGAAACACACTAAATATCCCTCCAGGATCACCTTTATACCTCCTAGTCTCCACCTCGTCCTTTTTTTTCTTAAAGGAAGTCACAGGCTGCCCTTACTGCTAGGCTATTTTGCCAATGATATGAATGTGAAGTAGATCATGTTGTTTATAGTTTGCAATTATGTATATATGATTAAATGTTTAGTATATGTAGTCCGATTTAAACCGCGACATGATCTTGATCAGTTCTACTAGAAAGACGATGAATATCGTGCTAAATGCAAAAGATAATAACAATGAGGTTCAAATGTGCTCTTAATATGTTGTTTCTCATTATTTGCCAGCTTGAGATATTCATTTCTATCCTATAATGAAGATGGCGAATGTGGTAGGAGTTTAATTATGCTAATGTTTTTAACTTCGGTTTATGTGTCGTGTTTTGTTGGTTGCAATTATAGGATTGAATACAATAACAATGGATTAACACCAACATCATGTGACAACCGTCAAATTAGGACTAGTAATTAGTGTCTAATTAAGTGTAATACATGTAATTAGTTCTGTGTTAGGTTAATTAATGTATCAATATATATATATTGTTGAATATATACAAGTATGCGATTTGATTAAATCGTACAAGTTTCAAATCGAATGCAATTCGGTTCAATTAATACGGACGTTGGTGAACAACTTTATTAAATAATACGACATTATTTAATAACTCAATCTTATCCAAAATATTATTTATGTGATATTTCAACTCGAATTCGTATCGTACAAACAACAGTTACACGATTAAAATAATAAACTCGCGAACAAAACGAAACAAGTTAAGTTATACTTTATAACTCAACTATTAAGTAATTGATGAAATACTTCAATTAAAATATCGAATAAATATTCGTATTTCAAAGCCTAAAATTAAATGTACGAAAAATTATTTAAACAACTGGGAAAACGAACACCGCACGGAGCGCAAATGCACGGGAGTAAAAGTGGAGACCCACACTTCGGTGGGCCCCATCGAAAATCTGCCCAAAATGGGGGAAAACCCCCTCCCCACTCCTCATTATCACCATCTCTTTCTCTCTCTCCTTCTCTTTTCCTCTCATCTCCACCACCACTACTTCCACCACCAAAATAACCATCAAAACCTCCTTAAATCATCACACTCGTTTGGAAGAAAAGATTCACGGGGTTACGATCTACGTTTCTACCTTTTCGGTTTCTTCCGGCGTTAAGTTTGTAAGTTTCTGACAAAACCCGAAACACTCAGATTTTCATTATTTTTACTTGTTTATGGGTTATTTAAGCTCATAATGTCCAAATATGGGTTGGGTAAAAGTTTCAAGTCAAACGGAGGCCAGAAAACACCTTTTCGGCTCATTTTCCGGCCAACAGTGCGTTATGTCGCAGAGGCTCCAGGCCACCTGCGACATAAGCTTTTATGTCGTTAAATCAGGCCATATGTGACATAAGCCACTATGTCGCCCTAATCACGGATGTCGCATATAGCAACACAAATGGATATGTCGCAGAAATTACGGACGTCGCATATAGCGACACAAAACACTATGTCGCAAAACTTATTCCCGTCGCACATAGCGACACAACACCTTATGTCGCATTAAATTGTGGATGTCGCACTTAGCGACACAAACCCTTATGACGCAGTCATGATCTGCGACACAACAGCATATGTCGCACTTAGCGACACAAAGCTGTATGTCGCACACTGTGTCGCATGAAACAGAACCAAGAAAACAGAGATTTTACTAAGTGTCGAGACCTAAAATTTTATCACTCAATTTCACCCAAATTCAAGTCCAGATGCGTTTTTCACCAAAGCAATGTAGTAGAAATAAAAAATTTTCGAGCTGACTTGGCATCTCGACCCCAACCAGGGGCCAGCCCCTTGGACCCCGCCAGGGTTGCCACCCCTAGGACCTCGCTAACCAGGGGCGCTGCCCCCGGACCCCCGTCACTTAAAGTTTACAAATACTTTCTAAGTATAACACCTTTGAAAATCAAAATAATAATGTGGGATTATTATTACAAACAAATCACCAACGGGTCGTACACGTTTTCAAAACATAACCAAATCAACCAAATCATAGTAATTTGGACATTCTAGTTGAAAGAACAACTACAAAGGTAGTCTTTATAGATACCTTCTCACATTTATAACCATCGCGTGTCGTGGACACCCTCAGGTTACAAGTCTTCGGACATCGATTCTCGGCTAATCAACTCAAGTTTAATTAGTTAAACTCTCCAGACTCAGGTGAGTCTCATAGCCCCTATTTTACTGTTTTACTCAGGGGTGTGATATCATTTCTCGTTTTATTTTAACTATATGAACGCAAGTACGAAAACAAATAACTACTAAATGAGTTATCTCACTAATCTTTTAAAGCCCTCCTCAGCATAGTTTGGTAATACGTTGTAGCGTGAATATTTGTATATGGTACCATATAGGATTGACCCTCCTCGTCCGGGTTAGCATGCACTAACTGGGTAAACGGATGTACTAATATTTGTTCAGATGAGTGTAGATTAGGCACTCGTGGGAGGCACCTCGATCAGGTTTCCTTAAATGTGGACCTGACACCTCGAGTTAAGCTCAGACTATGTGCTCATGGCTGTGAAACTTTTATTTTGCTTAATTGCATTTTAAATTCAACTAAATCTTGCGGTTGATACGATATATGTGTTGACATACAAACCTGTGAGCTCACCAGCGTTTCGTTGACCCATTTTAGCATGTATCACAGGTACTCAGCAGTAGGTTGGACTGCCATTCAGGATATCATTAGCTCGAGTCATCATGCAAAACATTCAGAGATTTAGCTGCATTATTATATTTTGTATAGATTAATTATGTATGTAAATCTCTCAATCCAGGAACTGAGCTAATGTAAACTATATTTTGATGTAAACTTTGATTTTATTAATACAAGTTATAAAATGACGCATATAGAGTCATTCATTATATCTTGGAGCTGTGATTATTGATTAGTCGCGCCCCGACCCGATTCGCTTCCGCAACCTGAATTTGGGGGTGCGACACATAACACGCCAAAAATACAAGGAGTGAAAACTCATACTTAACAAATTCACCCTAAATAATTAATTTAGGGTTAATGGTGCAGATCGGGTATGAACTTATCACTTTTTACCGACTTAGGGTATGAACCCAATTTATTACACAGGTCGGTAACAAACTTTCAAATAATGTTTCGAGTTATGGAACGAACTTTTATTTCACCTAACTCAAAAATTTCGTTACCTAACTCGAAACATAATTTGAAAGTTCGTTACCTACCTCGAAACATAATTTGAAAGTTCATTACCGACCTCAAAACATAATTTGAAACATAATTTGAAATGAGGAAAAAGTTTGTTACTTAACTCGAAACATAATTTGAAAGTTTGTTACCGACCTGTGTAATAAATTTGGTCCATTCCCTAACTCGGCAAAAAGAAAAAAGTTTGTTCCCCAACTCGAAACATAATTTGAAAGTTTGTTACCGACTTGTGTGATAAATTGGGTTCATACCCTAACTCGGCAAAAAGTGATAAGTTCATACCCGATCTGCACCATTAACCCAATTAATTTATTGCCAACTATAGATTTTTGTTAATATACAAATGATACATCATACATGTAGATTACCTAATATATCAATATACTTGAATAATGTGGACATTTGCATTTGAACTACTTTAAATAATAAGCCATACTTAGTTCATTAGATGCGCAGTAACTTACACATTATTAATCATCTTGAAAAGTTAATAATCCTAAAATTAAGAGATTAAATTTGCATATTACACATTGATTGTGGTATTCTTCGGTATACATTCTACTACTCTAATAGTTTTTCCGCACTTCAAAAATAAAATCAATCTATTGACCAATTGATTTATACGAAGCACGATTCAATTGTTTATGGATAGTTTTAGATTCTATATTTTGTTTACTCGTATTTAATCAGGTGACAAGAATCACACACAAACGAGAATTAAGTGTATTTTCTTTAAATAAATTGTAAATAGAGAGGGATATGCATTAAAATAAGTATAAATAGCGGACATTTCTTGCGTATTTAATCTGGTGGAGACTTGTTTGAGGGGAAAGCTCCATGTTCTGTTTTAAATTGAACCATTCACCAATGGAGTTGGAGACCAAACATTTGACGCAGATTAATTTGAAAGACTCATAGTCCCTGGAATCATAGGTTATTTAAAGGGCTTCATCCTATGCTACATCTTCGCTTTGGCTCCTAGGAGGGTAGTTTGGCATATATTCCGATTTCAATACCTAAATTTCCACCTTCAAGAGTTTAGAATGCCGATCACATACTTACCGAACCAAAACAACATTGCTAAAAAAACAGTGTCTAACACCACCAAATGTTCATATCATAAAAGCTATCGTTCAACCAAAAACAATGTAACCCATACTTTAACCCGCTAATGTCATCTCTAGACGCTTTGTGATTGCCGCCTTCGCTGTCCTCTTAAACCTCCCCCTATCTTTCTCAATCATTCGATCATACACTTCACATTCGATCATACACTTCACATCAGCACGCACAAAGTCCGCAACATCATTCAACTCAGACAACAGAATCTTTGCAACATATTTCTTCCTCGACATCAAACTTAGAATTAAAATCATGTAGGCCATTGCCATTGTAACATTCTATATGGCGCATTTTTTAGGAAACATTCTAAATGTTTTTTGGCAGTCTTCTTAGGTCTTCTTATGTCGTGTAATTATCAAAACAATCTACTGGAATGGTTTTAAATATGTTTTTGTTATATGATGATCATGTCAATGTTTTTTGTTGAATTGTAGTATGCATTTCTAAACTGTTTAAATGTTTGTTGGTAGTTTTTTATATGTGTGGAAGAGATTTGGATTTGTTGTATGCAATATAAGGTTCACATATATTCGGTTTATAATGAACTGCATCATACAATAGAAAGACTAACAAAACCTAAACTTGAAATACAATGTCTTGATGTATGTTAAAAAACTATGACAAAGTACGTAGATATGTAACAAATAACCAATTCTCAAAATCCAACATTAAAGATAGTGAAATTTGTATTTATTTTATCAATTCTACGATGCAGCTGGGGCTTCATCAAGTGTTATTTCTGCATATTCGTAATCATCAAGTGTTGCTGCTACAACTGGTCTAAATCTTCAAGTGTAGTCCTGCTGTTATGACCATATTCTTTACATTTTTTGCACTGTTTACCTTCTTTCCTTGCTTTGTCATAAGCTTCATCCCATTTTGACTGTTTTCTTTTACGGCCTTTTTGTGATAACCCGAGAATTTCTGTAAATTCCGTACGCTTTAACGCATGCATATTAGGCTAATTCCCTATGTAATCAATGTGAATTTAAATTCATTTCAAATGAAGTCTAGCACAAGCCCGTTATTTCATGATTGAATATATTTACTTAAATGCGCGAAGCGTTCGCGTACGTAATTATTACGAATTACACAAACATTCGGTAGAGACCGACACCCACGAACGATTGTGATCAAGCCAAGTATATAACATAAATCTATTTGAATAAAATAGTAGCCATTATAAAACGGATAGCAAGTTACACATATGTATACGCGTAACCACGTTAATTAACTTTTAAACGCGCGTGTGAACCGAGAGACTTACAACGGAGAGACGAGTGATGTAATTAATCAAACAAACCACTCGTAAATGAACTAATATTAGTAATATCAAATACTAATAGCCTAATGACCTTAATCTACCTTAATTATCACTAAACCACCTTAAGTACATGATTAGCACCTAATTAATCAAGATTAGCACCTAATGACCTAAATATCTACACTTAAACACCAACATGGAAACCAAGAGGGGCCCCCCCCTTCTCCCCTCCCTTTGGCCGGCCAAGAGGCCCCTAGGGCCCCCCTCATGGCACTTTCCTTCAACATGCAAGCCATACTCATTCCATGTTCTCATTCACCCATTCATTCACTCATTCCCTCACCATTTCACACACAAATTCTCTCCTCCCCTCTCCCTTGAAACCTACGGCCAGCCCTTCACCACCACCCCTCTCATTTTAATTTTCAAGATACACCACCATAAACCATCACAAATCACCATGAACCACCACCTCAAAACATAAAAATAACACACTTTAAGCATACAAACAACCACAAACACTTGCACCATCACATTTCCATGGGTAAAACAAGCTAAACACAAGGAGTTGGAGCTAGAGAAATCTACATCAAGAAACAAAGTCTTACCCATCTCAAACTTCCATTTAAAACTTTGTAAGGAAACTTTCTTTAAACTTTTATTATCATATGTATATGTGTTTATACTAAGTATGTTCACTCACACTAAAATACATTTTAAAACACTTACTTCACCTTTTAAAAATGTTAACTAGCTAATTTTATAAAAATAAAGTTTATAAACAAATCAAGAAACTTTAAAAGTGTAAAATCATGCATTATATACTTTAAACTTCTTAAACATGTGATAAACTTTCATTTATGTTAAAATAATTATTTTGGACTAAGAAACACAATAAACTTGTGAAAACATAAACTTTGTAGTTTAAAAGTTAGTAAAACACACTTTTGGGTGAAAAATGACAAAGACAAAACTTAAGGGACTAAAAGTGTGAAATCTGACTTTGGAGGACTGAAATGTTAAAAATAATATTAATGATGTATTAACATGTTAAAACATGGATCTAAGTGTTAAAAACCAAACCATTGTGGTTAGAAACCAAGAAAACTAAACTATGAGGTTAAAAGTGGAAAAATGGAAACTAGGAGGACCAAACTTGTAAAAACAGAAAGTTTCTGACCTTGAACATGAAAATCAGTAACTTAAGTGTATTTAACCTTAAACCATGACTTTGAACAATAATTATATGGTCAAACCCTAATAAACCGAAATTTTGCGTTAGGAATGAAATAAGTAAAAGTAAAGGGACTAAACGTGTACAAATGAGAACTTTTGGACCTGGACTGACCACATCAGTAACTTAGACTTAATTTAATGTTAATGATGTTTTAAAATAATAGCCATATGATTAAACCCTACTAAACCGAAACATTGTGCAAGAAACGACCAAAATGAAAATAAAGGGGTTAAAACCGTACAAACCTAAAACCTTGGACCTGGGCTGTTCATATCAGTAACATACACACAAAATAAGGTTAAGGATGATTTAGAATAATAATCTTGTGGTTGGACACATACAAACCAAAGTATCATGCTATATATGGACTAAACACAATTATAGGGACTAAACGCGTACAAACTATAAGTTATGGACTGAGATGATAAAAATCAGTAAGTACATAAATATAAAGTCTAATTTATAGTTTGGTGTATTAAAACCAAAGATTGTATAGTTACAAGTCGACAAACCGAACTTTTGGGTTAAAAATGAGATAATTGAAACTTTAGGGACTAATAGTGTAAAATCAGAAAGTTGGGGACTATAAACTTAATAATATTAAATTAAGTAACCACAAGCTTAAACCATGATAAAAATTGTCGGGAACCTAAGGCACACGGTAGAAATCAAGGAAACCAAACATACTAACCGAAAACGACAAAATATAAACTACAAGGACTAAAACTGTCAATTCCAGAAACTTGTGGACTGATGTAAACCTTCTGTAAATCAGGGGACTTTATGATAAAAATATACTTTAGATATCATGATTAATTTAAATGCCGAGAAACCGCAAGGACCGACTTATTACAAATTAATGTTACACATATGCTACAAATCAAAAATTAACATATCATATAGTGAATAATAATATGTTAAGGCTTTATACATAACTTGAACATTGTAGCAAACTATAATTGATCACATCGTATCGTATACACTCTAAGTGAAGTGAACACTTAGTATGGACGGTCTATTAAAACGTCTACTGTTATTAACTTGACCTTACGCATTTAGGGCATAAAGAGATTTATTGAGATCAAATACTTAAACTTTATTTGCTAGCACGCTCGAACTCAGGTGAGTTCACAGCCCCTATTTTACTGCTTTTAATGCTTTCAAATGTTGGGGTGGAAAACATATAACTGATTTATGCGATTATTGGAAACTGACTTGTATCTTTATGGGAACCTAAGTTCACAAGTTGTAGCATATAAGTCCTTTGCTTACAATGACTATAACCATTAGCTAGGTGACTCTAGCCACTAAATATACGGATAGTACTATCGGATTGACATCCCCCACTGATTATCTTAGTTAGTCGCGCTAACTAGCGACATTGTTCGCAACCAGGATCGTATATTTACTTTGTCCAAGGCAACGATTGTTATGTCGTGGTTTGGTTATAGGCTTAGTTTCGGCATATTAACTCTTTAGGCCTAGCTAGCCTTTGAGGGATCACAGTCAGCGTTTCAACATTTAAATAATCGTACAAGAGGCCTTCGATGCCACATATTGAATTACTGATGCATTTTTTTATCAAACTGATTTACGATAGAGTCTTAAACCTGTGAATTCACTCAACAATTATGTTGACGTTTTAAATATGTTTTTCAGGGAATTAGCCATGCTGCGAGACCACATGCATTTTGGAACCGTACCTGCCCTGTAACTTAGGATGCCATCTTTTGAACAATGTACTTTTGTGAAACGGTGAAATTTATGACACTGCTTTTGACGCCTCGATGAGGCTGTAATGTTTGTAAAACTTTTAATGGCATCTTAATGTATTAGACGTTCTGCGATAATCATATGCTCTTGTATTATTTATTTGGATCGAGTCACGCCCCGTTTAATACTAATGCTTCCGCTAAAACGAAATTACTGATTTTTGGGGTGTGACAGATTTGGTATCAGAGCCATTGGTTATAGCGAACTAGGAGCCTTTAGTGACTTAGGATGTCTTAGAGACCTAGACTATAACCCTAGATACGATCACTCATAACATGCATTGCATCCATACAAACTCAGCATATTGTACGAGCCTGACATGTCACCCACTTTTCCTTGTAGCAATATGTCTAGAGAGAGCCCGATTTACATCTATGCCTCGGATGAGGAACCCACTGAGGCCACCTTTGATAGTAGAGCTACTTCTGTACATGAGAGCCCATCTGTCCACATTAGGGCTACTTCTGATGACACTAGTGTTACACCTCCCCCAGCACCTGTGATGAGACCCGTCACCATACCTACCGTAGGCGAGACCTCCCGTAGGCCACTGATGAGGAGGACCCCTAGGAAGGTCATCCGTGATCTACCCACAGGAGTATTAGCACCGCGCGATGAGGAGCCACCTATGACCGACATACCATGTGATGAGCAGTCACAGAGGATGCCGAGACCGACACAGTTTGGCTGGATGCTGTCGATACTGCGGAGGTGGAGATCGCTGGAGGGTCTCCCACCTACCTGTGAGACTGGGGAGTCTTCTTTGCCCATCACTGGGGAGCCGTTGGAGCTTACAGTCCCTACCCTAGTTGGAGTCTGTCGTACGTTGTTTCAGATTTTGTCCTACCGGGACGATGACCTCCACGAGCTACGGAGCGATACGTCCCGCCTGGACGGAGACATGGTGTCCACCTACGAGCGACTGGACTTGGTGGAGAGCCACCGGATGGCGGACATGGAGACTGCAGAGGCCATTAGGGCACGAGTGGATGTGCTCGAGGGACGCCTGAGGATGATTGGATTTACTATTGGAGTATGCATTGTGATGACAGTGCTTAGGACGGTTGTGGGTGTGTATTTCCCCTACTTCCGTTAGACTTATGTATGGCGGGTTGTGCTTACATAGTGTTAGGATTAACTCGACGGGTAGAGATAGACTCGTCACATTGTGTATAACTAGTATGTATGAATGGGTACTAAGCTTAGAACCCCATCTCTTTTGTAAGGAACCTATGTAAAAGCACTTTATGTTATAATATAATGTATCTTTGGAGTACTTGTCGTGTTCTTTACATTAGCATTAATTATTATATCTGTCTGTCTTTTGTTACGTATGTTAGGATCAAATCATGCCGCCCAAACGTCGGAACACTGTAAATAGTCGTAGGAACTCAGGACCCTCTAATGAAGGTAGCATTGAAGAGATTGTGGCTCGAAGGGTAGCCGATGCTATGGCCCAGTACGAGGCAAGCCGTGCACGGGAGAATGTTGTGAACGACAGCGGGACAGGGAGAAATGTTACCGGAGGAAACCGAACCGGGGAACAGACCCATGGGACAGAGACACCCGAGAATGCCCAAAGAGGGTGTTCATACAAGTCATTCCTAGCATGCAAGCCAACCAATTTCCATGGGAATGAAGGCGCCATCGGGGTGATTCATTGGATCGAGAAAATGGAATCTGTGCTAGATATAAGCAACTGTCCACCAGACTGTATGGTTAAGTATGCTGCTTGCACACTGACTGGCAAGGCATTGACCTGGTGGAACTCTCAAGTGCAAACCCTTGGGAGAGAGGTTGCTAACTCCATTTCTTGGGAAGAGCTGAAATCGATGATGCTAGATGAATTCTGTCCCCGAAGCGAACTACAAAAGGTCGAGACCGAACTGTGGGAAATAACAATGAATGGGTCTGACATCACTGCTTACACCACCAGGTTTCAAGAACTAGCTCGTTTGGTACCTCACATGGTTACTCCCGAGTACAAAAGAATAGAGAGGTACATCTGGGGATTGGTACCGCAAATCAGGAGCTTGGTGACGACATCCAAACCGTCCACTTTCAGAAGCGCCGTTAGCCTTGCACAAAGTTTAACGGACGAGGCGGTAAGGATGGGAACTCTGACCAAGAAAGTTAGTTCTAACAAAGGAGAAACCGAAAGGACTGGTGGAGGAAGTAGTGGGAATGATAAACGAAAGGGGAATGATGGAAGACATGACCGACAGGGCTCGCAGCACAAACAACCGAGGACCACTAAGGCGTATGTTGCTAATGCGCCAGGACCTAAAGCTTATGCTGGCAACAAGCCAAAGTGTATCAAGTGTGAAAGACACCATGAGGGCATGTGCATCCGTTGTGATAACTGTAAGAAGTGGGGTCACCGTGCACAATTCTGTGGAGGGAGTTCTCAAAACCAGGGCAACAACGAACGAAGGGTGCTCAAATGTTTTGAATGTGGTAACCCAAACCACCTCCGAAACAGTTGCCCTAAACTCCAAAACAACAATAACAACAACCGTAACAATGGCAACAACCAACCGGCTCGTGGGCGAGCGTTTGTTATTGGAGCACAAGAGGCGCGCCAAGATCCCAACAATGTTACGGGTACGTTCCTTGTAAACAATCAATACGCTTCAGTTCTATTTGATTCGGGTGCCGATTTAAGTTTTGTGTCTTCCGAGTTTAGACCATTACTAGAAATAGAATCCCGTAAGTTAGACATGAAATACTCAGTAGAACTAGCGAATGGTAAACTAATAGAAGCCGAAGAAGTAGTTCCGGAATGCACTCTATCCCTCGAGGGTCATTCTTTTAAAATTAATTTATTGCCAATGGACCTAGGAAGCTTTGATATAGTAATTGGAATGGACTGGTTATCCGAAAATCGTGCGGAAATCTTATGCTTTGAAAAGATAGTGCGGGTACCACTGCCGTCGGGTGAAATGCTCATAATTCAAGGAGAGTTGAAGAGAAGCACTCTGAAGATGGTCAATGGCATAAAAACCCGCAAGTATCTACGAAAGGGATACCAAGCCTTCCTAGCGCATGTCGTGGAGAAGAAAACAGAGGGACGACGCATAGACGACATACCTGTTGTACGTGATTATCCGGGGGTGTTCCCAGAGGATTTGCCTGGACTACCACCCCCAAGACAAGTTGAATTTCGGATAGACCTAGTGCCTGGAGCCGCACCAATAGCGCGCTCTCCCTACCGCCTAGCTCCATCCGAAATGCAAGAATTGTCCACGCAATTGCAAGAACTCTTAGACCTAGGATTCATCCGACCGAGCTTTTCACCTTGGGGAGCTCCGGTGTTATTCGTGAAGAAGAAGGATGGATCCATGAGGATGTGTATCGACTATCGAGAACTAAACAAGGTGACAATCAAAAACTGATACCCTCTACCGCGCATCGATGATTTATTCGACCAACTTCAAGGTTCTAGTTTCTACTCAAAGATTGACTTGCGATCCGGATATCACCAACTGAAGGTACGAGAGGAGGATGTGCCAAAAACCGCATTTAGAACTCGTTACGGCCATTACGAGTTTCTAGTCATGCCTTTTGGATTGACAAACGCTCCTGCAGTGTTCATGGACCTCATGAACAGAGTCTGCAAACCTTACCTCGATAAATTCGTTATTGTTTTTATTGATGATATCCTCATATACTCGCAAACAAAGGAAGATCACGAGCAACACCTGAAATTGATCCTTGAACTGTTGGAGAATGAGAAATTATACGCAAAATTTTCCAAGTGTGAATTTTGGTTGCGCGAAGTTCAGTTCTTGGGTCATGTAATAAATGGCAAGGGAATTCACGTTGACCCGGCCAAGATTGAGGCGATCAAGAATTGGGAAGCACCGAAAACCCCAACTGAGGTGCGCCAATTCCTTGGGTTGGCTGGCTATTACCGTCGATTTATCGAAAATTTCTCCAAGATAGCCCAGTCACTCACCTCGTTAACACAAAAAGATAAGAAGTTTGAGTGGGGCGTGAAACAAGAATCCGCCTTCCAACTACTAAAGCAAAAGCTGTGCACCGCACCTATTTTGTCACTACCCGAAGGAGTAGACAACTTCATTGTCTACTGTGATGCTTCGCATCAAGGGTTGGGTTGTGTACTAATGCAAAATGACAAGGTCATTGCTTATGCATCTCGTCAATTGAAGGTTCACGAGAAGAACTATACAACGCATGACTTGGAGCTGGGAGCAGTCGTGTTTGCCCTCAAAATCTGGAGACATTACCTATACGGTACCAAGTGTACGATCTTCACCGATCACAAGAGTTTGCAACACATTTTTGACCAGAAGGAGCTTAATATGCGACAACGAAGATGGGTCGAATTACTAAACGATTACGACTGTGAAATTAAGTACCACCCGGGCAAAGCTAACGTTGTAGCCGATGCCTTGAGTCGTAAAGAAAGAATTAAGACCATTAGGGTTCGTGCCCTTGGAATGACTATCCACACGAACCTCACTACTCAAATTCGAGACGCACAACAAGTGGCACTAACCGACGAGCGTATAAAGAGTGAATCCCTGAGAGGAATGGAGAAACAGCTAGTACCCAAGGATGATGGAACCTTGTGTTTCGCGGATAGACTTTGGGTTCCATGTGTGGAGGAACTACGTAAGCTTCTACTCGACGAAGCCCATAAGTCAAATTATTCGATACATCCTGGAGCCGATAAGATGTACCATGATTTGAAGGGATTCTATTGGTGGCCAAACATGAAGGGAGACATTGCCACCTATGTCAGCAAGTGTCTGACGTGTTCAAAAGTCAAGGCCGAGTACCAAAAACCGTCTGGACTTTTGCAACAACCCGAGATGCCACAATGGAAATGGGAGCATATATCCATGGACTTCATCACCAAGCTACCCAAGACATTGTCAGGATATGACACGATATGGGTAATCGTCGATCGATTGACGAAATCAGCTCATTTCCTACCCATTAAAGAAACTGACAAAATGGAGAAGCTGACTAGAACATATCTCAAGGAGATTGTTTCTAGACATGGAGTGCCGGTATCCATCATTTCTGATAGGGATAGCCGTTTCACATCGCGTTTTTGGCAAACACTGCAAAAGGCGTTGGGTACCCGTATAGACATGAGTACCGCCTACCATCCTCAAACTGATGGTCAAAGTGAAAGAACGATACAAACGCTCGAGGACTTGTTGCGGGCATGTGTGATTGATTTTGGAGGAAATTGGGATACTCATTTACCACTTGCAGAATTTTCCTACAACAATAGCTATCACACGAGTATTCAAATGGCACCTTTCGAGGCGTTATACGGACGCAAGTGCCGATCGCCACTGTGTTGGGCAGAGTTGAGTGACAAACAAATTTCTGGCCCCGAGATTGTCCAAGAAACGACGGACAAGATATCCCAAGTTCTTAATAGACTGAAAGCGGCACGAGACCGACAGAAAAGCTATGCAGACAACCGCCGGAAACCCCTTGAGTTTCAAGTAGGAGACAAAGTCCTACTCAAGGTGTCACCTTGGAAAGGGGTCATCCGATTTGGAAAACGGGGTAAGTTAAATCCAAGGTACATAGGACCCTTTGAAATCCTAGCACGGGTGGGTCCTGTGGCATACAAGCTTAAACTACCTCAAGAGCTAAGTAACGTCCATGACACCTTTCATGTATGTAACTTGAAGAAGTGCTTATCCGACGAGACTCTAGTTGTTCCTCCCGACGAAATCCATGTAGATTCCCGATTAAACTTTGTAGAGGAACCAATTGAAGTGGCGGATCGGAAGATCCAACAGCTTCGACGTAGCCGGATTAAATTGGTCAAGATTCGTTGGAATTCAAAACGAGGCCCAGAGTTTACTTGGGAACGTGAGGATGAGATGCAAAAGAAATACCCTCAACTTTTTGGAGACACGCCAAACACTCACGACACTACTTAAATTTCGGGACGAAATTTCTTTAACGGGGGAAGTATGTGATAACCCGAGAATTTCTGTAAATTCCGTACGCTTTAACGCATGCATATTAGGCTAATTCCCTATGTAATCAATGTGAATTTAAATTCATTTCAAATGAAGTCTAGCACAAGCCCGTTATTTCATGATTGAATATATTTACTTAAATGCGCGAAGCGTTCGCGTACGTAATTATTACGAATTACACAAACATTCGGTAGAGACCGACACCCACGAACGATTGTGATCAAGCCAAGTATATAACATAAATCTATTTGAATAAAATAGTAGCCATTATAAAACGGATAGCAAGTTACACATATGTATACGCGTAACCACGTTAATTAACTTTTAAACGCGCGTGTGAACCGAGAGACTTACAACGGAGAGACGAGTGATGTAATTAATCAAACAAACCACTCGTAAATGAACTAATATTAGTAATATCAAATACTAATAGCCTAATGACCTTAATCTACCTTAATTATCACTAAACCACCTTAAGTACATGATTAGCACCTAATTAATCAAGATTAGCACCTAATGACCTAAATATCTACACTTAAACACCAACATGGAAACCAAGAGGGGCCCCCCCCTTCTCCCCTCCCTTTGGCCGGCCAAGAGGCCCCTAGGGCCCCCCTCATGGCACTTTCCTTCAACATGCAAGCCATACTCATTCCATGTTCTCATTCACCCATTCATTCACTCATTCCCTCACCATTTCACACACAAATTCTCTCCTCCCCTCTCCCTTGAAACCTACGGCCAGCCCTTCACCACCACCCCTCTCATTTTAATTTTCAAGATACACCACCATAAACCATCACAAATCACCATGAACCACCACCTCAAAACATAAAAATAACACACTTTAAGCATACAAACAACCACAAACACTTGCACCATCACATTTCCATGGGTAAAACAAGCTAAACACAAGGAGTTGGAGCTAGAGAAATCTACATCAAGAAACAAAGTCTTACCCATCTCAAACTTCCATTTAAAACTTTGTAAGGAAACTTTCTTTAAACTTTTATTATCATATGTATATGTGTTTATACTAAGTATGTTCACTCACACTAAAATACATTTTAAAACACTTACTTCACCTTTTAAAAATGTTAACTAGCTAATTTTATAAAAATAAAGTTTATAAACAAATCAAGAAACTTTAAAAGTGTAAAATCATGCATTATATACTTTAAACTTCTTAAACATGTGATAAACTTTCATTTATGTTAAAATAATTATTTTGGACTAAGAAACACAATAAACTTGTGAAAACATAAACTTTGTAGTTTAAAAGTTAGTAAAACACACTTTTGGGTGAAAAATGACAAAGACAAAACTTAAGGGACTAAAAGTGTGAAATCTGACTTTGGAGGACTGAAATGTTAAAAATAATATTAATGATGTATTAACATATTAAAACATGGATCTAAGTGTTAAAAACCAAACCATTGTGGTTAGAAACCAAGAAAACTAAACTATGAGGTTAAAAGTGGAAAAATGGAAACTAGGAGGACCAAACTTGTAAAAACAGAAAGTTTCTGACCTTGAACATGAAAATCAGTAACTTAAGTGTATTTAACCTTAAACCATGACTTTGAACAATAATTATATGGTCAAACCCTAATAAACCGAAATTTTGCGTTAGGAATGAAATAAGTAAAAGTAAAGGGACTAAACGTGTACAAATGAGAACTTTTGGACCTGGACTGACCACATCAGTAACTTAGACTTAATTTAATGTTAATGATGTTTTAAAATAATAGCCATATGATTAAACCCTACTAAACCGAAACATTGTGCAAGAAACGACCAAAATGAAAATAAAGGGGTTAAAACCGTACAAACCTAAAACCTTGGACCTGGGCTGTTCATATCAGTAACATACACACAAAATAAGGTTAAGGATGATTTAGAATAATAATCTTGTGGTTGGACACATACAAACCAAAGTATCATGCTATATATGGACTAAACACAATTATAGAGACTAAACGCGTACAAACTATAAGTTATGGACTGAGATGATAAAAATCAGTAAGTACATAAATATAAAGTCTAATTTATAGTTTGGTGTATTAAAACCAAAGATTGTATAGTTACAAGTCGACAAACCGAACTTTTGGGTTAAAAATGAGATAATTGAAACTTTAGGGACTAATAGTGTAAAATCAGAAAGTTGGGGACTATAAACTTAATAATATTAAATTAAGTAACCACAAGCTTAAACCATGATAAAAATTGTCGGGAACCTAAGGCACACGGTAGAAATCAAGGAAACCAAACATACTAACCGAAAACGACAAAATATAAACTACAAGGACTAAAACTGTCAATTCCAGAAACTTGTGGACTGATGTAAACCTTCTGTAAATCAGGGGACTTTATGATAAAAATATACTTTAGATATCATGATTAATTTAAATGCCGAGAAACCGCAAGGACCGACTTATTACAAATTAATGTTACACATATGCTACAAATCAAAAATTAACATATCATATAGTGAATAATAATATGTTAAGGCTTTATACATAACTTGAACATTGTAGCAAACTATAATTGATCACATCGTATCGTATACACTCTAAGTGAAGTGAACACTTAGTATGGACGGTCTATTAAAACGTCTACTGTTATTAACTTGACCTTACGCATTTAGGGCATAAAGAGATTTATTGAGATCAAATACTTAAACTTTATTTGCTAGCACGCTCGAACTCAGGTGAGTTCACAGCCCCTATTTTACTGCTTTTAATGCTTTCAAATGTTGGGGTGGAAAACATATAACTGATTTATGCGATTATTGGAAACTGACTTGTATCTTTATGGGAACCTAAGTTCACAAGTTGTAGCATATAAGTCCTTTGCTTACAATGACTATAACCATTAGCTAGGTGACTCTAGCCACTAAATATACGGATAGTACTATCGGATTGACATCCCCCACTGATTATCTTAGTTAGTCGCGCTAACTAGCGACATTGTTCGCAACCAGGATCGTATATTTACTTTGTCCAAGGCAACGATTGTTATGTCGTGGTTTGGTTATAGGCTTAGTTTCGGCATATTAACTCTTTAGGCCTAGCTAGCCTTTGAGGGATCACAGTCAGCGTTTCAACATTTAAATAATCGTACAAGAGGCCTTCGATGCCACATATTGAATTACTGATGCATTTTTTTATCAAACTGATTTACGATAGAGTCTTAAACCTGTGAATTCACTCAACAATTATGTTGACGTTTTAAATATGTTTTTCAGGGAATTAGCCATGCTGCGAGACCACATGCATTTTGGAACCGTACCTGCCCTGTAACTTAGGATGCCATCTTTTGAACAATGTACTTTTGTGAAACGGTGAAATTTATGACACTGCTTTTGACGCCTCGATGAGGCTGTAATGTTTGTAAAACTTTTAATGGCATCTTAATGTATTAGACGTTCTGCGATAACCATATGCTCTTGTATTATTTATTTGGATCGAGTCACGCCCCGTTTAATACTAATGCTTCCGCTAAAATGAAATTACTGATTTTTGGGGTGTGACACTTTTGTTCTCACGTCTTTTGGATTCTTGATGTAGAGCTCACATGGTTTTTTTGACACCATAAAATGAACATATTGCTTCTGCTCTATTCATTGGTGTTTGAGTTGGGAACTCAGCAATTGTCTCTTGAAGTATTTGATTCCGTTTTTCCCAATATTAAGCAAATTTTTCAGGGTTGTGTACCAATCTATTTGATGTTTCCTCTACGATGTGCATCATTCCTCTTACACCATCAACTGGATTTTTTTCACATAAGTGTATTTTTGCACTTGATCTTCTTTATCTGGCATTTCTTCTATCGACCATCGTTTTAGTACAAATTCCTTTGGGAACTCTTCCACATTATACATACGAAACACGTAAAATATATGGCAACACAAAAGGACATACAAATCAAATTGTTTGCATGAATAAACTGCTATCGTTTCCGATGAAATATAATCAACTTGTTTTTCCACAAAGTTTGATAAGATAAAATATTATGGGGGTATTAAGATGCAGTGATTATATACGGTGTAGCTACGCATACGATATATTAAAATACAAGATGTGGTGATTTGTAAGATGTAGGAGGTAATGAAAATGCATTTATGTAAGATGCAATTATATAAGATGCAGTGTGCATACTTCATGAATTCTGCCTCTACATTCTCTATTTTTTATCATATATGTCTCGCTATTTTTAGCTTTTGTATGGCTTTTTGATGCACACTCCGTGTAGCTGGCAACCAACTTGTATTGAACATCGAAAAATATCGAGCGAGTATATAGCGTTGATGCAGTTTGTTCCAGTTATAAATCTATTTTATAGTCAGGGGTTGTGTTCTGTGTGAAATGGCCATTTCGTTGTTGAATGTACCTCTTATGCTCCATGGCAGTGACATGATGTTTCATAAAATCAACCAGTGTCAAATATTGATGAGTGAACTTTGAGAAAAAATGATTTTCACTAGATCTTGACAATGTATGCATTAAACCTGTAAATGGTTCATCTAGTAAGTATGCCGATATTCATCTTTTTCATAGATCTCATGTAGCCACTCATTATTCAAAATCCCATATTCTTCTACCGTCTCTCAAATGTTTCTGGAAAAATTTTATCGGTCCACACGACGCCACAAATCTTCTAAAAGTCAGTGTTATTATACAATGTTGCACCAACCTACATGCATCATTATTTTATATGTTTTACATTTTTATTAGGTCATGATGTAGCAACAAAAACAAAGATGCGATAACAAAAAAAACAATATAGATGAAGTTATAAATATATATATATATATATATATATATATATATATATAAAGAACTACATCTACGAAAGATGCAGTAACAAAAACAACATGATGCAGTTAGAAAAACATAGATATAAAAACAACAAAGCATAATGAAAATGTATAAAGAAAATGCAATTATAAACATAATCATCTGAAGATGTATGTTAAAAAGAAAAGGTTTTTTAGAGTTGTTATACATTTCTTGTTATTTTACGCATTATGTGCCACATGCACAAACGATAACGTGTGTTTTTAAAAGTCCTCTTTATAACTGCATACATTGATGAATCTTGATCGGTTATCACAACCAGTGGGTCCTTCTTAAAGGTTGTTTGGAATGTTTCTAGAAGCCAAGTGTAATAATCTTCCGTTTCCCTAGTTAGTAACGCCGAAGTAAACGTTACACATCTATTGGGATTGTCAATACCAGTGAATGGTAGGAACATCATGCCATATCTGTTTAGTATAGTATTAAAATTGGTAATGGCATGTATTAATATGTTTACTGCATCGAAATAAATGTGACCGCATCTAAATATAGATTAACTGCATCATGGAAGTTTTTTTTTCGTACCTATTTCATTTGAATGTAGAATCGAATGAGACAACATATTCATAGTAGGATTAATTCCTGTATGAATTAGGATCACCCCAAAACACTACACCCAAAGTCCCATCAGGTGCATTAAAGTAGTTGACGTAGAAATCCTTAACGAATTGCATCATGCCTAACATTTTTTTCAACTGCCATTTGCGCATCAGAAGCTCCAATAAAAACATCAACATCTCTTCTAAAAATTTTGCAATCTACTTCTGTAACACCTATTTCATCAAAACCTCCATACAGTTCTTTGAGCAATTTAAAGCCTTCACAAGACCAATGTTTATGCTTGATACTTGAAAAAAGAAATGTTCTTTCATGAACCCTAAATTTGATGTTAGTCTAACAAATTTCATATCTGTTTGACCAACCAACAAATGATTATGACCTTCCTCAAATGTAATAACCTTATATGTACCATCTGGAAGCCTTCTAAGTCCTACTTTTGTATTACAACCTGTTCTGAAACTACAAGTTTTTTTTTTGTTATTTTCTTAATTTTCCTTGTAATTATAGTTGCATCTTTACCTCCATTTGCGGGTGCAATTTTTCTTTTCAACTGCATTTGCTACTGCAACTGCATTTGCTTTAACAACTTCAATTATGTGTGAAGATGCCTTCACATATTTTTTCCCTTCTTTACTACACCTGAAGTACCTATTTTTAGGATTATCTGATTTCCCTGGGTTATTGGATTAACTTTTCTTACATGCAAATCATGATTTCCTTGAGTATTCTTGTAATACATGAAAGCTTCATCTAGCGTTTTGTATATAGTACCAACAACTGATTTATCCTCCACATCCGGATACCATGTCCTAGTCCCTTGTGGACTGTAAGATGGTGGGAAAGTTTTGTTGCTTACAACCTCAACTGCATTTGCATTAGTTGTTTCTTCATTTGGAGTGCCTGAAAGTGTATACAAAATTTTCACTGCATCATAATACAAATAAATTATTTATAGACATAGTTTACACTGCATCAATATACACATATAGCTGCATCATGTGAATCTTTACACTGCATTAATATACACACATTACACCTAATTCGCTTTTTTTGCACTGCATCATAATACAAATAATTTATTTATACACACAGTTTACACCGCATCAATATACACATATTACACTACATTAAAATTGGTCACTACTCATATATATATTTAATTAATTTCCATTACGATTGTCCAATAATTGGTATCATGAGTAAATCAAGTGCAAAGTGATCGCTAATGGCAAGTAATGTTGAATTATTTAAGTAACATACTTTAGTGTGTCAAAACAATTATACAAAGATAACTACAGAAACTCAGTTTATAAGTGAGCCAAGCGATTTATGATTTTGACAAGCTAAACAAAACAATTAGAGAGATACCTTAACAAAATTCTTAGATGTTGGATTGAATCAAATGCTTGACTTCCCTGTTCCAAGTTACGCAAACTTTTCTCTTTGGTTTTTCTTACGATATAGACATGTAATGATTAAGCAACATAAAATCACTTCCAATTATTTCTTTTCATGTCAATAAAGCAGCTAGAGTTAACCAACTTGTCAAAATTTGATAATAATATATGAGTTTTGTCGATGCTCAAAAAATACTCACATTCCAAAATTGTGCCATAAAAGAATTTAAGTTATCAAATGAGTACAATTGATGGTAAAATTACTGTTTCATTATATAA
This sequence comes from Pseudognaphalium luteoalbum, assembly GCA_963422505.1. Lineage (NCBI taxonomy): Eukaryota > Viridiplantae > Streptophyta > Magnoliopsida > Asterales > Asteraceae > Pseudognaphalium > Pseudognaphalium luteoalbum. The sequence continues at coordinate 8,611,897 of OY730194.1, forward strand.
ACATGTCATAAAAAGATTTAGTATTTTAAAATCTTGCAACAAAAAGATGAAACATTTTGAAATCGTGTAGTAAAATAATTTATCTTCAAATTTTTACGACTTGTTACCTTTTCGGGCTATTTACCCTTTAGTGTAGTATAATAGCATCTCTTAACTTATTCACATTTCTTTATTTTAAGTATAACTAGAAGCATCATATTAAACAATTTAGGGTTTAGTATGCGCAAATGTATTAAACTATAGTCTGACATTCATATTATGCAGCGAACTATGTGAATTTACATTGTATGTAATAAACTTGTAACTTATATACATTGTACGTCTGTATATTGGTCAAATCGACGGTTGTAAAACACGTCACATGGCAAATTATATAGTTGACACGTATAAAAAGTACCAAAAATTACATACAATACAAAGAAAGTTCATTACATACAATGGAAGCCCAAGTAGTTCGGTACATACAATGAATGTCAGACTACACTGTAATACATTTGCATGCACTAAACCCAACAATTTAATAACTACGATTTGAGCTTTACTTTTGCCCCAATTTTTATTATTTTAAATAGCAGTATTATCATATACCAACAATGACACAAAGTGACACATCATTATCACGTTAACACTTTTCAAAACTGACACAAAATAAACTGCCAACAGTAGCACATCACTCAATTTTTCTAAACCCCACAGTTTTTCTATGTTATTTATTTAAAACACAAAATTAAATAAAACATTTTCATTTAAGTTAAAAACATTAGATTAATTAAAAATAAAACATTACAATAATGTAGTCTACTTTGAATCACCTTCGTGTTCGTCTTTGTCTGAATCATCTAGCTGTTGTCGCGAACCCTAACCAAAGACCGTTGTGAAATCCGTCTCATACGTATTAAACACATTTTTCCGAATATCTTTGAGAACTTTTTTCTCCTTGTTTTTTAAAATCTTTTGGTATTTTTAATAAACCAAGTTCTGCGCTTTAATAACCAACCTTTTGTTAGAATTTTTGCTAATCGTATTCACTATGGATTGTTGCGCTTCCGCACATTTTGTATCTGTCAAACATTCTTGTTCTTTCAAACTTCTAGAAAAAGTAGCCGCATCCGATGAACCCGGACTTTTTTTACTTTTTCTTAAAAAACTACGATCGAGCAGATGACGAATCATGTCGTTTTGGAACAACCTTTCGCATATTAGCAGTAAGAGGTTCAGAGTTAGAGATGTCATCACCAAGATTGATTGCTTCTGAATTGGCTTCAAATGTACATTTGGTTCCCATGACCACGAATCGGAATAGAACTTCGAATAATGTTTGAGTAGGTTCCAACATTTCTAGTAGATGAATTTTCATTCTTGTTAGGTTTTAAAGAGGTCACGACTTGCGACCATAATGTCTTCGTCCATAGCCCCGTTTGGACGAGAGTCGGTAATATGGTTAGATTCCAATGAAAGCTATAAAATCTTTGCGAGTTTTATTCCACTTGCCCTGTAGATGACTCGAAGTACGTTTTTCTTTAACGAGTGAATTATACTCGTTAAGTACTTTTTATAAAAACTTTCATGGCTTTGTAAATTTCCTTTCGGACTTTTTGCGGACACGTGGATCCACCATTCGGACAATATAACCGCCTCCTCATCCTTCCATCTAACTTGTATTCTTCTACCTTTCTTGTCTTCGGCTACGGGTTCCGTTTGGCTCTGCCTCTTCTTGAGCTTCAGGTGGTGTAATGATGTTTCCAAATTGTTGTAGGTTTATTGGGGTTTGTGGATATTTAATAAAAGCAAAGGGAGCGTGTTGTTGATAAAATGGTTATTTTGATAAGACAGGGGGTTTTGTGTCATTGGATGGTATGGTGAGTAACCTTGATAATTTTGACAGTGTGAACATTTTTGTTGGAATTGGCATTGTGAAGGGTGTGGTTGTGAGTTTGATGCAAACCCGACTGGATTAGTAGGTGATTGGTAACTCAACTGAGAGGGGTTGGTGAACTCGGATGCGACAAGGATTTATTAATTATACTGTTCCACATATCATTCGCAGTTGAAGATAGGTTGTTGTATTTTTGTTGCGGTTTATTGGCATTTTTATAGTTTAAATGATAAAGATAAGATTGTAGTTGTTTGTAGTATGAAAAAGAAGTTTATGAAGTGGCTATATATATAGGGGGAGATCAAGACGGAAGAGTAGGAAAAGAAGGAAAGCTATTCAAAGCCACACATTCTTGTCAACTCAAAAGTCAATACAGTGGCAAACTTGTAAATAACTTGAAATCAATACCCAGAACGTTAACATTCATTTGAAAAGCAAGTTAATTTTTTTTTTCAAAACGTTAACATTCATTTGGAAAGCATATTAATTAAAATTACAATTTAACATTCCTAAATATTCATTTACGATGAATGTAGCTAATTTACATTATTATACATCGATGAATGTTATGTTATCACATTCAAAAGTGTATAATAACATATAAGTTAATATTTATCGTGAATGATTGTTCATAAATATTAACTTAGTAATTTTGGTTAACATGCTTTCTAAATGAATGTTAACGTTCTAAGGATTTTTTAAGTTTCTTAAATTCGATGTAAATGAAGACCATAATTCGATTAATAACTTGTTTATAAGTTTTGTACGATATATGCGTTTGATTTTATTGTTTTCATTACCGAATTAATTTAATTCTCAAAAACCCAAATGTTACACCAACATTGATAATTTCAGATGATCCGAATTAAAATAAATTGAAGATATGTATGAATACGTTTGATGGATTTGAAGATTATAATGTTTTTGATTGATGAATCGTTGAATTGCAAGCTTTAATTTTGAATTTGGATAAAAATAGATAAAATGGGTATTGTGAATGTATTAGAAAAGATATGAGTGGATGAGGTTTCCATCCCTCCATCCCTCATATTTGAAGCTTCCCTCATGATCCTTCTCCTATATATATATTGCGTGAAAATGGGTTAGTTTATTTATTTATGATCAGAGGAAAATACCCATTAGAGAGGGCAAGAGACCATTATGCAATTTATGCAAAATAAGAAATGGGGTTCCTCATTTTCTTTCTTCATCTCATAAAACACACAAACAGGCTCATCTCTCTTCTCTCTTTCTTCACCAAAATCACATAAACACTCACACACCACCACTGGCCACCACCACCGTCCACCACATTCGTTACCACCGCCACCACCATAGCTCCATCGTCACTGATATCGTGTAAAAAGTCACGTTTTTACTACCGATATCTCTCTCATATTGGAACGATTCTTGGCATTTGAACTCAAATAACACTCAAATCAATGAGAATCTGCCAAGAAGGTCAAAATAAGGTTGCACGAGAAAAATCAAGCAAAATGGAGGAGAAACAAAGATTCCACACACGTTTGAAGATTCAATACCTCAAAACAAGATTTAGAGACAAATCCCATCATCAACATCCATCTTATCCAAGATGTTTTTTTTCAAAATACGAGTCTAACAAAAGAAGAACTAACAAAAACGGATAAAGAATGAAGATTCTACGCCCGTCGAAAGATTCAAATGATTCGTACGCAATATCTGGAGATAGGAAACTTATCTCAAGGATTTCTTTATATCAAAATCTTCGTTTTTGAATTACGAATCCGGCGCAAAAAGAATCGACGCAAACAGACACATAACGAGAAAATACGCACAAACTAAAAAACGGAACAAAAGACGACGAACCGGGGCGGGGGTAGGCCAGCCGCCGCCGGCAACAGGTAAGGCGGCGCCGGCCACCTGCCACCCGTCGCATTTCCACTTTTTAGTCCTTTTGCGTACCCGGTGCCACACCTTTACGCGATTGTACGTACCCGGTGCCACATCTTTAAGCGAAAGTACGTACCTGGTGCACCACCTTTTCCACCTTTTTCTAATGTGCTCCCCAAGATGCTAACGTGAGCCGGATTTCACTTATAAATAGGAGGGCTTTGGTTCATTTGAAACACACACTCTTTCAACACAACTTACAAATCTTGCACACTTTCTTTAGAAAATCTCTTGTATTCTTTAGTCTTTCTCATTCTAGGATTATTGTAATTAATCTACGGATTAATATAGAAGCTAGGGCGAACGCTAGGGATTCGGAAATCAATCTTTGTACGTGCAAAAGAGTTGTTAATCTTAATAATACACTGCTACGCATTTATTTCCGGATGATATCTAAATTTTATTATACTTGTCTCATTTCATATTTTAATATGTATTATTGTCTGGTATGTGATTTATTTGTTGCCATGAATTGCGAGTTGTTTATTATTGTGATTGTTGATGACGTAGATAATTATAAGTAAGGATGTCATTATATAAGTAGTGTACGACAATCATAACGTGATATGACGGCCCCTATTCAACTGTTTACTTGGTATAGTGCTGGAAATGCTTTTAAGCAAAGTACAAACGTATGGAAGCTGGTAAACGACCGAAGGTAGTTGTATCACTGGAATCAGCTCTGGTTTAACAGTTGGAATTCCGAAGGGATAATACAACTTCATAACTAACTGGTATATCCTACGAGAGTCAACGCACTGTAAAATAATATTCGTAGAAAACGTTCAGATAAAATAGGAGTTAGTAACCCTTGTACTGTTAGGACTTTATGAACTTAGGTTTAATTTATGGAGTACCCTTTCCGGTTATCCACGTAACTGCAACCTAGTAATTAGGACCTAATCAACCTTAATTATGGTAAGTAGTTATCTGTGCCCATGACATGCAATAAGTAAGACACAGTGAAACCACCCGTTATACATATTAGGTTTACATTTCTGTACTGCTTTACATTTAATTAGTTAGAGTGTCACTTTCACTGTCAATTACTCTTGACTGCATGTTGGACGTAAGAAACCGTGGAACTACTATGTAAAGTACACTGTATATTACTGAAAGGCATGGTCCGCATATGAAACGCGTTTTAATAAACTACGAATAAACCGGGGATGTATAACTGATTAAAAATGAGAAACTTAAGTCATAAGTCGAAGTAAATAGAACTTAAATGATTAACAACAAGACTTATGAATAAGAGTAAAGTCCTAGTGACCTAGAATCCTTAAAACACTAAGTCTTACACAATCGGCGGTCTAAACATACAAAGTTATTAATTTATACGCTAATAGAGTAGTAAACTATCTTAGGAGTTAAGAAAGGTCGGACCTATGAGACGATACGCTACTGATTCATGCACCTCGGTATAAACCAAAATAGGTTGCTTATCTTTCAACTAGATAAGTATTGGAAGTTTGCATATTGCTCCTGATGCCAATCGAACGGTCGGTCTTTAGGAATCGCTTCCTGTCGTTGCGAGCCTCCCGCTTATATTAATCCGTAGACTATAAAATTTATATTTGCGGTGCCTAAGTATACCTAGTTACTATTGGTGTATAGCAATAAGGATGACATAGGGTCATTCTCTGAGTCAGTGTATTGTAAATCGTGGACGAAACAGGCGTACTTATCAATCTAGCGGGTTTTTTTAAAAAAAAGATGTGATTGGGGTTTTGGTTTTTTTGATTTTTTTTTATTATTATTTATATACTTAGGCAGAAAATTTAAACTAAAGCGGAATAAAATAAATGTAAATAGCAGATAATCAAGAGAGGGTGTTTGCTATGATTTCGGTAGCCTTATTGATTGGAATGAAAACGTGTTCTAAAGGTTTGCATTTTATTTATTTCAGGTATTTGTGGAGTAAGCACTAGCCCCCTACTGATAGAGTTCTCGATCAGTATGTCACTGGGCGACTAGGCTATCCTGATTCTGATCGGAGTAGTTTATCCAGCCCACAACACTAACCGGTGAAGGTATAGTGACCCTTATCTGGGATGAAACCCTGGGTGCATGAATAAGGTGACAAACCAACTCGATGTCCGAGCTTTCTTAACCCCACAATAATATCTAATCTAAATAAAACATTTAAGACCAAGTTTATAGAGTGTGCTTGATTGCTTTCTATCGATGGTTTTGTGAGTCTGGGTGTTGAGTCATGACTCGTGATTCACATAGACCGATAACAACGACTCTTTCCGTGATTACTGCACTGTACTCCACCGGAGGTGTTTCCATTGCTGAACCAAGGACCTAGTCGGTACCAGCTCTGCTGATCACAGAGTTGCCGTTATTCCACAAGGCTTAGTAACTGCGGCTTTTCCTCGGCTTCCACGTGTTAACTACACCGGAGGTGTTGTCGATGCTATACCGAGTAATCAGCCGACTTACGGTACCTTACATTGCTTCATAAAAGCTAACCCAGACTACTTAACTAAGTTTGTATTTAAGCATAATATTATCCATCTATGATATAAACCAGCCCTTACTTTTAAGTCCCAATAAATCCCTAATTTGTCAACAGTGTAATATTCACGTTCAGTTAGAAAACCATATTTCCACGGGCACAGTGTACTTTGCGTTCAAAGTAGAAAGCAGTATTTCCACGGCTCCAGTGTACTTAGTGTTCAGTTTGAAAACCATATTTCCATAGCCACAGTATACTTTGCGTTCGAATTAGAAAACAGTATTTCCTCGATGACGATGTACTTAGCGTTCATTTAGAAAGTGATGTGTACACGATTAACAAATCAGACCATGTTCATGTTTGACACAGATAACTAAGTACCTTTGATGGGATTCGCGACGTCCCATCATTAAGGTCGTAATCACGTTTACTGGTTGAAAGGCGATTAGTTTAATAGGTTTAAAATCATAGATAGAAAGTAAATCAAAGCACTATAACATCATTCCAACCGATTTATGACTAACTACATCATAGCAAACACGCAATATCACTACTCGCTAATCATGGCAATCAATCCTAAATCTAGCATGACAACAGTAATAACAATCATCATAATGAAATAGATAAAGGATAGATATAACCGTAATAAGAGCGTAGCTGAATACAACTTGAACGTTACACGAGCAGAACTCCTAGTATGCGCCAAGCGATATTACAAGATTGCCCCTCTACTAACTAGCCGCTAATCTAATACTAATTATAACATAATCTAGAGAGAGAGTAGTGAGAGAAAGTGTGTGTGTAGTGTAGTTGGTGTTGGATGATGAAATGAGGCTTGTATTTATAGAGATCGCACAGCCGTATCCGTAGACCATATCCAAACCTTCAAACGCATAACCGTATCGCAAAGGCGAATAAAAATCAGATTTTTATCACCCAAACGCACAATACGGCTGAGCTAGACCGTATACGGCTGAACTGGACCGTATACGGCTGAGCACAGGGTGAATACGGCTAAACCAGGCCGTATACGGCTGGACACAGGCCGTATACGGTCTATGTAGGACGTATACGGTCCAGTCCCAGCTGTATACGGTCTGGACCAGCCGTATACGGCTTGGTTCAGCCGTATGCTGGTTCTTCAGTTCTTCGTTTCTTCGTTTGGGAGTAACTTCTTCGTCGTTTATCCGTTTTGAGCGATCTTTATGTCCACGCGTTCGTATTTTCCTAACGAAGAAAATGACATAAGTTAGAGGTCAACATTCCAAGTATAGCTCAAATTGTGCTAAAATACGTGAACAGAAGATTCAATGATCGTTTGTGCTCTGTTTTACTCATTTTTAGGTTGTTTTTGCTGATTCTTGAAACATCGTCTATATTTTAGCCCTTATGACGAAATGTGATGTTTAAGTTCATATTTTAAGTATTTTCATTAATAATTGGGCCAAAATGGTGAGATAATGTTACACAAAAACATGACTTTTTGCGTGTCATCAAATATCCCACACTTAGACTTTGCTTGTCCTCAAGCAAAACTCAAAATTCTTACTTGCTTTTAGGAAAAACATTTTGAAAACACGAGTTTATTTTGGGGGTGAATCTAAATATATCAAAAACAACCATCTTCATATACAAGTAACATATCCTGGAAATAAGAGAAAGTAAGGTATTCCTTTCAGAGGCATAAAATGATTTTCTTATGCATGCTTTCAATTCTCGCGATCTTGAAATATACATGACTAGGCAATTTCACAAGGTTGTCACTCAATTCACTCAAAAGTGTTTCGGGTTACCTATCAATCTAATCAAACGAAATCGCTCATAAGCCAGTCATGCAACATCCATCGTCATAGGCTTGCTCGAGAATCATATCTCCACCACTTAGATGCGGACGGTGCCAGCTATCCCAGGACATTCAGAGTGGGTTGTAATGGCAGGTGAGGGTTACGGGGTATGGATAAGTGGGAATATTTTTTATTTTTATTTTTAGTTGTTGTAAAGGGTTTTGCTTATCTTAGGACTTCTAAACTTTTGACAAACATTATTTAAACAACTTTTTTAATGAAAACGGAAACGGATAACAGTACGGGAAGAAGATAGCTATTTTGACTTCTATCTTTTGAAAATACACGAGGGAAATTATGTCTTTTATAAGAGCGGGAATTTTTCAAGAGATTCGAAGCACTTAACTTTATTCTACTTTCTTTTCTTTTTCTTTTGCTTCTATTTTTGGACTTTTCTAGGGATTTTTTATTTTGTTTCTTTCTTTTGCCCTTTTTGAAATCCTTTTCTTTCTTTCATCTTTTTCATCCTTTTGATGACTTTGCATTTACTTGGTGTCAATTTTTCACACCGTAAACTCTCAACTTTTGATTTTTATCAAGGGAACGCACGCGAGAGATTTTGAGTAAACACCAGTATTTGTGATTTGGAGTGACAGCAAAAAGGACATTTAAATGACATTTTCCACAAGTTTAAAATTTCTAAGATAAGTTTTGGTGGGTGTGGAATAAATGGTTTAAGATTTAAAGGGTTTTGAAAGAAATGAACAGGCTAAGGCTCAACAGGGTTATGTAAGCGGATAATTAACACTAAAGATGAGTGTTGGAAGGGTTTTGGGCTTGAAGAGATATGATGAAAAGGGGTTTAAATCCTAAGGAATGTCAAGGTCATTTAAATGCACCTATACCGCGTACGGTACTCTACCAATGTGGTCTCGAAGTGCATACCAGGAGCAAGTTCTAATTCCGGATGCATGCATCGGCACACTAAAACAAACGAATAGAGAAGCATTAAAGATGAATGCTTATATTGGCTCAAGATACCTTACTGCAAGTTTTTGGGTTTGTTTGTGCCTAGCCATGCGATGCCCCTCTTAGATTATCATTTTAGACCTAAGTAATTCCTATCTTATTTACTCTTAATTTCCAAAATACCCTACTCATATATGAAAATGCTCCTTCTTAAGACATTTTAACTCAAAAAAATTTGAAAATTTTTAGCAAAAGTGAGTTTTTATGAAAATTAAGCCAACTGAATGAGTGGCATCTCCACTGTCGAAGTTAAGCTTATGATTTTGAGAAACATTTTTTGAGTTTGCTTTTGGAAATAAGAATCTAACAAGCAAACCTAAGGTATTCGATACCGCTATCCCACACTTAGAGGAACATTGTCCCTAATGTTCTCTTGAGTTGGGATTTGAGAAAAATCCCACACTTAGAGTTTGAACAAATAGGAAAATGTTACTCAACTGTTTCTTTTGGGCTGGAATCCCACACTTAGTGATAAGCTTGGGATATGGCATAGACTGCTTTAATGAGAATTTAAAGCTAACAATCATATCAAAAACGAGAGTGAGAACGAGAGAACTCCCCTATCGATGCGAAGGTGGAAGGATGAAATTCTGGAAGATGCGCTGAAGAGGAGATCTTGACAGGAATTCTTCTTTAGCGGTGGCACCATGAAGATCTTTTGGCATTAGCGTGCGCATCTTACAAATAACAGCTATGTCCTCCATCTTTACACTTCTTTCACTCTCTTGTGAAGATATCTCGTAAGTGTGAACACGTTGGGTATATTTTTACCGACTTCTTATTATAGTTTTTTACCGAAAATGCCTAAATCCAGAATGCGAAAAGATTTTTTTTTTAATTCAAAACGAGTTTTAAGTCATGTGTTTTTAAACGAGTTCGAGCATAATGCGTGAAAGTAGCACGCAAGTACCTCAAATGCTCGAAACACATGTCTTATTAAAATTTAATTCCTATTTTCCTGGATTAGGTGGTAAAAGCTGAAGTGGTGTTTTGAAAGCATTTTGATACCCAAGTGTGAAAGATAGTCAGAGATATATAACTTCTTGGAATTTAAAAACTAATATTATTAATACTAATACTAAGGGTACTTATTGCACGGGTTGCTTCCCGAGAAGTGCTTCTATTTAGAGTCGAGGGCTCGACTTCTTGGATCAGCCAGAAGAGGAATTCCCAGGACTTGGGATTTGGAATGGAAGTGTCCTGGGGTTTGGTGGGTAGAATCTCATAAAATGTAGTGCGATGACTTCTGTGATGTTTGGGATTCTCGCCACATGAAGAGGATAGGTATGGAAATGCTACTCAGCAGTCCTTTGCAAGTATAAAAGATCCATTATAGCATCTTGGACTGCCTTGGAGATTGTTCCATTAGTGTCCACAAGGGTGGCTCCATCGTGCTCAAGCGTCTCACGCACCGGTCGATCTGTCCGCAGAGTGTCCATAAATCCGAAGAAGCGTAGGTGGATGTCCTCATGAGTGGCATTACTGATGTCCTTCCCTAGTTCTTCAATGGATCCGAATATGCCTTGGATCAGCCGTTTCTGATGGTCGGTATATGTGAGCTCTGGTTTCAGGAAGATGTTAATCATCCTGTTGTAAACCTCACGTAACCCATTGTGGAAAAGCTGTCTGGGCTGCTCCCATAGGATAGAACCGAAAATGTCCTTAAGTCATTCAGAGATGAAATCTGCAACGTTAACCGTCAAACCTTCTGGAACAGAAGAAGGGATGGCATGTGCTCTCTCGTCTGAACTGACGTGTTCTAACTTTTCGACGATTATCTGGGCGTGATGCTCGATAGTGCAGCTGATGAAAAACCTGTGTGGTGAGGACTCGTCAATGTGATCATTATCGGCCAAAGAATCTAGAAGTCCCTTGAGATCCGCCATTAGTTGAACATCTACTTCGTTTTCAGGGTTCCTAGTAGCATAATCCATGTTGTGTCTGAAATTTTGGAGAAACTCCATCTGTTGGCGCGAATATGGAAATGCGGACCTGATAAATGCTTGATACACCCGGCCATACGTGGTCTTCGGTGTTTCATAGAATTCCTCTTCATCGGGGAAAGGCTCATCATTGTCTGATGATTCTCCTGCGAGGTCGTTGGCGAAGGCGTTGATGCGACTAACTAGATGTTGCGGACTCAGGTAGGAGTTGGCTTGATAAACCTCATATTCAGTCTCAATGTCCTCAATAATATCCCTTTGACGTTGCGTGTATTCAATAGTAGAATCTCGTATAGCAATCAGAGTTCGGAAATCCTCCCCGTGTTCTTCAATAGCACTAAGCATTTCTTCTGGTTCAGACACGATCGGGATTTCGGTATTTCCTATAGTAGGAGGAGGGATAATGACTGGAGGGGGAATGATTGGAGTGAGGTGAAGGCGAATGGAGCGGGTATCGATCGGAACATCAATGAAAACGATATCGTCCTCGTCACTCCCGATTGTTGAAGTGTCTGGAAACTCAACAGCGTTGGTGAGTGGTTGAGACTCGTCGGTGATCTGTGATACTGGCTGGGAAGAGTCCATCTCGGTATCCCTCTCGTCCTGGGAATCAGAATCATCGCTTGATCCAGATGTACCTCCAAGCTCAAAATGTAATCGAGGTTCGGATGAGTCAAGGGGTGGAATCCTTCGAGGAGGTATATGTGGCTTAAGTAGAGACTCATCATCCAGGGAGTGGTCAATCGAAGGTTCCTCTGAGTCGCTCTCCGGCAGAGGGATGAAGTTCAAAGCATAGTCTATCTGCATGATCTCTGCGGTCGGAGGGTGTGTCTTAGGAATGTGTGGCGGTGTAGCTTCCACTGGCTCTTCCTCTTCTTCTTCTTCTTCTTCTTCTATCTCCTCTTCTTCTTCCCCAGTTTCCTCTTCTATCTCTTCTTCCTCAGTGTCGGAAGTAATCGTGATGGGCTCGTCAGACATAGGGGTGTCTAGTTCAGAGTCATCATCCGTGGTAACTCTTCCTGTCGAAATCGCACATATCTCCGCATGCTCTGTGACAGACTGATCAGCTTGATCGATTTTGAAGGTGATAGTCTCTCCATGAGATCTATCACTGATACTCTGAGAGTAAACATCTATGATAGTGCGTGCGGTGTTCAACAATGGTCTACCTAAGATGATAGGGATATGGACATCTTTCTGAATGTCCATCACTACAAAGTCTGTGGGAAATAGGAACTTATCAACTTGAACCATGATGTTCTCAGTTATTCCCTTAGGGTATCTAATAGATTGGTCAGCTAGCTGGACACACATTTTGGTCGGTTTAAAGGGTCCTAATTCCAATCTAGTGTGAAGCGAATACGGCATAAGGTTGATACTGGCTCCTAGGTTGGCTAGAGAGTGTATCATGCCTGAGTGACAGATCCAACAGGGAAGGGTAAAGCGTCCAGTATCTCCTAATTTCTCAGGGATAAAGTTCTTTATAAGAGCCGAACATTCCGCGTTCAGTGGGACATTGGGTACTTCGGGTACCTTATCCTTAGTCGAAAAGAGTTTTAGGATGTATTTTGAACTGGAAGGGGTTCGGGACACGGTGTCCAAGAACTTTCCATCGAGACGGAAGTCGTTAACCTTATAGGCTTTCTTAAGACAGCCGGGAAACGGGATGCGTACTTCCCTTTGTGGTGTAGGGACATACGGGGACTCAACTGTCGGCAGGACAGGAGTATCTTTCTTCACCGGAGAAGGAGTGGGAGGTTGGCTCGGTGCCACCTTCTTGTCTGTAGTACTCATCTGTTTGGCCTCTTCTACGTGTGGGTTCTGTACCGTGTTACTAGGGAGATTACCCTGGGGCCTAGAGTCAAGACGTTGGGCTAGCTGTCCTATCTGGGTCTCAAGATTTTTGAGAACGGCCAATTGGTTCCTAATGAATAGGTCGGTTTTGTCCTGCCTAGCGCTAGTAATGGGCACTATGGTCTTAGAGGGTTCGATCGATTGATCTGCGTCGGGTGCAGTCAATGATAGCGGTTGGTTATAGGTGAGTTGGGGTTGTTGTTGGTAAGACGGGTACCTAGGTTGGTAGTTGGGCTGAAAGGGTGGTTGGTTCCTAGGTGGGTATTGGGTGCCTCTAGTCCTAGGCGGAGAGGTTCGAGCGAAGCCAGGTGGATTTTGTTGGCGAGCTGGAAATTGAGCATAGTAAACCGTTCCATCAGCAGGATCCTCGTACTCAACCCGATAACTTTCCGTTGGGAGGTTGACACAGTTCTGGAATGCATGAATTTGATGGGCGTGCTGGGATGGTTTCTTCATTTTGCCGATATGCTTCGTCAGGTGCTCGATCTTCTCTGTCAGAGACTTGATAGCTTCGGTCTGGAATGGATTGGGTGCAGCAATCGGTGCTGATGATGAGGAATGCTCACCAGAGTTCCAGTCGTGATGGTGCATCGTCATATTCTCGATCAAGTTCCAAGCTTCCTCATTGGTGAGTTGCATGAAATTGCCCTGAGCAGCGGCGTCAAGGGTAGTGCGATGGTTCGGAGTGAGACCGTTGTAAAATGTGCACAGCTGACTGGTTTTCTCTATAAGGTGGTTAGGGCATTTGTTCAACAGACTCTTGTATTTCTCCCATGCTGTGTAGATAGATTCGTCATGAGCTTGGTGGAAGTTTATTATGTCATTCTTGTACTTGGTTTGCTTAGCCGGAGGAAAGTACTTAGTAAGGAATTTTGTAGCCATATCCGTCCAGGAGGTGATAGAGCCGGTCTCTAATCCCTCAAACCAAGTCAAAGCGTGGTGAGTAAGCGAATAGGGGAATATGTATAGACGGACTATATCCTGATCAACCCCGTTCTGCTTGTACGAGTTGGTAGTCTGAATGAATCGGTTGATGTGGGTGTTAGGATCGTCATGGGGTAAACCATGGAATTGGCAGAATTCCTTGATAAGCTGAACGATATGATGTTTAAGCTCGAAGGACGCGTCGTCGATGACCGGATAGCTGATGGGTCCACCTCGACCTTCAATTGATGGTTTGGTGCCGTTGGCAAGCGTGACACATGCAGCCATCGGTTGTTGTTGTGGATGCGTTTCTCCTTGCGGATCGTTCGGATGATCGTCTCAGGATCGGGTACGAAAGTGAGAGATTCGAATCCGGATGATCGGGTCAAATATCGTTGTGTGTTGTGGGAAGGAATTTTCGAATGGAACAAGGAAAAACCTAAACTAAACTACGAGATACTAGAAAGAAAAATTCGTCTGGAACGTCTTCAGATCTTACGGCTGACTCCCCGGCAGCGGCGCCAAAAACTAGATGCCACCCGAACGGTCGGTCTTTAGGAATCGCTTCCTGTCGTTGCGAGCCTCCCGCCTGGCTGGATCAGTGGGGTTTTAAAATTTATATTTGCGGGGCCTAAGTATACCTAGTTACTATTGGTGTATAGCAATAAGGATGACCTAGGGTCGTTCTCTGAGTCAGTGTATTGTGGATCATGGACGAAACAGACGTACTTATCAATCTAGCGGGTTTCTTTAAAAAAAGATTTGATTGGGGTTTTGTTTTTTTTGTTGGTTTTTTTTTTATATATACTTAGGCAGAAAATTTAAACTAAAGCGGAATAAAACAAATGTAAATAGCAGATAATCAAGAGAGGGTGTTTGCTATGATTTTGGTAGCCTTATTAATTTGAATGAAAACGTGTTCTAAAGGTTTGCATTTTATTTATTTCAGGTATTTGTGGAGTAAGCACTAGCCCCCTACTGATAGAGTTCTCGATCAGTATGTCACTGGGCGACTAGGCTATCCTGATTCTGATCGGAGTAGTTTATCCAGCCCACAACACTAACCGGTGAAGGTATAGTGACCCTTATCTGGGATGAAACCCTGGGTGCATGAATAAGGCGACAAACCAACTCGATGTCCGAGCTTTCTTAACCCCACAATAATATCTAATCTAAATAAAACATTTAAGACCAAGTTTATAGAGTGTGCTTGATTGCTTTCTATCGATGGTTTTGTGAGTCTGGGTGTTGAGTCATGACTCGTGATTCACATAGACCGATAACATAAAAGCTAACCCAGACTACTTAACTAAGTTTGTATTTAAGCATAATATTATCCATCTATGATATAAACCAGCCCTTACTTTTAAGTCCCAATAAATCCCTAATTTGTCAACAGTGTAATATTCACGTTCAGTTAGAAAACCATATTTCCACGGGCACAGTGTACTTTGCGTTCAAAGTAGAAAGCAGTATTTCCACGGCTCCAGTGTACTTAGTGTTCAGTTTGAAAACCATATTTCCATAGCCACAGTATACTTTGCGTTCGAATTAGAAAACAGTATTTCCTCGATGACGATGTACTTAGCGTTCATTTAGAAAGCGATGTGTACACGATTAACAAATCAGACCGTGTTCATGTTTGACACAGATAACTAAGTACCTTTGATGGGATTCGCGACGTCCCATCATTAAGGTCGTAATCACGTTTACTGGTTGAAAGGCGATTAGTTTAATAGGTTTAAAATCATAGATAGAAAGTAAATCAAAGCACTATAACATCATTCCAACCGATTTATGACTAACTACATCATAGCAAACACGCAATATCACTACTCGCTAATCATGGCAATCAATCCTAAATCTAGCATGACAACAGTAATAACAATCATCATAATGAAATAGATAAAGGATAGATATAACCGTAATAAGAGCGTAGCTGAATACAACTTGAACGTTACACGAGCAGAACTCCTAGTATGCGCCAAGCGATATTAAAAGATTGCCCCTCTACTAACTAGCCGCTAATCTAATACTAATTATAACATAATCTAGAGAGAGAGTAGTGAGAGAAAGTGTGTGTGTAGTGTAGTTGGTGTTGGATGATGAAATGAGGCTTGTATTTATAGAGATCGCACAGCCGTATCCGTAGACCATATCCAAACCTTCAAACGCATAACCGTATCGCAAAGGCGAATAAAAATCAGATTTTTATCACCCAAACGCACAATACGGCTGAGCTGGACCGTATACGGCTGAACTGGACCGTATACGGCTGAGCACAGGGTGAATACGGCTGAACCAGGCCGTATACGGCTGGACACAGGCCGTATACGATCCAGTCCCAGCCGTATACGGTCTGGACCAGCCGTATACGGCTTGGTTCAGCCGTATGCTGGTTCTTCGGTTCTTCGGTTCTTCGTTTGGGCATAACTTCTTCGTCGTTTATCCGTTTTGAGCGATCTTTATGTCCACGCGTTCGTATTTTCCTAACAAAGAATATGACATAAGTTAGAGGTCAACATTCCAAGTATAGCTCAAATTGTGCTAAAATATGTGAACAGGAGATTCAATGATCGTTTGTGCTCTGTTTTACTCATTTTTAGGTTGTTTTTGCTGATTCTTAAAGCATCGTCTATATTTTAGCCCTTATGATGAAATGTGATGTTTAAGTTCATATTTTAAGTGTTTTCATTAATAATTGGGCAAAAATGGTGAGATAATGGTACACAAAAACATGACTTTTTACGTGTCATCAGCTCCGATCAGAATCACGATAACCTAGTTCCTAGTGACATGCCAATGGGAAATTGAGTTGGTAGAGTTCTAGAGTTTACACCTAGTAGTTTAGTTGCCATATTAAGTATCAGCCATATTTGTTTCAGTCATCCTGAAATGTTAATTATCGAAATCTCAGCAATCACATCACTATCTTTATCTGCTTTCCTGTACTTTAATTTCCTGCAATTTACTTTCCTGCATTTTAATTACTTGTCTTTAGTTTAAAAACCCCCAAACCTACCTACTTTGTTCCATCCTAAATACTTCCCTACCAAAAGTGCTAACTTTAATCACCACACGTTTGGATTCATAGAACGATCTTAGGTTATACTTACTTCTTAGTAACCAGAGTAGGTAGTACATATAATTTAAGCCCCGCTAAATATAAATTTAAAACTCGCTGCTTGCGCCCGCATCACCATCAGAAATCACAACGACCGGTTGCGGGTGTGACAAGTTTTTGACGCCGCTGCCGGGGAGTCACAAACGTACGATTTAAAGCCACCTTAAGTAGTTTTATTTAGGAGATCCTTCCGAACGAAACCTTTCCGAGTATCTTTCAAAAATTAATTTAAGTAATTTAGTGTTAATTTAGTATTAGTTAATTAGGATAATATTAGTTCAAAAATGACAACTCAAAAACCCACTTCTTGCTTCATTTCGAAGGATGAACTGATGGCAATGGACGATACGAAATTCTTTGACTACTTAGTTGGAGAAATAGAATCTGATTTTTTTCACACTCTTCCTTTAAAGCTAAAGAAACTTCCGAAACCCTAGAAGAATTTAGGACCTCACTTTCTATTCCAAAACATTACCTGGACTTGGATGACAGGGATCAGTTGTCTGACCTAGCATCATCCCTAGAAGATCACTCTCCAACTTTGCATTTACCTCAATTACCAAATTCTGTCCACTTCAAATATCTTCCCTCATTCCCGAAACTTCAGTGTATGGCAAAACTCTGTTAAATTCTCGTAATGACGGTATCTTCCCATTCTTTTCAAATGAACACAAACACACCCTTTAGCGAGTGGTGGATAAGGTTCCCTCAGTCGAGCCAGAAAAACTCTGTTCCAGAGAACGCCACCTAGGCGCATCTTTCAATCCTTCTCGTAGAATAGACGTCTATAGGACATTCGTTAGGAAATTAAACTCCTCCGACTTTCCCTTTTCATACGAACAACGAGAAAAGATTACCAATCTTGACGAACAAGTAAAATTCCTATCTCTCCTGTCAAATCATGAATGCGAAGGCACTTCCTCTAATTTCAGAGACCAAGAACTAAAGTTCATAGCAGATTTAGATCCACTTTTTGAATCACTTGCCGACATGGATTTCCTCCCAATATCTATGAAATTAATCCATCACAATGTCATTGCAATGATCAATGAACTTGAGTTCTGGATAGAACGGGACCCGATGATTCCTATCATCATCCCTGGTAAAATTCCATTCTTTGTTGACCCCGCCTCTTACTTGATCTCAAAATTGCGAGACGTTTTTCCTGATTCCGCCAAGGAAAGAATCGATACAGCCCTCTTCACTAAAAGAAAAGACCTTCACATTAAGCTTCTTCGAATCTTCACCTTTACCAAATACCCTTTCACTTCCACACAAAAAGCACAAATCAGTAAACTCGTTAGGATAGTCAATTCTACAACCGGAGAACCTGATTCGCAGGAAGAGAAAGCATTTCTGGAAGTCATAGATAAACTCACTCACGATCTAAATTATAAAGACCAAGGAACACGCGACGGTTTGTCAAACCCTAAAAAGATAAGAAAGGCATATAATAGGTTAATCAGCGATCTTGTCAATTTAGGATATGAAGAACGAGAAGTCCTATGGAAAATAGAGAATAGTCATTACTATTTAGTTTATAATGTCATCTCGGAACTTTCAAAATGTTTTGTACTTAAAAAACGTTCACTTGAGGGAGCAAATCTCGACCCTTTCCCTATGGAGGGATCGGAATGAATCGTAAAACAATTCTATCTGAAAAGGTCGAAGCTCGCGACTTTAAATGAGCATATTTTAATACATATATTAATATAATAAATTCTTGAAAGTTTCCTTTAAAAATAGAAAACGTTTTTAAATGTTGTCTGAAAACATGCGCGCGTCTAAAAGAATGTACACCTTTTAAAAAGCATTTAGCTGAAACATTTGTACATTCTATATACCATCATCAGACAAGGATTTTAAAACACCCAAAAATATACTAAGTTTAATATCTTAGATTGATTATAATTGTCCCGCAGGAATTTGCACGTTTCTTAAATTATTTATAATGGAACAAGGAACCAACAAGTAACTAGTTACAATAAGTATACTTAAGATTCGTACTTACAATTAATAGGACATTAGGAATTGATCTAAAGCATTAGGCTTAATCTTAGAGCACAATAGGGACCATGTGTAAGGAATACGGTACTTAAGGACATGACACATATTCCTAGGGACCACTAAACCTTCCATACATTCCCCATGATTCAAAAATAAGAAGAAAACTTCTCCCCTCTCCTCTCCAAAACCATCCACCACCATAACCACCATCAAAACTCCACCAAAACTTGTGATCTTGTATCTTTTGAACTCCTTTTTGTATGCTCTTCACGGTTGTACAATTATTTTCAAGTTTTATCCATAGAAACTAAGGTATGGTCGTCAAACCCACCTTAAATTTAAAAGTACTTGTTTAGATGCTTAGAGCAATTACATGCTACTACTATGCTAGTATCTAGATATTTAAGCTTAATTGTGAAGCTTTGAATGATTATTATGATGCTTGTACCATGTGGCGAGCTTATGGTTGTATGTTGCAAGTTTGACTCTTAAAGTCAACAAAAAGTTAACTAACAAGCATGAATAGAATAACGGATTAAAATTGCTTGACCATTCTTGCTTACTAGAATGTTTGTACTTGCTTGACTAGTCAAAATAGGCAATATAACTAGAGAATCATCATTTTGAAAATAAAGGTCTTGAATTAAACCAAACACATGGGCATGATGACTTTTTGGGCATAACCTAACTTGTTTACCAATTAGGAAGATGCTTAAAATAGTTTAGATCATGTAAACATGAATAGGTTATAATTTTGGCATGCGAATACTTGAAAATATAATTTGAGGAAAGCTTTGACCTGAAAAGTCAAACTTGAAGTATTGATTTCACTTTACAACTCAATTTTATTTAAAAACCTTACTTCAACTTGAACTCCTAAAAAGTCAAACCCTACTGCTAACGATATGATCAAGAATTGTGAAATCTTGACATTTCAAAATTGGGTAATGCCAAACTTGTAAATGATAATATTTCACAATAAAGCTATCACCATTTCTTGACTTTACATTTTCATATATTGATTACCAACCACACTACATGTCACCTTAGTATTATTAAAACTAATTATCTGTTGCTTGGGAACATAGGATATTTGATGTAATCTTTGGGTTGTCACAAATTTAAAGCCCTCATTCCGAATTTTCCTTAAGAAATTTCAAAAATGCTTTAAATTTTCTCTTCCTTGAGAATCCATTACTTTAAATCTCTCATGTTCTCATGTACCATGAAGAAATCAAAGCTAAACCCAACACGACCACTTGCAGGATCTCTTGCCTACCTCAGTGCCACACCCAAATACGACCGGATGGCACGAATATGGAGGGATAAATCATTTGGCCGTTTCAGATATGTTGACTGGGACAAGTTACAGGTATTAGGATTCAGACAGAGACTTGAAAGCCTACTCAGTTATCCAGTTGGGGATTAGCAGTTCAAGTCCTTCAAAAGGCTATTCAGTATTGATGAGCCAGTGTATATGGAGATAGTTACAGAGATCATAACCACCTACACATTTGATACTGGGAGTAGAGTTGGAGATGGATTGATCATGTTTCGGTAAATGGGCAGTTTATTCACCTTAACAATAGCCCAATTTGCACAGCACCTGGATCTGTACACCCCAGAGGAGATACGTTCCCCTCTATTCACTGGTGGAGCCACCTCGATTTCCATCACAACCACAATGCGCCCCTCTACCATATCTGTACAAATAGAATAGCCTATTTATACAGAATGGTAAAGGGACACGCCGAGGCATGGAGTCATTGGTTGCCAAAACCATATTTCTCGGGTGTCAAGGCTACACAACTCAGAGACCCAGTCCTGCAAATCTTACACAAACTAATAGCTTGTTCACTTGATGGAAAACACACGACAAGCGGTCGAGTTGCAGCATTTGATGTTGCCTTAATGGCAAATATCCTAGAGAGAAAGAACATTCATGTTGCACATTTAGTCGCCCAGCGGATCCTAGAGGAGAAAGATTTTGGTACAAAGAGATCTTACATGGGCCCAGTGATTACGAGACTGATCCGACAAATGGGATTGCTTAGGACAACGGAGGTAGAGAGATTTAAGAGCATGCCAGGATGGAGTGCCCAGCCAGTGGATTACTATTTTCTGAGGAGTATGGACATACTCCGGATTATGAGAGATGGAACTGTCTACATTAGGGCACGACTTTCGGATCCAGACAGTATTGACACAATGGTACCAGGACTAGTTCTACCAAGAGAGGCAAAGAAAAGGAAACAGCCGAGAGAGCCTAGTGATTCAGATACAGATAAGGATGGGGATGAGAGTAATGATGATGATGATGATGACCTCCCACCACCACCACCAGCAGTAGACCTCCCACCACCACCACCATGCCAGGATATAGTATGCACAACAAATCGGTAACCCTACCTAAAACTCTCCATCAATTTAAAGCTTCGATTATCTAATCCGATATCTCCAAAACTAAGTGTGAGATCCCCAAAACCACATAACACTTACGTAACAATCCGAAAATAAGTAGAATCTCTAAGTGTGGGATACTTTGACAAGAGGTACTCAACAAATAAAATTCGAACACTAGGGAAAAATGTTCCTCTAAGTGTGGGATATACGGTAGCAACCGCAAGTTTGACCTCTTGTCCGTAAAACAAACAATATTTTCATTAAAAAGCTAAAAATAGAGAAATTTTAAATTTTTCTTTTGGATTCAAAAGCAACATTTTTAGAACTTCTATTTTTCGAAAACATAAAATACAGTAAGAAACGAGTTCTCAAAGAAACAAAACTGTTTTAGAATGAGACACGGACAAAAAGGACAACACATGACTAGGCACACATTGACCAAAACATTCGATTCGTGAGGTTTGAGCCCATAAGTAGCATTCATCTTTAAAATGTTTCACTTTTCGTTTCATGTGTGTGCCGATGTATGCATTTGAATTAGAACTTGCTCTTGCAATACATTTCGAGATCACATCAATGAGTGCCATACGTATCATAGGTGCAATCTGTCTCGATATTTTCTAAGGAATCTACACACCTTCCAAACACCAAACATCCACTCTTCAACCAAAACCTTCTTTACACCTTCCAAACACCAAACATCCACTCACTCTTCGCACCCAACCAAAACCTCCCTTTATTTATCCTGAACCTATGAAAGTCACATCTTCCAGCATTTTTCAGAGACACTCTCAATTTCTCAAATTTCTTCAAGAAAAGCCAACATAACCTCACAACCCAACACTCAAAGAAACCTTTCGGGCCAGAATAACACATATTCATCGGTAAGTTCGGCATAGCAAAAAGAAAAATGAGAAAAAGAAAGAAAACAAAGAAACATTATGCCGGCGCTACTAAGAAAAAGGCTAGACAAAGGAAACTAATATCCAAAAAGTCTAAGATTCCAAAAAGAGACCTTCTAAAAGAAAGCACTTTAGCTTCGAGAAAATATAAGAAAAACCCATCACACTCCCCTTCACAACTTCCTAAAAACCAAAAACCCGATTCCTTCTAAGATATCTTGAAAGATTAGTGTCGTTCTCATCCAAAGTGATGGAGATTTGATTCTTGATCAAGCCTATGACGAGAATGCTGCATGACTGGCTATCTGAATGATTGACACTAGCAAGTAGGAAACCCTAAACACTTGAGTGATCTGAGTGACCCACTGTAAGGATTGCCTAGTCATGATCACCATCTGAGTTGCTCGAAGAAGGTATCAAATTCTAAACTCTTAAGTTTCTCATGAAAAGATCTTTCATAACTGGAATATTTTATTCTCTGGAAATGGCATTCCTAAGAAAAATTGCAATTAGAATCCCTCTAAAAGGCTTTACGAATGAGTTTGCTTGAGGACAAGCAAAGTTCTAAGTGTGGGATACTTGATATCGCGTAAAAAGTCACGTTTTTACTATCGATATCTCTCTCATTCTGGAACGATTCTTGGCATTTGAACTCAAACAAAACTCAAATCAATGAGAATCTGCCAAGAAGCTCAAAATAAGGTTGCACGAGAAAAATCAAACAAAATAGACGTGAAACGAAGATTCCACACACGTTTGAAGATTCAAGACCTCAAAACAAGATTTAAAGACAAAAGAGCCCATCAACAACATCCATCTTGTCCAAGATGTTCGTTTTTAAAATACGAGTCTAATAAAGAAGAATCAACAAAAACGGATAAAGAATGAAGATTATACGCCCGCCGGAAGATTCAAATGATTCGTACGCAATATCTGGAGATAGGAAACTCATCTCGAGGATTTTTTTATATCAAAATATTCGTTTTAAATTACGCATCCAGCGCAAAAAGAATCGACGCAAACGGACACATAGCAAAGAAAATACGTACAAACTAAGAAACGGTACAAAAGACGGCGAACCGGGGCGGGGGTAGGCCAGCCGCCACCTGCCACCCGTCCCATTTCCGCTTTTTGGTCCTTTTGCGTACCCGGTGCCACACCTTTACGCGATTGTACGTACCCGGTGCCACACCTTTACGCGAAAGTACATACCTGGTGCACCACCTTTTCCACCTTTTTCTAATGTGCTCCCCAAGATGCTAACGTGAGCCGGATTTTACCTATAAATAGGAGGGCTTTGGTTCATTTGAAACACACTCTTTCAACACAACTTACAAATCTTACACACTTTTTTTAGAAAATCTCTTGTATTCTTTAGTCTTTCTCATTCTAGGATTATTGTAATTAATCTACGGATTAATATAGAAGCTAGGGTGAACGCTAGGGATTCGGAGATCAATCTTTGTACGTGCAAAAGAGTTGTCAATCATAATAATACACTGCTACGTATTTATTTCTGGGTGATATCTAAACTTTTATTTTACTTGTCTCATTTCATATTTTAATATGTATTATTGCCTGGTATGTGATTTATTTGTTGCCATGAATTGCGAGTTGTTTATTATTGTGATTGTTGATGACGTAGATAATTATAAGTAAGGATGTCATTATATAAGTAGTGTACGACAATCATAACGTGATATGACGGCCCCTATTCAACTGTTTACTTGGTATAGTGCTGGAAATGCTTTTAAGCAAAGTACAAACGTATGGAAGCCGGTAAACGACCGAAGGTAGTTGTATCACTGGAATCAGCTCTGGTTTAACAGTTGGAATTCCGAAGGGATAATACAACTTCATAACTAACTGGTATATCCTACGAGAGTCAACGCACTGTAAAATAATATTCGTAGAAAACGTTCAGATAAAATAGGAGTTAGTAACCCTTGTACTGTTAGGACTTTATGAACTTAGGTTTAATTTATGGAGTACCCTTTCCGGTTATCCACATAACTGCAACCTAGTAATTAGGACCTAATCAACCTTAATTATGGTAAGTAGTTATCTGTGCCCATGACATGCAATAAGTAAGACACAGTGAAACCACCCGTTATACATATTAGGTTTACATTTCTGTACTGCTTTACATTTAATTAGTTAGAGTGTCACTTTCACTGTCAATTACTCTTGACTGCATGTTGGACGTAAGAAACCGTGGAACTACTATGTAAAGTACACTGTATATTACTGAAAGGCATGGTCCGCATATGAAACGTGTTTTAATAAACTACGAATAAACCGGGGATGTATAACTGATTAAAAATGAGAAACTTAAGTCATAAGTCGAAGTAAATAGAACTTAAATGATTAACAACAAGACTTATGAATAAGAGTAAAGTCCTAGTGACCTAGAATCCTTAAAACACTAAGTCTTACACAATCGGCGGTCTAAACATACAAAGTTATTAATTTATATGCTAATAGAGTAGTAAACTATCTTAGGAGTTAAGAAAGGACGGACCTATGAGACGATACGCTACTGATTCATGCACCTCGGTATAAACCAAAATAGGTTGCTTATCTTTCAACTAGATAAGTATTGGAAGTTTGCGTATTGCTCCGATCAGAATCACGATAACCTAGTTCCTAGTGACATGCCAATGGAAAATTGAGTTGGTAGGGTTCTAGAGTTTACACCTAGTAGTTTAGTTGCCATATTAAGTATCAGCCCTATTTGTTCTGTCATCCTGAGATGTTAATTATCGAAATCTCAGCAATCACATCTCTATCGTTATCTGCTTTCCTGTACTTTAATTTCCTGCAATTTACTTTCCTGCATTTTAATTACTTGTCTTTGGTTTAAAACCCACCAAGCCTACCTACTTTGTTCCATCCTAAATACTTCCCTACCAAAAGTGCTAACTTTAATCACCACACGTTTGGATTCATAGAACGATCTTAGGTTATACTTACCGCTTACTAACTAGAGTAGGTAGTACATATAATTTAAGTCCCGCTAAATATAAAATTTAAAACTCGCTGCTTACGCCCGCATCATCATCAGAAATCACAATGACCGGTTGCAGGTGCAACAGCCACCACCACCGTTATCGTCGTTGTAACCGGAGAAAAGAAGAGGATAAAACGACGGTGCCTTTTGTGGCTTGAGAGTTAATATGCAAACTACCACCTTGGTGAACCGGCTTCCACCGGACATTACCAACCATGATCGTTTCTCCATATCCTCCCACCACTCCACCGCTACCTCCGTTGCTCCATCGCTACCATCGTCGCTCTACCGCCAAAACCGCCGCTCCACCGTCACAACCATTTAGCGCCACCACCACCGCTATATAGATCTGAATCTTGAACTCGTAGATCAAGATCTAAAAAGTAGATCTGAAAAGTTGATCTACTTAATAGATCTAGATCTACTTTTAAAATCAGAAAAAAGCAATTGCGTCGTACATTTTTTTACTACATCTTACATTAATGCATCTTACATTTTTTTACTGCATCGTACTTTTTAGATCTATAAAAAAAACTATGATTACTATTACTGCATCTTATGTATATTTTAGCATTTTGATGTATTTGTAAATCTTTGATTTTATTCTTGAATTTAAAAAAAGAGTATTACTTTGTCTAAAACATCTTGTATATTTGTCACTGCATCTTTATATATTTGTTACTGCATCATGTATTTTTTTGTTACTATATCTTTTGTATTTTTGTTACTGCATCTTGTATATTTATTGTTGCATCTTACGTTCTTTTATTTATTTTTTACTGAATCATGCATATTAAATAGTTTTATGGTTGAACAATATTTTTTTAAATTTTTTGGGTATCCAATTATCCATAACTTAGTCAAAATTGCAAAATTTGATTGCATGCGGGTCCTGACGGAATGGTGTCAACGGCATCAGTTGACACCATTCGGAAGCGTATGTCCATAAAGTATAAAAATTAGATATTCGAAATCAACATCTTTTTCGCTTCGATTAGAGATCTCACAAGCTATACTTTAGATGAATTTTTCTTTCTTTCCTTTTGCCGAGTTTTACAATATAATCACATATGATTTATGATAAAAAGTTAAAAAATTTCACGGTTATTTATCAATGATATATGTTAATTAACACGTGATTATAGCTATATATTCATATACATTAATAATTATAAATAGAATTCTAAAAATTGCATTTGTTTTCATTAAAAATTGTATGTGATTGTTAGTTCCACATTTAATCACATGTGATTTGTTATATAATCACATATGTTTTCAATATAATCACATATCATTTTTATTTAAAAATTGATATTTGATGAGCAATTTACCAATATATGATAATTCATGAGTGATTTCAACTTGATTTTTTACTTGATTATATAATTATACTCAATGATTAAAAATTTGTATTTGATTACTCTTTAATCACATATGATTGATACTTTGATGTTCAATCGCATTTGATTACAACTTAGTTTTCATGTTTATATCTTTCAGAATGATCAATGATTTGGATTTAAAGTTTAGTTGGAGATATAAACGTCACCTTACAAATTTATAAAACCCAATAAAAATGAAAAAATAATTTTGTCGAAAGTATAGCTTGTGAGATCTATGATCGAAGAGAAAAAGACGTTGATTCAGAATATGTAATTTTTATAATTTTAGACATATAATTTGTAAGGTATTTAGTTTTAAAATAAAAGAAAGTGAAATGTGTTTTTGAAATGAAGCAATCCAATTGCATCCGTTCATCATTTGTTGCCATTATTTTAAAAAATCATAACATTAGTACTTTTCAAGTGAGTGCCTGCGTGTAACTAATTTAATTAAAGAATCTTATTTTAAATATATATAATATAGGAAACATGTAAGAACTCGTTAAAAATTTGATTAGCAAATATAATTAAGTGATTTTATCCGATTACCTAAAATTTAAGAATGATTGTGTCATAAATAATGATTATCAATATAATACGATTGATTCAACTGAAAGTTATCTAAACTTGAGTTTTCATTAAATAATTCAATTTCTCTTTATCTACTATAAAAGACTAAAAGAGCATATCACTAGTTTTGGAGAGGTTTAAAGAGCTCAAAATCTAAACCATTCATTTTGAAAATCAATGGTTCAAATCTGATCAGTGTATTTATTATTAAAACCTTAAACTTCATTGATCAAAAATATAAATATAAAGTTTCACCAACAACTCTTTCACATTTTTTATCTTTTACTTTTAACCTCTATACTTTTTCCCTCCCTTTTATTTATTCCTCCCCACCCCCACCACCACCTACCGCCGCTAACATCCATCTCCGGCCGCGGCGGCCATTGCCAAATTCAAGCGACCGGAATTATTATTTTTATTTTTCAAAAAAAAAAGTTTATTGAAACTTTTTTTTCCGTGTTATCTTCAATTCTTTTTACATATTATCATTTTATACTGTATTTTGTATCATACACATCTTCCTTTTGTACTGCATTTTGATGTTTTAACTGCATTTTATATATACAACTCGATCTAATATATATTGCTTTTTTTACTGCATTTTTGGTTATAAATATCTATTTTATACTGCATTTTGTTAAAATTATACCGCATATTATTACATTTACTACATTTTGCATATATTTCACTTATTACATATTGTTTAGTTTTTACTGCATTTTGTATTACATAAATTATCCATTTTACTACATTTTCTATAAAACTATAATACGTGTTGTTGTTTTTACCGCATTTTACATATACTTCATTTAGTACATATAGTTCGTTTTTATTACTGCATTTTATATTATACATAATCTATTTGTACTGCATTTTACATTTATTTTTATTTTTTTACTGCATTTTATATTATACATTTTAACTATTTTTGTATAAAAAGATTGTACATATTGTTGTTTTTTACATAGGACATAATCTATTTTTTGTATAAAAAGATTGTACATATTGTTTATACATAATCTGGTTTTTACTGCATTTTGCATATATTTTACATAGGACATATTGTTCTCTTTTTACTGGATTTTATATTATACATAATCTATTTGTACTGCATTTTAGTATTTTTACTGCATTTTGCATATATTTCATTTATTACATCCTGTTTGTTTTTTACTGCATTTTATATAACACATAATATATTTGTAATGCATTTTGTTACTTTTACTGCATTTTGTATATATTTCATTTATTACATAGTGTTTTTTTACTGCATTTTATATTATACATATTATCTATTTGTACTGCATTTTGTATAAATGTATATTATATATTATTATTTTTACTGCATTTTGTACATATTGTTCATTTTTAATGCATTTTATATTATATATATTATCCACTTTTACTGCATTTTGCTGACATCGTATATAAAACATGTTGTAAAATATATATACAAGTTGCAATTAAAAAATAATAGTATATACAAAATGCAGTGAAAAAGGCATACATATATCTAAAAAAGAATGATGTAGTAATAATTATATAAAATGTGATAAAAACAAACAATATGCATTATAATTTGATACAAAATGCAGTAGAAAAAGAATAGTATGTGATACAAAATGCTCTATTAAAAGAATAATATATCAAAAATATATGCACAATTATGTGCTATGATTTTATTCAACATGTAGTAGAAAAAGGATACTATATATAATATAAAATATTTTGGAGAAAAAATGTGAAAAAGAAAATTTGGGGGGAAATTTTGAAAAAAAAAATTTGTAAAATTCTTTTTTTTGATAAAAAAATTCTGGCAACCAAAATCCGACGGCGACAGAAGGCGGTTAGTGGCGGGGCAGGTGGTGGTGGAAGGTGGGGGCGAGTGGTGGTAAGGGAGAAGTTGTTTTAATAAACGGGAGAAAGGAAAATGTAAAATATATGAGGTGGAGGAGCTAAAATGAAAGTTTGAGAAAAGACACTTGTCATATATTTTAAGTAGCTCATCCATAGCTCTCCATAGTTTTGTAAAATTGATGTGTTCTTAAGAACCTTACTCTTTATTTAATATTAATATAAAATAATACCCCGAATTGAAAATTATATATTCACCAAGATGATGAATAGTGAATACTATTAAATGAATAGTACATTTATTATTATTTTTTTATTATATTTTTATTAATATAATATTTAGTTTAGATAACTTAACTTAATAACTTTATTATGATATAATTCATGTAAATAGCCATCTACTTGTATGTTTTGTAAATTTCATATATTATATCTTACATAAACTTTTAAACACCCGAATAATCAACGTGATGTCTTTTAATTTAATTGATTAACTCGAAATAACAAAAAAGATACAGTTTAAATTTATTTTATTTAACGCTAACAGTGACATTAATGTTTGATAATTATTTATAGTTTTTATAATAGAATAGCAACCATGTTGATCGTGAGATTGATGGTAGAGAGCAAATTTATAAATAGTGTTAGCTCCATATTTGAAGAATTAGTTTAACGTTTAATAATGAATATATAGTACATGACCAATAAAATTTTTACCCTATTGCTTTCTCTTTTTATTTTCTTAATTTTAAGTTTATAACATATAACTCACTTCTCATCTATTTCTCTTCAATTCATTTATTTTATTTGTTTTAATATGCATCACTCTAAAATGCGATTAATCTATTAGCGTATAGTACGATATATATATATATATATATATATATATATAAAGCATAGTAATAACTTATTTATAATTAGTAAAAGGTTCTGTAAAATGAGTTGATTATGAGTATATAGGTTTTCTGTGTATGTTAGGAAAGAATAGAGAGAACTGAGTATTGGTAAAAATGGTTAATAATCATTTTTATGTGGATATGGTATAAAATTTATATAGATTAAACTCCTTATATTAAAATCGTAAACAATTTTAATACAATTTTGTGATCAATGAATAAAACCTATATACATCTAATTCTAAGGTAAAGACAGTTTACATTATAAGTACATTTATTGCCTCTTTATTGTCTTGACAAATAAAATAATTGACCAATGAACATCAAATTTAAAAGTTTATGCCCATACAAACCTCCTTAAGCCATTCAAATATTCGAATTTGACTACATACGCAACACTTAATTATAAGTTACATATATATCAAACTATTTCATAAAATATTATTAAAAAAATCATTCCGCCGCAACGCGCGGGTTAAAAACTACTTGTTTTATATAATAATAACACAAATAGCTCATGTGTACAAAAAAAATAGTTAAAATTGGGCTTCATAGCCTGGTCCATTTTCCCATAGGTCTTACTTAACTACGAGTTCTTAGAATAAGTCCACTGGTAGTCTGGTACTAGCAATTCTAGTGGCCCAATAGCATCTCCACCAGAAATGCATGTAGAAAGAAGCCAATTGATCCAACACAAGATAAGTAACCGATAAGTAAGAATTCAAGTACAAAAAATGAAACAATACTCCCTCTTTGCAAATGACTCAATTTGGAATTGAAGGAACAAGTCCAATGAAGGTTTTCCCTTTTACAGTGATTAAAAAACACTGTACCTCTTTCTAATCAACATAAATTACAAAGGGTAATCCTTCCTAAAACCCTACATCATTCTGTTAATTAAATCAGAAACAACAGTTATCGACTTTAATCTCTCAACGTGTTAACGTTACATTCCCTAACATCAAATTCTTTTTACCCTTCATGGATATGCTTCCTCACGGAATGACCGGTTTTCCTTTTATGCCGGCTAAAATCAGACACGAACCTGAACGTTTGACCACACCCATCCTCAGTGCAAACATAAGGTCGAGCCCCTGTGTGCACCCTAATATGCTCAGTTCGAGCCCATGCCCACTTGAACGTCATCTTACACCCTTTCCACGGACATTGAAGTGGGCGGTCGTCCATGTGTACACGCCTGTGCTGCACAAGATACTTGTGCGAAAAGAATTTCTTTCCACATCCTTTTACTGGACAAATATTCTTTTTGTGAATCATAAGTTCTTGCTTACTTTCAAAACTCATGTTACACCCCTCCATATCACAACCGAATTCACCTTCTTCTTCACTTACTTTAACAGCAGAAACCTTCTTTGCTTTCCTGAAGTCTTTATGCTTCCTCAATTTCGGTTTCGGTTCAATCACTTCTCCAAATTCTTTGGACGGTGGTTTTATAGTTCTTTTTCTTAACCGGGAGCTGGGCCCACCACCACCAGACTCACCCTCAGAATCCTCAAATTGTCTTGCTTTATTTCTAAGGTTTGTCCTTGGCTGCCTTCTGAAACCACCACTTAACGATGTATCTGCCGCCTGTGGCGGCAACAGTGATGGTGATTGTGGTGACGACGGCTCTACTTTCGGAAGCTTGGTCCGTACACTCACTCGCCTACATTCTTTCGTGTTCTTCCTTTTCCTTACATTCTTATTAACGGCCACTTGGGTGTTTGCAGATCGTCTTTCTTGTTTAACATTCGACAAGACCGAAACACCAGTGTCATCTTGTTCTTCATCGTCCCGTACTACTAACAACGGATGAGCCTGATTCGACATCCATACCTTCCCGCACCATTTTCCCGCCACAATAATCTTTTTCTGCCTACCCGATAGCTTAGGTTTTATAGGGTTGCTGGATGGAGAGATATATCCAAATGCATTGTAAATAACTAAATTGTACGGCAATTGTTTGCTGTAAAGAGGAGAGCGGCTAAGGCTAGCACTATAGAAGAGATTAATTCCTAATTTTACAGCCCAGTCCCTATTGCCATGGATTGCTTCTTCACTATCCAGAGCAGATTGTATCCACTTTTTATCGTTTGCGTTACTTGGTCTAAATTCAAGGTCAGTCCAGCTATCACCGGTTCCCAATTCTTTTGCCATTAATTTTGCTTCAGAATCCAAACAAGGATAATCTGCAAGTGGTGTAAAATTTGGCAATATAAGAAAATCTTGATTGTTTTATATGCTAAAGGTAAAGGAACTGCATATACATATTAGAGCTGACAATATGGGCAAGCCAAGGGGTGGAATTTGTACCCTTTTCTCTGGAACTTCGTAACTATCCTAATGTGTTAGATATGATCATAGATGAACTATATAAGCGGAACAAAATCTAGCTTTATAAATAATAAAGTGATTTAGGAAGTTTTATGCATTTGAATACACTTTGAAGTTTAATGCATTTGAATACCCTTTAAGAGTTTTATAATTATCCATTTTAGTAATGTAAAACATAACCCATATCAGCCCATATATAAGTAAATGGGTTGACATTGCCACCTCTACATAAATTGATGGTTTTGCCAACGTGAAAGAAGTCATAGAAGCACATTTGTTGGACTCATATGAAAGAGCACGGATAAGCATAGTCACATTATTATATACGAGATGAGTTACAATGACTAGTCAGTGATTAATTACAATATGTTCCAAAATCAGCTGTTAATGTTGACTATTTCAAGCCTTTTGGTGCTTTGTAGGAATTAAAATCAATTAGCGTACACTTAAACCTAAGTTGCAATCAAAGGTGGCAATTTCCCACCGTTTACTTATGAAAAGGCTGATTAAGGTTGTGGTTTTATCTGGAACGAGTAATACAAAGTTAAAAATAAAATGCTATCAAACAAATTTATACATCGTTCGAAGTATATTTTTGATGCATATAACCACCTAAATCATTTTACTCAAAGATTAGGTAATGCCTTGTATTATTACAATGCATTTTAAAATGGAGGCATATAAGTGTTCAACCCAAACCACTCCATTCTGAAAGAAGATGCATATCAACCCAAACCTGTTTTAACTTGTTCTTCAAACTGCCCATTTAGCCACCCATGGTATCTCTTAGCAATTCTGTATGTTTAAAGCAAAAAACATTGGTAGATAGGACTTAAGAAGTGTGTTTTATGACTTCTACCAAATTACGTGTATGCTCTTTCCCCTTTTTTTCTTCCCTAAACCATTAGGTATCTATTTACATTTCTATTCCGAGTGATTAGCATTAAAAAGACCATTGCACTTAACACTTTGTTTTCAAGGAACTAACTATAAGAAGAAAAAAATAAACGTTCAGCTTTGCAAAATGGAAAAAGAAAATACCTTGGTGACAAAGTAGCAGTACATGAACACCACCGACCGCACGGAGTCGTTGTTCTACTTCTAATGCATGCTGAAGACAGAAAATATGCTTTCTCGAAGAGTCTTCATCACATGTTGTGTCTGTTGCTGTCTTCTCATCCTCAGCTGCATCTAGTAAAGGGTTTAATTCAGCATGAGACGACTCTATCTCATACACAAACTTGCTCTTTGAACAATTCGAATCCTTTATATTTATGTTTTTTTCGAATTCGGTAGAAAATTCAATAGTTTGATCATCCGTACACTTCATATCATCATGAGCACCATCATGATCCTCGAAACTTTTGTCGATGTTTTCATCGACGTGATCATCATCAGAATCTGAAGAATCACCACCATAAGCTTGAGCCAAGAGGCCGAGGGAAGAATTGACTTTTTGTGGTGCAGTGGGTGAAGTTACGCTCATATTATCTACAGGATGCATTCGGTCACTAGATTTAACAGGGACATCGAACAAGCCATCACGACTGCTTTTAGCCATTTTCCCTGCATCATACGAACAAAGGAGGTTTAATAACAGCCAGTATTGTCGAAAGTTTCATACTTGGTAGTAAACTATACTGACTTTCATCCAAACAGAGTTTGTTATTGACTTTGAAAAGTCAAATTGGTAGCTCTTCAATTTGGACTCGTGAATGTACTTCTTGAAAAATATGATACAAACATAAACTCGTTAAATACTTATAGTACATCTTAGAAAATGGATAAAGAGAGTTTTTGTGGGTCTATATTTCTCACACCTCAACTAAACCCCCGAACCCCCCACCCCCAAAAATCAAGTCCATTTTAACATGTAATAGAAGTGCCTCGTTAATAAGTGGACCAATTTTAACCTGTTACTCAACTGACCCAACCCGCTAATCTTTACAGTTTACACCTCTGCAAATGACTCCTGTAGAATGACACATTCATACTTCAGATGCTTCAAAATGTATTCTGGAAATGGCAGCAAAGATAATTTTACAAATTTCTAACAGTGTACCTGATGAGGATTTAGGATCCACGGCACTTGCACCTTCATTAGAAGTAAATAAACTGGTGGCAGAAACTAGATCGCTAATGCCATCACAATCAGCTGACATAAGGTAATTCCCGGCTGCTTCTGTTGGTCTAATAATTGCAACACATGCATAACACAAAATCCCACAAGTGACGCACGAAAATATACCAGGATCCGCCTTTTTATCATGTTCACCACCTTTATATGAAGCATCTTCCCCACCAATCAATGAAATCCCATTATTGCTACTACAAAATGAAGAATATTTTCTTATCGGCCTCTTTTCTTGAATGACATCGTCATCAGAATCTGAACTACGTGTGGACTTTAATAAGTCAGTTTGAGTGTTTAAACCGAAGGGAATCCGTCTGTCTAGAAATTCTTCAGGAAGAACTACAATTGAAGATCCTTTTCCAAGAATATGAAAAAGATGATTGTTTTGCATTATGTCTTGCACAAAAAATCTTTTCACCAATGCTTCTCCCTCAACTTTCAACTTATCTTTTAACCGGGAACTCCGAGGTCCAGGTTTGATGCTTGTTGGTTCACTGTAGAGCCATGAGTAAAACGGATTTCATGAGCTTTTATATGAGGTGGCAGATGCGCAGGTTGACTATAGGGTCAAAACAGGTTCAAGCTGGAATTGGCCATTATTTAGTATAAACCAAAGTGTGTCGGGTCAGGTTGATCTGCTAACACTTTCTTATTTTTTTTTTATTTTTCAATAAGTAACATATGAGTTAAGTATAGTTACCAACACAACATGATTATATTAAATCAATATCTACAAACAGAGTACATAGGAGGTTGTATGTTTTATCTATTATGAGCATAACCTATATCCAGCTTGGCCTATTTAGCTGAAGTCCTAATTTGACCTGATTGAAACAAAAACATAACTTACATCCATCCATATATTGTATTACATGGGTCAAAACTGCTACCTCTAGCTTTTATTTTAACTTTTTCATGGTGCAATTAGTTATCCATAACGGGAACAGACCTCGAAGATATTGATATTGCCAAATCATATAGCAGCTGGGAGTGAGACACCATGGGAGCGCAATTAATGGACGCCCTACGAACTGCAGCATCTCGTGCAACTGTCAACCAGCCAGGTGTTGCAATGTTAGCTGCCTCCCCACAGTTGAATCCTGTTAAGACAACAAAAGAACAACGTATACTTACAATTTGCACCAACAGCAATCAACAATAATAGATCGTTTGGTATGGTCAACAATACAACTGAATTATTAGGGGTAAGGAGAACTTATTAAATGTTACCATGACTGAACCCCGAGTGATAAGCTCTAGGAAAAGTGACAACAAACTCTCCAGCATTCTGCACCAATCTAGTTGATAAAAATGGTTAATTAGCTTTAATGATATATACATGCAACAACTTACTTAGAACTTGAGAGTTCTAATGTTACCAAAATTGATTGTAATAGACTAATACTGCATAATCTTGTAGAATTGGATATAAATAATATACAAATCAAAACAACCCTTGGATAGGCTCACCTGCAGCAAGGAACCCCTGCCTTAAGTAATACTTCTGGGGATATAATCGTGGTCTTCTCACCAAGAGTACCAAAAGTCACTAAAAAACACAGCATTAGTTATTAAAATCCCCTCTGAAATGCAGTACAACTATACAATACATTCAAGTATACTTTCACACCCGTAACCCAGAATTATGACCCTGCCGAATAATTTTGGGATGAACCTCAACGCTTTCAAGACTTATACTTTTTCACAATCTTATATCCATGAGACAAGTTGTTACACATAAGTAATCAGTTACCAGATAAAATATAATTTTTACTTCATATGCACAATGAATCTATGACTTATGAATACTCAAAATGCGTATCAGGCTATGATAACTTAGCATAATTTCAAATTGAAACAGAGCATGCATTTAATGCAACAGGAAACATCACAACTCACCAATAGGATTAATCTCACCACCATAACCATGGGCTCGAATAACATCTTCAAACGCAACTGCAGCATCTTTAGGAACACCATACCAAGTCTTACCAGCACCCATATGCATATAATTTAAGCTATGAAAATCATGATCTTCAACATGCCACGCAAACCAACTAAACAACATACTAATATAAACCATAGGTGAAGTAACACCAGGTATTTCCTCTTTCATAAACTTCAATAACGATCCTTTCGACCTCGAAACCCCTCTCATATTCCACTCAGTTTCCCCTACAGTCACCCCTTCCCCAATTTCCTTTTTCCCTGATTTCTTCCCCTGCACACCACCCGTTCGATCAAATGCCGAACCCGGCATATCATTTGCATACTCAACCGATATCGGTTTATCCACCTGTGCTTTCCAGTAAAGTGTCTCGACTTCCAACGCACTTAACCCTAACCCTCCCTTCTTCGAATTCGCCCGTTTTCGCAAGTAACTGTTTTCAAAGTTTTTGGCTTTTGCTTCAAATTGTGAAACAGTGTAGACCTCACCGCTTTGCCAGACCGGTTTCTGAACCGGACGGTGATGCTTACGAGGACAAAACCCGATCTGTTGCTGTCTAGTAGTGAATGTAGGTGATGAATTAGGGT
Source organism: Pseudognaphalium luteoalbum (assembly GCA_963422505.1). Classification (NCBI taxonomy): domain Eukaryota; kingdom Viridiplantae; phylum Streptophyta; class Magnoliopsida; order Asterales; family Asteraceae; genus Pseudognaphalium; species Pseudognaphalium luteoalbum. The sequence goes on from OY730194.1 coordinate 8,648,854, forward strand.
TTCGAGCTGATAATGAACTGTTTAAGTTAGCAATTACGGTTTTTTTGGGTGATGATGAAACAGGGGGAATGATTTTACAGATTCCATATTTTGAAGCTTCTTTTTCAATTTTATAAATATAAGAAATTGGATCTTGGAATTCAGTTAAGGTTGGGTGGTACTCTGGTGCAACTGGTAGTGATTTTAACCATGGAAATACTTCTTCACTCATTATTAAATTAAAAAATAAAAAAATTACTTACAGAGGAATTAGGGTTTGGTGGATCTGAAGAGGTTAATAGAGGTCCATGGTGAGCAGAGAGAGAAGGAAAGGATGTGAGATTCTTATTGTAATGAGATGAAAATATATTTTGCTCTGTTTTTTTGTTTTTCTTTAAATTAAAATCTTGTTGTTATTTATATAATATATGAATATATGATATGAAATTTGTATAGAATTGAATTTGGAAGTGAGTGTGTGCTCTGTTTTTTGGGTTTTGGGTTTTTTTAAGACAGGGGAAATAGTGAAAAACTAGGGGCAGGGGAAATGGGGGGTTTTGGGAAGATATGAAAAGTAGAAAAGATGCTTTTTATTAAATGCTTTAGGAGGAAAAAAAATGATAAGAGTATATGTATTTTACAGAGTTAGAGTAGAATTTTTTATGGCTGTGAGTCAAATTTTTATGACTCAAGTCAAAAATCTAAAAAATGAGGTTAGACCCCGGATTATAAATGCCTTTGTCAGTTAACAACTTCATTATCTGTATAATAATCTATTTTAAACTAGGTTTTTTTCGAAAAAGAAGTCAATAATTCTCGTTTTTGTATTTTGTGGTATCAAAATTTCTAAACTTTTTAAAATGAACAACTTATTTGAATATTATGATTAAAGGGTATATGGTTAAAATGTTCAGAATATTTGATACCCGAAAACACGCTAATGTCGGTGAATCGGTTAATATGGCATAGATCGGAGAATGGTTGAATGCTTCTTTGGGAAAAACGAGAATTATTGACTCATTAATTTTCCACAAATGTTTAAATATTCCGAACATTTTAGCCATATACCCTTTAATCATAATTTTCAAATAAGTTGTTTATTTTAAAAAGTTTAGAATTTTTGATACCCAAAACACAAAAATGAGAATTATTGACTCTTTTTTCGGCAAAAACCCCATTTTAAATTAGGTATTTATGTTGATAGTCCGTTAACGACTTCATTATCTATTCTCATATATTCTGCTTTTATTACAAACAAATACTTTATACAACATATAAATATATACTCGTATATTTATTGTAAAGTAGCAACTATTACAAACTGAGTCGAGTCGCGAGTTAAAAATCGATATTTCGAATCACAAGTTAACAACTATGATACTCTATGATTATTATTATTATTATTACTAATTTGTTCTCTAAACAAATTACTTCTTTCGACTTAAGCTTATCATCTATAGACAAAAGAAAAAAATACACAGTTAAATAAATATTATCATCACACTTTACTTTTTGATTAAATAACAAGTTTATCCTCAACTTTTTGCGCACATCGCCGATGTTATACGTATAAATTATAAATAATAAAATAAATTTAGTTAATTTTATTTATCTATTTTTACAAGTGGAAAATTTAAATATGCATTCAAAAGGAAAAGATGTCTAAAATAGAGACAGAGAGAGTATTTTACAAGGTTAGATAGGTATTTTTATGTTTTGGTATTATTACCAATTTTGGTCTTTTAACTACGAAGAATGAAGGATGAAGAATGAAGAATAATAGATTAGATGTAGACTACAAGTAGCATTTAAGTTAACTGATGCAAAAATGAAATGATATATTTTTACATTTTCAGATTAATTTAAAAAATTTCTATCTTATAGATAAGCATTATTGGTTGTAACTAATTTATGAATTATATATATGAGGTATGAATTTTCCATTTCGAGTATGAGACGTAACCTCTATATCTATCTATACTTTTTAATACATACTCGGGATCGGAATATAAAAAAGATTGCACTCTTCATTATTAAGAAAATTTTGGTACTAACTTCTAAGATTAAATATTTACTTCTAAAGATTGTATGTCTAATAATTCATTTTCATTTATAAATTAACCTTTTTTTTCATCCCTAAACCTCGTTAATTCAACACTATTAGACAAGTTAAACGAGCATCTACCATCACCAATGATTTATCATGCTTAAATAATTGAAAAGGAAAATGGAAACTCGACATAATGATATCAATATTCATCACTGATTAGTTTTGTTTTGCATTGCATTGCCAGGGCATTTTACCAGATTTTTTATAAATAGTGTTTGCTATGGATAAGTCTAGATCACATAACAATGACAAAGATATTAAATGTTAAGGTTAAACTATAGTAAAAATGTATGTAAATCTCAAGGCCCTCATCACAATGATTTTTATGATGTGAAATTTATTAAACGAATTGGAATTTGACGCATCGAACAATAAAAATGTGTGAATTTGAGATACTACCAAACTATAAAGGGTTGTTCTACAAAATCAAAGAAGTTAGTCAGGAGGAACCCAAGTCAACGAAGATGTGCATGTTGGGTGCAAACTCAATCCCACATTGAAAAGTAAAAGAAAGTTATGTCTGCATATAAGCGCATGTGCTAATCTCTCTATCACCCAATTGGTTTTAGAGTGGAACCTCAGTGGGCTTATATGTTGGACATGTTGTTGGGCTAAGGGTATCGACGGGTTGGGTTGGTGCTCGTACAACATCGTAATTCAAAGTCAAGTAAATTCAAGTGTATTAGTTACTTATATTCTCTTTCATATCTGAAACCTTCTTTACATTGGAAAGTCATACATATAGCAGGAATGTTATATGTATTTACTATTATATGAATAGTGCATATCAGTTTTTTTATTATTTCCTTTTTTTAAGTGAAAAGGTTGTTAATATAATATATATTTTTTGAATTTATATTCTTGCTTTAGTTGAATTGTATATTTAGCTTACTTTGTTGTATATATTATAACACAAAATTTTAGTAGTGTATAAACCGTCGCCATTCGACTTAACTGGGTAAAATGTAATGATTTAATTAGCAATAAAATTTATATACTCAAACAAAAAATGTAATAAATGTTTGATGTGCACGATTAAAAATGAAAAGTTAAAAATGATCAATAAAATTTATTGTCAACCATAATTAAGTATAATGAATTAGTAACGACTAGATATCCATAATTGGATAACTTTATATTAACTAGGAATGGTAATAAGTTACGAATAGTTATTTTTTTTCTTTTTGTTGTAAAGTTAGCTATAAAATTTGAGTGTGTTATTTTGTCATTCGAAAATAAAAAACATAGATTACTATATTTTATTTGTGATTTTATATTGTATTTTTGGTAAATTGTATGTGGTTTTACCTAAATAAACTTTCAAACACCCGTTTGATCAATTTGAAAGTGACCAACATATATGGTTATGGATAAAAACTACATACAATGTTGTTGATGAATAAATTCAAATATAGGTATATATATTTTAATATGTTATTTTTTATATTCAACATGTGCGTATAATATATTCATCGAATATTATAATTTTTTTCCGCTCCGCCGCAACGCGCGGGTTAAAACAGCTCGTTGAAGTCTCCTACATTTAGCAGGATTGCTAAATGGGGATACTGTTAAATGAATAGTAGTGGTCCAATCAAGTTATGACAAGTGTTATTTTATTTTATTTTTTAGTCTACTAAAATTAAAGAGGATAAAAATTCAAAGAAATCTATCTCTCCCTCATTTGTAATCTGTCTCTCACAGTCTCACTTCTAATTCTTTCAAACTCCGAGTCTCTCACCCTTGTCCTCTGAAAGTATATCATCCATCTCGAGCAATCTCGCGCTTTGACTCCAACCGCGTCCTTCTACCCTCTCCCATTAAGTTTGTTTGTTTGTGTATAGTGTGTATGATTTTTCCTTGACATTCATATGCACATGTCTCTCTCCATCTCCTAAATTCGTGTGTATGTTTTGTGTGATGGGTGTGTGGATTTTTGTGTGGTGTTGGATCTGGAATACTAAATCAAAGGTGAAGGATGATTTTGACTGTTACCTTATACAAAGTAGTTTGATTTGATTATGTGTATGTGTGTGTGGGGTGTTGAATTTTGTACTTTTAGAATATGTTATAGTTGTGGTTGTTCATGATGTTGTGTTCTTGATAGACGGAGGGTGAATTTTAAAATATGAAGACGATCGAATGATGAAGATTGTTTAAATGACAAAATAACATAGTATATGTAAAAATAAATAACAATGATATCTTGATTCAAAAAATTCTTATAAAGTAACATAACATATGTATATATTAAATAATAATATTAGATTACGATTATATGAAAGTGTTTCTTTTATAGAAATCGATTATATGTTCTTTTGTAAATTGTGTCATCTTTTTGTTAGATGTAAACTAGTGATAAAATATTACTCCAACAGAAAAAAAAAAAAAAAAAGTATGATTTTGGGATAAAAGGGTAGATGTTGTGAAAGGGGGTTAATTGTGTCAGGTTATGTGGAAGGAGAGGCGTAGTATCGATATGGGTAAGGTTGTGTATTGTACTGGTGGTGTATTTGGTAATATATTTAAGCTACTAAAAAAAATTATTATTTTTATTTGTATATGGTATAAAAGTCATACAGATTAAACTGCTTATAATCATAAAAAAATTTAAGTAATTTTGTAATAAAAAATAAAACAATGACATATAATTCTAAAGTAAAGATCGTAAACATTTTAGGTACTTTTATTGACTTGCTATAAAGTAATTTATCGTTAAACATAAAGTTTACATTTATACATACTTCATTAAACCATTCGAATATCCGAATTTGATTAAACACGGTTCATTGATATTTAATCTGCATATATACCAAATTATCACATAAACAAATATAAATATTTTGATTCCGCCGCAACGCGCGGGTTAAAATCAGCTCGTTAAATACAATTCCAACTTTAAATCATCTTAAAAAATAGAATTAAGTCTAGGTAGCCCGGTATAACCAGACCAGAGGTTGCTGGTTGGGCTAAATGAAGTTGTATGACCATCTCATTAAGTTGACCCATCAAGTAGTTGAGCTCATTGGTTTTTATAAACATAGTTCTTTTAAGAAATTATAGGATTGAAAATGAATCATTGGGTTCAGCTGTACATTTTTGGCCCGGTTCATTAAAAACTTTGGGCCTGCTAGTCCAGGTTTATCTTCAAACACTTGTATAAGGCTATAATCAACTCCTTAAGTCCATAACAATCTTTTTGCCAACTAATAGTATGTTTCAAAAAAACTAGCTGTAGCTGTAAGTTCAAGCTGTAGGATGTAACTTTGTTGTTGTAGAATTGTTGGGCAAACTAACTGTAGTTGTAACTTTGAAGTATAAAATGACTTAAAAGGAGTTTATCATTTGAATTAAAAGCTACAGCTACTACACACCAGCTTTTCAATTTGGAGTTTTTCATTTAAATTAAAAGCTACAACTATTACACACCAAACAAAACTTTTATTATTTTTTGAGCTTTTATTTTTAAAATTAAAAGCTAAAGCTCCTAAAAACTCCTAAAAGCTCCTCACCAAACATACCCTAAATGTTATGTAATATATAAGCTTTTGATGGTAAAAATGAAAAACATTAAAAATGTGAGTAACGCGAGAATCACATAAATACGTGTTTGTTAATATGAACTTCACAATGTATGTGAGATGCTAATGAATATAATAGTAAAACCTTGAGAACTATATAAATTTGTGCTAAAAACGTATTTTAATTGATTTGTTCACATGTGAATGGTCTAAATCATTCACGATTCACGTTAGAACAAATTACAAATGTGGTTTTATAGGTATTTATAGATTTCTTAACATTTTTTGAAATCTTTGGAAGCTATATCTGTATTCACATATGTATGATGCTATATCACACGTGAACAAACATGTATTCTTGTTATATACATCAACAAAGAAATATAGTCTAAAAACTATAAGAAATGGATTCAAAAGAAAAGAAAGAAAAAGTGGTTGATTTGTGTGGTTATTTTTATTTTTATTTTTTTGGAACAAAATATATCAATCAAAAGAAAACATCTGACAAAAAGCTTGTAAAACATGTTCTACATCACAAAACTTTTTGATTAACCTTTTTTTAATAATAATAAGAAGAATTAAGAGGTGGACAAATATATTATAATTGCTTAAAACAAAATAAATTTTAAATATATAACATAAAGGAGATTACATCTCTGTAGATGATTGTATAAATGTTAACTGTTGATGGAGATAAAATTTCAGTTTCACTAGTCAAGACATTTATACAGCTTTATTTCAGAGATAATGTTCTCTAAAATAGAATGTTAAAAAATTTTAAGGATATGCCTGTATACTTGTATTTGAGGTGAATTTAAAATTTCAAGGTTGTTCTGTTTTTCAAGTTAATTTTTTTGTTAATTATAGCTAGCACATCAAGTTGATCACATAATTTAATTTTTGTTAATTCAGAAAATGTTGACTTACCTTTATTGTATTGTGGACTTCCTCACTTACCTTTTGTTTACCCCTTGACCACAACAATAGGGTGAAGGGTGGGGGGTTATACAGGCCATTCTGAAACTCACCCTTTTGTTCTTATGTGGTTGTTCTTTTAAGAGTACTTTTGTTGTTTATATACTTTATATTTTATATTTTATATTTTATATATATATATTTTGTTATATTTTTGCAGTGTTTGATCTTATAAAAAGATATATGGTAACTTATTTCACATAAGGATATTTGACAACCTGATAACCTAATAGATTTAAACTGTTGATGATAACCTCTTAATCAATTGATGTGTTAAGTGATTTATTAACTTTATACAGAGTATTTTAAATTTGATTGTCAAATAATCGGATAATTACTGATATAATTTAAAGAACCACAAAATATAACACATCATATGTAATGTTAATATAGAAATAGACATTTTTAAAAGGATAGATAATATGTGTAGCTAACAACACATAAATATGTACCTTTAATGTTTTTAAGGTATAAATGATTATTAAATATGTGTACGAAAAATTTTAGGGGCATCATTTGTAAAAGAAATTAATTGGTACAAAATGTAATTTGATCAACAATACGTCTTTGTTGAGAATTCATATGATTTTTATATTCCTTAAAAAAGTAATTTACATAGATTGACACATCACTTACCACCTCCGTAGGCTAAGATAAGTTCTTATCTATTCACAGGTATATACTCCAAAAATATCTTAAATTAGTACGAGTAAATTACATATATTTTGCAACTTGAGCTTTTTATTTAAAGTTACTTCAAAAATTTATTGTTTAAGAAAATAAGCCTCATTTTTATTGTGTTGTCAAATAATACTTAATAAGCCGGAGCTTATTAAAAATTAGAAATTCAAACCCTTAAAATTTTCAAAAAGCCCTCCGCCAAACACAACCATAATTTATGTGATGTGATGTAGTTCTCGAAAAATTATATAAATATGTGTTGAAGTTGTGGAACCAAAAACAAAAACAAACAAACAAACAATGGAGTAGTAGCTTGAAAAAGGAAAATAGAAGCATGCTCGGTTGGAGATCTAAACTTCAAAAAGCATATAACATGTTGATACAATCCGACATGAAATGATTTAATTGTGTTTCTTGGATCCCAATTACTTTTTCGTGTTATTAATTTAAAACGCAAATAATTCTTTATTAGGTAAGTCGTGTCATCATATTTACTACTAAATATTAATTTATCTACACTAAAATAATGTGACTTTCGTTTCAAGATTTACAACATATGTTTTATTCAGGTCACCGAATCAGTTTATAAATTCAGATTTACATATCATTTTTCGTATATATGATATTTTTCTTTTTCATCACAAGGAATAAAGAAGATGAAATGTGGCAAAAACATTATATTCCAACGAGAACAAACTTTTTAAAATATATATTTTTTACATGAATTTTTTTAACGAAGATGCTCTTAATTAATTCTTAACGTCCATTATGCAGTTTTGGAGCAAAAAATTTGAACCAGGGCGAACAAAATTTATTTTTATTACTTTTATAGTTTTGTGAGGACGTAAATTTGACGTAAATTTTAAGTTCTTTTTATGTAATTTAAAATTTTATAATGGACACTAATTACGCTGTTCTCACTCTATCTCCGCATTTACCATTACGACTGCTATGCTGTTTAATTAGTTGCAAGTTATGATTGGAAGGTGAGTATGATTTGTTGTTGACTTGGTAGGTAAACAAGATTGACTAGTGTAGGCTTATTCAAAAGCAAGCAGGCAAGCAAAGTGTGTGGAAATAACACACATAATAATCGCAGATTCCATGAAGCTAGAATCATTGCACTCGTACACCACCACCACACTACGTACCCCATGACGCCAACACTCTTGTTTTTTCATGGTCTACCATGAGTTCATGAACCCATGATATGATCTTTGTGGTTTTTTAATTTATGTGAATTATGAGTTGAAATTTATAAAATTAAAACACATATCAACTTTTTAAAAAAGTAATTACAAAGTACTACTCGTAGTAGAAAAGTAAAAACTTATAGGAGTATCAACTTTTCCCCCGGATTTTAAAATTTTAAAAATCTTAGATGAATCGAAAAGTTATAAAAGTTGCATAATGAATATCAACGTTTGCTTCTCTTTTTTGACGATTTTTTTTATGAGATTTACAAATTATAGAATATTGGTATCACGTGTAATAGTCATTGATATCGCATAAGATAGTTGTTCATACCAACCGAAAACGGGAGAAAAAAAAATTGAAAGTATATTTGTGAGATATCTAATCGAAGAGAAAAAAATGTTGACTTTAACAATGCAATCTTTATAATAATTCGAGTTATCATTTGTGTGTAAATGTGAGAAATAAATTTTGTGGCATGTTAATGTCGATGTACACGTGTGAACCTTACTCGTTTGATATACTCAGCTAATATATTAATATTAATGTATATATATGGAGGTGTGTAAACTATATTTTGTTTATAAAATTGTTAAAGTACTCCTTTGCCATTTTTTTCTTTATTATATTATAATCACCATTCTCCAAAGTCAAATAAATGATATGGAAATCTCTAACCTCACATTTTAATCCCACAATTGGTGAACTAGACGATTTTTTTTTATATACATGCTTTTTTTAATTATACAAGAAACCTAGGAGGTTTCAAACCATCCAGATAGTAGCTATTCCAATATTAAAAAATAACGGCCTCATTTGATATATATGTTTTATATACTCCGTATTATATATTAATTACATTGACTCACCGACTCATCTTAATTGTACACATTACTAATTTTATTATCTATATCTATACTACTTTATAATATATTTAGCACAAAATATTAACATGAGTAATAGTAAATGACTATATTACCCTTCACTTACTTAACAACTCTATCAAAGGATATCCCATGTGCCAACCGTTTCGTTTGATTTCATCAAATTAATGATAGGAATTAAAATTAGTCATATAAATATTACTGAGTCAAAAAAACATTTATGAAAATAGCACAAAAAAACCTATAAAATAGGATGATTATCAAATACAACCAAATAAACCGGCTAAAATGTAAAATTAATCTTTCTATTCTATATACACCTGCTCACGTTCACATATATATTTATTAAGATCAATAGTTTATATGATTATATTATATATAAGTATTAGCAACAAATATTACTTACAAATCTGCATAATAACATATAAGTTTAAGTGTTTAACTAAGAACATCCAAAATGCTATCTACTTCATCAGGGGCGGAGCTAGGAAATCTATATGGAGGAGGTAAAAATAAAATTTCAAAAACGTGTTGTTCCGGACACGCTAACCGGCTCATGCCGAACCACCCCAGGTTCAACACATGGGAGGTAAATTAATTTAAAATTAATTTGTGTTTATATATAGTTTTGAAGGGGCAAAATTTAAAATTATCATTAATACCTTAAAAAACTTAATTTTACGTAAGTTCGAAATTTTGTGGGAGCAGCTGCACCCACTCCTATTCTAGCTCCGCCTCTGAACTGCACAATGTCCATAACACCACTACGTCAGGCCACATTAGCTTTCTATAAACCTTTACTTTTTACTAGTATAAACTTACCAAACTACTCCTATGAACTTCACAAGTCCATAGCTAGGTTTTATTTACAATTTATTGTTTAATATCACAAAACTAACTATGCTACTTATTGTTTCATTCTATGTCTATGAGTAGGGACTTTGTGCATGGGTATAAACGTTGGCTATAAACTTTCAAATGGACATCTTAACATTATTCTGTGAACTAAATTATATAATTTTGCAATTCCTTTTTAAAATGATTTACATCCAAAGCATTGATCTTGATACACAAAGACTAAAATTAATATATAATCTATAATATATACAAAATAATGCCAACATGTACCACAATCATCTCTTCACACAAATAGATATTCTTATCTTACATAATATAAAGGGTGCCGCCACAATGTATGAGTATCCGGTTAATTTATGTCTAAAATGATTGTCCATTTGTAGAAATTAGATAGTAACAAATATTACTACAGTATTAAACTTTCAGACCATTATTTATTACTCTCAATAACTTATTTCATAAATATCATAACTCAAACTTGCCTTAAATATATCAATGAAAAACTAAAAATTTATCATCATACTATATGTCACAACTTTTTTCTCGGGGATTAATAATTGAAACGCATGTATATTATTTAGTTTTTGTTTAATGTGTGAATAAAGAACATATTTTACTGTTTATCTAATGTGCTGAAATGTTCTATACAAAAATACATTTAAATAACTCCCTAAAAGGTGGGATTATTTTATAATTTTTGTCAAATTACATAATAAGCTCTTCGTATCACTTATAGTGTTTACTTTGAAAATCACACAATCTAACGAATGTACAATCATTACAATGTTATCCAATAAGACATCATGTTTATATATTTATACATTAGCTTTTTTATCGATTATCATTCAAAATGAATTCTTATTTTAAGACGGATGGAGTATTCATAAACTTATAAATGAGTGCATAATTAAAAACTCTCATCAAAGCTACGTGTATGTAGGTAAATCATGTACTCGTATAAAGTTACGTCACCTACTCAAGATGTTGCTTCCATTTTTCTACATGCACGTTTAGTTAGATAAAAGGGAAATTAATAGAAAAATCATTTTTTTCACGTGTATAATTCATTTTGCCCTCCCCACAAAAAAGTTGTTGTTTTGTCCTACTCGGGCGTAAGTCGCAAGATGCGACTTGCGACCTGGCTACTGCGACCTGCGACCAAGGTGATGAACGAGTAAAAGACAATATAAACGAGCCCGTACCCATGAACAAAATCCGACCTCATGGCTTGCGACCCATTTATGTCGGACGCAAGATTGCAAGATTGTAAATGTGGGTAGTATTTAATATATTATATGTTTTATATTTAATTGACGTAGTGTTTCGTTTTTCGTTGACAACTTTTTATATACAATGTATAAAATAATTCCGAATATATATTCATGATGTGTGTAATTTTATCTACATCTCGATATAAATTTTATCGTCATATGTTATTTATTTAACGAAAGCATTTTTTAGTATCGAAATCAACTTTTTTTATACCAGAATATAGATAAAAATAAACTGATCATAGTAGTATATTTAGATTTATGTTGTATAACATATAAAGGTGGACTAATAAAATTTCTTATGTATGTTATATATATCAATAACATATTTTCTTATATGTTATTTTCTTACCTTTATATGTTATACATCATAAATCTATATATATAACTATGATCAGTATATTTTTATCTACATTCTGGTATAAAAAAAAGTTGATTTCGAGACTAAAAAATATTTTCGTTAAATACATAACATATGACGATAAAATTTATGTCGAGATGTAGATAAAATTACACTGATCATGAATATATATTCGGATTTATTTTATACATTGTATATAAAAAGTTATCAAAGAAAAACGAAACACTACATTAATTAAATATAAAACATATAATATAATATATTAAATTAAAAGTGGATGTGAAAACACATATATACAATCTTGCGTCCGACGTAAATGGGTCGCAAGCCTTGCGGCCGGATTTTGTTCACGGGTACGGGATTGTTTATATTGTCTTTACTCGTTCATCACCTTGGTCTCAGTAGCCAGGTCGCAAGTCGCATCTTGCGACTTGCGTCCGGGTAGGACAAAACGATAACTTTTTTGTGGGGAGGGCAAAATAGATTATACACGTGGAAAAAAGGGTTTTTCTATTAATTTCCCTAGATAAAACTCCTTCACCTTCATATGAAAACTAGAAAAAAATTAAACGCGTTCAATTTTTTTTTTTTCACAAAACTTTTTTAGGAAAAAGAAAATTTCTATTTTCCCTTTTATTACTAAAAATTTGAAAACTACTTTTTATGGTTTTCAAGTTTTCATCTCTTCTCTTTTTTGTAAAACGAAAGCTTCATCCCTCATATTTGAACACGTTTTCTAAGTTTTCATTGATACTTTAAAGAAGTAAAATACTTCACATTAACTGCAAAAACGGATCAAGAAAAATAAGGGAACTATTCCGTAATTAAAAACTCCCTAAATATTTTGTCTTAAAGGAAATGTTTATAAAAGTAGTTATTAGTCATTAGTCAGATACGATTTAATACGACGCCTTAAATATCTAGCTAGCTGCTTGATCATGCCATTCAATCACGGGCCCTTTTTCCCCCTCCACATGGAACCAACACAATAAACACATGATGTTTGACATTTTACGATCAAATGAAATTGATATTTACATTAATTTGTCATAGATCGAAGAATCACGATATATTTGTCGACAGTTGGCTATAATCGCAAAAATTTCACGTAAACAAAACTTGTAAAATGATATAAACTAATAGCTTACAGAGAGAGAACTAAAAAATGTGCATATGATAAACGATATTTACAAGTTTAATACATACGATAGAAGTTTTCAAAGTTCGACAATAGTAAATAATGTAAAGTATTTGGGTAAAAAACTTGTTAAATGATATTAACTTTTCTTAATGAGTGATGATTTATACACCACTTGTTTTTAATCATACACCACCAAACATGCTACAGGGTATTGTAATGTACAACAATATAAAGCACGATTGATAAAAAACGGTCAAAAATAGGTAGTGTATAAATCACTTCCCTTTCTTTATAAAAAATTGTGTGGTTCTAGACTTGTAGCGTTTCTTATTTTTTCCGAAATGACTAGTATTGCCTTTGCATGATTAAAAGGGACAAATATGTAACTTCAAATGAAAATAATTAACACCTAGAAAAATATCTAATAAAAATATCTTCCAAATCAAATAATGCAAATATGTGATTATCGACACTTTATTTCGCTTAATCGCTTGTACATAAAATTTGAGCCACATTTTATTTCAAGTCCAAGTTGGTCTACGTGTCAAGCAAGTTGTCATCCACCTGTAAAGAGATGAGAACGAGCTACAAAGTCATACGCCACGTGGATACCGATTACTACGGTTACACGTCAGCATTGAGTGTTCCCTCAAAGGCCAGTTATTCCAAACACGCCCTTCCATTTCCTGACGAGGCGCTTTATCCCAGGATCCTAAATTGCCACCTCAATCCTAATCCACAAGGGCATTTTTGGAATTTCACAATCATAATTGCGTGCCATCAATCGCTAATTTAGCTTAATTTATTAGAAACTTCTGATCACGAGTTAGAACTGGTCTTGAGTTTAGCTTAATTTATACGGAGTACTATGTTTTAATAGGTTAAAACATGACTCGATTGGCTAATTATAAACAAAATTTTATTGGTTGTGTTATTCAGGTTTGGTTAATTTGACTTCCAACATCCAAGAATCAAACAGATTATTTTACTTTAGAAAATTCTAACCTAAACATTATTATTCTTTCCAAATCGATTATTTTTCTATTTTATTATACTTTAAAAAATACTTCATTCATCCCAATAAAAATGTCAACTTTAGTTTTGTACATAGTTTTCAAATTTTTCACTAACTGTATAATTCTACAATCAAATAATAAATTTACCCAATAAATTTCTTTTGATTAATTGAAATATGAAAGCAGACATTTATTTGATCCAACTTATATTAATAATGTGAACACTTTCGATGGAACGGTATAAACATAGTATTGATAATCCTGAGTGGCAAATTCGCACTTAATATTGACATTTTAATTAAAAGTTGGATGACAATATATGCTTTGAGTTGTAGTATTTCTCTTTTAACATAAGAAAATGTAAAATTAGCATGTGATAATTTTTTCACACGTATTAATGGGACATTGATACAAAATGGTCACGCCTCCCCTTTTAATTGGTCTTTTAAGCCAATGTTGCAAACCTTATTACATGTACACATCATAATAATTATTTTAGAAAAAACTCGTATTCGCACTTTATATTATATTATTAATTACTTAACTAATTAATTAATTGATTATACCGATTTACCGAGTATATCTCCAAATTGTGGGAACCCGAGCACGCGCGAGTAGGTGCGCGTGGGTCTGAAAACTAAATATAGTCGTGCAGCACACTCTTTGGAACACATCGCCTATAAATAGGGAAGAAAATGTGATGATCAAAAACACCACAGACTGATATATCCCGGCGAGCATAATATTTATATTTTCCGGCGAGTTGAACATACATATAAAATAATGTGTAGAAGTCCAATATCATCTCAAAATCACGAATCCGATCATGTTTCCTCCGAATCTGTTGAGATTATATACATTTTAACATCTCGTGGCCGTAAAATTCCGGCGCACGCTCAAATTCTGGTAAATAATTAATCAACTACTATCACAATCAAATTATCAAATAATCCGGCCTGAACTTTTTTCACAGAGTGCTGCAATTGAAAATTCTGATCACGAGTTACTTACTATCGATATCTGAAATTTCAGGCGAAAGCGTCTCCGGTGTTGGAAAGCATAATTTTCCGGCCGACGAAGCACCGGAGCAGCTCCGAGAACACAATTCCGATTGTCGGTGTTCCGTGTGATGCTGTTGAAGCGTTTGTTCAATTCCTGTATACGAACAGGTCAGTAACGAAATTATATAAGCACGAACGAACGATTATTTTAATTTAACAATTAAATTAAATATTCGGAACACTGAAAGGTTGTTACAACTGCCGCAGATGCGATGAGGAGGAAATGGAGAGTTTTGGAATTCATCTGTTGGCGTTGGCTCATGTTTATTTAGTACCGACGTTGAAGATGAAATGTACAAAGGCTTTGATCGGACGGCTGACGATAGAGAACGTGGTGGATGATCTACAGCTTGCTAGACTCTGCGATGCACCTGATCTTTACCTGAAATGTATGAAGCTGATATCTAACAGATTCAAGTCTGTTGAGGAGACTGAAGGATGGAAGTTTCTTCAGAATAATGATCCGTTTCTCGAACTCGAAATCCTCAAGTTCATCGATGAAACCGAAGCGGTATGTAAATCTTCTCCGTTATATTCGTATTCGTTGCGTTATCGAATTTGGAGTACTTGAAATACGTAAATGTGCTGAAAAAAGTTGTATTCGTGGACTGATGTATATATTCGTGATAAGGGTGTGTGAGTATTCGCCTTTCTTAAAAAATAATCAGGAAAAAATCGTTTAAATTTGGTTTTTAGAGAGAAAACGCAGTTCTAAAAACGTTAATCTTATTTTAAAAATGCAAACTAACGGTTACGAAATTAAATGTAAATGTGCAGAGGAGAAAGAGTACTAGGAAGCATTTGCAAGAACAAAGTTTATATTTCCAATTAAGTGAAGCAATGGAATGTTTAGAGCATATTTGTAGAGAAGGTTGTACAAGTGTAGGACCATATGATAAGGAACCTAGCAAGAAAAGAGCACCTTGTAGCAAGTTTTCTATATGTGAAGGTCTTCAACATTCGATTCGACATTTCGCAAAATGTAATAAGAGGGTGAAAGGTGGCTGTGTTCGGTGTAAACGTATGTGGCAGCTCTTTAAACTCCATTCCTCGATTTGTGACTTACCCGATTCGACTTGTAGAGTTCCCTTGTGCAGGTAAAATTCATTCCCAATTGCGTTTCGAAATACATTATATATCTTTGGAATGCCAGTAAATCTAAAAAGAGTAGAATTTGATAAAAGAAAATGTTAAGATCCAAATATGGGATTTTGCTGATTTTGATATGTAAAATTAATGTGTTTAGGCACTTCAAAACAAATGGGCAACAAATGAGAAACAAGAAGGAAGAAGAACAATGGGAATTACTAGTGAGAAAAGTGGTTGCAGCTAAAGCTATATCTTCCTTATCCTTACCAAAAAGGAAATTGGAACTACAACAAGAATCACCAAGATCATTTAGAGAAGCCATAAATTGTCATGTTAGTGTAGCATGTTAGAGAAGGGTTTATGATTAGATTCTTTAGATTGGTTAGCATAGGTAATTAGAAAAAGGGTAAAACTAGCTTTTTTGATGGGGTATATTATTACTCCTTTTTGCAGTATTTGTTTGTTTGTTGGGGTGGGTGGTAAGAGTGTGAGTATAGTATGTATGAATGTATGATGGTGTGGGGTGGGTTAAAAAGTTCTTTAGAAAGGAGAGTTTTGTAATTTAGAAAGAAAAAGTTTGAGCTTTTTCTGGCTTTTCAATTTTAAAGAACGGATTGTGAATTCTTTAATTATATTTATTCTAGACTTGAAGCAGCAAAATAACCTTGATTATTTTCGTATGTTCTAAAACTGAAAGTGTTCTAGAGTTCCATGGTTCAACATAGCCACTAGACTTGACTAAAAACAGTAAAATATTTTCTATAGTTCACATGAGTATTCAATAGATTACTATATACTCCTTTCCTAGAAGTAAGTAAAAGGTAGATGGGTCAATGTCAAATCAAATACTAGCTTACACTATTCGCAATTCCATTTTTCAGTTACCACATCAACATAACATCATAACACCATTTTCAACACTAGCAATCGTAACATCAAAATTTCGATTTAGCTTACACTATTCGCAATCATAACATCAGAACGTCCATTTTTCAGTTACCACATCAACATAACACCATAACACCATTTTCAACACTAGCAATCGTAACATCAGAATTTCGATTTAGTTCTTGCATTTGTGTGATTTTTTAATTATCGTCGTTCATCATATAACTTCTATGTAAATGAATCATTCTTTCATAATAAATTTCTTCTTGAAAATATCTACAAACGGCTCCCAAAGGAAGTAGAAATTGAGCAATTTTACGTGCAACGTTGTGCAGAACTTATATATGTACATCAGTCCATGTGTTTATGTCATACGAATAATCGAAAGGTGTAAATTACAATGATTAGTTACATGAAAATTTTAAAACTTATTGTATGTGTTTTGTATATTTTAATTTAATATGAAATTGTACTTATATGTTTGTGTATAATAATAGAATAGATTAATAAGGAATAATTTTATTAATGGTAAATTGGTAATGTTAATATGCCAAAATAAGTTAAGGATAATATAGTCATTTTCTTGTGTTAAGATTAATATAAGATTTAGTTGAAGATGCTTTTATATGTGGTAGTGAACTAGTGATACAAAAATGTACATTTGTATTGTATAGTGGTTGCTGCCTCATCTAACTAGCTAGCTTATATGCATTTAACGGTTCGTTTGATATCTATGTTCTTCATAAGAGGCGATTCGTGTATAATACATAAAATAACTGATAATGAGAATATTATAATTTTTTAATTCAAGTATTATATTTTTTTCCCAAAAAGAAAATTGATCGATAATGAGACTCACGTGTATGTTTAAGCTATAAAAGTGTAATGCGGAATCAAAGAACCTTTCCGCGGTATGAGAAGAACCCTTTAACCAAGAGGTTACAACCTCATGGTAGGCATGTTCGTGTGATATTACGTTGAGTAAGTTAGATTGTAAGATCGCCTTTTAAAAAAAGTGTAACGCGGTTGATCAAACAAATTAATGAGAGTCTAACATATAATAAAAAATGCTTACAAATTCTGTATAACTCTAGATTTAATAATTAATGGTACTTACTTAACTAGTTTGTGATTAATTTGAGAAAGCATAGAACTCGTAAAATTAAGAACTTGTTCGTGAGATGAGTCATGACTCATGATGCATATATATCGACGAATGCATCAAGTTGTACCTTTTAAACCAAATTTAATCGATGTATTAATAATAATCTAATTAACCGGTTCACCGTACGTATTCGGATTGTATTATTTTGCGAACTTGTAAGACCTACCAAAACTGCAATTTGCAAGTAGTTGGTAGCATATGTAACAGCTAGCTATATTTATTATAATTGCATAAAGCTAGCTAGGCGTTTATCAACAAATTAATTAAATTACACCTAAACTTGGCCGATATTCTTCATCGTTCGCCCTCCCCCATATCTTTCTTTTCTTTCAATTGCAAAGCTACTTCATTCACTTACAACTTTAAAAGGTACTATAATATATAAAAAAAGCCCCACTATATAATTTTAAATGTAAGGGAATTTTGATTTGATTGTTCTTTATGTTTATAGAAGATTAACATATTCTAGCTTGTCAAATATTGTATGTGTAATCAATGGACATAACAAAATGTCTTGAATCATTTATCGAAAATTCTATACATCGATCGAGAGTTTCACAAACGTCTATTAACATCGATCCCTCTCGTTGCGGTTTCTTGTTTAGGAGTTTTTGGTTGTGCTTTGCCAAAAACTTATTTTTGGGTTCCACATTGTATGATAAAGAGCTTTCGGTGTGTAGCATACTTGGTTATAGAGATGGGGGCATTTGGAAAGCACAGAGGTTCAATTCCCATCAAGAGTACTAATAAACCTAATTAATTAGAAATAATCATTGGTGTTATTGGATAAGTTGGTTATGTTACTATCTAAGTAGGCAGTTAGGTTAGCTTGATTAACTCTCACGTGATAGGCTTAAGGCGGTCTGACGTGTACTGATTGGGTTGCCGTAATTTCATTGTATGATAAAACAACAATGGTAAATAAACTTGATAGATCGGTATAAACTAGGGGTGACAATTTGTAACCCGATACAAAACCCATCACGAACCCAACTCAAATATATAAGGTTTGGGTCAGATTTTTGAAGCGCCAACCCATCAACTTGAAATCTGCCAACCCGATATTTTTTCGGATCGGGTCCGGGTAAGCTAATGAATTTTCGGGTTGAACACGACAACCCAAAATTCTTTTAATGTCATCATACATTATTTTAATTTGAATATGTCGCATATCTTAAACCTTTACATTTATAAATTTATAACATTTTCTTTGATATTTTTTATGTTGTGAATTAATGATGTTTTAATGATTAATTCAAATGGATATAATATTTTTTATGATTACTTTTTAAATTTTATAATCACTTATACTTAAAAATGATTAGCAATTAGTATCAAAATATTGATCAATGTGACATATTTGACCAAAGAGATCCGAAATCAAACTGAAAACTCAAAAATCATGCGAAAATCTATTGGCTAGATAAAAAAAATCAGGGACTCAGGTTGGGTCCGGGTAATCGGATTTTGGGTTGAGTTGAAATACTCAACTCGATTATAAAATCAGGTTGGGTTTGGTTTGACCATTTCTGACATGCCAACCCACCGACCCCAATCCAGTAACCTGACCCAACCCGATAGGGAAGGTAATGGGCGAGAAAATCCCGTGGCCCGTGGGTACCCTTCCATCATGGGTGGGTAAACCCGCAAAATTGTTACCCCTGGTGGGTTATGGGTATGAACTTGTACCCGTTGGTGGGTCACGGAAGGGTGCTGGGTATGGACATATACCTGCGGGTAAATCCGACCCGCGAACCTGCAAAACAAATTATAGTTTCCCACAAGTGGATTTGTATAATTTATCACAAATATATGTATATATAATGGTTAGTTTTAACAATAAATAATGAAACTAACCAGATAAAGACTTAAAAGTACTCTATTCATATTTCGAATATCAAACTTATCAAATAATCAAGAAAAAAATCATCAAAATATATTGATTGTTACCGAAGTATTAGTTCGTATGTCTTAAATTTTAACAATTTAATTCATTTAAAATCAAGATTTATTGATTTGAACATGTTTTAAAACTTTTTTTATGTTAAAATTATCTAAAATCTTTAGATTTTTGAAAAATATTTTTATTATTTAAAACCCGTGGGTTACCCATAACCCGTTAATATCAGTGGGTTACAGGTACAAGTGTAAAAATAAAACCCGCTAGCGGCTATCTGCGAGTTTGCGGGTCAAAGAACCCGCACTGGCAGGTGATAGGTTTGACATATCCATACCCACACTCGCGGATACCATCCCTACAATCCAAATTGTCACCCCTAACTATAAACAATGACATAGTATATCCATTTACATTTAATGATATTTACTATTGGTTTTGGTATGTATCTCAACTTTTTGTTCCTATATAAGAGCGTCGCTAAATTTAAAATTATTGAATTTTTTTTTAAAGATAATTAGTAATATTTTAGGATTTTGACTCCTTTAATGTGATAGAAAGAGAAATTTTTTCCCCTCTTATAAGAATTCTTAAATCCGTCTCTGTTCCTGTATATACATAAACAAAAAATAAAAACATAAAATATATTTATCTTCGGCACTTCACTCTTCACTTTCCTGAGGTTCCAACTTCCAACTGATGAGCCAACTGATAGAATGGTGGCAATGGTATCAGTTGGGCCGACACACACAGATCCTTGACAGACACCTAATAATATATATCTTTTATCGCAGAAACTAAAAATGGTACTAGCTTAATAATATGGATCGATCATTCATAGAAGTACGAAGACGTTAGCTCAACTTTTAGGGGTAAGGATCGATATGGAGCTGATGTGGAAGTAAAAAAAAAAAAACAAGATAGCGTTTTTATGATCATATCGACTTCTTTAAATATTAATGATACAACTTACCTTTCATGAGACATGGTCGTTCTAATTATTTTATTGTAATTAATTAAAATTTAATATTTGATACATATAATTATTGGTTTTGATGTTTCTTTTTCGACACTTTTTATGTTTATTTTTATATATAAAGATAAATTAAAGCATCAAAATTTTAAGATGGAAAACGACTTATGTTTATATTTATTTATGTGGCTGCCAAATGTTATTATCATTATCATAATTAATAACCGTAGTTGTTTATATAATCCATCCACTGGTATATGTTTATACATACACATTTGTATATTTAAAAACGAAATGAGTGATTAATACGTTTGGACCAATGGTAGGGCTCGAAAGAGGTTTAGCATGACCTTTTAAAAGATTGCATTGTTATTTTAATAATAAATATTAATTAATTATGCAAATTAACTAGTTAAATATCCCAAGTCTCCAACCAGTTAGAAAATTAAAATCTTAGTCTGCCTTATCTTCTTAGGTTTGCTGGCCTAGTTACTTATTTGACCATCCCAAATATATTGTTGAGATACTTGTCCTACAAGCAAATAAAATTTCTAATTCTAATGTGTTTTAATTTTGAATATTTCAATTAATCACATAATAATTTTAACGATATATCATGAAATATATCATGAAATGAACCTTCCTATAGAGTTCAAGTTCTAATTTTGATGACAAGTATACGACAACAAAAATCAAAACATCATTTGTAAGATTACTTTTGTGTCCTTATGACTTTTGCCCTTTTCAAGAAATATAAGAATTAGAACACAACTACAAATACAATATGAATATTCACATTTGTCATATTCACACATTAAACATGAAATGTCACATCCATACTGCTAAACGAATGACCTATCGATAAGATATTTGTGTTTTTCATTGGATGTTCTTGATTTTTTCCCCCCTATTTAATTTAAGCTTCTTATGATTTCGTTTTTTGTTACATAGTGTTGTAAATAAATAATACTACTAAAAGATGCAAAAACCAAAACTAACTACGAGTCTACGAGCCCATAATTGAAAACATCTAGCTATAAACCATTTAATGATGAGCCCAACACAAATGGGTTTACGTTAGGCCCAATTCCCAAGTTAATCTTTTAAACTTTTAAAGCTTGTTTTCAGTAAACAACTCATGAAAAGGAAACAAACACATAACTTACTTTTTAAAGCTTGTTTTCAGTAAACAACTCATGAAAAGGAAACAAACACATAACTTACTTGCTACTGTTTCTCTTAATCTGTACCTCCCGATGTTCTTATAGACAAATGTGAGTTGAATTAAAACAGAAAAAATGATACACGTCGACCGGTTCACTTAATGGCCGGGATTACTACCATCAATCAAATACATCAAATGAGTCAAATCTCTCCGTAATAAGGGTCAATTTTAGAGTTACGAATATAGGGTTTATAAATAGATGTCAAATAAGCCGATTTAAGGTTAGATAAAAAATATTCTTAACGATATAGCTTTAAAATAGTTTATTATTTCTCAAATATGTAAAACGGCTTTTGAAAATGATTCAAGGTTTTTGATCGACATCTAATACGTCAATTGAATTTCTAATATTCGGCCCTTCAATCAGCATATTTCTTTGAAATCATATATTTATTTAAAATCTAGTTACGATTTCCTAAGTTTTCATCATATATATTAAACATATCACACTATATGGGGTAATTTTGGAGGCCCTCAAAATTAGAGGCTCTGATCTGCAAACTCTTTGAACATGTTAAGTGACATTGCAGCTCGTTCATTTTCAAAATAGAACGATCATTTTCAAACCAATGTGATGAAAAAGCAGTCGACCACAGGGCCGATTTAAGATTTGCTGACTCAAGAAAATAAGTAACGACATTATTGATCTTTGTTATTTAACATTTTCTTGTCTTTTACTCAGTAATTATATTATATTTTGAGGAACAGACTTCAATGTCTATCTATTTTGGTCCATATGGCGTTAAGCGTTTTTTGTTCTTACAAATTTTATGGTGTCGACTCTCACGTGGTACTTCAATTCCGGAGACGATTACATGATCGACCGAGGGCTTTATTGGCAATTTCCTCGAAACACAATATCTGCTGATAAATAGTTTAAGAAAGACAATAACCTATAGCAATGCATGTTTCATGAGATGATGTATACACATATGGCTTTTCATTTAACCTCGAAAAGGCGAAAAGCCAAAACCATCTTAGAATGTCCCGTATTTACAAAATCAAATACCAAACACTTATTACGTTAAACCGATTAATGAACATCGATTTAGATGTTTTTGAGTTATTTTATAGTTCTACATTTGGTGTATTAGCATCCTTAAGCGGAATTGCGGCACACGTATTAATGCCACAAATTCCCTCTGGTTGCGGAAGTCCACGTTGCATGAGGATGTATCCTCTCTCCCCAACCTTCGCCCCATGAGTTCTTCGCTATCCAGTACTTCAATCCTTCTGGAGTC
Source organism: Pseudognaphalium luteoalbum (assembly GCA_963422505.1). Classification (NCBI taxonomy): domain Eukaryota; kingdom Viridiplantae; phylum Streptophyta; class Magnoliopsida; order Asterales; family Asteraceae; genus Pseudognaphalium; species Pseudognaphalium luteoalbum. The sequence continues at coordinate 8,672,384 of OY730194.1, forward strand.
TCATCATATCCGACAACGGTCATAGCGTGATTAATACTTGTACCACATGGTCCAGTGAAAACTCCCTGAAAGAAAAAGAACATTGAAATGCATCAAAATTCTATACGAGTTCTTAATTTCTACGGATTCAGATCCTCTCATACCGGGTTCAACATAAGACGCCTAGTTCCCTCACATAAATAATGGATGAGTTCCACAACTTAAGATTAAAGTGGACCTCTAATCTTTTTAACTTTATATTTGTGAGAAAACATGACCTCTCATGTTGAAGCGAGGTTTAAGTTAACGATTGATTAAAATAAGGAACTTTTCAGTATTACCCCTGCATACAACATGAAATCTTGGCTACTAGAATCAATGGAAATAGTTACAGGCTGGTGAGCAACTGATTTGTACAATGCTTCTTCAGTTCCATCTAGCCACTCTTGTCCTGAGAGCGTGACCGAGTGATGGCCAAACTAGTTTGAAAAAACAAAATAAACAAACGCACGTTTATTAGATAAAACAAAGAAATGCATACATACTTTTATTTGGTTGATGTAATCGATGACGTTAATTGTACAAGTTTTGTACCTTTGATTCGTCGCAATGTCCTTTCGTAGCCGTGTATGGGTAACTCTCAGCTGTAGCTATACCTCCATGCTCCTTGATGAATTTGAAGGCTGGTTCCATCAACCCTCCATCACATGCTTTTGAACTAGAATCACAATCGACAAGTTGCTGTTCTGATAATTTTGTTAGTTGCCCAGTTACGATAGCATTTATTCCTTCCACTGCAGCGATCGCCGAAAATGCCCAACAACTTCCTGTAAAGGATATCGTTAGTTCAAGGTAGACTCGTTGCGGCCTGAATTACAAGATCAAGTTAAAACAGTAATTAAATGCAATTTTTAAATGTCAAAATTTGTAGCAAATAGAATTCGATTGGTTAATACTGAATTCGTTTCAAACCTGAATCGAGTTTTCCAAATGGGTTGCCTCGTAAGCATTGCCCAATATTTATCGACGAAGTTGGAAAATCCTTATTACGCAGTAATGATGAATGATCATCACCCCACTTGGGTACGGCCCAAGTGATTTAGTCCGGTCCGCTCCAGGCTAGGCCCGGATTGCATCCGTGGCCAACTTTCGTTACCCGCGGTGGGGAGTTCGACCCCAAATAAAATTCATGGGGCCGGATACGTTCCGTCCCGGACAAAGAATCTCGTCATCATAAATGCTCTGCTTACGGGCACAACGGCAAAACAACAAAACGATCCGTGCCTCACACACAGAGCTGAAATTCTCTGACATAAAAGGACAACCTGTGACCGTTATACCCAGGTAGGCAATGTGGCTTCGCCACTAACCTGGTCGGCCCATACGATTGGTCCACGTGTACACATGCACAGTAATTGTTGAGCTCCCCCACGACCGAATATCCACGTCAGCAGTGGACGCGGAGAATTGTCTCTCTCCCCCACGACCAAACCTTCCACGTCGGATTAGGGTTTGACTATAAATACTAGTGTTTTGCTTCCATTTCAGGCCAACACCTCATAAATCTGCAGAGTAATAATCCACCATTGCTCTCAACCAGAATCAAGCTTTCACCACCCTCGATTGACTTAGTCTCGACTCTGGGTTTGCACGTTAATCGGAGTGTGATAGGCTTGGTTCCTCATACATCATCACCATCTTTGTACTCAAGCGTTTTTACGCCTAAACATTTGGCCCCATCCGTGGTTGACTTACCAGAAAACGACCACTTTTTTCTTTTCCGTACGCCGGAAAATCACCTTTCACGATGGTTGTTATTTCTCAAAATGACAACAATGGCGATGGTGCTTCTGCTAATATGCCACCACCGCCACAGAATCCCGATCAGTCACTTCAACCTACCGTCAACCCTAACACCCCGCATGCTTCATTTACGGGGCAGACGGTAACACCGAGGATTGACCCAAGGCAACTATTTATCCAGAATGATTCGACCTCCGGCGCTGAGAATCCGGCGAACAATCGTCCTCCGCCGGAGAACAGCTCGAACACTTCTTCCGTCCCTAAGTCCATCTCCGCTGCTGAAGCCCAACGTATGTTGGCACAAATGGGTTTCGTAGTAACCCCTGAACCACGGGCTCCGTCCCCGCCATGACAAATCGTACCGCCACCGCCGTCTCCGCCACGGCAGGCAGTCCCAACGCCTACCCAGGATCATGGACGGATGGACAGGGCAGCAAGTCGCAAAATGTTAGCCGATTTGCTCCTAAGTGCAGCCCCGCCGGGCTCGTTCTCAGCTCAGTCTGACGAGTCCACAGCGGACACATTGATTGCAAACTTCTATGCCACCTTACAAGGTGAGAAAGTGAGCAAGCCAGTGCCGGTTTCCACCACCACTGCTAGGTTTGTGGCAAAAATTGCAGAACACCCGTTGCCAGCAAAACTCACCATCCCACTCACAATCGGCACCTATTCTGGTGACTCCAACCCTGAAGACTTCCTGCAACGCTTTGAGGGCGCTATAAAAACCGAACATTGGGAAGACGCGGTGGCATGCCACATGTTCCCACAAGTTTTGCAGGGCAACGCGCGCGGATGGTTCGAAAAATTGCCGGCAGGAAGCATTACTAGCTTTCATGACCTCCGGTTTAAGTTTTTGCAACAGTATCACAATCTGAAGCAGCACACTCTAACACATCTTGACGTGTTTGAAATAAAGCAAACAAGCCGAGAGTCGTTAAACGACTTCCTCACGCGCTTCACAACTGAGTGTCAAAAGATAAGTGAGCTTCCACCGAGTCAGCCGCCGGTCTCATCTACGGCATCGATAAGGATCGGTATCCCACTTTGTACTACCGATTGAAAAGGAAACTACCAAAGGTGTATTCCGAGGCCGTCTCCATGGCTCGGGATTACCTGAGATCCGGTGAAGACACCGATTTACACAAGGCGCCGGCGCGGGAGTCCCGCCGCGCCGAGCATGAAAAACATCACGGCCGGGCCCATGAGGGCGGGTCCGGCTCTGGTCGGCGTGACAATAATCGACGTGACTTCCGTCGAGACACACGGCATGACAATCGCCGTGATCATCGTGAATCAGCACGCCGCCAGCCATATGACAAAAATTCACTCCTGTCCTCACTCACCAAGTCTCCAAAAGAAATTTTGCTTACTGAGACAGCGGCGCGGAACGCGTTTAACCCTCCGCCCCCGTTGGAACACCGTGACGTGCCCAAGAACGGAAAGTACTGTGACTTCCATGAAGAATACGGGCACGACACCGACGACTGCAGGCAGTTAAGAAAAGAAATCAAAGCAGCCATCCAGGCCGGCAAGCTTAACCATTTGCTGCCTGGCAAGAAATTTAAGAAAGCTGACGGTGCGAAGACCTATGGCTGGCAGCGGAAGGATGACAATCGTGATCCACCAGACGCGGTCATTCACATGATCCAGTCTGTGCGGACCAGCTCAAAACGGAAAGCAGACACATTGCAGGACTGGCAGTTCGCCTCAATCTCATTCCCACCACTTTAGAGCATGGCTCCCCCGGAACCCGTCGTTATCACGGCGCGTATAGGGAACTGCTAAGTATCAAGGGTTTATACTGACACGGGCAGCGCCGTCGATGTTATGTATGAGCACTGCTTCTTGCAGCTGCCATCACAGGTGCAGAAAAAGTTAAAAGAACCGCTGTCCCCGTTGTCTAGCTATGCAAATGACACCAAGTGGCCAATCGGCAGGCTCACCTTGGATGTAACTTTGGGCAACTACCCATACTGCAGGACGGCAGAGTTGGAATTTGTCGTGGTGCGGGCCCCATCGCGCTTCAACGTTCTCTTGGACCGCACCGCTCTCTACCAGTTTGGGGCTATCACCTCTACAGTTCATGGGTTGATAAAATTCCCAACCCCTGCTAGAGTCGCTACTCTACAGACGACAGGTACAACCATGCCCGTCTGCGCCCAAATCTCAAGGCCTACCCCTGGACCCTTCATCATGACAACTGACGAGCTAGTAGATGTCAATCCCAGATTTCCAGAACAAAAAATCCGAGTAGGTCTGGCCCTAAGCCCGGCAATACGGTTAAAACTATGTGAGATTCTAGCCGGCAACACAGACGTTTTCGCATGGCAAGACTCTGAAATGACCGGGGTACCGCGGTCAATTGCTGAACATAGGTTGAATGTCAACACCAACATCACTCCGGTCAGGCAAAAGAAGAGGGGCATGGCCCCGGACCGGAGTCGATTCATCTGCGAAGAGGTCAGCAAGCTTGTTCACGCTGGTATCATGCGTGAAGTCCAATGGGTAGCAAACCCAGTGCTCGTCAAAAAATCTGATGGCTCATGGCGGATGTGCGTTGATTTTAAAGATATTAACAAGGCGTGCCCCAAGGACAATTACCCGCTCCCCGAGATCGACTGGAAGGTCGAGTCTCTGTCCGGGTTCCGGTTCAAATGTTTCCTGGACGCCTACAAGGGGTACCACTAGATCCTAATGGCTGAAGACGACGAGGAAAAAACCGCATTTCACACGGACCAGGGCATCTTTTGTTACACCAAAATGCCATTCGGTCTCAAAAATGCCGGAGCAACTTATCAGCGCGTCGTGGACGCCGCCTTCAAATCCCAGATCGGACGCAATCTGGAGGCGTACGTAGATGATATAGTCATTAAAAGCAATGTCGAATCACAGTTGCTCACGGACATCTTGGAAACTTTCGCCTCATTGCGGAAGATAAATATGAAGCTTAATCCGGCTAAATGCTCTTTCGGCATGGAAGAAGGGAAGTTTCTAGGTCACATAATGACCCCATGGGAAATAAAGGCTAACCCCAAGAAAATACAAGCCATCGCAGACATGGTATCCCCGCGGAACAAAAAAGATGTTCAAAGCCTGAACGGGAAGTTGGCGGCCTTAGCGCGCTTCCTGTCCAAAGCAGCTGAGCGGTCACTTCCCTTCTTCGACACACTAAAAGGCTGCATCAACAAGAAAGATTTCTTTTGGACTCCCGAGGCGGAGCAGGCATTCCAAGACATGAAAGCATTTCTAAGAGAGCTTCTAACGCTCATAGCTCCTATCCCTGGTGAGACGCTCACCTTGTACTTAGCAGCGTCAAAAAACGCTGTCATCTCCGTCCTCATAGCTTTGCGCGACAGGACACAAATGCCCGTGTACTTTGTCAGTCGTGCACTGCAGTCGGGAGAGCTGAACTATTCACCAATCGAGAAACTAGTGCTAGCACTAGTCCACTCAGCACGGCGCCTGCGCCGGTATTTTCAAGGCCATCCAATTACCGTCCTGACGGATCAACCTATCAAGCAAGTACTTTCGAAGCCAGAAATATCTGGTCGGCTAGCCAAATGGGCCATTGAGCTTGGAGAACATGAAATCACTTTTTGTCCGCGGAGCGCGGTTAAGGGGAAGGTTCTGGCCGATTTCCTTGCCGAACTTCCGGGGGGAGCAGAAGGCAGGTGCACCTCTGACACCCCCACCCATGAACAACAAGCTGTCTGGGAACTGTTTACAGATGGGGCTTCAAGCTCTGAAGGTGCCGGTGCCGGTCTCATACTTATTAGTCCTGACGGCGAGGAGCACACGTACGCCCTCCGTTTTGGCTTCCCCGCCTCCAACAATGAGGCTGAGTACGAAGCATTACTGTCCGGCATCCGAATCGCCGCCGAAATGGGAATCAAAGACCTCCGGGCATACGTTGACTCACAGCTGGTGGCAAACCAGTTCAACGGTACCTTTGAGGCAAAGGACACGGCCATGAAGCAATATCTGGACCTCACCCAGAGCTTATCAAAACAGTTCACGTCATTCCAGATCGAGCAGGTTCCTAGGAACAAAAACAAAAAGGCTGACGCCCTGAGCAAACTGGCATCGCTCACATTTGCCCATCTAACCAAGAAAGTTCTGGTGGAGGTCCTGGGGCAGAAGTCGATTGACTCGTCAGGAACGGTGGCCCAAATCGAAGAAGAGGGGGATAATTGGATGACCCCAATCACCGCGTATATCCGGTCCGGAACCCTGCCTCAGGACCCAATCGAAGCGAGAAAGATCCGAATAAAAGCCCCAATGTACTTCATCGAGAAAGGGGAACTCATGAAAAAATCATATCTAGGTCCGAACCTAAGGTGTGTGGGCCCCAAACAAGCTGAAAACGTTATCCGCGAGGTCCACGAGGGTTCATGCGCCCTCCACTCCGGCCACAAAACCGTGGTGGCAAAAATCATGCGCATGGGTTATTACTGGCCTTCCATGTACAGGGATGCTTCCGCGGTCACCAGGAACTGTACCTCCTGTCAAATCCATGAACCCGTTGCACGCTCTCCTAGGCATGACCTGATTCCAATATCATCGGCATGGCCTTTCTTTAAGTGGGACATTGACATCGTGGGACCGTTCCCGGCCGGACCCGACAATGTCAAATTTCTCATTGTCGCTATCGACTACTTCACTAAATGGGTCGAAGCCAAACCGTTGAAAACTATCAGCGGCAAACAGGTCCGGAACTTCGTATGGGATATCATTGTCTGCCGGTTCGGCATTCCTCATGAAATCATCACGGATAACGGCAAGCAATTCGCCGAGAACCCTTTCAGAAGCTGGTGCGAAGAACTCAACATCAAACAGACCCTAACCTCGGTTTACCACCCGCAGGCAAATGGTCAAGTTGAAGTTACCAACAGAGATTTAGTAGCCGGTGTCAAGGCCAAACTTGGGGAAAGCCGCACTGGTTGGGTCGATGAACTCCCCAACGTGCTATGGGCTCACCGCACCACTCCCAAGGAAAGCACCGGAGAGACCCCCTTCAGCCTCGTATACGGCTGTGAGGCGGTCATCCCAGCAGAAATCAGCGTTACCAGCGCACGAATAATCAACTTCACTGAAGAAAGGAGCCTCGAAGCGCACCAGCAAAATGCCCACATGCTAGAAGAACGGAGAGAAATGGCAGCCATCCGCCAAGCTGTAAATAATCAAAAAATGGCTCGCTATTACAATAAGCGTGTTCGCCATCTTTCTTTCCAAGTCGGGGAACTGGTCTGGCGTAATAACGAGGCCAGCAAGTCCAAAAATACCGGCAAGCTTGGGCAACGCTGGGAAGGCCCATACCGGGTTGCGGAAGCAAACACAAATGGCTCATATGTCTTAGCCACTCTGGATGGCGAGTCCGTGCCTCGAACTTGGCACGCGACTAACTTAAAGAAATGTTATATGTAATCAAACTTTGTAATAGCTTGGGCCGGATTGATCCCCCCGCCTTCGTAGCACTTATCAATATTAATGAAAAAAGTTTTGGTTGCATATTATTCTTCTGTGTTGCATACTTGTTAGTTCCACACATTCAACAGTGCAAAAAAAAAAAAAAAAAAAAAAAAAAAAAAAAAAAAAAAAAAAACCGCCTCTTGGCGTCGTCGTTGTGGGCTCGGCATATGACGACAGAAGTCAGCTAAGCCCGGAGCCACAACGAGCCTGCCCCCATAAGGGAATGCCTTCTAGCCTCCCGAAGGCAGAGGTCCCCTCGTGCCACAATTAATTGCCGGGGTGAGACCGGACTAATTGGTCGAGCCGCGGTAAAACCGCCGCCACACACCAACCCATAAAGTAGTCTAGAAATCTACTAAGTCATGACAACAAATACTAAACGTACGTACATAAAAATTAGCTTGAACACGTGCAATTAAGAAAAGAACGTTGCATTTATATATACAAAACAAATTTACAAAGTGATAAGGGATGCCAGCCTTACAAATTAACCTATCTACCTACGGCTGCATCCCCAAAATCTCGTCCACAGACAACACCTCACTACCTATTCTTTCTATGAAGGGAACGGTGAGTGTCTGCAACGCCTGGCTCGCCCGCTGCGCCCTCTCGACGCAGTCCGGGTTGACCTTGGATGCGATTGCATCCGGAAGTGGTGTCGGAAGGTCGGGAACGTGCTTCGATATAAGATTGATCGTTTGTAGCACCTCCACCTCCTGGACAGCGGTCAACAGTTCCTTAAACGGATCTGACACGCTATCCGATGCAATAGCCCGCTTCACCAGGTCGGGAATGCCCTTCTGAAGACGCTCCAAATCATCTGTCAGCTCTTTGCTCTTAATCGTGGCATCATTGAAGTCTTTGATGTGCAGCTGGCACGCCGTCTCCAGCTCGGACACCTCTTTCCTGGAAGCAGCCAGATCCGTTGTCAGGTCATCGAACCTGTACAAAACAACAGTTAGTAACTAAACGCATGAAGTTAGCAAAATAAAAAGCGCTCATCAACATACCTGCTCTTCAGCTGCTCAAACTCCGCAGCGAGCGCCGCCTTCTCCGCCGCCGCAGCCTTAGCCTGCTCCTGCACCGGCGCAAGAGCAGCAGCAGCAGCAGCAGCCTCCCTTTGCTGCCTCTCAGCCAAAAGATCTGCCTCAGCCTTCGCCCTGGCTTCATTGGCAATCTGCAGGTGCCCCTCGAGCTGTGCAGCCCGTGCCTTGAGGTCGGCAATCTCTCCCTCCTGGCGGCTGACCACAGCATGGCTTTGGCGTACCTGGTTATTCAGCCTCTCGGTACGCTCCTGCTCGTCGCATTGCAACGCAAAGTCCCAGAAGGACATCAGCAGGCGCGCCCTCGAGGCGTCATTAGCAGACAGCCTCGCCAGCTTTTCTTTGACGGCAGGCGGGATGGCGTGCTCAGCGAAGTCCCGCAGCGACCGCCCGTCCACGGCCAAATTATCAATCTTTATATCCTAGGCCGGGACGAACACGAGAGCGGTAGAGGTGGATGCCCCAGCAACGGGTACTTTCAAAAAACGTTCCGGCAGGAACGGCTCCTGCAGCATGGACCTGAGAATAGCCATTCGGTCAGCCCTGTTTCAACACTTGGTCAAAAAAAAAACAAACAAAACACATATAGATACATATATGTATGCTTGCTAACACGCAAAGCGACGACGTCCTAAGACTCACCTCATGCTGTCAGTGCGGGCGGGCGAGGGCACGTTAGGAGGACTCGGAGGATGGGCACGGATGGGTGACGGCCGCAGCGGGCTATCATCCAGCGTCATTGGCTCCTCAGCACGAGAACCCACCGTACCAGCGGCGGTGGGGGGCGGTGGAGCACCGCTACGACGTACCAACCATTCGTTGGCCGGCACCTCTTCCTCCTCCTCCTCGTCCCGAAGAACAAGTTCACCGCCGACGTATCCCGTCCCAGCAACGTGCGGGTCCGCCGCATCTGAAACACAAAAAGAAAAGTTCTTTCAGAAAAACATAAAGGACACTACAAATCGCTCATATGAAATAGAGCAGGATACCGACCATCCATAGGTATAATGTAGTGCCCACCTGTGCTGGGCACGGACATGAAAAGTTGCAGGTTGGCCTCGGCGACCTCCCCAGCAGTTTTCTTCTTTTTGGGGGCCGGCCCTGCTGTTTTCTTGATTTGCAGCACCCCCTTACGTTTAGGGATGGCGCGGGCCCCGGACGCTTCCACCTCGGTGCCCGCTGTAAGCGGGCGAGCAACGGGAACTCTCTTCCCCGTAGGTGCCGGCTGCGCAATGGTCACCGTGGCCCCGGTGACCTTGGCAGCGTTGCTGGGGTCATCCTCCACAGCCCTCCGGATATATTTGAGACCGGCCAAGCTGGGAGCCTTCAGCACGGATTTCAAATCCATATCTGCAAAAAGAAAACACAAACACATGAGTAAAACTATGAAGACTGCATAGTGACATCAAAGTAAAGACAAACCACCCCCGTCCATACCATGGCCGTTCTCCCGAATGACGGGAACCTGACCCTCAAAAGCCCAGAATGAGCTGATGCAGCCGATCACGAGCACATAAGAATGGTACGTTCGTATTGCCACACGGCAGGCATCCAGCAGCCCCTCTTCTGCGTCCGTCAGCTTGGGCGTAAGGCTGACGTTGCGTGGACGTTCGTATTGCCACACGAGCATCTCCACAGAATCATTGGGGATGACCGCTTGGTCAATGAAGAAAAACGTATCCCTCCAGCCGTGCAGGGATGACTCTTGACACCCAACGAAGTCATTCTTCTTTGCAAAAGTGTACCACCCCTTGCCGCTGGGCGTCAGCTTAAAGCACGCCTGAAATACCTTCACAAGCAGCGTCAGGCCCAGCGACCGGAACCACATCTCAAAAATGGTCACCTTCTGCACGGCGAAGGGATGAAGCTGGCTAAATCCAACTTTATAGTGTTTACACACATCTAAATAAAACGGTGTTATATATATATGAGAAAGAAGAAATGGTCACCTTCTGCATGGCCACGGTCTCCCTCACCACAACCTCGCCAACAGTAGCAGCCATGGTATGGTGGTATATATATATGAGAAAGAAGAAAAAGGGATGAAGGTTTGAATGACAGACCTGGGTTTATATGAATGTAATCGGAAACTGGGTTGAGTGCCGGAACAGTGGACAGAATGTTTGAATGACAACTGATATCCTCTCAAAGATTTTTTACTAAGCGTAAAAAATAAAATAAACCCAACCATTTGCTATTTATAGGAAATTTTACGTGGGTCGGATCTCGTGGGCATCAGTGGTAGCCGTACACGTGTCGCAAGATGTCACAATCCAAGAAATTACCACGTATCGACCCAGTTTTACTGCTACACGTGTCGCCAGATCTCACGATCTAATAAATGAACAGTGAGAGCGAAGCGACGTGCATTTATTGCGCGCCGCAAGTGCCCCAAAAGCATCATCACAGCGCCAAGACGTCCCATCGTATGCCAGATGGAAAGTTCGAAGGGACGGGCATTTATTACGCGCCGCTAATATCTTGAAGGCATCATTATGGTGTCACATCTTTACTCTAAGTCCGCCATCATATCCTCGGAACGGAATATCATAACGGACTGGGGGGACTTAATGATGAATGATCATCACCCCACTTGGGTACGGCCCAAGTGATTTAGTCCGGTCCGCTCCAGGCTAGGCCCGGATTGCATCCGTGGCCAACTTTCGTTACCCGCGGTGGGGAGTTCAACCCCAAATAAAATTCATGGGGCCGGATACGTTCCGTCCCGGACCAAGAATCTCGTCATCATAAATGCTCTGCTTACGGGCACAACGGCAAAACAACAAAACGATCCGTGCCTCACACACAGAGCTGACATTCTCTGACATAAAAGGACAACCTGTGACCGTTATACCCAGGTAGGCAATGTGGCTTCGCCACTAACCTGGTCGGCCCATACGATTGGTCCACGTGTACACATGCATAGTAATTGTCGAGCTCCCCCACGAACGAATATCCACGTCAGCAGTGGACGCGGAGAATTGTCTCTCTCCCCCACGACCAAACCTTCCACGTCGGATTAGGGTTTGGCTATAAATACTAGTGTTTTGCTTCCATTTCAGGCCAACACCTCATAAATCTGCAGAGTAATAATCCACCATTGCTCTCAACCAGAATCAAGCTTTCACCACCCTCGATTGACTTAGTCTCGACTCTGGGTTTGCACGTTAATCAGTGTGATAGGCTTGGTTCCTCATACATCATCACCATCTTTGTACTCAAGCGTTTTTACGCCTGAACACGCAGTAACTCATTTTATGTGACTACCGGGCATGTTTTGTTAATGGAATTTGAAGAAATGTGTTGGAATCGGAATTCTATCCCTCATCTTGTATTGTTGAAAAAAGGGCGGAATTGGATTATATTCCAAATTATCAGATCAACTTGTAATGCGGTTTTAACCCAAATTCGAATAAAATGTTCGAGTTCAAGTTCGGATTCTAATTTTATTTTTATGTTAATGAAATCCCAAACCCGAATTGCCCTGAAATCTGACCCAACGAAAGTTAGTAACAAGACAACCAAAAATTGAAGAAATCATCCACATATTTTTGCAGTAATGTGATTTAGAAGGTTATGCACGCAACTAAAAACAATTTCAACATCTTGTTAGGATCAATTGGTGATAGAGAGAGTAACTCTGATACCACTTGTTAGGATCGATATTTTAGCTCAACAACATCTCTAACACATAAGACCACTAAGGTTCCACTCTAAAACCAATTAGTGATAGAGAGAGTAGCTCATGAGCTTATATGCAGACATCATTTCCTTAATTTTTAGTTTACCGTTCAATCAAGTTTAATGATCAACTTGATCTATGAATATATATAACAACAATACAGAGCTACATATACTAATTGTATGTAAAAGAGCAGAAATTGTTCACAGAATCTCTGTCCCAAACCAAAAATGGTATGCGAGTCTTTGGGCATGTTAAGAATTTTCAATGGGATATATGCATTTGTAAATTCATATAATTTTGATGGAAAAAAAGGATTTACCGCATTGGCCTTGACTTTCAACAGGGGTGACGACGTTATGATCCCTCCAATCAACCTTTGGTGGGAGATCTGTGGCATTTTTGTGAGAGTAAGCCAAGTTTTTCTTGCGAGCTCCTTGGAGCGCCAAGAAATGGGAAGTCTTTGATTGATACATGCTCGCGTACTCGTGCACTGTTAAGTCAGAAAACAAGTTTAGCTTTAACTTGTATGTCTTATTCATCTTGTTTGTGTTATGAACATGTTGCACGTTGTTTTTGAACACATTGAACCGATCAGGGCTTCTTTTTCCCTCCACTTTATGGTGGCTCCTCCACCTACCATACAATGCCTGCACTCCTTCTTCCGATTCAAGTTCTTTCTCATCGTATTCGAAGCTTTCCGCAACACCTAATATCAAGACCAAAGAAAGTGAAAGTAGGATAAACTTGTTGATGTCCATTTTTATTGGAAAATTTATCTTAAAATGGTGTGTATTTGGTGATTTATTTAGAGAAAATTGGGTTCATAATAGATAGAAAGTGAGATCAAGTAATTTGGAACTTAGGAGCATGTGGCAAATTAAAGACATGATATAACGTTTCTCGCGCCTTATTTTTTGTGTTTGGACATGAAGTTGAATGGTCATGTTCTTTTTCTCCCCTTTTTCTTCTTTTGAATGAATCAAAGGAGTTTAAAGGTCCACCTTTTGCACTTTTAGATCCAAAACAAAAGAACAAACATATTACTATTATTTAATATTTATTATTGGATTTATTGTTTCGTTATGTATTAAACTTTACACTTTTTACTATTGTATGCGTCGAATTTTAAAAACTTCTATTGTATGTATTGAAATTGCAAATATGGTCTATTGTATGTAGAATTTTCATTTTGGGTAAAACCCATTTAGGAAAGTTTCCTATTCTGACCTTACCCAAAAAGGAAATAATACATACAATAGAGCATATTTATAAGTTTACTATATATAATAGAACAAATGAAAGTATGTCGCATACAATAGTCTAAAGTGTAAAGTTCAATGCATAACGAAACAATAAACCCTTTATTCTTAATTTTATTACAATGTTTTAATTAATTGTTTTATATACTCATATATACACACCAACTATTTATTACCTTTTCTATAGAAAAGGCAGTAATGTAATTTCGATTATGCTAAACGTAGCAGTTAGGGCTATAGGTAACAATGGATATAAGTGTGCTTAGTAAAATGGTATTTAACAAGCCTATTAGTTTGTTACTGTTCATTTTCTTATTGTAACTGTAAGATTACTTACTACAAAGACTAGAAGCACTTGCTACCATATAAGCGCCACATCTAAAGAACTTGCCAAGGACATTTCACTGCCATTTAGAAATTGGAGAACTAAACCTTTTGGGACGTTACCCCATTTTTTTTTCTTTTTACACTACAACTAAACATGGGACTTTTAACTTCTTCCGCTTCTTTACATCTTGATGGGAACAAATGTGAAAAGGATGAAAGGAGAACACATTGGTGCCTATGATGCTCACCCGTTTTTTAGAGGAGAGCATTGCAGATTACGTTATTATAGTGAGCAACCTAAGTTGGTTCGTTATGGTTGAGAATTTTAGTGGACGTTATGCAGTTTTCACATGAATATTAGATTTTTATAATAGCCCTAAGAATTATGTTAACAAATTTATTTATTTTATGATAGTTATTTATTAATTGTACATTAAAATTAAAAATTGCGATTAGTTTTAGAGAAATTATACATGTGACATATACCATCATTCGATCACATTAATCACTTTTTTCTCTTTCATCTTTCTCTCTCTTAATGATATTTTGACACATCATATTGTAAATTTTTTGTGAACAAAGTATTTCTTTTAGTTTTAAATCTTAAACCAAGAAGTTGTATTAAATGGATTTTGCTGATTTCCAACATTCAGAGACTTTAAAATATATTAATTTTCAACATTTATATTATATGTATAATTAAGGTAAATATTAGTTCAAATTAATATTAATGATCACTAAAGCATATCTTTATATTTAGGCACCTTTTGAGTTCATTAATCCCAGCTTATAGTGTGACAAGAAGCACAGATTAGTAAATTCTTCTCAAGGTCATCACACGCTAAAGAAATTAAAGGGACTAGCTGCTTTTGTGACATCAAATAACTTGTTTTTTTTTTTAATTATGTGTGGAGTCGTTATTTCTCTTAATAGTGTTATGGAAATAATCGCAGTAATTATTCCACCGAATGGCAAAGCCCGTGAAAGATTGAACTAATAAATTATAAGTGGAAAAGAATTATTCCAATAATTTACTAGCGCAATAGATCACAATAACGATACCCCAAATAAAGCTATTGAAAAATAAACAACACAGATGAACACCAGATATTACCGAGGTTCGGCCCAATTCTTGCCTACGTCCTCCGAACACACCACCAATTATTATTATTTCTTGTACAATAGAAATAATACAAATAGAGAGAAGAGATGTAACAAACAACTAGAAAGAGTTAGAGTGTTTCTTTTTGTTGTACATAAACCAAAAGCAGAGGCTGCTATTTATAGCAAGCCCACACCTTCCAATTCAATGAATCTAATCAACTTGTGTTCCCACTTGCCTTGTTCTCACGTAGCTAATTTTCTTCCACAAACATGAGATCCCAAATCAACCAATCACAAGTGGCCAACAGATTAACCAATCATAATGAGTCATCTCAACAAATCTCCACCTTGGCGAATGCCCAAAGGTTTCTAATTGTAACACCCTCAAATTTTAGGTTGCGGAAGCGGTCGGGTCGGGTGTTACCAAATTAAATATCACAAGCACAAAGGTACATAATAAACGACTCTAAATGAGACGTTTGAAAAATAGTTGTTACATTTCCAAAATAAAAGTAAATACAAGTTGCGAGTTCGCAAAATAATTCCAAATACATAAGTTGTAGTACAAAAGTTATGCAAGGAAAATCCAAGTGTTTGAAATCATGCGACTCGAGCTAGCATATCTTGTAGCAATCCTAGTCCTGCTGGGCACCTGAGAACACATGCTAAAACGAGTCAACTATAAAGCTGGTGAGTTCATAGAATTGTTAGTTGAAAACATAAAGTATAAACCTTGTATGTTTTGAAAAGTAATTCAAAATCCACGATTTTGATCTGTATTGTTATAGTGTTGTAACACCAATGTGTATACATCTAATGAGGTATCTCATACCTAAGTATTTGAGGTGTGTACCTAAGTACATCGAGAACATGGCATTCCATGCCTAGATACCTATTAGGTAAAGTATGTCTACAACCATGAGGCACTACATGCCTAAGTACAATCGAGTAAGTGTATGACCGTGTCATATCGGGGGTGTGGTAATCCATGCCTAGAATACCTATCCGGTATGAGTAAATCTACCAATATGAGACAATACATGCCTGAGTACGAATTGAGTAAGTGTATGATCACGTCATATGATAACAAGTAATAGACTAGTATGCCACCTGGCATAGTGTATTGCCTCCAGCAACATGTAAGTGTAGTCCCGCAGAACTATAAGTAAATATTCATCCAAGTACTGAGTCAAAGATCTCGAGTGTAAGCTCACCGATCCGTTGATGAGTGTGAATCTCGAGTGTAAGCTCGCCGATTCCGTGTTTTGTATCGCTTTACCACAATATCGTTTTGAATCACTTTACCGTGATCTCGTTTTGTATCACTCTAACCGTGATATCGTTTTGTGCCCACTTTACCGTGACATCGAATTGTGTTGCTCGCAAGCAATGTATGTAATTGAGAGCCGACAGTACTATGACATTCCCGACTAAGTAATTGAAAGCCGACAGTACTACGACATGCCCGACTAAGTAATTGAAAGCCGACAGTACTACGACATGCCCAACTAAGTATTTGCGTTTGTATGAGTATATGTATATGAATATACATAAGTAAATAGTAGATAGCACCACGTGCTTGAGATTGTGTACAAGTATATGTGTATATATATATATATATATATATATATATATATTAGTCTTAGTCAACAACACATCTAACAGGGTATCACGTAACACATGAAAGTGGTTTAGTGTATCTAGGTATGTATATACAATACTTAGATATTAAGTGTAGCACAAGGAGCCTAGGTATGTATAACCATCACCTAGCTATTTTGTATTAGTATAATGGGCTATACTAACGTACGTTACTAACGTATACTTCTAGCCTCAGCCTAGCAAGTATATTGAGGTCCGTGGTTAACGTTTATTTAAGTACAAATACATTCTAGTAACAAAGGAATGCGAAGGCAGTCTTAGTTCCTAAAAAGAAAACTAATCCTGTAACGAACCTAGTTGTTGTCCAGCGTAGATAGAACTAACCAGTTATGATATATTTGATAATATTGTCCCGCGACAATATGGCCAATATGTAGTGATAACTTAAGCAAGTTATGTAATGGTGATGGTCTTTCAATGACAAAATAGTGTACAGTGGTAACCTATCCAGGTTAAACTATGGTATTGTCCTACAACAATATAGTGGGTGTAATTCCTACGTATTACACATTTTGTATTACATACAGTAATATAGTCAAGTATGAATGATAAAAGTTTATCATTATAATTCGAAAACCGTAATTGTGCATGTGTCTCACCCCGAAAAACAGTAAAACAGTTGAAAAAGTGGGGCTATGAACTCACCTGTGAGTTGTCAGCGATCCTACGATACGTGTGTTGTCCGAATGGTAACCTCCTAGTGTCCTAAACACGTGAGGTTATATAAGTAAGAGACAAATCAGTTTGTCTAAGCGAGTTGTGTGAATATTCATTTGTTGTTCAGGTTTGGAAACCGTGTACGGGGGTCCGGGGGCAGCGCCCCTGGTAGCGGGGTCCAAGGGGTGGCAACCCCTGACGGGGTCCAAGGGGCAGAGCCCCTGGCTGGGGTCGAGCTTGGAAAATTTTTATTTCTACTACATTGCTTTATTGAAAAACGCATCTGAAAATTTAAATTCGCAAGTCTCGGCTCGCAGGAAAAAGTCAGTTCGTAACTCAGTTCGCAAGTCTCGACTCGCAGGTCTCGAATCGTTGCTCGGTTCGCAAAGTCAGCTCGCAACTCAGTTCGCAATTGGTTCGGCTTGCAAGTCAGTTCAGTTCGCAGGCCAGTTCAGTTCGCAGGCCAACTCAGTTCGCAGGCCAACTCAGTTCGCAGGCCAACTCAGTTCGCAGGCCAGCTTAGTTCGCTTCGCGAGACGAACTGGGATCTGGGATCTCAGTTTGCAGGACGAACTGATGCGAGTTTTGAAGTGGGTTTCGATTTTTAAAACATTTTCGATGGTTTTCTTGGACATAATCAGTCGGTAGGACACTTATACATGATGTCTTAAACGTTTCTAACATGAAAAATCGAAGGAAAGGGAGAGATTCTCACCGAGCTCGAAATTGTGAATCGAGATGATGAAGATGGCGATGATGAAGATGGTGATGTTGTTCTTCTTCTTGCTTCCATTTCTCTGATTATAATGATGAACCCGAAAATGATGATGGTGGTCTCGGTGGTGGTGGTCGGCAGTGGTGTAACCCGAGAGAGAGAGAGAGAGAGAGAGGGGGGGGAAGAGATGTATGTGGAGATGTGTTTGTGTGTGTGGAAATGAAACAAAAATGGGGATGGGGTGTGTTTGGGGCCGGCTTATACAAAGAGAGGGGAGGACACTCTCTCTCAAATTGCAGTGTTAAAAGGCTGTGTTTGTTTACCCGATCGTATAAAAATGTATTATTTTCGATTCTAAGATTTTATTGATATTCTTTCGAAATGTTTTCGAGTCGAAACACTTTATAAAAATAAAATGTTTGTGTTAAAATTTTATATCTTGTTTTCGCACTGTTTGCATTTAGTAAAACACATTTTTAAATGAAACGAAATGTGTTTTAAATGTTTTTCGAGTAAATAAACATCGTTCGCATTATATATATCTACATATATAATTTTGAATATTTTGGTTTTAGATGCGTACATAGTACGAATGTTTAAAGTTTAAATTGGGCGCGAAAATTGACCTTTTTGACCGGGTGTTACACTAATCTCCCTCTCAACCATCGTTGGTGGTGTCTTCAAACCAATCTCCAAGTTTTGACAATATTGATCAAGTCCAAGCAAGAACTGAATTTAACCGCAACCAATACTTTTATCAACATATCAGCAGGATTCTTTGTGGTGTGGATCTTCTGGATTCTAACTCCACCTTCTTCGAGTATCTTTCGTATGAAGTGATACCTGATATTAATGTGCTTCGTCCTTGCATGATAAACCTGGTTCTTTGCTAAGTGAATTGCACTTTGACTATCACAGTGCAATTTGATGAACTTCTGATCAATTCCAAGTTCACCAAGCAACCCTTGAAGCCATATTGCTTCCTTCACAGCTTCTGTAACCGCCATATACTCTACTTCCGTTGTTGACAGAGCAACAGTAGACTGTAAGGTAGACTTCCAACTGACAGGTGCTTTTGCGAGTGTAAAGGCGTAGCCTGTAGTAGACCTACGCTTGTCTAAATCATCGCCATAATCGGAATCACAATATCCAACCACCCACTGCTTATCATCTTGTTCGAAAACCGATCCAACGTCTGCTGTATTATGGATGTATCGGAAAATCCATTTAACAGCTTGCCAATGCTCCTTTCCTGGATCATGCATATACCTGCTCACTACTCCAACTGCTTGGCAAATATCCGGTCTTGTACACACCATAGCATACATCAAGCTACCTACAACATTTGCATAGGGTACATTTTTCATGTACTCTATTTCATCATCATTCTTTGGCGACATAGCAACACTGAGTTTAAAATGAGGAGCGAGAGGAGTGCTAGCAGGTTTTGTTTGTTCGTTGATCCCAAAACGCTTTAGCATCCTTCTCAAATAGTTTTTCTGAGTCAAACAAAGCTTCCTCAATTTTCTATCTCTGTCTATTTCCATGCCAAGAATCATCTTTGCTTCATCAAGATCCTTCATCTCAAATTCCCTTTTCAGTCGAGTCTTCAAGTTTTCAATCTCTAATGAACTTTGGGATGCTATCAACATATCATCTACATATAGAAGAAGATATATGAAGGATCCATCTTGTAGCTTGTTCAAATAGACACAATGGTTATATTGGCTTCTTGTGTACCCTAACTCCAATATAAACTTATCAAATCTCTTGTACCACTGCCGCGGGGACTGTTTCAACCCATACAAAGACTTATTAAGTTTACACACTTCATTTTCTTTTCCAGCAACTTTGAATCCTTCTGGATGAACCATAAAGATTTCCTCCTCCAACTCTCCATGTAGAAATGCAGTCTTTACATCCATCTGAATCAGTTCAAGATCCAATTGTGCTACCAAAGCCAACAATATTCTAATAGAGGAATGCTTTACGACTAGAGAAAACACTTCATTGTAATTAATTCCTTCTTTCTGAGCGTATCCCTTTGCTATCAATCTTTCTTTGTAGCGAAAATCATCTTGGCCAGAGAACCCATCTTTCTTTGCAAACACCCATTTGCATCCAATTGCCTTCTTTCCATTTGGGAGGTTGGTCAACTCCCATGTCCGATTATTTTCAAGGGACTGCATTTCTTCACTCATGGCAATCCTCCACTTCCCATTCTCTGAATTTCGAACAACTTCAGAGTAAGTAGTAGGAACATCATCAGTTGCAATTGAAGATGCACAAGCCACCGTATCTAAATAACGAGCAGGCTTTACAATTACTCTCTTTGGCTTGCTGGTTGCAATTGATTCATGTTGCGTTTGAGGTTCGAGAGTTTGAACCTCCTGTTCATCAAAATCTCTTTCTACCGTAGGAGAATCATTACCCGTTTCCGGATCTGCTGGTGCAATTGTTCTTTCGAACTCCACATTTTTGGTGGTTCCATCCGACTGCTCAAAATTCACCTTCTTTAACATGGTAGATTCATCGAAGGTGACATCCCTGCTAAAGATCATTTTTTTTTGTCTCTGGACACCATAAATGATAGCCTTTGATTTCAGAGGTGATCCCCATAAACAATGCTTTCTTTGCTCTCAGATCCAACTTTGATTCCTTTACATGGTAATATGCAGTGGAACCAAACACATGTAAAGAATCATAATCAGTAGTGGGCTTCCCAAACCATTTCTCCAATGGTGTTTTCCCATCAATAGCGGTCGATGACAAACGATTAACGAGGTGACAAGCATAAGTTACAGCTTCAGCCTAAAACTCTTTACCCAACCCAGCATTGGATAACATACACCAAACTTTCTCCATCAATGTTCGGTTCATGCGTTCAGCCACCCCATTCTGTTGTGGTGCATGTATGACAGTGAAGTGTCTAATGATGCCATCATCTTCACAGACTTTTCTAAACTGATCATTCGTGTACTCTCCGCCATTGTCTGTACGGAGACGCTTGATCTTTCTGCGTCTGAGTTTCCATCATTTTTTTCCATTTAAGGAAAACTCCCAACACTTCATCCTTTGTCTTCAAAGTGTACATCGACACTCTCTGGGAAAAGTCATCAACAAAGGTCACATAGTAGTGCTTCCCACCCAACAAACTTATCTCGAAGGTTCCCCACACATCAGAGTGGACATAGTCTAAAATACCATGAGTATTATGAATGGCTGTCCCAAATTTGACCCTGGTCTTCTTCCCGTTAATACAATGCTCACAGAGATCCAACTTACAGCAGCAAACTCCTTTCAACAATCCTTGACCGATGAGCAAATGCAAGGACTTTTCACCTGCATGACCGAAGCGCATATGCCATAGCCTAACCGCTTCTGAATTTCTATCACCACTTGTAATATCTTCGACAGTTCCGACAACTAATCTACCCTCTTAGTGGTACGTGTTGTTGCTTTTACGGTTACCCTTCAATACTACAACCACTCCAGAGATAATCTTCATAACCCCATTTTTGGCTTTAACCTCGAACCCTTTAGATTCTAACGTTCTCACAGAAATAAGATTCTTATTTATCTCCGGCGAGTAACGAACGCCTTTTAAAGACACGATTGATCCATCGCCATTTTTAAACGGACTGAACCAATCCCATTGGTAGCAAGAGGAGCTTCATTTGCCGTATAAACAATTTCTTTGTGATCTTGAAAATCACTAAACCACTCTAGATGTGGTGTTATATGATGACTACATGTGGAATCTAATAGCCATACATCCGAAGTGATCCTGGTTGACGAGGTTGCGAGTGAGAGATTAGATTTTTAATCATCATACTCGGTCACATTCGTCTCTGCTACAGTCTTCCCTTTCTGAGATTTTTCATAGTTTTTCAACTTCTGACAATCTCTCTTCCAATGACCTTTTTCATGACAAATGGCACATTCATCTTTGCTTGGTCTATGCCTAGATTTGGATCTCCACCTATTTTTGATGTTCTTCTTCTGTGAACGATCTCTGACTAACAAAACCTCTGAGGCACCACCAAAACTTACATGCTTGTCCTTCTTTCTCAGTTCTTGACTGTATAAGGCATCACAAACTTCGCTCAGAGATTCGTCATCTTTCCCGTTAAGTAGAGTTGTTTCAAGTAACTCAAACTCATCGGGAAGTGAACCCAATAATATTGAAGCCAGATCTTGGTCTTTGAACACCTCATCCATATTCATCAAATTGGTAACCATTTGATTGAAACTGGTTATATGATCATTCATTGTGGTACCTTGTACATAAGTGAAATGAAATAATCTTTTCTTCATGTACAGTTTGTTCTGGAAACTTTTCTTTAGAAACTTCTCTTCCAATGCCCTCCATAATTTGTGTGCAGATGTTTCTTTAGAGAAAGCATATCGTTGTTCTCTAGAAAGGCATGATCGAATAGTACCACAAGCTAACCGATTGATGGTCCAAAAGTTCTTCTTTTCAATATCTTTTGGTTTATGTTCTTCAATGGCAATATCTAGACCTTGCTGAGAAAGCACGTCCAGAACCTCACTTTTCCACATGCCAAAATGACCGGTACCATCGAAAAACCTCCACCGCCAGTCTTGTATTTGACAAGAGTGGTCTCGTCCAATTTGGTGAAATTAATTCACCCGATGTGGAAGGTTTGACAACTCCTCCCTCAACCATTTTGGATACAAATAATTTTCAATAGCTTTCCAAATAGCCCAACGGATATCTTTTCTAATGTGGAAGATCAAATTAAATTGCAACCACAAAGCATACTAAGAATAACCTCAACTCTGATACCAATTGTTACGGAAATAATCGCAGTAATTATTCCACCGAATAGGTAAAGCCCGTGAAAGATTGAACTAATAAATTATAAGTGGAAAAGAATTATTCCGAAAATTTACTAGCGCAATAGATCACAATAACGATACCCCAAATAAAGCTATTGAAAAATAAATAACACAGATGAACACCTGATATTACCGAGGTTCGGCCCAATTCTTGCCAACGTCATCCCAACACACCACCAATTTTATTATTATTTCTTGTACAATAGAAATAATACAAATAGAGAAAAGAGACATAACAAACAAGTAGAAAGGGCTGAGTATTTTTTTTGTGTGTACATAAACTGAAAGCAAATGCTGCTATTTATAGCAAGCCCACACCTTACAATTTAATGAATCTAATTAACTTGTGTTCCCACTTGCCTTATTCTCACGTGGCTAATTTTCTTCCACAAACATGAGATTCCAAATCAACCAATCATAAATGGCCAACAAATTAACCAATCATAATGAGCCATCTCAACAAATAGTTTAAAAACTATAAGACCATTCATAACAGGCTAACGAGGCAGTTGTTGTGACGGTCGAGAATGCCAGAACGCCAGCAACGCGGCGTTATGGGCCGGTGTTCTGGGTTGGAGAACGAGGACGAAAACCGCGTTCTGGTGGGGCCTACTCGAATTTCTTTTCCCTTTTCCCTTTTCTTTGACTTGTTTAATTCAAAAAATAAAAAAAAATGTTTTTTTTAAAGGTAACCGTTTGAACTTAAATAAATAAATAAATAAATAAATAAATAAATAAAAAGTGAGTGGGTCCCGCTCCACCAAACGACTCATTTTCAAAAAAAATAATTATTATCTTTTTTTTCAACCCACCTAATCTATCTATATATATACTACACCATTTCAACCCATTTTCAACCCATTTTAACCACTTTTTATCCCTATACTCTTCCCTCAACCCATTTTCATTACCCCATCCTCTTTTCTCAAACCATTTTAACTACTTTCATCACCATGTCTAACCCGAATTCAAAATCAAATCCCGACTACAATCAATCTCAAAATCCGGATAACATGTCGTATACCAACCTTATGTTATTCGGAACCGCAAACACACCCGGTTCGAGCGGCTCTCACCCAAATGTACGTCCGAATATACCACCGTACAGAACGTTTCCATCTTACATTATGTATCATCAACAATTTGTTCCAAACCAACACCACTACGGATATTTTCTTAACCCGAGTTTTCAACAACCACCGTTTCCCCAACAACCGTTCCCGCAACAACCGTTCCCACAACAACCGTTCCAACAACCCGAACAAACGAATGAAGCACCAACCCAACGATCCGGAAAACAAGTAGCGCCATCCCCCAAAAAAAGAAGCCATCTAAAGAAAATTGACGGGTCCAAAAAGACTTGCAACAAACGGCAATGGGCGCCAAATGAAGAGGCGTGGTTAGCAACTTGTTTTTGCGACTCGTCCGAAGACTCGCAAGTCGGTAACTCACAAAAATGGGGAACTTTGTGGGGTACTGTTGAAGAAAAGTTCAACGCCAACAGTTGTGGTTGGGTTCGTGACGTCGACCAATTATCATCCAAGTGGCGTTCACTTGACCGCGTGTGCAAAAACTTCAACGGGTGTTATGAGTCGGTAAAACGAGCTTGGGGTAGCGGTCGAGATGCGGGATGATTTACGATCAAGCCGTATCCGAATACTACGACACCTACACAAAGACATTCACCTCGAAGGAGGCTTGTTCGTTCCTCAAAGATCATCCGTAATGGCTGCCACCACAGCTGGTTGGTGGAACCGGATTGCGCAATGAGGAGGAAGATTTTTTTGATCAGTCTGTTGATCTCTCTGCCGACCGAGAGAATGAGTTATTTGGGCCCGACCTGATTTCAAGGCCCATGGGCCGAACTAGGGCCCGAAAAGTGGCCCGAAGCTCCAGTTCTTCCGATGCGGCGACATCCCGAATAGGAACCCCGAACGAAAGGGTTGATGAAGCGATAAAGACTATGGCCAGAAACAAGGCCGAATTTTAGCCGCCCGAAAAGCATCGATTGAGGTGATCACCCGTCAGGAACGATTTTGAACTGCGTTGCAAGGTGTACAGTTTCTCACAGTCAACCCCGAAGACATCAGAGATCCATCTGACCGCGCAGCAGTTGTGAAAATGAAGAAAAAGTTTCGCAATGAGTTTCGGGAGTTCTACGATGCCGACGAGGAAAACGAGGATGACGACGAGTAGTTTTTATTGTATTTAAATTTTAGGATTGTAACGTTTAAATTTTTAGGATTGTAACGTTTTATTTTTTAGGATTGTAACGTTTTATTTTTTAGGAATGTAACGTTTTAATTTTATAAAGTCATCACAAATTTTAATTTTCGTATTGTTTAATTTTTACTATTGTAACGTATTTTAATTTACCTCTATTTATATAATATTGTATTGTATTGTATTTTAGTTAAATTGTATTTGTTTTATGAAATAAAAGAAAATTAAATTTAGTTAGTGGTGGGTCTCAGAATGAGGGAAAAAGTGGCATTCTGGTCTTATGATTAGGGGCGTTCTGGTGTTATGCTGATGTGACACCTGAAAAAGTGACGTTCTGGTGTTACGGTTACGAGTGGTCTAAGCCAAAATAGGCAAATCTTGATCCAACAAAATAAGAACGTATTCACTAAACTTCTCTGCATAAATGTACAAATCTTGGTCCAACAAAATAACAAGAAAATCATTGAACCTCTCCGTCAAAACAATCATCACTAAACAACTACAATAAATCACTAAACAGCAAGTTACAACTATTTGGTCTAACCACCATACTTTTATTTAGAGTTCAGTCCTGAGGGGTGTATTCGAGTTCTTAATAGGATAAGAAGGCTCTACAGCTACGCCGCAGAGTCCCTTCTTATCCGGAACGCCACGTTGTATTCGTATGAATCCACCCTCTCCCCATTTGGGTCCCCACGAGTTCTTCACTATCCAATACTTCATTCCCTCGGGGGTTTCACCGTATCCAACAATTGCTACACCGTGATTAACATCCGTTGTACATCTTCCGGTAAAAACTCCCTGAAAATTTAAATGTAAATGAACAACGATTCTTGGAATTTTTTTAAATTTGTAAAGTAGTCTAGTTAGTGTTACCTGTGCATAGAACTGGATATCATGACCGTTAGCATCCATGGCAATAGATACTGGCTGGTGTGCAACTGCTTTCAGTAGCGCTTCCTCGTCGCACTCTGGTACATTCTCAAATCCATCAAGCGTCACCACTTGAGTGCCGATCTGGATTCAAAAGGAAAACAAACGATTAAATATAGCAAGTATATATATGCTTAAATTATACTTTGAAGTCTTATATTAAGAGAATTATATAACCCCTCATTCTATCTTTGTTGCACGTAAAATCCGTGCAGTTAACTGCACACAACATTACCCCTAATGAAATTATTGATTCACTTTCCTTTTTTAGTTTGTTTCAAAACTAGCACGTAAACTGATTTTCCATGTTTTCTCATTCTGACATTGATTA
The DNA here is from genome assembly GCA_963422505.1 of Pseudognaphalium luteoalbum. NCBI lineage: Eukaryota > Viridiplantae > Streptophyta > Magnoliopsida > Asterales > Asteraceae > Pseudognaphalium > Pseudognaphalium luteoalbum. Next base: position 8,698,437 of record OY730194.1, read on the forward strand.
TATACTGTCAAAAAACTTCATTCCCTAATAGGTGTATCCTTAAAGGGTAAACTTGACGAATAATTAATTATTAAAATGTAATAATATAATTACACTTAATTAAAATGGACATTTATCTCGGGACGGATGGAGTGTAAGGTTTTGTACCTTTGCTGGATCACAAATTCCTTTTTGACATGCGTAAGGGTAGTTCTGCTCTGTAGCTAGACCTCCATGGTTTTTAATGAATTCAAATGCCGGTTCCATTAGTCCTCCATCACATCCATTGTTTGATATTTTGTTACAATCGATAAGGTGTTGTTCTGATAACGATACTAGCTGTCCTGTTTTAATTGCGTTTATTCCTTCCACTGCAACCACCGTAGAAAACGCCCAACAACTTCCTGACAACGAAAAAGCATTAGTTCATGATCAAGTTGTCGAGACCCAAGATAATTGTTGTAAGAACATGATCAAATTATAAGAGGTTTGTCTAACTTGTGCGCTAAGGCATTTAATTAACTAAGTCTTGTTAACAAATTTAAAATTGGAAGTCAATACATATTATTGAAGTCTAACTGTTACCATTTTGGGAGGATTAAAATCATGATTTAGGAAGATTTGTGTTGATTGAATGTTCTTTAACACCTACCTTTAGAGCATATGTTAGAAAAATGCAGTTATGAAAGGCGATTAAATTATAAATTTATTTATTTACAATGTGTAAGATATAATTATAATACTACATTACTACAAAATCATTGGTGCACGGAAACTTTTCTATATCTAACAGAGTAAGAACAGTCCAATGTGAACTGTCACTGACTCCTATACGTAGTGTTGAGGAACTCATAAGAAAACAACATATTACCACATTTGCCTTGATCTTTGGGAGGGGTGACGGCATTACGCTCCCTCCAATCAACACAAGGAGGGATATTAGCGGCATTGTGATACATGAAAGTCAAGTTGCCCTTACGAACTCCATGGAGCGCACGATAATGGCTAATCTTTGAGCCAGCGTACGTGCTCCTAAACTCGTGGTTAGTCATAGCAGCAAACTTGTTCAGCTTCAACTTATATGGCCTGTCCATCTTATTTGACCTGTGAACATGATTCACGTTGGCCTTGAATACATTAAACCGCTGAGCTTTCTCTTCCTCACTTACTTCCGCAATGTTATGGTGGCTCCTCCATCTATCGTACATCCCCTGCAAGCCCTCCTCTGATTCAAGTTCTTTGTCATGGTATTCGAAGCTCTCCGCAATGCATAGAATTACAACCAAAGAAAGAGCAAGTAAAACTAACCTTTTTGTTGTTTTCATTTCTTGGTAGCTTTTTTGATTTTGCCTTGAAAGTTTTAAAAGAGATTAAGACGTATTACACTTATAGATATAGATAGTGCTTTTTTCCGGGTCTTATAATAGAAAATATAATCCTTAATTTCTCACTAATTTTAGGATGAATATGGTCATGCATGTTGTTCGGTATTAAATGAGAAGGAAATGTGTGGTTTTTATGTGCTAATTGTAATGTTTCCTTAGAGCGAATCATATGGGCTTTAAAGCTCCCAAATTAGGACTTTTTGGAGTTTGTTAAAGTAGTTATAAGTAGTTGGTCATTGATAAATTGATATAACTTACATTTCTATATTTAGGAAACAGTTTTCTACTTAATCTGTAGTTGGATAATAACATTTTCAATAACGATTTCTTTACCTTCTTCTACTTAGTTAATCGGCGTGTCTCATGCCGATGTGTGCCTAAGTATAACTATATCTCGCTAGCTATCTTTATTGTGGGATCCAATCCCCCCTATCAGTTAAATAATAGCCGAACTAAATTCCGAAAAATAGCATCAGAAATGAAATTCAATAAGTTTATTTTACTTTCACTTTCTTTGGTTTTGATTATAGGTGTTGTGGAAAGTTTTGATTATAATGAGAAAGAACTTGAATCGGAGGCGGGGTTGCAAGGGATGTACGATAGGTGGAGGAGCCACCATAAAGTGCAGGCAAAAAGTCCTGAGCGGTTCAATGTCTTCAAGTCCAACGTGCAACATGTTCACCTTGGAAACAAGAAGAATAGGCCTTATAAGTTGCAGTTGAACAAGTTTGCTGACTTGACTTTGCACGAGTTTAAGAGCAAGTACGCTGACTCGAAGGGTGGCCATTTATCGGCACTCAGAGGAGCTCCTCCGGTCAATAATGATTTCATTTATGCAAATGCAACTAATATCCCAAAAGAGATGGATTGGAGGAATCATAATGCAGTCACCTCCATCAAGTATCAAGGCAGTTGCGGTAACACCTTTATTTCCACTTTTCAAATCAAACAAATGCTTAATCGTCACACCCTTGTTTAATCTATTGAATCCGAAATATGGATGTCATTGATCAATTTGGTTATACTAGGCGAAAGTAATCAATATTGTACAGTAGTACATTACGTTTTTAATTTGATTTTATTTTTTGTAATACGGTTGGCAATCATATTCAACACAATTAAAAAGCCCCTTTTGTCCTATATCATAATTCTGGGCATACAGGAAGTTGTTGGGCTTTTACGGCAGTAGCTTGTGTGGAAGGAATAAATGCGATCAGAACCGGCCAACTAATAGATTTATCCGAGCAACAACTTGTAGACTGTGATATCCCGCACAGTAAAGGATGTGATGGAGGCCTGCAATGTGAATCATTTAAATTCATCACTGAACATGGAGGTCTGGCAACAGCAGAAAGCTACCCTTACACAGCATCAAAAGGAGAGTGTAATAAAGCAAAGGTATGTATACTGCAATTCAACCTTGTAATATTGCAATACGTCTACTCAAAGGGCGGAGACAGAGCGGGGCAGCTTAGGCAGCTGCCCTCACAAGAATTTTTAAACTGCGTTAAAAAGAAAAAAATTTAAGGTATTAATGATATTTTAAAATTTTCATCCCCCACAAAACTATATAAGAATTTTTTCCGCCCTCCATATGAATTTTCTAGATCCACCCATGCGTCTACTTTATTTTCTATTTTTGAAATTAAATCTGCAACTATATAAGAATTTTTTTCGCCCCCTCCATATGAATTTCCTAGATCCACCCCTGCGTCTACTTTATTTTCTATTTTTGAAATTAAATCTGCATAAAGAGTTTAAGATCCTTAGGTAAACATCTTGGGGTGATCGGGTAGGGGAAAGGGTCGAAAATGGTCTGACTTGTACATCTGGGTCAAAAAGACTCGTCCTTTTGGGTAACTTGAACATGAAAAATCTCTTTTGTTTATGCATTTTAATTTTATAAAGAGTTTAATTTTGGGGGAATCAAACATGCACGTTCATGGGATCCTGTTCGTGATCTAATGAATCATTCTACCCAATATAAATGTGATTGTTACACATATGCATATAAACATATTGTTAATCTTGTATTTGAATTCAGTTTGGACACCACTCAGTAACGCTTGATGGAATGGAGTATGTTCCTAAAGACGATGAATCACATGTAAAAGCAATTGCACACCAGCCTGTATCTATTTGCTATGATTGTACAGGCGATTGGCAGTTCTATAAAGAGGTACACAAAAAAGTCCCTAGATCGACTAATCAATCTCTCATTCAATAAGATCATCCGACAACTCATTCATTCCATTATATTCCGTGTTTTTTACAGGGAGTTTTTAATGGACAATGTGGAACTGATTGTCTCCATGCTGTGGCACTTATCGGATACGGTGAAACACCTGAAGGAATGAAGTACTTTACTTTTAAGAACTCATGGGGAGTGGACTGGGGAGAGAAGGGATTCGGACGTATCCAGTATGGAACTGGGATCGAAAATGGACTATGTGGCATGTATACACTTTCTTCTATTCCTTTGAAGAACCCTGGCACACCCAATGTCGAACTCTAGAAACTAGAACAAAATGAACCTACACCTACAGGGATAGTACAAAAGTGTTGTATTCAGTATTGAAAATTTTACATTCTAGCCGGTGCAACACTTTAATAAGTGCGATCCTAAATTTTATTGTCTTAGCTCTGAGAAACAGTTTTGTTAGAATAAACACATTTGGTAATTAGGTGCATCATTTTTTGTTAGGGTTTATTATTTTGTTATACATTAAACTTTACACTTTCTACTATTGTATTATTCAAACTTTGAAAACTTCTATTGTATGTATTGAACTTGTAAATATGATCTATATATTATATGTAACATTTCCTTTTTGGATATGGCCCAAATAGGAAAGTTTTCTTTTTTGGCATTACCTAAAAAGGAAATAATACATATAATAGAATATATTTACAAGTTCACAACATACAATAGAACAAATTAAAGTATGTCGCATACAATAGTAAAAAATGTAAAATTTAATACATAAGCGAAACAATAAACCCTTTTTGTTATCCACCATCATCAAGTTATGTTGGTACTTTCATGTAATCTTGTACACGATGTCATTATTTCCCAATTAGTTATATTATGATGGGAATTAAGTTACAAAGTACACACAATTGTAAAATTTAACTCTCATAAAGATGCAAACAATTATGGTAACCTAAATACATAAAAAAATACGAAATTTTTGAATGAAAACCTCTCAATATATGTGAGAGTAAAAATCATAGTACCCATATGCCTCTTAAAATCCATAAATACTAACAAGAGAGCAATTAATACAAGGGTTTAAGTCAACGATCGCCAACGTACTCTCATTTTTTTTCGAGATCACCATTCAACCAGTTTTATTACCATGATCAACAACGAACTTTCAAATTTCGTGTCGAAGTCACCAATCTACTTTTATCTACGGGTTGGAGATTGCCAACATACTTTTAATATGAAGTTAAGATCGCCCATAAAAATTACAAAGAAATTCATTTTTTAAAATTTCGTTGGTGATCATGGTAATAAAACCGGTTGATTAGTGATCTCGGAACAAAAAGGAAAGTACGTTGACGATCGTTGATTTAAACCCTTAATACAACAACTTTTTTTTCTAGATACACTACATACATACAATAATCATCATACTCTCGAAGTATAACATCAACAAGTAAGAAATTAATCTGAAGACAAAAGAGAAATAACATCACCCAATTAACTGCCTTATGTGACTCGAAATTAAGACCTCCTGAGACAATTCTAACCATCCAAAATGTTAACCCATATGTTAGGAACATGCTATCTGATCGCGCTCCAACGGTCGGTCAAGGAATCGCTTCCTTGTCGTTGCGGACCTTCCAGTCGAGAGCGATAATCGGAGGGTGGTTTTAAATTTATAATAGTCGGGGAGAGCCAAAACCTTCCGAACTACTTACTATTACTAGGTACGAATACCTGATATTAGTATGTAGTAAGGATGATCCAAGGTCGTTCTTAACGACGGTAGAATTGAAACAGAGCTAGTTCTGGTAACTTAGTAATTATGCTGAGGTTTTTTATAGATTGAAGAGTGTTTGTTTTTAGGTTTTTATTTATTTAAAATACTAAGAAAGCATAAAAGTAAAGGGAGGCTAGAAGATATGTAACACTTAAGGATAACAAAAGACATGGTTCACCATGATTTAGGATAGCATATTATTGGAATGATGATTATTGGGGACACATTCAGCTAACAGACAAATAAACTTCGGTGTAAACACTAGGACTCTACTTATTTAGTTCCGGTTATAAATTAGTATGTCACTGAGTACCTAGGCTATCATGATTCTGATCAGATCAGGTTGCTCAACCCCCAACACCGTCCGATAAGGACAAGTGACCCTTCTTGGAGATATCTCCTGGGTGCATGAATAAGGTAGAAAACCGCCATTAAAGGATATTCTAAACGTTCTTAACACCTCTGTCTAAATTTTATTACCTAATTGTGTACTGGTTGTTTACTTTGTTATTCTAAACCTATGGTTATGTGAGGTTAAGCATGTTTAAGCATTTTGGACTATAGCTAAGTCCTCGCTTTCTTTCAAAACTCCCTTTTTACTTATTTTAAGCTCAAATACTTCCGTCATGAAATAGACCCTCCTTTACAATCAGATGTTCATCCCTAGGTATCTTACGGTGTATAATTCATTCATCATTTCCACAGCTTGTATAAATCTAAGTATACTCACGGTGTATAATACTGTTAAGGTTTAGCATTTCCACAGTTTTACGTATCCTAGACCATGTTCAGGAATGGTAACTTCCAGGTATCCACGGTGTCATATGCCTACGACCGATCCGTAGCTTTCCACGCATTTGTACTTCACCAGAGGTGTTTCCAGCGCTATACTAAGTACTGGGCCGTTTTATGGCATGTCTACAGCTTCATACAAAAACACGGATAACTATATCTGCGTAGTATTAAGGTTTGCAAAGTCATATCCTAAGGGCAATAGTCACGTGAAAGCCTGAAAAGAGTGAATGATAAGGTCTATTTATGCAAAGTTTAGACTGATAACAAAGTAAAACAACTCCCATTTATATAGATAGATATTTAATGTAACATCACTCCTAACTATCTAAATCATGGCAAACATACAAACAACTAATCACAAAGCATACCAATAAACATTTCTATCATTAATAAATCACAAACATCAAACAAGAACATTATAATAAATTAATAATAGAAAGGATAGATAATACCGATATCTATTGCGGACAGAATAACAACTTGTATTTCTTCGAATATTATCCAAATATTACAACCGCTAGCCTCGACTAATTATATTACATAGCTATTCTAAGAAGAAAGGATTCTCTCCTAATCTTCCCACTAGTTCCCTAGAGAGAGAACCTAGAGAGAGAAAGTCTAGAGAGAGAAACTCTAGAGAGAGAGTGTAGTGTGTATGAAATGAGTTGTGTGTTGTGAGGAATGGATTGAATGGTGTGAAATGAGGAGGTTTAAGCCTCTATTTATAGGCATTCAAGATATGATTTTACACTTAACTCCCTCGCTCCAATTTAATACTGAAATACACCCCCGAGCTATGAAATTCGACACCAAAGTGTGCGTATTCGACACCAAATAGGGCGTATTCGGTATCAAATAGAGCGTATTTGGTAGCAAACGGGGCGTATCCGACACCGTAGAGGGGGTATACCACCCCTACAGGGGGTATATGGCCCTAAATTGGGGGTATACGGCCCCATAAGGGGGGTATACGGCCCCTAAGGGGTGGTATCCCCTTGGTCCGTGGTCTTGTGTGCTGGATCGTAAGTTTTGTGCACTGGTCGAACTTCGTTTGGCCATAACTTCTTCATTCTTGATCCGTTTTCAGCGTTCTTTATATCCACGTGATCGTAATTACTTGAAGATCATAATGAACTAGTCAAAAAATAATTTCAAGGTAATATGCAAAAAAGTGCTCGTAGAATGTGACCGTATCGTTTATGCTTTGTTTTGTACGTTATTTAGCCATTTTACTTGATTTTTGAAGCAATGCCTTATTTTTAGCCTTAATAATGAATTATGGTAAAAAAGTATTGATATTGAATGATTTCATCTATTTTGGGGCTAAAAAGGTGAGAATTATGTACGCAAAAATGTGACTTTTTACGTCAAATCAAATATCTCACACTTAGACATTGCTTGTCCTCAAGCAATACTTCAACTATCCTCACTTTAAAAAAGATGTTTTAGGTCCGATTTTTGCGAATTAAAATATTTCTAAAAACAACCATTCTTCATACAAGTAACTTGTTCAGAAAATCGAGACAAATAAGATATTTGTTCCAGAAATAAGAAATGAATATCTTTGGGCATGCTTCTGATTCTCGTGATCTTTGGCATACACATGACTTAGGCAATCTCACCAGGTGGACACTCAATTCACTCAAAGGTGTATCGGATTTCCTATCATTCTAAACAAACGAAATCGCTCAAAAGCCAGTCATGCAACATTCATCGTCATAGGCTTGATCGAGAATCAAATCTCCACCACTTAGGTGAGGACGGTGCTAATTATCCCAAGACATTCATCGGGTTTTATGTGAGGTGAGGGTTAAAGGGTATGGATAGTGAGATGTTTTTAGGTTTAAAGGGTTATGCTTATCTTAGGACTTTTAAACTTATGAAAAAATTTACTTAGATACGCTTTTTAATGAAAACGGAAACGGATAACGGAAAGGGAGAAAGATAGCTATTTTGACTTTTATCTTTTTGAAAACACATGGAAGATTATATCTTTCAGAGATCGGAGTATTCGGGAGATTTGAAGCACTTAGCTTTATTTCTATGACATATTTTTGGCTTAGAATTTCTTTGCCAAGGAATTTCTAAGGAATTTTTATTTATTATTACTTACTTCCCTTTTTGGGATCCTTTCTTGCTTTCATTTTTCAATCTTTTGATAATTTCACTTGGTGTCAATTTTTCGCACCTCAGAATTCTCGATCTTTTGAGATTTTGATTATGTAAACGCACACGAGAAGTTTGAGTAAAACACGAAATTTGTGATTTTTAAAGTGAAAACAAAAAGAATATCTAAATAGCATTTTTCGTAAATTTAAAAATTCTAAGATAAGATTTTGGTGGGTATGAAAGTGAGTGGGTTTAAAAGCTTGGGTTTTCAAGAAATGAAAAGGTTAAGGCTCAACAGGGTTTACTAGGTGGATAATCGATACTAAAGATGAGTATCGGCAGGGTTAGGCTTGAAGAGATATGAGAAAATGGGTTTATTTCCTAGGGAATGTCAAGGTCATCTAATTGAACCTATACCGCGTACGGTACTCACCAATATGGTCTCGAAATGCATACCAGAAGCAAATTCTAATTCAGAAATGCATACATCGGCACACACAATAAATGAATAGTGAAGCATTTAAAATGAATGCTTATATAGGCTCAAGGTACCTCACTGGAATTAATATGGGTTGTATGTTCTTAGTCATGCGCTGCCCCTAAGATTATCATTTTTTAATTTGAGAAATTCTACCTTATTTACACTACTTCCCAAAAAAACTTACTCATAATCAAAATGGTTCCTCTTAGAAATATTAAAATTCAAAAATAGCAGAGCTAACTGAATGAGTAGCTATCTGCTGTCGAAGTTAAGCTCATGCTTTTCTTTGTTTTACGCAAAAAATTTAAATTTTGATCAATTTTTTAAGTGAGGAACATTTTCTGAGTTGCTATTTGGACATAAAAATCTATCTAAGGTATTCTATACCGCTATCCCACACTTAGAGGAATATTGTCCCTAATGTTCTCTTTAATAGAGATAATACTGGAAGTAAAATCTCACACTTAGAGTTTAAACATATAAGAAAATGTTTCTCAAGTGTTTGTTTTGGGCTGGAATCCTACACTTAGTGGTAAGCTTAGGATATGGTATAGATTACTTTGATTAATTAACAGTACTAAGTAAAGCAAAATGATAAAAACGGAGAAAGGATAAAGAAACTCCCCAGGTAGCTAAAGCTGAAGGTCTAATTATGCCGAGAGAAGAATTCCTTGAAATCTTTGTTAGATAGCAGCTCCATTAGTTCTAGGGGTTTGCTTATAAATACGGGCTTCACCTTTCATTTCATCCAAGACATTTGTGAAGTAATCTCGTAGGTGTGAACACGTTGGATATACCTTTCCATTCAACTTCATATTTTTGCAATCAAAAGGATTCAATGTCTCAAAATGAAAAGATGTTTTCTACTACAAAGCTTTCTATAGAACATATATTTTTAAACGAGTTCGAGCATAATACATAGTAGTATGAAAGTACCTCAAATGCTCGAAACACATGAACTAATTTTTCTTAAAAACTTTCCTATTTTTCCGAGACAAGTGATTTTGCAAAAATTGAGTTGAAGTATTTTGAAAATAATTTTTTGTATATCAAAGTGTGAAGGATATTCTGAGATTTTCTTCACTTATCAACACACAACTATCATCATGTCTTATTGCACGGGTTGCCTCTCGAGAAGCGCTGCTGTTATAGTCGAGAGCTCGACTTGGATAGATTGTAGAAAATAAAGCGAAGTGATGGCGTCTTCCGGATACTGGAAGAGTGAAGGGCTCTCCTTGATGAACTAGTCATAGACAACTAGAAATCATATACATGTCTGAAAGCACCATCTTTTCCCCTGCAAAGTAATGCTCCAAAGATTTCCAAATTTAATGAACTGTAAGCTCCCCTTGTTGCCTTTCCATCATTCTCAAAGATTCTTCATCCATAGGCATAAGTCCATGTTTGTTAGGCCTTTGCACAAAGAGAACAAACAAACGTTTTCTAACAAATAAGTGATTATTCTCCAAATCATAAATTCGCTGGTTTGTGAGAAGAACTATCAAAGTTAGTACTTTGAAGATGAAACAAACCAGCGTATGACTTGGAGTCTAATCTCACACTAAAAGTATTAATGGCTTATAATTTCACCTCAGCACAAACAGCTGATATGGAAATATCAGTTGAATCAGGTAGCCAAGTATAAAAATATCCAAAGCACATATTTTAAATGAGTTTGAGCATAATACACATGTGGACATACAAATCATGTTATCAGATTAAGCATTTGTATCTCTTGTATGTTCATGTAAGTACCTCAAATTTTTGACATATGTCAGTGGGTGTGGAAGATTACTAAGGCTCCTAACTTCTGAAAAATTCCCATGTTTGTGAGTAAAGGGACATTTAAGAACTTCAGATAATGGATGTTATAATAAAGTTCAACAAGTGGGAGTAGGAAGTTTTAAGGTTTTGACAAAAATTTCAATGAAGTAATTTCGTAAACATCCTTTTTGTTCATAAAAATAAAGAAAACTTGGAACAATTATTTTTAGGGATCATTTTCTACTTATTTGGGTTAGCTTACGACTTATCCTACTATTAAAACTACGTTAGACACGGGTTGCCTCCCGAGAAGCGCTTGTTTTTGTTCGAGTCACTAGCTTGACTCTAACACTACTTATCAGGCAATCCTAGCGGCTTCCTTGCATCCATAAGTAGACACAAATGGTAATATTGGTACATACCTAAGAATTTAGGGCAAGTTAAGGCTAGGGTGTGTCCAATGTAAGGAGATGTTTCGAAGTGAGGGAGTTGTTCTACCGGAGGTCTAATAAATCTCTCAACATCTAGTACCTCCTGGGATCGGTTTGACAAAATGGGTTGGTCAAAGGTGTCCATATCATTCCATGACGTATACGTCATTATGTGGTGGAGAGATGGTTTGTAGGGTAACCCTGACGCAAAACCCACCTTACTTCTTATGGTCTTTTGGTCGATGAGAATATTGTACTCTGGGCATGGAGGTGGGGCAGTATCCGTTGACGTCTCCAATCTTGTAACAACATTCTCATCGACTACTTGGGTAACGGGTTCAATTAGATCACTGCTTGGAGTTGAGTGCAAGTCTGTGTTAACTATATTAGATGTGGAGTGTGGGTTGACTTCGAATGATAAGGATTGATGTTGAGTGGGGCTATAGGGGTTTGATTGAAAATCTAATTGCCCTATGCCTAACATCGTATGTCCCTCACATTCTCCATCAAAGTGGGGAATACCACATATCCTACATCCAATTTGAAATATTTGAGCAAGACTTTGCAATTGATCTTTAATTGTTTCTACCCAAGTGTTTAGTAAAGACAACATTTGAAGAAGGTATAAGAATTATATTTGAGGTGAGAAGGGTTTCTAAATTAAGCTAAGCTAAGCTAATCTAACTATGCTAATCTACGGGCAGAAAGTAACTTCGGCTAGGGATGGTGAATCCCAATCCAAAAGGATCGCTTAAAAACTAAATTTGTCTAAACAAGCTCTAAATCGTACTACCGTCCCCGGCAGCGACGCCAAAAACCTGATCGCGCTCCAACAGTCGGTCAAGGAATCACTTCCTTGTCGTTGCGGACCTTCCAGTCGAGAGCGGCGATCGGAGGGTGGTTTTAAATTTATAATAGTCGGGGGGAGCCAAAACCTTCCGAACTACTTACTATTACTAGGTACGAATACCTGATATTAGTATGTGGTAAGGGATGATCCAGAGTCGTTCCTCACGATGGTAGAATTGAAACAGAGCTAGTTCTGGTAACTTAGTAATTAAGTTGGGGTTTTTATAGATTGAAGGGTGATTGTTTTTAGGTTTTTATTTATTTAAAATACTAAGAAAGCATAAAAGTAAAGGGAGGCTAGAAGATATGTAACACTTAAGGATAACAAAAGACATGGTTCACCATGATTTAGGATAGCGTATTATTGGAATGATGATTATTGGGGACACATTCAGCTAACAGACAAATAAACTTCGGTGTAAACACTAGGACTCTACTTATTTAGTTCCGGTTCTAAATTAGTATGTCACTGAGTACCTAGGCTATCATGATTCTGATCAGATCAGGTTGCTCAACCCCCAACACCATCCGATAAGGACAAGTGACCCTTCTTGGAGATATCTCCTGGGTGCATGAATAAGGTAGCAAACCGCCATTACAGGATATTCTAAACGTTCTTAACACCTCTGTCTAAATGTTATTACCTAATTGTGTACTGGTTGTTTACTTTGTTATTCTAAACCTATGGTTATGTAAGGTTAAGCATGTTTAAGCATTTTGGACTATAGCTAAGTCCTCGCTTTCTTTCAAAACTCCCTTTTTACTTATTTTAAGCTCAAGTACTTCCGTCATGGAATAGACCCTCCTTTACAATCAGACGTTCATCCCTAGGTATCTTACGGTGTATAATTCATTCAGCATTTCCACAGCTTGTATAAATCTAAGTATACTCACGGTGTATAATACTGTTAAGGTTTAGCATTTCCACAGTTTTACGTATCCTAGACCATGTTCAGGAAGGGTAACTTCCAGGTTTCCACGGTGTCATATGCCTATGACCGGTCCGTAGCTTCCACGCATTTGTACTTCACCAGAGGTGTTTCCAGCGCTATACTAAGTACTGGGCCATTTTATGGCATGTCCACAGCTTCATACAAAAACACAGATAACTATATCTACGTAGTATTAAGGTTTGCAAAGTCCTATCCTAAGGGAAATAGTCACGTGAAAGCCTGGAAAGGGTGAATGATAAGGTCTATTTATGCAAAGTTTAGACTGATAACAAAGTAAAACAACTCCCATTTATACAGATAGATATTTAATGTAACATCACTCCTAACTATCTAAATCATGGCAAACATACAAGCAACTAATCACAAAGCATACCAATAAACATTTCTATCATTAATAAATCACAAACATCAAACAAGAACATTATAACAAATTAATAATAGAAAGGATAGATAATACCGATATGTATTGCGAACAGAATACCAACTTGTATTTCTTCGAATAATATCCAAATATTACAACCGCTAGCCTCAAATAATTATATTACATAGCTATTCTAAGAAGAAAGGATTCTCTCCTAATCTTCCCACTAGTTCTCTAGAGAGAGAACCTAGAAAGAGAAAGTCTAGAGAGAGAAACTCTAGAGAGAGAGTGTAGTGTGTGTGAAATGAGTTGTGTGTTGTGAGGGATGGATTGAATGATGTGAAATGAGGAGGTTTAAGCCTCTATTTATAGGCATTCAAGATACGATTTTACACTTAACACCCTCGCTCCAATTTAATACTAAAATACACCCCCGAGCTATGAAATTCGACACCAAAGCGGGCATATTCGACACCAAATAGGGCATATTCGATAGAAAATAGGACGTATTCGGTAGGAAACGGGGCGTATCCGGCACCGTAGAGAGGGTATACCAACCCATAAGGGGGTATACGGCCCCTAAGGGGTGGTATCCCCTTGGTTCGTGTCCTAAATCTTCGTCTTCTTCATTTTCTTATTGCAAGGGATTCTCATAAAATGTTCATATTATAGATTATAACAACTATTATTGTGTGGATCATCGGTAGTTGGTATAATCTCTATCTGATTCTTTTATTCCGAACGTATTTCGATTATTTCGTATTGTCAGTTTAATTCGGTTCAAATCCATTGTATTCCTAGTGAATGAAATAATTAGGATATATTTGACATCAGTGTTTAAATCATTAGGAGTGAATAATATTCATTTGATTGAGCGTTTTGGATTGTTTACACAAGTATTTAGGTTTGATTATACAAACCCTAAATCTGGACAGAATTGTTTATCGGTTTGGGAACGGTGTAACTTGATCGTTTTATAGTGATTTTTAATGAAATTTGAGTCTAAAACTAAGTACAAGAAGTCTAATTTCAAATGACGTTAGTTTCGTATCCAATTGTTGAGTTTAAGTCAGTCAAAATAATTTTATAAGATTAAAGGTCATTTCTGAGTTTTCGGTTTGTAATTTTTGGTTAACTTGTGAATTTTTTAAACGTAGTTTAAACTATGAATTTGGTCTTGAAATTTTTATTGAAATAACGTCAAAGTGTTAGAAATTTTATTTAAAAATATTGTAAATTTTGTGATTTTTAAGTAATTTAAATAAATTATAACTTTTGTAAAGTCAGAAAGTGTTGTCGGTTTAGAGCAGTTCACTTTGGAGAATTTTTAAAAATAGTTAACTAAAGAAATAGATTCTGGAAATATTGCTGAGTATTTTTAATATATCAAAGTGTCACCAGTAAAAATTTTAGAGTCAAATAATTTTTTTAGTCATTGTTTAAAATTCGTAAAGTGATATAAAATTCTCGACAGAATCTGAAATACAAGATAGAGTAAAAATTACTACTATTTTGTATGAACGAGAGTTGGTTTTAGAAAAGATATTTGAGGTTTGGTTGTGAGGAAAGGTAATAGAGGTGATTTGTATTTGGAACTTGAGATACAATGGAATGACATAGTATTGTCTAGGTTGTAACCTATACGTATTCATTTGTAGATTTGCATTATGTTTGGTGGATTCATTTGGGGATGATATTTACTTTGGTACTCGAGGTGAGTTTTCGTGGCCCCGTTTTCATTACATGTTTTCAAATTGGGGGAAAATTATGTTCGTGTTTTATCAATTGTTTTCATGCTGTGATTACATTCATTTTTATTTTGGACATATGCTTTGAAATGTGTGACACTATGTAACTTATGTGCATTCGGTTGTTGGATTCATTTTTATAAAAAGGCCTTACTCTTTCTAGGGTAAGTACCTAATGTGTATTGTTATTATACATTGAAGGTCATGTTTTCCAAAAGGCCTTGCTCTCTTTCGAGAGTAAGTACCTAATGTATGCGTTGGCATACATTGAAAGTCATATATGGGTAGCTACCGCATTCACAGGATTTGGTTGGGTCATACTCCTTCGTGGGGTGATGACAGTTTGTGGAGATGTTTGGTTATATTATTTCACTTGTGTACCTTTTCATATGCATTGTCCTACTCAATTATCATCACAGCAAAATGCTTTATTTTTCTAGTGTCTGATTTTAAACCTACGAAACTCACCAACATTCGTGTTGACGTTTTTGAGCATATCTTTTCAGGTTATACTAGTGGACTTAAAGCATTGGACAAGAGAACTTAGTGGACCTTTAGAGTTGCATTAAGAGTTATTCAAGACTTGTGGTACATCATTGTTGTTTGTGAAGGCATGTTTTGCCTTAACATCGTAGTGTACGTTTGTTTGTAAGATTTTGAATTCATTGTTGAAATGTATGCACGACATGAATCGTTATTCATGTTATTGGCATCATGGCACATTGGATATTGTATTTCATATAGAATTATTTATAATGATGTGTTATGATCCTATCACCGTTATATCCCGTTGTTTCCGCTTTAGACTGGGTGTGACAGATTGGTATCAGAGCCATTGTTTTTAGAGATCTAGGTGGATTGGCCTAGACTATAAATAAGGAACCCACATATAGAACATGATTTAGGAAGTTATGTGTGCATATAATTCTGTGAAGCTAGTTGTAGCTAGTGTCAATCATTCATCTTAACCATTTCAAATAAGAAGGACGTTGTAAGCGTTTCTTCATCATCTTACGACTCTTTATGTGGTTCGTCTACATGTTTCTTAGGATTCCATAACTATCTGATCTCTTTCTGTAAATACAAAGCTTATTGTGATACAAGGACTTGGAAGATAAGTATGTGTATGAAAGAATACTTTTACAATTACAGCTGCAGACGTGATTGACAAAGGTGTTCCAACATATGTGTGCTTATCCGACCATGTTTGCGGGTCTGCTATCTTCATGTCGTATGGTAATATATCCCAATTATAATCCTTACCGAATCATTCTTATGTTTGTGAGTCTTGTGTATTTATGCCTTGACAAACTCCAAAGTATTCATCTATTCTTAACTAATAAGAATTCGAAAATTTTAGTGAGCATACTACTAAGACGCATTAATCGTGGAGGAGAAACACTCGGTTGTGGTTATACAAGTGATAGTGGTGATTGAACTAATGGTTGAACTGGAGAAATTTGTTGTATTGAAGGCAAGAACTCCAATGTTGTTGCGATCATTGCACGACAGTGGTGGGCCTTAATATTCAAAGTTGCCATGCAAGTTAGTAACATGATATTGAATCATGGTAGAGCTAACGACACCGAAGGTGAAAATGGAACTAATAGTCGAGAATTCAAATTATAATAATAATAATAGTAAGTACATAAATAAATAAATAAAATAAATAAATAAAGGCACTTCTTGAGGAGAAATATTCTTTCAATAACGAAATGAAGAAGTTAGTGAACAAGTTTTAAAATTCCTCTACGACGGGAGTTAATCATGCGACGTATATCAGACAATTTCATGAGTTGGCAAAAATTAGACCTCATTTCATGGCACTTGAAGCTAAGAAAAGTGAGAAGTACATCAACAACTTTGTTTTGGATATTAGCATAATGGTAGAAGTGACTGAGCCTCCTACCATCCAAGGCGCAATACTGCTGGGTGGATTGTTAATCGATGAGACCAATAAGACAGGGAATGTAGAAACAATACCAAGAACGAGAGGGTACTCTAGAAATTCGTAGATACTAACACATGAAGAGAGAGTTACATTGGTTCACATCTTCTGTGAGTAAGATGTAACTACTATCATCACACATATGCATTATGTTGTGTTTATTTAAACTGCAACTTAAGAGGTCACTTTACAGTTAAATGTTGGATGATAGCTCGTCAAGTGGCACCAATCAACACAGTAGGAAACTCGATGTACCGTTTTTTTCCGGATGTATTTGCTCCAACATTGCAATCACTTACAATTTTCACCAAGTTGGTGTACCGTTAGGACATACCAGCAAGGCTGGTTCCTATGCAGCATCATGGCCGAGCACAAAATTGTTAACTGTATCAGCATAAAAAGATTGTAAATTAGCTCAAATGGATATGAAATGACCAATAAAAAGAAAATAACAGTACGTCTTTATAATTCAATTTCTCACCGAGGAGTGTGGATTAAAAAAAGGGTTAATTGTAGAGGTGTCAATTTTAGACCCATTGGTTAATTATGGGTCAATTTGGTTAACTTTTATCAGGGGATGGGTTTGTTGGGTCTCCTCCCTATTTTTTGGATGAGTCTAAATGGGTTTTTCAATATAACCTATAATTGTGTAACAATTAACCAACGGGTTTAGATGGGTCTAGCGGGTAATTTTTTTTTCTACCTCACTTCATTTTTTTCATTTTTCACTCAAACAAAAAAAAAAGTTTGGCGAACCCGATGACCCGACCTGAGACCCATTTGACCCGGACCCGTTTAGACTCATCCTTCTAAATGACTCATCTAGACCCCGACCCATTTAGACCCAAACCCATCTAGACCTGAGACCCGACCCGACCCAATCATTTTGCCACCTCTAGTTAATTGTTTGGTTATGTATCTAACTTTACTCATTTTACTATTGTATGTAACAAACTTTCAAAACATATATTGTATGCAATAAACTTGTAAAAATCCCTATTGTATGTCATAACTTTTAAAACATCTATTGTATGTAATGAACTTGTAAAAAATCTCTATTGTATGTTGTGGGTTACCATATGTACATGCCAAACTGAAAATGGCTCTTTAACATTAGTTTGTGGCAGCACGAGGAAACTCTAGCAGATCATTGACTACTGCACCATACGATAATGATCTTTTACTAGTTTATTGTATGCAATAGATGTTTTGAAAGTTTATTACATACAATAGTATTTTTTACAAGTTTATTACATACAATAGATGTTTTGAAAGTTTATACATTCAATAGTAAAAAGGGCAAAGTTAGATACATAACCAAACAATTAACCCTTAAAAAACAACAAACTGGTGACGCTGTTACAACATAGCTAAACCGTATTACTTTCGAAAGTCATTAGAGTTTCAAAAAATTAGCCGACGGATTATGGAGCAATATTCTAATAAGAAAATAAAATGGACCTTATCGTGCCCTAAGTTTTTCCTTAACGTGAGATCATCATCTTGTTTCATCTTCTTCTTCGTCTTCTTCTTCAAGCTTTCATCATCATCACCACCACTACATCCAAGCTGAAACTAACTAAACCGGTCGATAAACAAGGCTACTAAAAATGCAAAAACGTAAGTTTATAACAGAAAAGGCATAACAAGATAGATATTTCTTACCCAAAGAGATGAAATCGGCTAGAAGAGTTTTTTTGTATGGTGTTTCCTGCAAGATGAGGGAGAAAAAGCAGAGAGAAATAAATGCATTTGCTGTTTTTATTTATTCGGTTCTATTAAAAAAAGAAAAGAAAAAAAACCTTGTTCATTGACTTCATTTATGTATTTATTTCTTTTTAATGTATTTATGTTTCAATTTGAGCGTGCATTTACCTCATGTATCAACTACGGGGAAATGTTAGAGGATTGAAATATGTTTACATTAGGTTTGTATAAGGCTCAGCCCAATTGTATAAATGAGCATATTTTACTTGAACGTGTTCTTATAAATTTATAATTACTGTTTTAGCCTCATATAAATATAGCTAGTTGGTTAAATATATAGTAGTGTAGACAATGATAGTCGAGATGATAATAGTT
The DNA here is from genome assembly GCA_963422505.1 of Pseudognaphalium luteoalbum. Taxonomy (NCBI): domain Eukaryota; kingdom Viridiplantae; phylum Streptophyta; class Magnoliopsida; order Asterales; family Asteraceae; genus Pseudognaphalium; species Pseudognaphalium luteoalbum. Next base: position 8,717,311 of record OY730194.1, read on the forward strand.
GTATTGTATACATTAATACATTGTTTATTTCTATTAGCCTTTGTATCAATTCATGTATACTTTAGAGTACCATTATGATATGTATATTAATCTTAAGGGTTTAGTGTTTGGGAATGTACCAAAAATGTCTATTGTATGTACTCAACTTACATTTGCTATTTTTAATGCATTCAACTTTTAAAAAAGGTATTTTGATTTATTTTGGTGACGTTTCAATGACGTGTCACTCTCTCTGTATGCCACATGGCATGCTATACGAATGACACTTCATCAAAATACATCAAAACACCTTTTTTGAAAGTTGAATGCATTACAAATAGCAAATATAAGTTGGGTTATACAATAGACATTGGATAAAAGTTTGGTACATTTCCATACACTAAATCTTAATATTAATAGTGATTGAAAAACAAATTTTGATTATTTAAAATTAGCTTTTTAATAAATTTGAAAACAATTCAAAGTTATAGTATATTATAAATTGAAATTTGATTGATTAAATTTAACCAAATGGTTGGTTAATTATTATTTAGTTCAAATTTAAGATAAATCTAAATATAAATAATTGAATGTGTAGTGTATAAGAGAAAAAAGTAAGAATAAATTGATTTGATAATGTTTGCTTCTATATTGTCCAATTAGTAAAAGGGTATATATGTAAGTTTTGATCGTCACATTTTAAACATCATGCAACATGGCTAATTATGCCTAATAAGGGTTTAAGATTAGGGATTAGTGTCTGAAAATGCATTCCACTTGTGCTGAATGTTTATCTGTGTATCATACTTACGTTTTCTATTTTTAATACGTTTTATTTTCAAAACCAGTGTTTTGATGTATTTTGCTGATGTGTCGCTCGTTTAAGGTGCCATGAGGCATTAAGCGAGTTCGACATCATCAAGACGTCATCAAAATACATTAAAACACATACACCCTTTTAAAGTTTATGCATTAAAAATATGGATTTATTGTTTCATTATGTATTAAACTTTACACCTTTTATTATTGTATGAGTCGAACTTTAAGACCCGCAACAATACGAGTGACTAAATTGAAATTATTATAGATATCCATTTGAATATGAATTAGCGTATTCATTGTACGTTGTAGATTGAAATTGTCATACATAAACAAATTTAAATTTATAAATGCATACATCATACTTTTCAATTTTTTTAGACTTTTGGGATATTGAGCAACTTGTTATTTTTGATTATGGGAATGTTCAACTATAATTAATTTTTAGGATTAACAATTTTTAAAAAGTTGTTGAGATCTTTGTGGATCCATTGTTATCAATACGAAGGAAAGCGTATAGAATGATGGATCATATATATAGGATTAAAAATAAGTGTGACACCCGCCAAATCAGGACTCTAATAAGTACCTAACTTACTTGTAATAATTACATGTATTTAGTTTAATATTAGGCTAAATATATGTAACATTTTGTGTAATTACATGCATGCGTACGCAATTTGTTTAAATCGTACAATTATGAAAAGGACTGAGTCCGACATTATTTAATTACCGACGTTGGTGACAAACTGCTAAAATAATATGGATTTATCAAAACAAACATTATTTAGTTGAATATATTACGAAAATGCATTACACGTATTACGTTTTGTTAAAACGTAACCAGACGCGAGAAAATGCGCGAATCGAGCCCGACACCCGAACGAAACCCAAAATATATTTTTGTAACTTGAAATAAGTATTTCAAGTTTGGTTATCCCTAATACCATTTACATATTGAAAATGTACACGAAAAATCAACAATAAAAATCTATGCGTTTAAAGCGTACGATTAACGTTAAACCGACAAACGAACGTAACACGAATTAGAGGAACGAGTCTACGAGCCCGATGAATCATTTGAGCCGACCCTAGACCACACCCAAAAGGCCCAAATCAGGCTCAAGCCCATTTCTACATATTTAAACCCTTAAACTCTTATTTCCTTTCATTTTCCATACTTACAAAACACACACAACCCACCTTTTCTCTCTCCTCTCTCTCTATCAATGGAACTCAGCCACCACAACCCCCCACCACCTTATCCAAGTAATCTAGTCATCACCATCTTCATCTACATCGTTGCAAACAAGAAGAACAAGTGAGGAACGAGAACCGAAGACAGCGGCTGCACTTGTCATGTTTTCCAGCTCTAGATCGTGTCATTTGTTGTAAGAACTCACCCCTTTTTATTCATAACTCCTTGGATAACATATATATCTATATGATAGTACTTCTTTCTTTCTAATTATCTCCAAGATCCACTCTAAAATCACAACTGAAACACAAATAACCACTGGATAAAACGTATACCTTTTGGGTAATAATTTAGATCGGTTTAGATCCGCGATATCTAACTCGTCCCTTCAATAAATCACACGATTCTTAAGTTTAAAATGAATTTTATGATCTCTACTTTCATAATAACCAGACCCCATATTTTATAAAAATGGTTTTCTATTTTAAATAAAAGGATAAAAGTACAGGTACTTTTTGCTGATTCTGATCAGGATTTTGGTCAAAAGTTTAAGGGCATATCTTAATATCTACGAAATATTAGACCATAAACCACTTGGAGATGTTAAATAAACTAGTTAACTTCAATTTCTATTTAGACATCATCCTCTGAAAATGCATAAAACTTTAGCTATGAACCGATCTTTGCATATAGGTATCAAAAATGAGTTGCTGGACCTTGCCCCCTTTACATGAAACTTAGTGTATGGGAATAACATATATTTTTTTATTGGATTTTATCTCGACCTTATGCTTAGTTAAAACGAGGCCCGAATAAGACCAAAATTTAATAAAAATGACCCTAAGGGACTGTTTTTGTATAAAAGTTAAAATGACACTTTCGGGCATACTAAAACTCATGAAACTTATTTTCCATAAGTATTATAACACTTTTAAGTATCGGGTAAAATTTTTGGGTCAAACCGAGCATGTTTGACCAAGTTCATGAAAACGAGAAGTTTAATCAACGCGTTCTGCGAACTGAGATTCATCTCGCTTCGCCAACCGGTGTTGCGAGTTGAACCGGGTAACTGATGTGCGTGCTGACCTGACCTGCGACTTGAAATGGCTTGCGAGTTAACTCGTTGACATGTGATTTGATCTTGACATGCGAGCCGAACTGGACTTGTGAACTCACTTTGTCGTGCGATTTGAGATTTTGCAAACTGATAGTCTGTTACCAACTTAAGCCCATTAACCATGTATCGAATCCGTGTAGCAACAAGTATACCTTATTCAATACTACTTGAGCATGCAAATACATACATTTTATAAGCATACAACGAAACCTATTAATAATAATACTTTTGGATTATTATTACAAAACGTCACCAACGTACCGCACACGTTTTTAATTAAACAAACGATTAACCACTTGGAGATAACTAGTTAGATGAATAACTAGCATGGATAGTCTTTTAAGACATCCACATACTTACTTACTTACAAACTTACGCGTTTAGGATGCTCGAAGGTTGCAGGGTTCAGAAAAATAACATATATACTTATAGACTTAAATTTCGGATACTCGTTTGATTACACAAACGTAGCTTACTAAACTCGGGTGAGTCTCATAGCCTCGTTTTTACTGTTTTACTTTGGGATGAGATGCAATACTTATGTTACTTGAACACATGTACTGATTTACTGATATACGGATACGGATTGCATGAGTCACGTTATAATCCACTAAAGGTATCTGAATCATAGTTGTTAGTTATGGACTTAAGCGCGAGTATTAGTAAATGGATCCATTTGGGTCTGACAATCTCCGTCCGGGGTAGCACGCACTACCACGAACTGCATTGTGTAAACGGGCGTTTCATACTTGTTACCCATGAGTGTTTTTGGATTGGCACTCACGGGGGCAAATTACCTGGTACCTGGTTGTACCTTACCGACTCTTAAGCTTCAACTATGATGCTCATCGCAATTGTGTATCCACTTTATTGCATTTGTGCAATACTTACATTGTATTGTGTTCACAACTATTATTTATTGTAAACCTATGAGATTCACCAACCGTTTGGTTGACCTTTTAGTAATATATTCTCACGTACTCAGCAACAGTAGGTTAGCCCACATGATTGCTTACTAGCTCGAGTCGCATGCATTACATATTTGGAGATATTCTTACATTACTTTTGTAAAAGTTGTGATGTACTAGAATCTTCGGGATTTTATTTCTGCGAACTCGCAACTGATGTAAATATTTTTCGGTTATCAATGTAATATTTTGATATATTTTCAAAACGTCTCATATAGAGTCGTTCACTATAACTTTGTGCAATGATTACTTGATTAGTCACGTCCAATGATTGCTTTCGCTAAACAGTGAATTTTGGGGTGCGATAATAAGGATTTATAATTAAGAAAGTATTTGAATGATATACATTTTTATTTTAGGTAATACTGATTTTGCTTATCACTATGAAGTAATTTGTTAATGTTGAAAATATATCCTGAAAGTTGTGTTGATTTTTATTTTTTATATTAATTTATTTTATTTAATAGTATTATAAGCTAAATCTTTTTATAATATATTAATATTTAATGTTTTTAAAAGATAATTTCTTATTTAGTAGGGGTAAAGCGTAATATTATTATTATTTTAAACTTATTATAATTATATATCGTTGATTCAAACTGAATTTTTTTATTAAAGGGTCCAGATTCCACTAAGGGATTTTGATTTAATTATTTACTACACCCGTTCCAATATAATTGTCACCCGATAAAAAACAGAGACAATTTAATAAAAGCATAATCATTATTTGTTTCTCTTTCTTACTTTTTGCAGTATTTTTTTCTTAAAGTTTGTGATAATAATTTTAGCTAAGAGTAATATGTGATCATGATCAAACTTTCTTATCTATTTTTAGTATTGAATAGCTAATTTGGGACGAACTGAACTGGAATGATAGACAATACTATTAGGAAGGAAGGAATATATTATAAGATTAACTAGACTCATGATTGTGGTTATTTTAAGTTAATCCCACTTGAGCATGCAAGCATGCGCACTTACAAGTAAATCCATCTGAATGTGTTTCTCTCTGGTTAATTGTACTTCTCATACTCAAGTATTTTATTATATATTTTTTTGAGCAACATCCTATTAAAAGCCATCAGCAAAAAACAGATTAAAGTAAGAGAAGTGCTTGGGTCATATTGACTTTACAAAACTATTTTAACACAGACGTGGACCAATCAATTGATGAGATAGAAACAAGTGGAAAAAAAAATAAACAATTTTAATTGGTCCACCTAATTGTCTACATCATTTAAGTTAATTTAACTTTCATATTCCAATTAGAAATTCAAGTGAAAGATATATAGGAGCTTCACTTCATCGCGTGGAGTGTCTTTTCTCGATTTTTAAAGCTCAAAGGAGATTGCGTTCCTGTATTTCAATTCCATCGCACCCAAATAGGTTTGAATCACCACATCGAAGCACCCAACGGACTTGATATTCCTTTTAACAAACTCATATTCATGAAGAGAATGAAGTTTATTACATCATTTACCTTTATGTTAGGCAAGTCCTGGTCCACCGTTTAAAATCAGATGCTCATGAATTTCGATCTCTTCGTGTTACGATGAGTTTTTTTTCTTAGGTCTTACCCAAAAAGGAAATTATACATATAATAGAAGATATTTACAAGTTCACTACATATAATACAACAAATGAATCATGTCTCTCGTACAATGGAAAAAAGTCTAGAATTTAATGCATAACAATAAATAAACCCTAATAACTTTAAAAATTAAATTTAGTTTATATTTCAAATTTTCAATACCTAATTAATACTACTACTAGTCGCTTGAAATAATGATAAATAAATTGGTAATTCCAAGTTTCATGCATGGCCACATTCAAAGTCCTAAAACAATGGTGCGATAAAGCTTAAATTTCTATCTTTAAACCGAAAAAAAGTTTAATAATTGTTCTTTGAAAAGTTAATCGAGCGTGTCTTATGCTAATACGTGTCTAATTTGATCGATCATCTCGCTTACTATCTTTGTTGAATCAGTTTCCTATAAATAGATAAAAATCACAAATTTTTGAAACCAAAATCAGAGAAAGCAAGCCCAACAAAAACAATGGAATTCAACAAGTTTATTCTACTTTCACTTTCTTTAGTTTTGATTGTAGGCGTTGTGGATTGCTTCGACTACGATGAGAAAGATCTTCAATCTGAAGAAGCATTGCAGGCGTTGTATGGTAGGTGGAGGAGCCACCATAAAGTGGAGGGAAAAAGACGCCCCGATCGGTTCAATATTTTCAAATCCAACGTGCAACGTGTTCATTCAGTAAACAAGGAGAACAGGCCATACAAGCTGCATTTGAACAGGTTTGCTGACTTAACTGCGACCGAGTTCAGAAGCACGTATGCTGACTCAAAAATTGGCGATTTATATGCGCGTCAAGGACCTCGTAAGCCCAACTTGACGTTTTCATATGCAAATGCGACTGATATCCCAAAAGAGATTGATTGGAGGAACCATAATGCCGTGACCCCTGTCAAAAATCAAGGCCAATGCGGTAACGCCTTTGTTTCTCTTAAAATCAAACGCATGCATACTTGTTATGATAGTGCACACGTACCCTCGTTTAAGTTATAGGATCCCCAATTTGTATGGCCTCATGGGGACATGGATTTTACAAAAAAAACATGACTCGCTTGGTATACATATACAGATCAAATCGTTGAATGTCGTGTTTCATATCTATGGATAGAACCTTTCAAATTAGATTATTGAAAGTTACTTTTTGATTATACTTGTAATACTAATATTAATTTGTAATAATGCTGGGTCTCAAACATATATATAGGAAGTTGTTGGGCTTTTGGGGCAGTTGGTGCAGTGGAAGGAATCAACGCGATTAGAACAGGACAACTAATACGATTATCAGAACAACAACTTATGGATTGTGATACTACCAATGGTGCATGTGACGGAGGCCTGCAATGTAATGCTTTCAAATTCATCGCGGAGCATGGAGGTCTAGCAACAGAGGATAGCTATCCTTATGTGGGTAAAAAAGAAGTGTGTTGCAAAGCAAAGGTATGGTTTACTTAAATATATAAGTACAATTTGTTATATAACTTTTTTGTTCTCATTCGTACCTACATTAATGTTCACAACGAACTTAATCACGTGTGAACAAATACATATCATTCTGGTTTTCACTTGAACTTTTCTCCAATTAATATTTAAATATGTAATAGACGTTTGTCAATGTTGTATTTGGATTTAGTTTGGACATCACTCGGTAACACTTGATGGAGTTGAGTATGTCCCTCAAAGGGAAGAAGAAGCGTTAGTGAAGGCAGTTGCACATCAACCTGTAACTGTTGCGATGGATGCTTCCGATGATTTCATGTTATATAAAGAGGTAACACCGAAGGTCCTTAGACATAAATAATCTTGATCCCTTTCAATGTCATTGGACTCATTTCTTCTATTATGGTTTTCCTTACAGGGGGTATTTACTGGACCATGCGGAAGCACTGTCACTCACGCTTTATTAGTTGTAGGATACGGTGAGACACCCGAAGGATTGAAGTACTTTATCTGCAAGAACTCATGGTCAGAACAGTGGGGAGAGAAGGGATACGTACGTATGGAGCGAACTTCAGAACCCGATGGACGATGTGGCATGTATACACAGAATTCATTTCCTCTGAAGAGCCCAACCACAGCTAATATTGAACTCTAAATATTACAACAAAATGAACCTAAGTGTCATCTTAGGTCTCCCGGGCTTAACTTCAAGCAACATTTTTCGAGTACACACTTTTAGTTAGTGCAACGCTTTTTATTATTACTATATCATGTACGAAACTCATTGTTTCCCTTCTGATAAGTTCAATAAATATCATTATAACTTAAATAAAGCATTTTTTATTGTCCTTTTATTTTTTAGTTGATTCAAAACACTTTAAATATGTTTCATGTTATCTTTGGAAACTATAGTATAACAATATTTCGTCTCCGCATGGAAATATATATACCTCAACAATATCGATCGATCATAACCAAAATTTATGAATAGTAAAATTTATGTCATCCGATCCGTAATATATGCTTGCAACAATGCTTGAATGAAACGAAAAAGCCTAAATATAAATTTGTGCCTGTAAATTTGTAATATTATGTGTAACACCATTCGTAACCCATAACACCAGAACGCCCATTTCCAGGCGCCACGTCAGCATAACTTCAGAACGCCTCTTTCACTTTCTTAACTCATAACACTCTTCTGACTTGGGTCAGGATACTGACTTTCCCTACTATTCTGGTTTTACCCTTCTGACTTGGGTACTCGATCCTATTGACTTGGATCAGGGATACTGACTTTCTCTACTATTCTGGTTTTACCCTTCTGACTTGGGTACTCGATCCTACTGACTTGGATCAGGGATACTGACTTTCCCTACTATTCAGGTTTTACCCTTCTGACTTGGGTACTCGATCCTACTGAATTGGATAAGGGATACTGACTTTCCCATGAATCATTTTATAGGATACTGACATTCCTACAACAACTACTAAATTGTATTTAGGGTAACATCCCACGTAAACTGTATTTTGGGCAACATCCCAACCGAACCATATTTGGATAACATTCCACAAAACGTTTACTTAACTATTATGGCAGTAACGATTTGCGAACGTATTTGGTTTAACGAATTGTACTCATAAAACTTGTGAATTCACTCAACCTCGTTGTTGACCTTTTACTATGTTTTTCGGGGAATTAGTTGCACGTAAGACTATCGTCTGCACAGATGGAAACTAGGCGACCCGTGAAGCTTTAGGATGCCAACTTTTTGGAAACACCTGGATTTCTTTTGTATAACTAATTTATTTTAGTCATATTTACGAAATTCACTTTTGTAAAACTTAACTATTTTTACATTTGAACGATTCGATGAATCCTAAAACTTTGTAACTATTACTCGTGACATCTTAATATATATGTTCTGTTGTAATCATATGCTCTGATATGTATGCATGTACAATGTTGACGTCATTACCTCATACTTAACTAAATGATTCCGTTAAATATAATCAACGAATTTGGGGGTGTGACAATACTCGATACAATCATGTATAACTAATAAATTGACTTTAGGTGATATTCGTCCAAAACCGGTCAATAGGCATGGCCACATTATAATCACTTCACCGTCGCTGCATCACCATTCATACCCTTGACTCGATCTAATTTACCGAATCAATATCCTAAAAGCAAGGAATGAGAAAACTTACATTTCTATCTTTAGAAATAAAAACATCATAAGTATGTGTCTTTGGATTATAACATTCCCAATATAGATCTCTTCACCTCCATGTCCATAGTTGATTCCACTTTCCTTGTAAATTAAGTAATCACAAAGTTTTGAAACCACAAATTAAATTACCAAGGATTAAAGCCAGCAGAAAATGGAATTTAATAAGTTTATTATACTTTTACTTTCTTCAGTTTTGATTTTAGGCCTTGTGGAGAGCTTCGAATACCAAGAGAAAGAACTTGAATCAGAGGAAGGATTGCAGGGGATGTACGATAGATGGAGGAGCCACCATAAAGTGGAGGGAAAAAGAAGCCCCGAGCGGTTCAACGTGTTCAAGTACAACGTACAAAATGTTCACACGAAAAACAAGATGAACTTGCCATATAAGTTGCAGTTGAACAGGTTTGCTGACTTGACTGCGCACGAATTTACTAGCATGTATGCTGACTCAAAGATTGAACACTTAACGGCCCTTAGCGGACCTCGTAAGCCCAACTTGACTTTTTCATATGCAAATGCGACTGATATCCCAAAAGAGATCGATTGGAGGAACAATAATGCCGTCAACCCTGTCAAGAATCAAGGCGGATGCGGTAACCCCATCTCTCTTATAAATATAAAAATTGGCATCCCGGTAGAATACTTTATAATAATGCACACCCTTGCTAATTTAAGTTTATGAATCGTGTCTGTAAAACCTTATTCGTACTATTTCATACTCAGTCGTCCCATGAACTCCTTCCTACGATATGGGTGATCTATTAGAAGCTATCTACGATGCCCCGTCAAATTTAAATGCATTTTGCCATAACAATGATGCTTACTAAATAACAATACCCTCCAAAATAAACAATCAAAATTTAAAGCCATATATTCATCTACTTGTCTTTCGTTTTTCTCTACTAAGACCAAATTCATTGTTATAATCTTCATAAATATGAGGATGAAACCTTACTATGAATTAACTTCTTATTATATATCTGGCTTGTATTCATCATAAAGGCAATTACTCTCAAACATATGTACAGGAAGTTGTTGGGCTTTCGCGGCAGTGGCTGCCGTGGAAGGAATAAACGCGATTAGAACAGGACAACTAATACGTTTATCAGAACAACAACTTATGGATTGTGATACTACCAATGGTGCATGTGACGGAGGCCTGCAATGTAATGCATACAAATTCATTCACGAGCATGGAGGTCTAGCAACAGAGGATAGCTATCCTTACGTGGGTAAAAAGGAAGTGTGTTGCAAAGCAAAGGTATGATGCATTTAAATTTAGGATAGTATTTCATCTCTTCTAGTCTTTCTATATAATTTTATTTAACCAGTATTAATGAGAATGAAGTTACAATGATAAACACAAATGCGAAAATAACCTTTGTTGAATAAAATATATAAAATTGAAATATTGCTGAATTATCTCGAAAAAATATTAACATATGAACGAAAAAATATATATTTGAATTTAAACGTTACTTTCTGTTTTTCTTAAAACAGTTAATTTCATGTTAAACTTATGAATGTTCACATGTGATTGGATCAATTCACATATGAATTAACATGTAATTATGATTTCTCGACTTTATCGTGATTCTTGTTTGAACTTTCATTACACTCACGATTGGGTTATGGTGAAAAGAGGGGTTAGAAACACTGAAAACACTTTCGGTTTTCATTCAGAGTTCGTTTTTAAAGGTGAACTTTTAGTTAGTTTTGCTTTGATTAATAAACAAATTCGTTACTATACTTTACAAAAACGTTCATCGTATTGTACATCTAAAAACTTGATTCAATTATTAAGTTACTTAAGTTTCTATTCACATGCAATTAGAGAACAAAAGAACCAGTTACTCTTTGACATCCAGTTATTCATGTCATAGTTACCATTTTGTCCACTTCACTCGTCTACGTAATGCCACACAATACAAAAAGTACATAGATTAGTTACTATAGTTTACGAAATGTTCAATTTCATTACCGAACTTTCATGATATGGACGATTGAGGTGGACAAGCTGGTGACATGGAATTCCACATAAGCAACTTTACTGATAATAGCATGCACATATCCGGTTAAGAAGTACAGTACCCAATTACATATTTCGAAAGTATGGTAACTACATGAATATATTTTTGTAAATTATAGTTACATATTTGCATGTTAACCTATTTACTTCAGATTGTTTACAAATGGGTGAGGCTTTGTTTTTTTGTCTTTACTTCCCCTTCACATAAGTTTTTGATTATGCAAAGCTTTATTTTTTAAACATTCACTGAATTATTATAAAGTGTTTGTAGTTTGGGAGTGTATCAACTTTTACATTTTTTGTTTTTCAAATCAGTTTGGACACCATTCGGTGACACTTGATGGAGTTGAGTATCTCCCTACCAACGATGAGGAAGCATTGATGAAAGCGGTTGCACACCAACCTGTAACCGTTGCAATTGATCCGATGGGTGATTTCATGTTATATAAAGAGGTAACATAATAAGCCCCTATATATAATCAATCTCAATCCCATACTATACAAACAGTGAACCATTGTACTCATTCGTTCGTTACATTCCTTGGTGTTTCTTACAGGGAGTTTTTGTCGGACCATGTGGAACTACACTTAGACATGCTGTGACAGTTGTTGGATATGGCGAGACACCAGAAGGAATGAAGTATTTTACCGTCAGAAATTCATGGGGAGACGGGTGGGGAGAGAAAGGATACATACGCATGCAACGTGGAGTTGCAGGTCCGGAGGGATTATGTGGCATGTATAAAGACGCATCGATTCCTCTTAAGAGCCCCGAGACACGCAATATTGAACTTTAGAATAACTCAAATTCATGCATCCAGGGGATTTTGAATAAGGCATGCAATTTCAAAGTAAAAGAGTCGATATATGCTACATTTATAGTTTTAACAAATAAACGTAGTTTATGGTCATCATTTTCTTTCCCATTTTCCCTTAGGTAACCATCCAATTGAAACAATAAAAAGACAATCAAATAGTAACAAAATTGACATGTACATGATGAAAATGGTTTTCGATCAACTAATTTAATACTGGAAATACATGTTAGAGATTAAGAATTTTGAACTCCAATTTTGTGATCATGTGTACATTTTTCCATCTTCGGTATATGGATTATGTATTCATAGAATTTTTGGGAAGTGGATACTAACGTGATGGATATGGTTGACCGGATTCGATATCATATGTTTGAAAATAGATTTTATTGACCGGATTTGTTGATTTTTGTTCATATTTGATATATAGTAGGCCACAATAATTAGATGTATAATTTGTATAGCCATATATGCATTTAAAATTTGTTAAAGACCAGACCAATTTTGGGTGCAGTTTTGTCATTGTGCATTACCTAATTTGATATTTAGGTAATCATATTTTGAAAAGAATATCAACGACTCATTCAAATTACTAAAACATGCATTTAAGGGTCAAGATTTATCTAGAAAGAACTAAACTTATGAAGTTGTATTAAAGAAAAGAGAGAAGAGAGATATTAGCATTAATATTTAAATTAATCTTAACTTGAATATGAATACACATTTTAGTAGTTAATTTTTGATCCTTTTACATTTTAAACTTAAATTAACATTGATATGCATCATAACCATAAAATCTATCATTTCAAACCTTAAAGATATGTAAAACACTAAATAATTTGTAAACTATATAAAATAACATACTTTAGAGATGGTTGTACTTTGACATATTTTATTTATGATTTTGTTACTCATACCATGGTGATCTTAATAAGAGAAACTTTAAGTAAAGAGTTTATTAATCACCCATGTTCATCCATCCCAAAACGATGATTGAGTTTTTACAGATTTGTTGTCGTGTTAACTGTTAACCATAAGAAAAAGAAAAAGGAAAAAAATCCAAGTAAGCAAGTTATTCACTGATTATCTAGTCACATCATCAAATTTATATACAACTGATGCCACCAAGTAAATAATTGACCGGTCAAACAGGTGGTAGGTAAAAAAAATGGCTAAAATGTTAAGTTAACAAAAGTTTTGAGATTTAAATATCAACCTAACTAAAGTTGAAGGCTTAAAACGTAAAAAAAAACAAGTTGAGTGGTTAAAACAAAAAATTCATAAAAGTTTAATGATTAAATCATTATTAACTCAAAGTTTTATATTAAATATTTAATATTCTTTCAATTGTGCAATAGTTTTTCAATAATCTTCTACACATACTAACTGGTTCAAGTCTATAATTTTGATTTAAGTTGATGATGAATTTCACATAAAGTCATTTATATATGAACCCATTCCCTTATATAATTTATGAAAAAAATTTGATAGACTCGAGGCTTAAATTTAAACTTATAAATGTGTTTAGTAGATGTGAAAAAATTGATTGGATAATATCAGGGGAGAGAAATAATTCACCAATAAGATGATGTAATTAAGCCTATCTATCATAACTCATAATTTATAGCACATTTGATTTAAGATGATTTTTTCATTTGTTGCTAAATTTCTATGATTCTAAAATAGTTTTTCTCTATAGCGTTGTAACATTCAGTCATTATGAATTATTATTTGATTTTTAGCAACATTTTTATCTTCTTTTTTACAGTAAATTCTATAAATGATCCTTGTGGTTTACACCGATTTACGAAAACAATCCATAAACTGACTTTCCATTTGTAATTTATAAAGTAGTGATAAATATGGAAACATTTGTGTTTATTTAAAATTGAATTCTATGTTTACTAAACTTAAACATTACTCTTTGGGCATTATATATCAAAATTGAAAAAATGCTTAACTTATATGGTAAAAATAAAGGAAAGACCTATAAATATATAATTACTAATTAAGTGTTGGTTTGGTTATTGCGATTCGGTTGTTAATAACACCCCAAACCTAAACTTATGGGTTATTTCATTGTCAAAATCCAAACCCTCAGTTCCGCCAAATAAGATTATTCACGTGTGATTTTCAAAGCACGTAATTCATAAAATTTGATTATTCACATACGATTATATCTAGAGATTACAAAAACTGAATATAATTATGAATATCATCATATGCTTGAACTTGCTAAAATACGTGTTGCTTGCACGTAAAAGTTATAATTAAGCTAGGTCTTAGATGACACTCGCAAGGTATTCCACCTGCTAAAATGTAAAAAACTTCAAAGCTTAATACAACACCTTTGAAGTGATAACTTAGGCACCTGACCTTTAATAGGTGGTTTGAACTTCGTTATTGATTTTATTGTAGTGTCTATAGCTCAATATTGGGTGTGTTAGGGCCCTTCAAAGGAATATGACCATGTCTATACATGCCACATAGTCCCTGCGGGTTCGGTGCTCGTTCCATAAGCATATATCCCTTATCTCCCCATTGTTCTCCCCATGAGTTCTTGACGATATAGTACTTCTTTCCTTCAGGTGTCTCGCCGTATCCAACAACTAACATAATGTGGTTGGCGGGGCAATTTGCGCACGGTCCGGTATAAACTCCCTGTAAGAAACAAACATCGAGTCAATGAGTTCAATGATCTAATTGAATCGGAGATTGATTTCTAGGACATCTTGTTTTACCTCTTTATAAAACCCAAAATCATCGGCAGCCACCATGGCCATAGCCACCGGTTGTTGTGCAACTGCTTTCATAAATGCTTCCTCATTATTTATAGGGATTGACTCCATACCGTCAATCGTTACCGAGTGATGTCCAAACTACATCCAAACACATTGTTAACAAAATATTGTTATATATATATATATAGGGAAAGGATCTAGCTCAGTTACTTATTTCCTCATAGCTACTACATAAAAGGAAAATACTTGCAATGGTAAAGGTGAAATTCTATTGGTGGTCAACAGTTGTAAATGCACTTTTTAAAACTGTGTTTCTTGTTTGGTGACAATAATTTTGGGACCAAGGAAGTAATTCTCTGCGAGTCTGACGCTGCTTTATGTAGCTTGTTCATGGTATCATTGTGGGGGTTTTTTTACTGTAGAAATGTTTCTAATATTTTTAAAGCTTTGCA
This sequence comes from Pseudognaphalium luteoalbum, assembly GCA_963422505.1. Taxonomy (NCBI): domain Eukaryota; kingdom Viridiplantae; phylum Streptophyta; class Magnoliopsida; order Asterales; family Asteraceae; genus Pseudognaphalium; species Pseudognaphalium luteoalbum. The sequence continues at coordinate 8,732,686 of OY730194.1, forward strand.
TAAATGTGAACTGTAATTTGAATTCGATCATCGATCATATATACATATATTGTGGTCTTTTTTGTTGGTTTCTAATAGGAACACATGAACATAGATGCTGTTTAGTCTTTGGTAGTGGATGTATGTCTCTTTCTTTGTTCATCTTTCGTAGGTTTTCAATTGAATTGGAATTATCAGAGTTTCCTATTCCTGTAGAGCTCTTACACAAAAGTATGAAAAAAGCCTTAAAAACCACCTTGCAATTAATGTAGATGCTGTTAAGGATTGCATAATGTTGAATCTAGTATGTATATATATATGGTTGAATGATTCAGTAGATTTATTTTGATCAGAGTCTATTGGAAACGTGTCGATTCTTTTCATTGATTAGAATAACTACCTAATTAAAATACTAAGATATTATATCCTAGTTACCCCATAATTGCATCTCTATATATAGAGATGATATTCCTTGGCAGAAAGCATCCTAATACCCATACATACACATACGTACGAATCTTTCCTCCTAGCTACCGTATTTAAACCATACAATTCGTACATCATCATACACATATTCGTACGCATGGTTCCTTCCTGCCATAAATTTTAATCCCTATTTTGTTAGATTAAGAGTAAGAGTAGTTCTTGAGAATTATTCAATTCTCGTTTATACTTCAATTGGCCTAAATACTATTGAAGGTTTTGTACTTTTTATTATTATAGTGGATTGTTCGTGATCGTCGCCCGTGGTTTTTTCTCCCATTAAATTGGGGGTTTCCACGTAAATCGTTTGTGTTCTTTACTTGCTTTCGTTACCTTATTATTTGGTTGATTATTGTTCGGGTTGAATCTTTGCTTCCGCACACGCTCTAATATCTAACAGAGTCCAATTGAACTTTACCTTCGCTGTACAACACGTTTCTCTTTTTCCTACGTACGGGTAGCTTTCTTCTGTTGCTACACCTCCATGATCCTTGATGAATTGGAATGCTCGGTCGTGCGTGCCTCCATCACATCCATTATTTTTTCCTTTATTATCACAGTCTACAAGTTGTTGTTCTGATAATGCTGTTAGTTTTCCTGTTCTAATCGCATTTATTCCTTCCACTGCACCGACTGCCGCAAAAGCCCAACTACTTGCTGTATGTTTGAGATCCATTGTTACAGTATACAAAACAGGGATTTCAAAAAAAATAAAAAAGGTTGAAATCAATAAAAAAAAAAAACCACAAAACAAAGTTATTTTCAACAATGTATGACTATAAGAGAAAGCAATATGTTACCGCAGTCTCCTTGACTCTTGACAGGGGTGACGGCATTTTGTTTCCTCCAATCAATCTCTTTCGGAATATCAGTTTCATTTGCGTATAAAAAATTCGTATTGGGCTTACGAGGTCCTTCAAGGGCGTATATATGTTCAATCTTTGTGTTAGCATACTTGCTAGTAATCTCGTGCGTAGTCAAGTCAGCGAACTTGTTCACCTGCAACTTATATGGCAAGTTCATCTTGTTTTTGCTGTGAATATTTTGCACGTTATACTTGAACACGTTGAACCGCTCGGGGCTTCTCTTTCCCTCCACTTTATGGTGGCTCCTCCATCTATCGTACATCCCCTGCAATCCTTCCTCCGATTCAAGTTCTTTCTCATGGTATTCGAAGCTCTCCACGACGCCTAAAATCAAAACTAGAGATAGTGAACTCAAAATAAACTTCTTGATTTCCATGTTTTTATGGCTTTAGTTGTTGGTATTTTAGTGGTTTCAAAACTTTGTACTTGTTTAATTCACAGGAAAGTGGATTCAACTATGGACATGGAGTTGAAGAGATCGATATTCGGAATGTTAATTATGATCCGTAGACACATTTTAATGATGTTTTTTGTCTTTCTAAAAATAGAAATGCAAGTTTTCTCATTCCTTACTTTATGTTTTCCGAATTGGGAAAATTAGATCGAGTCAATGGTATAAATTAATGGTGATGGTGAAGCTATTATGAATGTGGCCATGCCTATTCATCGGATATGAACAAATGTTACCTAAATTCATGTAATAAATAGTTGTTGGTCGCTTTATTAGATTAAACAAATTAAGATATATAAGTATTTCGTGATAAAGACATAAAGTAACTGTGAACGTAAATATATATTACTGTATTTTACTACGTAGTAATTAAGATACCGGTCTTAATAAAATTTTGGGCTTTGAGTTTTGGGTTTTAGTGTGTTATACTCATACTAGAGACCAAATAGGGCCCATCTTGTAAGGTTAACGTTAACTTTTACGGTATAATGTGTTAGGTGTATATTATTTTTTAGTTGACGTGATTAGTAAAAACAAGACAAAAAATTAGGTATTCTCTTCTACTTTCAAGCATCAACTTTCTGCTGGAGTATGACTTAAACTTTAAGAGTTTGTTTTGTAAATTGAGTATTCGAGTTGGTTTAGAATTATGATTAGTATTGGAGTTTGTTTAGGATTATGTTTAATTCGTTTGCTCTATATATAGAGAGCTCATTAGTCTAGAACTTTGTACCTTCGAATCTGAATTTGTTAATTTGTTTTGTACCTTCTGAAATTTTATTTGTTTGTTTGTTTAATTCGTTTAAATTTGATTTGCAATTTGAATATTAGCTTCCGCTTTGAATTCGTCTTTGATTTGTTTTTTGTGTTCGTTTGGATATATCTCTAACAAGTGGTAGGAGCTAGGTTCGAGCTTTGAATTAATCATCCTCTGGTCTTCGACTAATTGTTGGTGATCCGGAGGGATCCCGTTCGTGTTTGAGTTTGTTTTGTTTCGTTATTTGGTTTTTTGGTTTGTAACTTTCTGCGCAGCCATACGAAAATTGGTTTTGTGCATTAGTTAATCGTTAGATCGTCGTAAAATTTGAATCGTGGTTTCTAGACGCATAGATCTACATTTTCACTGTTGGGATCTATAATTGGATGTTTGTGTAGAGAGATATAGCTTGTCGAAGTTTCTAGTCAGATTTGGGTTTCGTGAGTTGAGTTTTGTTTGAGTTATTGTTTGCTTTTCGGTGGAGCCATCTTTGATTTTAGGATCTATTGTGATAGATCATTAGGTTTTGGATCGCGTTTGAATTTGAAAATTTGGACCGTAATCCTTATCAAATAAGTAGGTCGTTTGAATTTGGATTGGATATATGGAATTTGAAGATCGATTTGATGTTTGAAGACTTTATTATCATCATGTCGTTTGAATTTGTTCGATCGTTTGAAATTTATTAGTTTGAAGATATTCGTTTGTCGGGATTTTGAATTTGTTGTCCGAGTTTGATTGTTTGTTTTGAAGATCGTTTGAAGCCGCTTTGGTTTTGTTTGGCTAACTGTTTTGAATTAATCGGTTAGTGTTTGATTGTTTGCTTTGAAGTCATCGGCATTTGATTTGAATTGTTTTTGAAATCGATCGTTTAGTTTATTTGGAAAATTTGAATTTGGCTAGTATATCTAGCGTTTGAAATTCAAAATTTGGAATTTGATTTGGGTAGCATTTAGTTCGAAGTTTGAAGAAGTTCAAGTTATGGTGGAGATTGTTGGAGTATGACTTAAACTTTAGGGGTTTGTTTAGTAAATTGGGTATTTGAGTTGGTTTAGAATTATGATTAATATTGGAGTTTGTTTAGGATTATGTTTAATTCGTTTGCTCTATATATAAAGCTCATTAGTCTAGAGCTCGTCATGTTGTTTGGATTTATTCGATCTTGAAATTTATTAGTTTGAAGATATTCATTTGTCAGGCTTTTAAATCTGTTGTCCGAGTTTGATTGTTTGTTTGGCATTTGATTTGAATTGTTTTTGAAAATCGATCGTTTGGTTTGTTTGGAAAATTTGAATTTGGCTAGTATATCTAGCATTTGAAATTCGAAATTTGGAAATTGATTTGGGTAGCATTTAGTTCGAAGTTTGAAGAAGTTCAAGTCACGGTGGAGATTGTTGGAGTATAACTTAAACTTTAGGGGTTTGTTTAGTAAATTGGGTATTTGAGTTGTTTAGAATTATGATTAGTATTGGAGTTTGTTTAGGATTAGGTTTAATTCGTTTGCTCTATATATAGAGCTCATTAGTCTAGAACTTTGTACCTTCGATTCTGAATTTGTTAATTTGTTTTGTACCTTTTGAATTTGATTTGTTTGTTTGTTTGATTCGTTTAAATTTGATTTGCAATTTGAATATTAGCTTCCGCTTTGAATTCGTATTCGTCTTTGATTTGTTCTTTGTGTTCGTTTGGATATATCTCTAACACTTTCGATAAATGTGGTGGATCGCAATTTAATTATACATAATGAATCTAATTACAAAATATAAACATAAAATTTCATAAAAGTTTAAAGACATGTATTACACCTAATTAATATCAATCAACAAAGTAAACTAGCAACTTATCACGATAAATTGAAGGGTATATAGTAATTACACTATTATAAAATCATGAAAATTTTTCTCATTTGCATTTTAATATATATAGCCATCTATTCTTTATTTTCAACATAATAATACTCCAATGATTTCCGTATCTATCCTCAAATAATTCTACCACTCACTTTCTCTATCTAAAACTCTTAGAGCTTTCTTTTTTCCCACACGCAAACCAAAACCCACTACCTAGCTTCATGAATTGCCTCATCTCTAACATTTTCAAAGATTTTTATTAAACTTCTTTAGATTTTGTGTACATAGTAAGGGTTGTACGTTAAAAATTTAAATTTGGATAAATATTCATGAATATTTATGTATAAATATTACACAATATTGAATTTCACAACTTGCCAAAGTTTTTGCTTTTCTTTTATGAAGTTCAATGTGTGACACCCGACAATTTAGGTTAACTGTTAAACCTAACTGGAAACCCTAATTACTCGTATTAGTTTGTATTAGGCTAAATATTTTTAATTACATGTATATTTGAATGTACACTTAAGTGATTATGTGTTTATCTATAATTGCGCAAAACGATCGAACGGAGTCCGGCACAATGTACGACATTGGTGAAAACATTTATATAAATAACTTACATCTATTTTTAGAAGTTATTTATCATATATTATTATTCAATATAATAATACACAGAAAACCTAGACGTTTTGTTTAAAACGTAACAAACACGGTAAAAACACGCAAACTGAACCCAATAACCAAACAAAACCCTAAATAATATTTCAATAACTTAAGATAAAGTATTTTAATAATATTTCAATGGAAAAGTTATCCAAAACATATCGTTAATTTAAACGACTGAAAATAACGTTACGCGATTTAACCAAATAACGAAAATAATGAGTAAACGACCACCATACATAACACAGTCCGAGAATCAAAGATTTAAATCACAAAATCATATGGGGGCCCATGGGGGGCCAGCCACCTCTCTCTCCACCTCTAAAAATTCATGCAAAAATGAATCATTGTGATTCTCTGACAAGACCACACACATCTCATGCATTTACTCATTTCACTCTTTCACACTCTCACACATTTTCTCCACCTTCTCTCTACAACTTTCTCTCTCTCACTAAAAATCTTAGATAAACTCAACCCTCAAACCACTACTCCACCACCATAATCCACCACAAGACCACCAACAATCACCACCAAAATACTTCATCATTTTGCAAGATTTTTGAAAAAAACAAACTACAAGTTTTTCTAAATTCATTTCTGTCCTAACATCTTCAATAACATCATTATAAGGACTTTTCTTCCTCATTATTACATAAATAATATGATATAAGTTCACTCAACTACAAGATTTTTGAAAAAAACAAACTACAAGTTTTTCTAAATTCATTTCTGTCCTAACATCTTCAATAACATCATTGTAAGGACTTTTCTTCCTCATTATTACATAAATAATATGATATAAGTTCACTCAACAATTATTATAACAAAACTTTGCTCAAAAATCATTTCTCTCAACTTGCAAGTCATGGAAAAGTAACTTTTGTTTCTGTCCAGATAATAATACGAAATTCACCAAATTGTTTCTCACTCATTTCTAACTCAAAATTGACATTTTTGTAGTCTAAAATCAAGTTTAAGATGTTAGATTTCAAAATCCAGAATCCTCATATTTTTCTGAGTTAGTTTAGTATTTTTAATAATTTGTATAAAAACACATAGACAATCTGTTCTAGAAATCTAGAAACTTTACCCTTAGTATTTTGGCCATATCTCGAGCTATACATCTTCAAATTACCTAAAACAACCGCTCAAATTTCACCCATTTCATTGGATACAACTTTCATGTTGACAACTTGTATTGGTTTCTTGTAGATTTTCCAAGAAATGTAACCTTCATGCATGTGTCCAGATTGGTCAAGTGTTGGACCTCATAGGACACATGTAATTTTTATAAATACTTAGACTTCTCTAAAATTCATGGAAATTTATTGGAAGTAGATAACTTATGGGAGAACAACTGGTATTTTTTTGGGAATCAATTCGGATTATAAATTTTTATAAAAATTCGGCTAAGTGATGCATTTTCTGGAAAAATATTAAAGTTGACTAATTTTATTAACTTATGAAAACCGAAACCTTCCGAACATGCAATAAGTGTTAAAACTGACGTTTATGGACTTTTAAACATATCTAAGGTTTGGGTAAAAGTTTTGGGTCAAACTGAGAAGGTTTGACCAAGTCAACAAAAATGGGGTTCGATTTCGAAAACGTCAAACTTTCTATTTTTAGAAACTTACTATTTTTGGAAAGAATTGTAAAAAAAATGGGTTTGAGTGAATTATTTAGTAACTTTGACCAAAAAAAGAGACTTGAAAATAAAACCTGAACGAAAAACGACACTTAGAACACTTGGACCATAATTAAAAATCTTATTTCACTAAGTGTTAAACTTGGGCAACGACTTATAACCTTATACGATAAAAACGCGTTGACACATGATATATACTAAGGCAAAGTACACAACAAATAAACCTAATAGTAATGTCTTTTTAAGAATTATTATTACGAACTTTTACTAACGGATCGTACACATTTTTAATAAACAACTTATTTGGACATACTAGTTGAGTGAACTAGCATAGGTGGACATTAACCCTCCACCTACATGAGTGGCTTAAGTGGACATTAACCCTCCACTTACATAGATGATCTTTTAAGACATCTACTTACATACAAAACCTTATACATTTAGGGCGTTAGAAGGTTGCAATTGGATACACGCTTACTTGCTTGCTATTTGATTAATTACTTGCTCATAGCTAAACTCAGGTGAGTTTCATAGCCCCCTTTTACTTGTTTTTGAACTACTTTTGGTGTGAGAATGCATGCACACTATTTTCATGAAATTTATTTTATGAAAACAACTATTGTAAATGTTTTGCAACTGTCTATCATGTACATTATACATGAGTACTAGGAACATTCACTAAACTTATAATTTTGTAAGTTACGCATACAAAGACCATTACAGGTATAAGAAGCTACGTAAGCTCTTACAGAGAATTACAAGAATACTAGATCTGTTATCGACTATGATCACAAGAATACAAGGAAACAATAGATTGCCTTACAAGAATATAAGAATACTCGAGGTTATAATACAAGAACACTATAGACAATAATACAAGAAACATATAGTACATTAAATACATGATATAAGTCAAGAAAATTAAGAAGCTGGAACACAAGAACTTAAGATACAAGACACTAGATCACAAGAACTTAGATTACAAGAATTCAAGAAACTAGATTATCAAGAATACAAGAACTATTATGTGCAAGAAACTTATGTGATGGCAAGAAATTGTCAAGAATGTCAAGAACCTTATTTGCAAGAAATGTCAAGAAACTTATGTGCAAGAAACTTATGTGCAAGAAACAAGAAGCACGTGTACTACGTACATGCAAGAACCGTAAGTGTAAGAAACAAGAAAAACGTGTACTTTGTACGCGTCAAGACCTCAAGAATGCAAGAAACTTTATGTGTTTTATCAGTGTTATATGTTTATTTATTTCTGTTGAGGTTGTTTACAATTACATTATTTGTATTCTTATAAGTTCAAGAAACTAGGTTTATCCTACTACTCATGTGCTTAGCTACTCATGTCAGGATTAAAAGAAAACAAGATTTGTGTACCGAATATACACATAACATAATGTTATGCTCATATAAATGATTTTACTAACAAAAAAACCTATGAACTCACCAACAATTATGTTGACCCGTTTTAGCATGTATTCTCATGTTCAAAGAGCAGTAGGACAACCCACGGGAAACAATATACTAGAGGTCGTTCGATGTAATCTTGTGCAAAAATATTTGATTTGGCTGTGGCCCCCCGTGACACCTCATCCTTCCGCTGCCACGTGTTTTAGGGGTGCGACACAATGAAAAAAAAACTTTCTTATAGAAGAATTTGGTTAGAAAATTAAGATGAAAATATAATGACTTTTATATCTATCACTTATAATTAGGCATGTAAACGAATTGAACGAACACGAACGAAGTCTGTTCGTGTTCGTTTATTAAGGTTTTGATGAACAGATGAACGAACATGAACATATAAGCGAACATATTTTGTTGTTCTTTTTCGTTCACTAAGAAATATTGATTGTTCACGAAGACAAACGAACGTACACAAACAAATACATAATTTAATGCATTTCTTCGTTAATATCTTGAACGGACCTCAACAAATACAAACGGACACACACACACACACACATCTGCACATATATATTATATAACTTGAAAATTTGCAATGGATATTCAACATTACAAAATAATCACAATATGATGTTTAATTCTAATATATTAACAAGTTTGTATGAAGATAAACTCATTTGCTCAGTCCGATCATGGGCAAGAGCAAGAGATCTGAAACTAGTGGAAGGAGAGAGTGGATGTGTTTTTGAAGTGCAGAAAAATATGAGAATGAATGTATGGTAAAAAATATTGAGATGTTTAATAATATTATATGAAAATATCTAAATATTTAATATTATTATATTTAGAATTTAGCTTAAACTAAAATAAGATATATAAATATGTATTAATTTAATTAAACTATTAGTTAACAAATGTATTAACCGAACGTTCACGAACATGTTATCGAACGTTCATGAACATAAATGAAAGAACGAGATATGTGTTCGTGTTCATATTCTTCATATAATTAAACGAACGTAAAAAGTTATTCATGTTCGTTCATGTAACAAAATGAAAGAAAATAAACGAACTTCCCACTGAATAGTTCGTTAATTGAACGTTCGGTTCGCTTACAAGCCTACTTGTTATACACCAATCATGAAAATTTAACTGATCTGCAAAACATGTCAAAGGAGTTATTAAATGGAGTGACCGTATGGGATGGGCAAAATATTTTATATCTATCATTTAAATATTTTGTAACAACCCCATCACATTTGCGATGGGTAAAATATACCTGGAGTGTGTTTGGCAAAATTAGTTGTAGATGAAAATGGATATGAAGATTGAGATGGAAAGTTGAAGCTACCTGAAGCTTTTATTTAGGAGTAGAGCTGTAGATTTTAAGTTTTATAAGGGTTTGAAAAATTAGGTGTTTTTTGTTTTTTCAAAAAATACCTTAAAACCCTCTGATGTCTTACCGAATGAGACATTTTTCAGATTCATATCGTTTTTTTCCTTTGCTTTCGAAGTCGAAGGTCATAAAAACCTCTTATTTTATCATACTCAAAATCAAGTCTGATAAACTCTGAATTCATCAAATATTTGATGATTCTTCTTATTTTGCGATCCAACAACTAATACCATCAACACTAATTCATGTCGTCACCTTCACCGGAGACCTAGCCCCACGCAGTCGCGTCATCGATGACCTTCCTCACACCATCGCAACCATTATCACACGCTAAAATTAACTCATAGGAATTGTGTTGCTAAGATTGGTGATACTAAGAGGAGATTTTGCTGGAGTTATTAACAATCGCAACTTGAATTATTCGATTTCTGATTTTGAACCATATTTGGCGGAATCGTTAATTAATCTACTGAAGATTTCTTTCAGTAGCGATTGTTGTGGATCGATTTCGGATTTGATTTCGTTTTATATCTGTAAGACATTGTTTCTGAGATTATTATCCTTTTCGTTCATATAAGTCACGTTTTGGAGTTTACGCAACAAAGGGAGGGAATGACAGTAGAGTGGAGTTGGGCAAAAATTGGGTTTTGATATGGAGTATCTTTTATTTTTTTTTTGTCTTAAAAAGTTAAAAGTAATATACGTTTTTGTTGAATTTTGTTTCTTTTTAAAAGTTTACATATTTTGTTTATTAGAATTTAGAAAAGGATCCTAGGAGCAGGCCCATGTGTAGGAGCAGAAAATGCAGGTTCTGCACCAATGAGAGATGTACACTTGTATTACGCAGTCCCCACACTTCAGAACCAAGGACTAGTTTTGTACATTTTTTAAACTTTTGGATCTGACCACAAAACATATTTTAATATTACGATTTTAGTTTATTATTCTAAAATCCCCAAATCAATCAGTTCACAATTTCACAGAATGCAAACACATCGCCAGATCAAGACTAGGTTCACCTTCAATTGCACATCGCTCAAACGACTTCGATGTATGGAGAGCATAATTGAAAGCCTTAATCGGTCCATCACCGGACGCGATTGTATCACGCGCGAGCTTCAGTAAAAACGGACCTAGATCCGGATTGTCTAGCAACGATTCGTCAAGTAGCGAGGGTTTTTCCAACGATTTCTTCTTTCCGGAGCTCCGATTCGGCAACGACTTTGGTTCATGAGGATGACGGTGACGAATCGTTGCACCGGTGAGGCTGATTTGGTTGAGAACTTTCAGATGCTCTGTTTCTTATAAACCTTTATAAGAAGTATCATGAGAGACGAGTGAACACAAAAATGGAAGAAACTTAAAGAAGTTGAACACTTCTTTGAGTACCAATACCCTTCAAGGGACAATGGCTGTGCAGATGACATGGTGAGCTGTATCAAAAAAGGTCCCCGTTATTAAGAGGAAATTACATGTTCTTAGAAGGTTTTCACGATTTGAAAATCCTTCAAGTAAGTCGAGTTTTTCATTGTCTAGAAACTTTACATCTTGATAGAAGTATAGAATAATGTTAGAAGATAGAAAGTATAAGGAACTGTTGTTATAGAATATTAGGATTTGTAGAAGAAAATGCGTTGATTGATTGATGAATCATTCACAGTTTTGTAATATGATATGATCATGAGGCCTTTAAAGTGTTGTTGTTGGTTTGCTTAACTACTGGTTATGAGGCTTCAACATTTTTTGTATACACGTTTAAATTGATGTTGAAACAAAAGAAAAAAGACTTTGATCTGTGGAAATATCTTCAGTTAATTTTTTATTTATGTGTTTGTTCGTATCAATAATATTATGGCTACTGTTTATGTAAGTATCTATTTAATTTGACATATTTATCTTGTATTTCTTTGTTATTTTGTTTTGCTTGATCATGTGTAGGAATAAATTGTTATTTGTTGATCTACGATTTAACATAATAATGCTATCTACTTAATTTTATATGTATAGGTAGGTAAAAATAGTTTATTTTGTTTGATATTAACAATTCAGTTATAAGTTAAGGTGGAAGTGATTAAGCTATAGATGGTGAAAATGCTACTTAATAAAAACAATTTACCGTCGATTCGAGGAGTTTATCAATAGAAGCAACAATGACGGACTGCTATCGTTAGCTTTCGTTTCTCAACAGCCGTATGTATCGGAACTACTTTCATTCACTCTTGATCGATTACACAAGGAACCAGAGCTTCTATGCATCGATGCCGAACGGATTCGGAGACACATGCATTAAACTTTTAGGGTGAAAAAATTAATCTGAAACGTTTAAGTTACCGCATTCTAACTTTTAAGGTGGTGTGCTCAGTTAAATCATTCAATTTTATATTTAAATTACTACATTTAACATTTTAAGTTACTGCATTTTAAGTTTAATGTGGTGGAAAATGATATGAATAATAGATTTAAAAAAAAAATCACTGCACGTTATGTTTACTACTGCATTTTTATGTTTTAATTACTGCATTTTACATTTTTTAAGCTCATGTAAAACTAATATGAAAAAATAGATAAAAAAGTCACTGCATTCTAAGTTTAATTTACTGCATTTTTATGTTTAATGTGGTGAAAAACATATCTAAAAAAGAGATATCGAAAACTTACTACATTTTACTTAACTACTGCATTTTAAGTTTAATGTGGTGGAAAACTGATATGAATAATAGATTTAAAAAATACTGCATTTTAGGTTTAAACTACTGCATTTTAAGTTTTAATTACTTTGTTTTACATATCTTAAGCTCGTGGAAAACTAATATAAAAAAAATTATAAAAAAGTTACTGCATTTGACGTTTATGTTACTGCATTTTATGTTTTAAAGTGCTAAAAGATTGATCTGAAAAAGTAGATCTCGAAAACTTACTGCATTTTAAGTTTAAGTTACTGCATTTTATATTTAAGGAGGTTTAATACTGATATGAAAACTAGATCTCGAAAACTTACTTCTTTTTACATTTAAGTTACCGCATTATAAGTTTAAGTTACTGCATTTTATGTTTAATGTGGTTGAGAACTAATATGAAAAATATTTATAAAAAAATCGCTGCATTTTTTATTTAAACTACTGCATTTTAAGTTTTAATTACTTTATTTTACATATCTTAAGCTTAAAAATTACTGCATTTTACGTTTATACTACTGCATTTTATGTTTTAAGATGGTAAAAGATTGATCTGAAATAGTAGATCTCAAAAACTTACTGCATTTTAAGTTTAAGTTACTGCAAAATCATTAAGTTTAAACTACTACATTTTACGTTTAAATTACTGCATTTTACATTTTGTAAGCTCAGTAAAACTGATATGAAAAAATAGATTAAAAATTCACTGCATTCTATGTTTATGTTATTGTATTTTATGTTAAGTTCGGTTTTTCCATTTGTTTCGCCTAGTGGCTGTCAAAAATAAAAAATTAACAAAATAATCAGTAGAAATTTAAATGCAGTAGATTATGTTTACAAAATGCAGTAGATTATTTTTAAAATGCAGTATAATAACTTTATAATGCACTAATGTATGTTCTTAAAAGGCAATAAATTCTTGATGTCCAATCACTTATTCATCTAATCTACTGCAGAAACTATCTTCATGCAAAAAGTATTATAATTCCAGTCAATGAATTCAAAGAGTAGCAAACATACAAACTATTTTATGCATAAAGTATTTTAGACATTTGAAAAAGAAATTGTTTTACAACCAACTACAAGACTTTTGTGAAGTATTCACAACAACTTGAAGCTGCAATTAAAATGCAGGAATAATAATTAAGATGCAATAAATCTAATTAAAAAGTTTTTGGTAAAAAAATGCAGTAAATAGTAATAAAAAAGATGCAATGACTTTAAAAAGTAAAATGTTAAAGTACTGACATTGTAGACATCATTGTCATCATTCTGAGAGATATGCATTGTTTGAACATCTATTTCAGCATCAAGATTACTGTTCAAATCAGAAAAAATATCAACAATCACATCCTTCTTATGTTTTTCACCTCGTCGTTCAGATCGACTTTGTGTTTATTTTGAATCTAATTTTACAAATTCCAACTTGTTGAATCTGAGCTGAGTTACAGTAATTAAACTGATATATTGTATCTGTATCGCTGTATCTATATACATACGTATACATATATGTATTCTGATTCAATTAGGTGTTGAATTTTGGTGTCAAATTGAGTGAGCGAATTTGAAATTTGGATAGAAATGGAGAAAGGTGAAGGCGGAGGGGATTTAAATTTCCCAGCGAATATTATGCAAACGGAGGCTGCAGCGGTGACGGTAACTGCGGCGCAACAGCAATCTATGACGGCGACGATGACGGATTTTCCAGCGGCAAAGAAGCTCGTGCGCCAGCTGGATTTCACTAGTGGAGTTTTGCCAAAGCATTCTCAACGGTTAATGATGCCGCAGCCACCGTTACTACCGCCGTCTCCGTCACAGCCACGGTCGCCGTCGCCGCTGGTAGAGCGACGATGATTTTTGATCGGTGATATTGTAGAGCGACAGTGATACGGTGTTTTATCTACGACGGTGATACGGTGAAAGACGGTGTTTGTGATGGTAGATCTGAAGCTTTTTTTACTGTGTTTTGTGAAGGTTTTGAGGTGTGTTTTCTTGTTTTAGTAGAAAGAGGAAAATGGAATGACTAATCTGACCGATCTGACCGTGTGAGAGAGATGATATCAACATTTTTACACATTTGATCCCTTGACCATATTTTTTTGCAGGAGTGTCCTTCTTGACTAGTGAGATCTTGACTGTTAAAATGGAATGAAGGGTCAAGATGTTTCCTGCCCTGGCTGCTCCTCTTAATGCCCCATCCCCTCTGAACCAAACCCTTAGAATTTTGCATAACTAGGTAAATGTATAGATTTCAAATATATATGGGAGTCCGGCTATGTTAATTTTATTAAAACCAACATCGAATGATTAACGATTTAATATTTTGAATGATAACACAGAACTGATAATTAGTTTAGAGCTTTATTCATATTCGGTTCATTAAAAAAAGGTGATTCAGTTTCAGACTTCTGAACCACCTCTGAACATTCAGATGTGGTTTTCAGATGTCAGACAAAAACCTCGTAAAAAAACAAACAACACCTTGATTGGGGTTGAAGCTTATGAATGTAAAATGACATAAATTTACATGAAACTATATAATCTTAGTTTTTAAATGGTTAAGAAGAAGGGAAACATAGTAATAATATAAATATTAAGGGAGATTCTTATATAAGCTAATTTCAAATGATTCTTTTTTATGGGATTTTTTTTTTTTTTTGAAGCTATATATTTTATGTAGTACTAAACATAGAATGTCAAATAGTTAGGGATGAAGATTATTAAAATTGGAATCTCCATCTAGTATAATCCTTTAGCATCCCCTAAAATGGGGTTGCCAAACACACCCCTAGTTATCTCAATCGTAAAAAAAACAATTACAATATATAACGCGACGCATAGTCATTTCTTTAAAATTCTCATAAGTATTGCTGAAGAAGAACAATAAAACATACTCAAATTATGAGGAAAATTGAAAACTCTGGTGCATTACATGGATATTTTAATTATGATGAACAAAATTTGCGTAAACCCTGTAACTCCAATTGTAAAAATTAAAGATAGACAAGATGAGACACAATCGCATGCCGGAGCAACAGGTAAAATCCTTAAATTCATCAAAGGAATGGTTTAGATGATTTCATTAATATTAAAAGCCATAATATATGAAATCTACTTCACGACTATTATCGATCATGAGGTAACGCATTTTTGTATCATAAATTATGGTGTGATTAGACAACAAGAAAATCAATTTCAAATACACTTATGCATCATCGACTCCACTGAACAGATCTGCTTTCAACTTTCCACTTAGCACGCGTACAATGTCAAGCACGAGTGCATCATCAAATTATGTGCAATGTCAAGTACATATACAACAATATCAAATACTAGTACATGGTACAATGTCAAGCATCAAGTACTTTATTCACATTATGTGCAATATCGAACACATCAACTGCTAGTATATGGTACAATGTTAACCACCAAGTACTTTATATACATCATGTGCAATGCCGAACACATATACAACAATATCAACTGCTAGTACATGGTACAATGTCAAGCACCAAGTACTTTATCCACATCAACTGCTTTAATCACATCATGTGCTAATATAAGTTAACAAATCTATCAACGAAAAATCTCTACGATGCTCATTCCACATAACTCAACAAATATCAACAATTTCTTTTAACAGTTAGCCACATCTTGCAACAATTATAAATAAACATTAAATATGAAATGCAAAAATGAACTTCCCTTGGTTGTGTGAACATCTTGCACGTATGCAATCCGAAATCACACAACTATTACCCATTTAAACCCCATATCACTCACCTTGGTGTTTTATGCATATATGCGATTTAACAATCGATATGAATGTCACGTCTTTAATCACCAATTAATCTATCATATAACACATCAATATAACAACATATTAAGCATCTAATAATAATCAAAATCAACTAACAATCATTATTTACCCATCATCCCATTGGTTGATTAAGTTTGTCTTTAAGTCAAGTAAGCATAACATTACTTTTCATGATCATACTCACTTCTAAGATTTGATTACTTGAACTTCTACTTTAATTTTAATCAAACATTGTGTTAACATTACAAACTTCTACTTTAATCTTACTCAAACATTGTGTTAACATTTACAAAAACATTTCTAAGTCAATTGCATCATTTTACAAGAATTCAACATAACTTACCAAATTCAATATGAACATCCTTTACGATTCTTTATTTCTAACTTCGGTTGATGTTAATAACAATTACAAAGGTTACTAACATCAATTAAGCATACTCTAACCCAAATTGCGTTTTACCACCAACTAATTTTTCAAAAGCTCTTCTAGGTCAAAATTAAACAAGAACAAGGATTGAAACTTCTATTTATTTTGGATATGTATGAATGTATATGTGTGCGCGTACATGTATGTGTGAATGGATACATATGCTTTAATTAATTTTACTCCCCCAATATTATTATCTGAAGATAAAAACCATTTACAGTTATTGTTATTTTATACAACTAACAATAATAATTATTTAAAATAATTATTTATTCATTTATCAAAATAATACCTTAGAATTTGAGGTGTTACACCGTTAATATTGATTTTTTTCCAATCTTACGTGTTTATTATTTATCGAACTTATGTTTGATATTTAGACATAATTTTAACATAAAAAAGAGAGTAAATTATGTAGATGGTCCCCGTGGTTTACACTGATTTACGAAAACGATCCCTAAACTTCTTTTTTTACTTTTTCAGTCCAATAAGTTTACGTTTTGCTCGAAAATGGTTCCTCCTCCACCTAAAATGACTAAAGTACCCTCCCTTTGTCATTTTTGAATAGTCACGGTTTAAACGTTCAAAGGGTACTTTAGTCATTTTAGGTGGGTGTGGGACCATTTTCGAGCAAAATGTAAACTTATTGGACTGAAAAGGTGAAAAAAGAAATTTATGGACTATTTTCGTAAATTGGTGTAAACCACAGGAATCATCTATAGAATTTACTCAATTAGTTATGTTGAATGTTTATTAATTATTAGACAAAATTACACGGTTCGTCCCTGTGGTTTACCCAAAATTACACGGGTCGTCCTTGCAAGTTTTTTTTAGCACTGGTCATCATTGTGGTTGCGTGATGTTGCACGGGTAGTCCCTATCGCTAACGATCGTTAATTAAGTCCGTTAAATCATGTCATGTGCAGAGCATGTGAGGGTATAATAGTCATTTTAGTGTTATAAAGGACTACGATTGTAATTTCGAAAACACAGGGACCATCCTTGTAATTTTTTAATTTTTCATTTTTTTAAATTTTTTTCAAAATCTTTTTTAAGTAAAAAATTTCAAATCTTTTTTTCAAAAAAAAAAAATTCAATTTTTTTTTAAATCTTCTTTTCAAAAAAAAATTTCAAATTTTTTTTTTAAAATCTTTTTTGCAAAAAAAAAATTCAAATTTTTTAAAAATAATTTTTTCAAAAAAAAAATATTTCAATTTTTTTTTCAAAAAACTTTTTTCTTGAAATTTTTTATAAAAAAATAATTTTGAAAATTTTATCTGTACGGTAAATAAAATTTGAAAAAATTTTTTTGAAAAAAAGATTTTAAAAAAAAAAGTTTAAAATTTTATTTTGAAAAAAATATATTTAAAAAAAATATGAAAAAAATTTAAAAGAAATGAAGAATTAAAAAATTACAAGGATGGTCCCTGTGTTTTCGAAATTACAATCGTAATCCTTTATAACACTAAAATGACTATTATACCCTCACATGCTCTGTACATGACATGATTTAACGGACTTAATTAACGGTCGTTAGCGATAGGGACTACCCGTGCAACATCACGCAACCACAGGGATGACCAGTGTCAAAAAAACTTACAAGGACAACCCGTGTAATTTTGGGTAAACCACAGGGACGAATCGTGTAATTTTATCTAATTATTATTGGAAGCTTTATTCATTGCCCTTAGGGCACTATTCATCAAAATCCTTCTTTTTATTACATAACTTTAGATATGGATAGATATATAAACTATATGTTAATTCTACAATAAAGTTCTGTATGTAACTAATTTCTATAGATAACCTTCTAAATTGTCGTTAAGGTAAGACACGTCCCGACCATTGCTTTAGTTCTCCCAACTGACGTGCGTCCGTAAAACTGATGCAATTGACACCAAGCCATCAGTTGGCTTCGCTATTTTGGAACTTCGGTTTACCAAAGTAGAAGTGACGCGGTGCTGTGGGCCCGTGTGAGTAACAACATGTTTTTATTTACCGTACAGATAAAAATATATAATGGAAAATGTGAGGTCCGAAATAACTTAGTGACGTGTCATGGTTGTCATTTGTGTGTCAGTTTTGAAAAGTATTGACGTAGTGCTGATGTTATACAAACTGATACATCACTACGGTTCGGAGTGGTATAAATAAGTTTGTATTCATATCTTTCAAATCATGCATGTTTTTGTGATTTCAATTTATTTGTACGGTAGAATTACTCTTACTTTAGTGTGTTTAAATATCATGCTAAAAGAGTAAAATTTCATTAGTACTGTCGTTTCGAGAAATTGATGCTCCTTGTGACAATGTAAATTTTATAATCACCATTAATGAGATTTTTTATTTCAAAGTTTTGTTGAGGGTTTATATGACTGAATGGGCTTGGTTGGGGAATACAAATCATTACTTAAAACTAGTTAATGGGCCATTAACCACTAATTAAACTAATTCTATACCCGTGCATTGTACGGGTTAAATGACAACTATATAGCAAGCAATTACATTATTAAAGCAAACGATAGTGTCATATTCGTATATATCTTTAATATATATATATATATATATATATATATATATATATAACAGAATAGCATGGAGCAATTTGCACCATTCGATGGGTTTCTCCTTTAAGATCTAATGGTCCATATTTAATCTCCATAATTACACTTTCCACCTCACAAAAATTAAATTAAATTATTACTAAAAAACTATATGTGTTTTATTTGTTTTAAAACACATATACGGTGGGAAAAACCCATTGGCCCTATTAAAAAGATAGGCCCAAATTATGTAAACGAATCTTTCAGCGTATAAAAAAAACTAAAAAAGCCCCTAACTTATCTTCAACATTTAAAAAAGCCTGGGTTAGTTTCCCTTTCTTGGATACAAAGCCTAGGTTAGTATTGCATCCTACATTGTGCTTTCTTGATCACTTGAGCCATTTAGCTTGGTACTAAATATATATTTTATAGATGCAGTCAATTAATTCATGAGTGGAGTTAGTACTCTAAAGTGCAAACTAATCTTTGTTCAACACTTAATCCTACCTCATGTTAGGAACCACGGATTTGTAAGGACAAAGGGTTAAATTTTAGCATTAAGATATCCTAATTAACACCCAATCTGGATCAACATCAGATAGATTACTAGCCAACTTATTATACTTGATTTGTTTGCCATACGCAGTTGGCCGAAATTGTCATGATTATCTTAATATTATTGTTTTGTAATCTTTATTCTTTATTTCACTATTTTGTTATTATTTATAGTCATTTGACTTTAAGGCTATGAATTTATGATGTATAGTAAGTATTGTTAATTAAGAAATGTGCATAAGAGTATAAGGTGCAATGACATTATAAACTAAATCATTGATTGCTTGATTTTAGTTTTCGATGTGAGTAGGAGTCCTTTGATAATTAGTAGAAGATGAGCGAGAAATCGCTACTACAAAGCCTGATTTAAATCGCACACCGGTTCATAAGAGTAAAGTAAAAGGTTAGCACAATGTGGCCCATTTGTAGTCTAATATTCTATTTATGTAGAGTTTTGTTCAGTTTGTTCTTTCTCATCATCTTTTTGACAAAACAACAAGGATGCTAAGCAACAAAATAATTTTCACATGCTTGGTAGAAGGTAATTTTTATTTTTCTATCCTTTCAATTGGCTATTTTACGTGTTAATACAATTTAATGTACGTAATAAACAGTGGAAAGGGGTACAAAGTAGTTAACTTTGTTGCAGTTGACCCGTTCGAAACATCTGATTTGTAATCCTTTATAACTCATTGGTATAATTTTTTTCATGCTTGCCTATAAGAGATCAAACAAATTAAAGCTCCATTTACCCTCACATTTACTTTAATGTAAGATCATTATTGTAATGGTATAGTTTTTCACTAGTACTGCTTCAGATTGTATATATACTAACTAAGTTTTCCTTTTCGATTTGTATCTTGCTCATGTTTGGACTCTTAATAAATTGGTTTGATCCGAGTAAAGTTTAGATAATTGGCCTGATTTGGTTATAGTTTAAAGTATGTGTCTCTTTCAAAAATGGATTTTGGCCATGTATTTGATGGTGCCTCCTCAGTTCAAATAAGAGTGGGTTTAACGTTGCCTTATATGCAAGAAGTTGACACTTTATAAGGTAAGAATTAATGAGTTTGTTGTTAACATTACCCAAAGAGGGACATATATTGATAATAAAGTAGGGGGCTTAACTTCATAAGACAATAGGTGACATTGTTAACTGAGGTGCAGTTTTTTCGTTAGGATCGATCAAGTCGGTATATGAAGACTAAAGATCATGCAAAATCATTTTGAAAGCATTGAGATTTGCATTGTTTCATCTTAACATTTCTTTTTGGTCAATTATGTGTTATTTAGTATGTTTCACTAATTTGGTGAGTATTTTTAGTAGCATAATATCATTCATTTTTTCTGGTGATGCCTAGAAGTTCATTTGTAGAGAATAGAGTGTCAACACATTTCTACAGCTATTAGTCAACAATTACATTATATAGTTGTATAATAGTTGTGAACACATCGCAAGCTGATTTCTAATCTCTAATTTATTATGTTTCAACTTTAATTTTAGTTCTCCTAAGTGATCCCAAATGGAGTCACCATAAAAATATCCAAAGAACTTTGAGGTTGACAAAGAAGCTTTCTCTGAAGGGTACTTCTAAAGTTCAAGATATTAACAAAAATGTCCAAGTAGGCTTTTCACACAAGTATAAAAGATACATTATGGCATTAACCATATGATAAATTTAATTTTAGGTATAATTATTGATATTTAGTTACGGGTATTGCAGATGTTGACTTATTAGAAACTGGACAACAAACTTTATGTGGTGTTCTTTTGAAGTGTTTGAACTGCAAACAAATGACTGCATATTGTTTCTATACACGTAATGTTTGAAAATAAATCTAATTTTAGAAAATGACGACGTGGATTATGGGCTACAATGCAAAGTACATCTGAAAGTTTTTGATATAAATATTAACAAAATAGAAGTTTAGTGAAATTTTCTAATGTCAAGTTTGACTTACAAAGTCAGACTAAAGTTTTATAATTTTTATAAGGATATTTGTATTGGAATCGACACTTGGTTTGGTTATATTGTCAAGATGATATACGTGTAATGGTTTGATAAATCATTTTGTACATATTTGGAATGTATCAAAGCATATAAATGTTTGTTTTATGTATCTAACAAAATAAACCAATATTTATTCTTCACATTATACAACAATATAAATATAATCTGTAGTTAAAACGTTGTAGTATGTATATATTTCACATTTTATATTCAAATGATATATATTTAAATTACAAAAACAATTTATTAGAGATGAAACCAGTGTTATATTTACTACTTTATCAAAAAAAAACATATCACAATATAATGTTAAATTAATATCCTTTAATATGAAAAATTAAGTTATGTCAAATTTAGTTTACTTAGAGCATCTCCAATGAGGTTTTTTGTAAAGCTTTTCCCAAAGCTTTTTACTATTTGAAAAAACTTTATAAAAAGCTTTTGGAAAAGCTTTTCATTTTTTTCAAAGCTTTTTACTATTTGAAAAAACTTTATAAAAAGCTTTTGGAAAAGCTTTTCATTTTGTAGTGCAATTTTTTTTTGAAAAGCTTGAGATTTCTCAAGTCATTGGTACCTCAAATACTCTTTCTTTGTATTGTTTAATATTGATTTATTGAAGTTCATGTACTATAAAGCTTTTTATCATTGGGCTAAAAGCTTTTTCTAAAGCTTTATATAAAAAGCTATGACACATTTTGATAAAAAAAGCTTTGAGAAAAGCATTAAAAAAAACCTCATTGGAGATGCTCTTATTATAATAAAATTTTAGAAAATAAAAATATCTAAGTCCGCGTTATCGCAAGTCCTTCACCTAGTTATTTATATAAAGCAGACCATAATACGATAAAACACAAGTATATACGATAAAACATAAGTATGTAGAAATTCAAACATTATTAGAGTTGACTCAATCATAAGTGAATTTGCCAGAACCCACCATTGTGCAATGTAACTATATGTATACAGCCCCTTTCAAATCATATTAATTTCAGGAATGAGCAAACAATGACTAATGAGTAGATCTCGTCCTTCGATATCTCCTTATTCTTCACCACAATACAATATTGATTTAGTAACAAATCAAAAATTACCTTAAATACGATCATGCAAGACCATATGATACCCATCGGGTTACGTACACATATGGAAAAATCAAGCATGGGCAGACAACATTGTAGATAAGTATTGCACATGTTCTGGCAGATTATATACACGTTTTACACCATTGTCGTTCAAACAATCTGATCCGATGATTGCTTATGGGTGAGTAATGATCATTTTAGTGGGGATTAATAAACAATAGAAAGCTAAAAAACAAATGAATGAGACGAGAGATAATTGTTTACGCATAGTAGAGTTGGTTTTTCCATGTTTCTATATGAGATATTACCTGCATGCCAAATGTGATCTCAGGAGTGATCTAGGGTGTGTGTGGTTAGTTTTGAAGGAGGTTGTGCGAGCGGTTGTAATAAAAAAAACTGCATTCTAAAAACCGCACCAAGTAACTAACAATTATCGGTTGTGACGGTCTGGATTAAAAGTTGGTGTGATCGTACGGTTTAGATGAAGAGTCAACGGAAAAACTGTCAGTCAACTCACCGACAACCATATATATGGGCAGTTGAGGGGAACGGTTTTGACTACCCTCACTATAACAAATATGTAAATTCTTCACACTAATTTATTCGCGATTTTGAATGATGTGAAAATATAATCAAGTTGTTCACAATTATTAATGCGTATGATATGTTCATATTTATAAGCGTGAACAAAAAGAAACACTATATTAACACTTACAAGCATGAAATTTATCTGAAACACCCAGTTTGTTGTTTCCTGTTGAGTGTTATAAAATGATTTTCATGTTTTTAGAAAGAACTAAGATATAGAAAGAATTCCTAATGATATTATGTTATGATTGAACACTATTTCATCTCCACCGTAGAATTAACAATTCATAATCCACCTCAATATTGATAGAGTCCAAGTCTCAGGGCCTTGCTTTAGTTTCCCTAACGGTCGACAGCAGCATCCCTATGCAAGATTGATGTAATAAATAAAGGATTTTACTAAACAAACTCTTAGGGCTCTTGATAAACTTTTTAGACATACTTAAATAATTGTACTAAAATGATAACTAACTTTCTCTCTCCTTTTGACTTAAAATTTTTAATTCAAATGTACAAATAAAATATGCATGTATAATTGTATTAACAAAAGCCCTAAGGACTTTGTTTAGCAAAACTCATAAATAAATAAATAAACTATCTTTGATATACTGATTATAAAAGAGTACTGCTACCCTAAATGACTTTTGAGAACTGGTTGCCTTCGACTGAAATTTCAAAAGTAAACAGCTATTGTTCATAACAAAAAGTTAAACAATGTGCCCCATGTAAAGACCTTAAATACCAATATCATATCCGGGGTGGTTTTTCAATACTGAAATGAGTACAGAATTTGGAGATATATGAAAACTTAACAGTTGAGCTCCAAACATTCCTCAACTCTAGTGCAATTTCTTGTACTCTAAAAAGAACTTCGGGTAACAATCTGTTGGCGTAAGACGCCTGGTGGATATTTATAAGAAACTCGAATAAAGCTTCGTGTTACAACTAAGAATCAAAAAACAAAACAATCAACTATGCAAAACACGCACGTATGAAATGAATTGACAGAAAAACATGTATGTACAAACTAATAGCATGTCAAACACGACTGATGTATGGTAGCCATCATTTCCACATACATATGACACCATTTTTATCTGCTGTAGCTAAAGGTTTCCCAAGACTACTCCAAGAACAACATAATACTGAAGATGTATGTTCCTTAAGTGTGCTGACTATGTTACCGTCAGAGACGGACCAAACATGGACCGAACCATCAACAGATCCAGCAGCAACATAACTGTCATCAGCACTGATACATGATCTACTCCAATTAGATGCAACTCTGTTCTCACTCGCTCTTAATGTCCTCCAAACTTCGAGGGTCCTTGTATCAAATAAGTTGTGCAAGTTGTCCCTTCCACTTGTCAGTATCGTGTTACCATTTCTAGATAACGAGATAGATGTCACAGCAAGAGAATGTGCAGCAACTTCACTAAGTAGTCTTCCCGTCTGTATATCCCATAATCTTAAATGCCCATCAACATGACCCGAACAAATAGTCTGCCCATCTGGGCTGAAGGACAGGGCATTACAGTTACTTGGAAAAATTATCGTGTTAATGCAATAGCCTTTATTAAGATCCCACACTTTAATGGTGCGGTCATAACCTGAACTGACAATGTGGCGGCTTGAGGATCTGCTCACGTCTACAGCACATACTTTATCTTTATGGCCCGTGAGAGTATGCCGAACCCGACCCGAATTAGCATCCCATACATAAAGATTATTTGAACTACTTGCTGCAATCACATTTTTGTTGTCATGGGTAATGCTGAGATCAAGAACAGATCCTAAACAACCATTGTAGGTCCGAGTTAGCTGACCAGAGGTTGAGTCCCACATTTTAACAGTATGGTCCTGCCCACCACTGACCAGTTTACCGGAACTGTTCTCAAAAACTATAGAAGCACAGCCTCCATCATGAGCTGGGATCCTGTGATTGCAGGTTTTTGGCATGGTTGTTTCTACATAGTACTCTGCACCCTCTTCACTCTGGCGGACCACACCATCCACTTGCTGCCTAGCAAGTTGCTCCAGACCACTGGCTTTGAGCTTATCAAGCATGTCTTCGTATAAAGCATTGGCCTGATAACGACGTAATCAAATCTACGTGTTAATTGAATGTCTAACTATAAGATATAGGGAAAAAATGTAACATAGAATATCAAATTTGACACGGTGGAATATGTAAAATATACACGTTCCCAAAAAGGTAACATAAATTTGATTCATCACATTTAGGGGAACGTCAAAAGGGAAAATTGCATCACAATAAACAGGTAGCACAATATTCCAACATTGATAATATGGGTTATGTAAAATTGCAGTTTTTTGGTCTATGTTCCTCTAAATATGAGAATTTGACTATATGTTACCTTTTTGGGCAATTGTCCTTTAAAGATAACCTAAAGTTTCTGACGAATACGAAAAAATCTTAAGAGAAATAGATATGGAGAGATCGCATTTTGAAGGCAGGATATGATATGAATAAGAAACGATTTCAACAATTTAGTCAGCTAAGATAAGCATTGTTTTCTGTAACACGTAATAGAAATCCAAGAACTGAAGCAGATCTTAAGCTTTTAATGTGATAAACTATACCTCATTAAGGCGTTCAGCATCCTGCATTTTCTGCAGCATCCATCGATCAATCAATGTCTTGTTTTCAGCTTCTGCGTTGATGGCCCTAGTTCGCATATCTTCATATTGAGATTTAAGAGAATTATTCTCACCAATAAGCAATTCTACGGCTTTAGCCTTTTCTTCTAAGAGTGCTGCCAACCGAGAACATTCGTCCCTGCAACATAAGCATAGTTTTTTACGATACTGTCGTAAAATAAAGCGCCGTCCACCATTTAAGTCACACAGAAGGCAACGAGCAGGGGCAGAGCCCTGTAGAATGTAGGGGTAGCTGTTGCTACGGGTCCATTTGCTATACATAGTGTAAATTTATTATGAAAACTGCATTTTTAGTTGCATTTTTTGTTTGTGCTACGGGTTCACAAAAATTATGATACCAATGCTACATGTCACTCTAAATTCTGGACATGCCACTGGCAACGAGGGTACCTTGCTTGTGAAAGATCATTCTCAAGAGTAGGAATCAAGGCTTCCTTTTCTTGAACTAAAGATTTTGCAGCTCTAGACTCGGCAACTTCCACTACAAGCTGCTCAGATAATCGAGATTGAGCTTTATAACACTGCTGAAGTTCCAACTCAAGAGATTCTGCTTTATCCTTCCATTCTGAACCCTACATGATGCATATAGACATTCAATCAGTTACAGTGACTTTAGTAATGATAGTATAAGTCCGTAAAATGAGGGCTATATATTCTATGGTCACCTGCTAATATACAGCAACATTGGATACACAAATTCAGGGAGGGTGTAGACTTATGGGGCAAGACCAACACGGTTTCTGTTTCTTAAAACGGTTTCAATTCACATCATTGAAACACCAGAGTGAAACAGATGAAAAGGACATGAAGATATCAGTTATAAGGAAACATGAAAAAATAAGGCATTCAATGTCGAGCGAAATAAAAACCTTAAGGAAAAACATTAAAACATGGTACATTTTATATGAGCGATTATATACCACTGATTCATGCCTTTCTAAGGGGGTGTTTGGCTTGGCGTTTATATTTTAGCTTTTAGCTTTTTAGCTTATACTCCAATCCCCTCTTCACAACAACAAGCTTTTTAGTGGTGAAAAGCTAAAAAGCCAAAAAGGTGTTTGGCAAAAGAAAGGAGCTTTTTAAGCTAAAAAGCTTAAAAAGCCAATCTGAAAAGCCAACCCAAACACCCTCTAAATTGTAAAAATAGCATTAAATCACATAACATTACACTAAAACAATTATATAAAACCACAATTCTGAATAGCTAATACATACCAAGGTACCACAGAAACATCTTCCTGTTTAACTTTGCTCAAAATCACATTAATCGAAATAGTCTTCTAAAAGACGAATTGTAGTTTATCCTTGTTGATGACATTACATAATACAAGAAGCACATGTATTATAAAATAAAATAACTTAATAAATCAAAATCAAAACATATATAAGTAAAATTTCTGAATACACGGAGTAATAAAATTGCAGTATAACCTGAGTTGCAATAGGTTTAGAAATAGCTTCAAAAGCCGGTCCGTGAGCTCCTTCTTCCAGTAAATGCCGTTTCCGTAACGATTGTAACGCATGTTTTATTGCTTGAATTGCAATTTCGTCTTCTGACCTAAAAAACGAATCAATGTAAGCACGATGAATTACGGAAGCTTATGTTCGTATAAAGCGTGAATTAATGATTACTTACATCATGACGATGAATTGATGGATTTAATTTTTAGGTTTTAGGGTTTTGGTGATGAATCTGATGAAGGTTCTCTGGAAGGGATTGGAAATTTTTTTGAAGAAGAAGAGGAATTAGGGTGACGTGCCGGTTAGTATAAAACTGTGGTTAACAAATGGGATGATGACACGTGGAAGAAGAGTCCTGACTTTTAAAATTGTTTTTGTATTTTGTGCAAAAACACATTTCACTTGAAAAAACAAAAGGATTTGACGAATTCTCACTTACAATTTGACAAATACTACAAATAGTTGTGAGTACGATATATTAAACCCATCACCTGTTTTTGACCCGCAAATACTTATTAGCAGGTTTATTTTTATACATGTACCCGCAACCCGTAGATACTTATAGGTGGCAGGTAACTTACGAATTTAAAATAATATAAACATTTTATCAAAATATCAAAAAAAATTATATAATTTTAATGTATAAAAATGTTTCAAAACATATTCTGTGACACCCTGCAAATTCAAACGCAATTACGAACGCTAAACATTTGCATTTTAGGCTAATTCCCTACTTGAGTGAATTCACAACTACTTTAGAGATAAGTCTAGCAAAGCCCAACTAGTTAAGACGTGTAACATTTAGTACAAAAACAATTGAAACAAATACGACAAAAATATGCGACTGTTGGTGGACAAAATTTTATATAAAATTTTGAAACTAAATTAAATTAACTTTACAAAATTATTTGATTAAAAATATCTTAACGTTTAAACAATTGGGGAAACGAACACCACACGGAGCGCAACCACGGAGGCAGAAAAAGGAGACAAAACTCCCTCCCACCTCCCCTTTTCTTTCATTTCTCTCATCTCTTTCTCTCTCTTATTTCTTCTTTTTCTCTCATCTCTCCCTAAAAACACACCACCACCACCTTAAACCACCCAAAAACCGCCACCAAACCACCGTAAATCACTTGGACCATTTAGAGAAAAACGATCACGACAACGAGATCTACACGTCCATCTTCTCGGATTTTCACAGCGACAACTTTGTAAGAACCCGACAATCCCGCAAACTCTTAGATTTTGCTAATTTCTTTGATATTTCATATTTATAATACTTAATACATCATGTTTTAGTGTTTACACAACGAAATTATGTCCAGAAACCGACGAAAAATGCGTTTTTAAAACTGAAAATACGAGCAGTTCGTCCTGCGAACTGAGATCTCAGTTCGCAGTTCGTCCTGCGAAGTGAACCGAAATTGCGAACCGAACTGAACCTTGGCTTGCGAAGTCAACTTGCGAATTGAACCTGCGAACTGAAACCCATGCCCTGCGAGATGAGATCTGCGAGTTGAACTGACTTGCGAGCCGAACTCGGTTCGCAGTCCACCTGCCATGCGAAGCGAACTCAGTTCGCACCACGAACTCAGTTCGCAATGCAATCTCATTCCGCAGCCAACCTTGGACAATTTTTCCGAATTTAATTTCAGATGCGTTTTTCACCAAAGCAATGTAGTAGAAATAAAAATTTTCCAAGCTGACCTGGCAGCTCGACCCCAGCCAGGGGCTCTGCCCCTTGGACCCCGCCAGGGGTTGCCACCCCTTAGACCCCGCTACCAGGGGTGCTGCCCCCGGACCCCCGTACACAATTTCATATTTTATGAAATACAATGAAACGAATATAAAAATGTTTTCAAAGATTATTATTACAAACTGATACCAACAAGTCGTATACATTTCAAAAACGACAAACAAAACACTTTGGACATAATCTAGTTGCGTGGACACTAGCATGGATGGTCGACATAGACATCCACATACTTATTAAATCTCATACGTATAGGGCGTTAGGAGATTTCAGTTTAGACTCGGGCTTTAGGCTTTGCTAGCACTCGAACATACTTAACTCAACAGGTGAGTTCACAACCACACTTTTAACTGTTTTACTGCTTTCAAATTAGGGTGAGAAACATAGCCAACTGCTTTATTGATTGCCATAACTGCTTTTATTTACATGATTGTATACTTGTTTTACTCGAACGATTAAAGTACTGTAAAATGTTGAACTCTTACACAAAACTGGTATTTATGAAACAACATTTTCATACTATAAACTTGTTAAACTTTGTTTGGTAAACCGGAGAACGACCGGTACTTCTATGTAAATGCTGGAGAATGACCAGCAACGTATTTTAGTGCCAGAGAACGACTGGCCAAGTGGACGGGAGAACGACCCGTGCGTCTTTTAACCGGAGAACGGCCGATACTGTGTTTCGCTGGAGAACGACCAACAATATTTATTGCCAGAGAACGACTGGCCGAGTTGGACGGGAGAATGACCCGTGCGTATTTAGATCGGAGAACGACCGGTACTGTTTTGGAAACGCTGGAGAACGACCAGCAACATATTGTAAACTGTATATTGGGTAACATCCCACGTAAACTGTATATTGGGTAACATCCCATGTAAACTGTATTTTGGGTAACATCCCACGTAAATGGTACTTTGGGTAACATCCCACGCAAACTGTACTTTGGGCAACATCCCAACCGAACTATATTTGGATAACATTCCACAAAACGTTTACTTAACTATTATTGCAATAACTATTTGTGAACGTATTGGTTTTTTTTTTTTAACAACTGTGCTTACAAACTTGATTCAACTATTGCAAACATAAAACCTGTGAATTCACTCAACCTCGTTGTTGACTTTTACTATGTTTTTCAGGGAATTAGCTGCATGTAAGACATCCTACACACATGGAACGTAGGCGACCCCCGAAGGAATAGGATGCCAACTTTTGACAACTGGATTTCTTTTATATAACTAAGCTGTTTAGTCATATTTACGAAATCTACTTTTGTAACTTAATTACTTTTCTACTTATACGATTCGATGAATCGTAAACTTTGTAACTATTACTTTTGGCATCTTAATATATTATGTTCTGTTGTAATCATAAGCTCTGATACGTATGCATGTACTGTGTATTTTGGCACTCCCCATACTTAACAAAATGCTTCCGCTAAACTCAATCAACAAAATTTGGGGGTGTTACATATTCCAAACAATGGATCGTAATTTAAATGAATTCAATTTTTAAAACTTAAGATATGCGGACTAATAATTTGATAACTATCAAATTATTTGATAATTTTTTCTTGATCATTTATAAGATTTCTATTCGAAAGATGAAAACTATACTTTTAAGTCTCTATATGAATAGTTATATATTACATTGTTCAAATTAACCATTATGTATATGTATATATGCAATAAATTATACAAATCCACTTGTAGGTATCTATAATGTGTTTTGTAAGTTCGCGGATCAGGTTTACCCACGGGTATAAATCCATACCCATCACCCGTCCGCGACCTCCCAACGAGTAGAAGTTCATACACGTAACCCACCCATGGGTAAAAATTTCACAGGTTTACCCACCCACGATAGGCGGCTACCCATAGGTCGCGGGTTTATTCTCGCCCATTATCATCCCTAGTTTAGAGCACTCTCAACACTAACACGTATCCGTTTTTAATAAATTAGTGTCAGGTCAACAGTGAATATCAATTCAGTTTTTTTGGACCCCACATATTATATACTTTATTTATTTGAAACACAAAATTAAATTAAATATTTTCATTATAATTAAAAATAAAACATTACAATTCCTAAAAAAACATACATTTTTTGAAGAAAAAATTATAACTAGTTAAATATTACGTTCACGTAAAATTGGTGGGAGGGTCGCAATGCGTTGAATAAGAGCATTAGATGATGCGCGTCACCGTCGCATAAATCCTTGTCCATACGCATTTGTGTTGCAATCCATTATTGCCACGAGTGTTGGGCATATTTTTCGAGTTTGCCGTATAGTCTTCCTCAAGTTGACACATAGATCGTTCATTGTCCACGGTTATCATGTTGTGTAAAATCACACAACAATACATAATTCGACGTATTTTGTTAATGTTATATGGTCTAATAGGGGTTTTGATGATTGCCTAACGGCCATGAAGCACTCCGAATGCTCATTCCACGTCTTTTCTTGTAGATTATTGGTATCTTTTAAACCTCATCTCACTATCTTTTATTGTATTCTTAAACGTCTTCACAAGTATCGCCCATTCTGAATAAATTTCGTCAGCGAGATAATACCTTTTGTTAAGGCAGTCGTGAAATTACTGACGGACCTTTGGCCCACCCGATCTTCTCCACAAGCGGTTACTCCCCTGGGATCGAGTAACCGCCCCTGAGTTCGTAGCCAATGCGACCCCCTAAAGGGGTTGCTCTCCCATGTCTTGGATGGGTATAGTTTCGCATGAGTCCCCCTCACAACAAGGCTAGAACCTTATGGAAAAATCCCTGACCACTGGGCCAAGACCCCAATGGAATTTAGATGTCCTTATGTGGGATTGAACCGACGACCTTGTGGTTTAAAACCACGTGCTCAACCAACTGAGCTACCCTTTTTTGAATTGAGTCTTGGAAACCTCGAACACAACTTCAGGAGCTCTATCTGGTAGTAAGTCTTTGAATAAATTGGATTCATTAATGACGTTGAGGTCGTTGCTCGATCCTGCAAGGCCAAAGTAAGCGTGAAATACACAAATCGTAAGAGGCAACCGCTTCGAGCATTATCGTTGGATGGCTATGATCACATCGGGTGTATTGACTTTGTCATGCCACTGGGCAAATTTACCAAGGTCGGAGCATACGATACTTCCGAGCATACCCGAAAAAACATGTAACTCCGCATGACGTTGATGTAAACGTTACACATCTTTGAATGTTGGTCTTCTTAAGTAATCGGTTGAAAATAAATGAAAAATACATTTACAAAAGTTGTCCAAACAGTCATACGCCGTTTGTTGACCCAAATGTAAATATTCATCAAATACGTCAATGACACAACTATATGCGAATTGGCGTCAGGCGGATGTGATCTTTTGAAAAACATTAAAACCAAGTGTATCGGTTGCGTCTTGACTTTAATGAAATTCGTGTGTTAATTTATGTTAATGAGTATTTGTATTTATAGTGTGTTTAGGTTAAGAGAAAGAGGTTAAATAAATATATTTTTTTTCAACTAGTTATATTACCGTTTATTTATTTATTTTTTAACCGTAAAAAACGAATAAAAAATATATTAAATATTGAAATTGGGTTCCACCCAACGCGTCCCTTCCCGTCGTCAAATCGACGGTTCCGTACCAACGATGTTGATTTCGTCATTTGCAACCGACGTAGCGTTGGGAGGGGTGTTATAAAATTGTTGCATACATAATAATGTTGCATCAATTAATCTTAAAAAATACATTATAAACTGGAAATAATAAACATCTATATGATTTTTTTAAAAGAATCACTTTGAGTATAGAAATAAATGTATAATAGAGTACAATAATATGTGAATGGGTACCAAGTGTAGACCCTATCACTAAATGGGTTTGAAAAAACCTTCATTTTAAGGGTTTCAATTCTCAATTCTAAAAGCTTACATCCTTGATCCAAAAATCTTTATTCATTTCCATTCTCAATTGCAACTTTCACACTCCTAATCCAAGCATACCCTAAGGTTGCATTTGGTTCACGGAATACAATGAAATTTAATAGAATTAGAATTTCAGTTCCACCCCCATGAGGGTGTTTAATTCAAGAATGAAATGATATTTAAGTCATCAAATTCCATCACTCATACAAATTTACTTTTTTTATATTCATAAAATTCTATTTCATCTGATGAATTTCAACTATATCAAAACTTTTCCACGAACTAAACTCACCGCTAAGGCTTTTAGCAGACATCTTTAGCTTAAAATTGAATCCATAGTCTAAAACTAGAAAGGCCCACACAGTAACCAACTTTTCAAAGCCCAAATATAGATATATGGGCTAAAAATTGCAAAAACTAATTGGCCCAATAGAAGCTGACACACATTCAATCAATACTCGCAATCACAAGACGAAGAATACTTCAATCTTTAATATAAATATATATATATATATATATATATATATATATATATATATATATATAACAGAATATCATGGAGAAGTTTAAACCATTAATTGTACTCTCTGATTAGAGATCAACGGTCTAAATTAGTTTAAATTATGTACACTTAACACCCTAATAATTATTTATAAACCTTTTAAAATAAATAAAGCATTATTAATATATATATATATATATATATATATATATATATATATATATATATATAACAGAATATCATGGAAAAATTTAAACCATTGATTATACTCTTTGATTAGAGATCAACGGTCTAAATTAGTTTAATTTATATACACTTAACACCCTAATAATTATTTATAAACCTTTTAAAATAAATAAAGCATAAAATAATGAAATTTTAAAAAAATAATCAGTCGTATTATTTTTACTCATACCCTAAAATAAATCAGATAACCATGAGAGGGGAAACCCAAGGGCTTTTTAGTTGTGAAAAAAATGGGAGTTTTCTAGAAAATTTTTCTAAAAAATGTAGAAAAGTAGAAAACGCGTTCAAAATGAATTTTTCTGATAATTTTTTCCAAGAAAATAGAAAATCCATTTTTCTAAAATATAACTTGGAGGTGATTCTTCCACACTTTTCCAAATATATAAATAGTTTTACAAAATCCACTTTTTCAATATTCGAATGCGCTTCCTAGTTTTCCAAAACCCACCTACACAACTACACCCTACCTTTCTTTTTCCGTCCTTCCTTCTCCGCCGTCATGACCGGTTCCTCCGTTTCATCTCGCAAGGTATCTATGCATATGCATCTTTTTCTCTATATCTTATATCTACAAACATGATGACATTCGATAGGTTCAATTCAGCGTTTCATTCAAGCACAATTCAAAGGATTGATTAAATGATTGATGTAAGATCGATATGAATAGTTCGTCTTCACCAATTACTCCATGTATTTATACAATTGTTTGATCTAATATCTAGATTCGGCCACTTCACGGTACAACGAAGATAATGCTGGTATGATCTCTATCTTCTACTTTTTTTATAGCCATTGGTTGCAATACCTGTTTTATGATGGAAATCTCATGCTCGCCAATTTGGTGTCGAGATTCTTAATTCTTATTTGCCTTTCTTATTAAAGTTTTGATTTAGATGGGTGTATTGATGATAATATGTGAATTACTCAATGTGTAGTTATGCATCCATGAAAGAAGGTTATTCTTTTAATTTTAAGTTTTTAAAGTAAATTTAGTACTGAATTTGTTTCCACATGGATGAAGGATTGGTCTGTAATATACATCATATCAGGTCGTATTTAATTTCATTTTTAAATATACAGGTTTTAATTTTCCTAGATTTTGATTTGCGTTGTTATTTTTAAAACTCTATGTTGTCACATCCAACCAGCCCATCTCACTGATAAAAATACACGAGCCTTTATCTTAGCATTGTTGCAAGTTCAATTGGAAGGTACATGTGAGTGCATTATGGAACGAAAACTGAAAGCCATTGCTTTGCTGGATTATAGGGTATTAGTGCTTGACTAATGAGGACATTGAGTATTGAGGGTTTACACAGATCGTTAGAAGATGTGACAACGTGTTAGTTGTCATATTTATAGAGTTTGGAACTTAAAGTAGTTGTAATCGGGGACATTTAATTTGATTACACTGATAGAATAGAGGTTTTTACAATGGTGTTGCCTTTTATTTGCTTACTAAAACCCTAATTGAATGTTGTATTATTTTTGTTTACAATATCATCAACTACTATTTATTTGGGATGACTGTTTTCGTTGCTTATTCAAAAGATGAGATAAAATTGATCTTCATCAAATAGCTTGCTTTCATCGGTTTATTTTCACTTTTTTTTTGTTGCTAATTTGGTTTTTTTACAAATATAAATACTTAAGTGATTTTTTATTTTCAATATGTTATGGCAGACTCTTAACGTAATCCATGTTGATTGAAGCTGAAAATGAGATCAATGGACAAGGACAATGAGAAGGCAGTGGCCCATGAGGTGATTAACAAAGAAGCTGTTAATTTGATACAAATTTCATTTACACATTGATCAACAAACCAAAAGCCATAGATATTATGAAATCTATCTGAGATGAAAAACAGTAGCAAAACAACTACTACTCAGTTACAAACTAATTACATATAATAAGTTTGATGAAAATTGTATGAATCATGGGCTATTTCAAATCAATTATTGATGGGTTTTACATTTTAATGGTTCATGTTTTTTGTGTGTGCTTTAGTTTTGTTCGTAGTCGAACTTGGCGAGAAAACATATCACAATAAGTTGGCAATGTCGTGTATGAATATGCAACCTTCCCGAGGGATTAACATATATGGATTCAAGCAACTTCATATTCTCTATTCCACTCAATTTACTCATGTTTAAAAGGTAATGTTCCAACATTTTAATCCAATTTTGTTTAGTTAATTTCCCTTGAGGTCTGTGCTCTCTTGCTGGCTTATTGAAAAGTTTCCACTAAACGGCAATATTAAATTTCACTTCGGCAAGAATTTAGATTTCATATGCGAATGATATTTTCCCTATATAATTATTAGTTGTTAATGTTTAACTAATAGTCCAAGTAGGTAGTTTGTAATTGAAGCTCAAGTTCAAGTTTTACTCTTTAATTTTCTTTGTATTAGTACCATGGCCTTTCCACCAAAGTTGTTATTCCATAGCTTTAAGATCAAATCTTGGTGTTGGTCCATGGATGAAATCTTGATCTTGGTAAAATTAATGAAATAGCAGTCTATAAATTGGAAAGAATGGATATCATATCCTTGGATAGGTGTCTAATCGTGTCTTTTTTTAAAATACCCTTCAGTTGGTTTTGTATGGTTCACTGCTGCTTGAGTTTACATGTTCATCTAGGTTAGTCCTGACATTGCTCTATCTGATCTATAAAGTATGAATAATGTAATGTCTTAAATTTATGTGTGCACAGCAGACAAGGAATTC
Source organism: Pseudognaphalium luteoalbum (assembly GCA_963422505.1). Taxonomy (NCBI): domain Eukaryota; kingdom Viridiplantae; phylum Streptophyta; class Magnoliopsida; order Asterales; family Asteraceae; genus Pseudognaphalium; species Pseudognaphalium luteoalbum. Next base: position 8,769,193 of record OY730194.1, read on the forward strand.
TTCATTTATCTTATACTCCAAGGAAGCAAATGGACAAAACCATTGATCATATTGCCAAATATCTTTATCATATAGACGTCCTCACAAAAAGGTACACCTGTATTTTTAATATCATACATGCTTTTCATCTCACTGTTTTGTATAATAGCAAGCCAATGAGTAATATATGATTATGTTAATTGTATTCTATTTTAAACTTAAGTTTCATGTTATGAAGTTGCAATTTAAGTTTTAATAAAATCATTCCAAAGGGCTGCTAGCTTTGGATGTGGTTATTCACACCATTCTTAAGCATACTGCACATTCTAAATAACTGAATACAAAATTTATATATTGGGTACCAATTAATGTGAAGTTCTGGAGCCGCCTTCTGCCATCTCTTAGTACACTATTAGATTTCTAATATATCCTTTGTGTCCTATTCTAAATGATTAATTGCTTTCTGTAGTCGTCTTTCGGTACACTGTTAGAATAAGTTGCGATGACATTATTTTATGTACTTTTTGATTGTATGTATATAGAAAACAATAGCCATTGTGGGTGGAGTGATGACAAAGTGGGTGGATCAGTTGGGCTTCACTGAGCACTTTTCTGGATAGTGTTATGGATCCACAGCCAACTGAAGCATTACTCAAAGCTCTAGAACTACTATTAGCATTAGATGCACTTAATTAACGTGGTGAATTGACGCCACTGGGTAGAAACTTGGCTGTGTTCCCACTTGATCCAATGATGTCGAAGATGATTGTTTCATCTGATAGGTATAAATACTCTGACGAAATTATTTCAATTGCTTCTATGCTCTTTACGACAATGCTCGATTGATATTCTATAGGGGTAAAGTTTGGATCACATAGCCTTACTTAAGGTTTACAACTCATGGAAGGAAACATGGTGCTATGAGAACGACATTCAGGTAAGGAATATGAAGCGTGCCCAAGACTTAGTAAGATCAATTGGAGAGGCTATTAGAAAGTGTTGAAATTGAATTTACATCAAACTTGGAGGATTTGGAAGCAATTAAGAAAGCCATAGCAGCCGCTTAATTTCCTCACTCAGCAAAGTTGCAAAACAATGGATCCTATACAAGGGCCAAACATCCTCAGACTATCCAACTTCTGGTTTAGCTCAAGACTTTCCTAAGTGGGTGGTTTACCACGAGTTAGCCCTGACAAATAAGGAGTTTTTGCGACAAGTAAGCGAGATAAAACCTGACTGGCTCGTGGAAATCGCACCTCATTATTATGAGTTAAAGGAAATCGAAGATCAAGCATCAAAGAAAATGCCCCGTGGAGAAGTTCGTGCATCTAGGAATTGATTTTCATTCACAAAGATAGAGACTTTGAGAATTGGGTGCTTAGTCGATTTTGTAAGGTAGATTGTGCAAAACATAGTTGTTAATGTAGTTGCATGTTAATCAAGAACGGTGCAAAACATAGTTTCTATACAGGTCGTATGTTTTGCTTTAACTACAATTTTAGTATTTTAGTAACTATTGAGCATAAAACAAAATTTACATCAACCCATAACTAACCACAACGCTACCGGAAACATATTCCACCATTAGTGAACAAGGCCTGTACCATTCTTTATCATAAGTTCATTACCATATTAGTACCTTCGGAAAAAAGTAGAGCTCGATTACTTAAAGGATGCGGTCTTACTTAACAATCAAATATCTGAATGTCCTTCTTGAACTCGAGAGATCCTACTTCTTTTAAGAGATTTCAACAAATCTCATCCAACTCATAAGTCCATTTACCATCGAATTCTACCTCACTTACCAAAATTTTATAAATCGCATAAGCAACTTTCACCATTATATATGCAAGCACCTATCTTCGAAAATTTGATGGTCTCGAAAATACACTTTATTATTTCTCTTTACAATTTCAGATAACTTTGACGTAGCCAACTATACAAGACCTACGCGCTAGCCAACTGTCACACCACTCATACGTTCCATATTGCATCAACAACTATTGCGGCCTAGAGCTTAACATTTTATGCGCGAAACCTCTATTATTTTAAGAAATTCATAACATTTTATGCACTAGGCAAATGACCTATTGAATAACATGATCTTCATGTTATCAAAATATCATTCATTCTTTTCATTGTTGACTTTGTAATAAAATAAAATAAAAATAAAAATAAAAAAAACTAAAAAATGCCCCCATGCAGGATCGAACTACAGACCTCCAGTTTACAAGACTGGCGCTCTACCACTGAGCTATAGGGGCACTACATATGATTTTTAAACTTGTTTAATTCAAATTTCATTAGCCAACGGAAATTGCTATCATATTATTCAAAAGATGGGTTAAAAGTCCAACTTTCACTGGGATCATATCTTGGGGGTGGTTAGAAAAAATGTCGAAAATGATCATGGGGTAATCCGATTAGGTCGTGTATATCTGAGTAAAAATGTTTGTCCACCTCGAATAATCTAAACAAGGAAATCCTCCTCCTCCGTTTGCCGGTATATATAATTAAATATGGGTGTACTAAATTTGTAACTATCATCTTATGTCACACAAAATTCTGATGGTGTTGCCTTGTCGTTGGTCGTAATCGACGACTACGACTCGTGACTTCGTGAGCCAAGTCTCCACTATATTTTTTGCCACAATAAATTTAAAATAAAATAAGAAGTAATAATGTATTGTAGATTGTAAATTCTTTGAATAACAAATTGCAATTTGATACGTAACATGTCATAAATCTACACCATACAATAGCTTACAACATTTTTTAAACAATCAACATTAGACATGATACATGATAAATTACCCAAAAATTAGAGTAAGATAATACAAACTTTATGAAATAACCAAACAATAAACTTGCTTCAATTCATTATTGATCATACATGTATCAATGCTCAATTTGAGCCAACATCAACCTACAATCTTTACTATTAGGCCTCTCTTTAGGATTATCAAGGGTACAAAAACAAGCAATCTTAATAACAAGAAGCATTTGTTCTTCGTAACCGTTTCCCAAAAGACTTGGATCGATCGCTTGACTTGGATCATCGGAAGTCATTACATTTCTCATCCATTTCACAAGATTCACTTCCGAAGTATGTTGAAAAAAATCATCCGACGGAAGCTTTCCCATGACCAAAACACCCAGTAACACCCCGAAACTATAGATGTCACATTTGTCAGTAAACTTCATCGTTTGATGATATTCGGGGGCGATATACCCTAAAGTCCCGGCAACGTTAGAACTTGTCATGTGCGTGTCGGCTTCAGGGATTGATTTAGCAAGCCCGAAATCAGCAATTCGGGCCTCCATATCATCATCAAGGAGAACATTACCCGGTTTCAAGTCTCGATGGACTATACGAGGCGTCTGGCTAAAATGAAGATACTCGAGCCCGGATACAACCCCAATTGCAATCTTATGCCTCGCGAGCCACTCTAATTCTCGCGTCCCATCTTGAACTTGTTGTAAAATATCATGTAAGCTTCCGTTTTTCATAAACTCGTAAACTAAGTAATGACATGTGGGACGAGAAACGTGGGCGAGTAATGAGACTAAATTCCTGTGTCGGATTTGGCCCACGGTTTGAATTTCCGATCGAATTTGCCTCATTTTTTTGTTGAGAGATTTTGTGTCCTCCATAGTGAGTTCGGCCGCGCCTATCGAAGGTTGTATGATCTTTTTAATCGCGATCGTTTTAATCTTTCCATTGGGTATATCGCTTTTATACACTTCTCCACAACCACCTCTTCCAATAACTTGTAACGCTGCAACGGCATCATCATCGTCGAGAAACACCAGTTCTTCCGCCTTTATCGATTTACTAAAGATTGCCCGGCCCGAATTATTATCACCACCTTTAATCACTATCATCGCCATTTTAAACAAAACAGAAAATATCATTGCAGATATAAGCCCAGCAAATGTTCCAACCAAAAATCCAAGAATCCAACCCATAATTTTCCTTCTATTACTCTTTTTATGCTTACGAATTGGGGCTTCAACGGGCCCCGGGGCGGGGGCTGGGGCTTGTACGTTACTTAAATCAACACCATTATTCCCCGTTCCATTCGCTGAAGTATTTGTGACTTCAGCGAATATATAACGTTTGGGAACACGTTTATAATTCGACTTAACCACCATTCGAGTCGGAGATTCCAGCCGCTTCAAAACAGGCAACGGGCCTTCTAACAAACTATTGCCCGAAACATTAAAAAACCGAAGGTTACGAAATGAACGTAAAGACACCGGCACTTTCCCCGAAAACATGTTGTTCTCAAGTGATAGTCTTTCGAGGTTTGGAAAGTACTTCAAAAACCGCAAATCGCCCGAAAACTCATTATAAGAGAGATCAAGGACTCGAAGACGGATTAAAGACGATATTTCGTCCGGAACTTTACCCGAAATTCTATTGTTATTAATGTCAAAAACTTCGAGTTTTCGACATTTCACGATTTCTGTTGGAATACGATTTACAATATAATTGTTAGGTAATGATAGTTCCTTAAGCTCCGGTAACTGCCCGATCGCCGGCGAGATAAACCCACTTAGCCGGTGAGATTTAAACACTATTCCGGTGACTTTAAGGGTGTATGAATTGCTTAATAATCTCCGTTCACATGAAATTCCGGTGGTGTTGCAAAGATTTTCCGGTCGCCGGAGATTGCCGGAGACGCCCAGATCGTCCAGAACTGTGGAAAGAGCGCGGTGGTTGGCGGTATCGAGGTTTAGTTTAGCTTGAATTATGAGTGTTAAGGTGAAGAAAATGAGTAGTGTGAGGTGGGTGATGGTGGCCATTTGTGGTGGTTAACGGCGGAGATGGTTGCCGGAGAATAAATTAAACGCAATGTCACAATGTGGTTTGTGTTTTTATGAGTCTTTTTGTTTGCGTATACGTGGAATATTTGAAAAGATTTTTTCTACAAAACGTGTGGAGATAATAAAGTCGAGTCAAAACTATAATATTGATTGTTTGAATATTTGAGTAAATAAAAGGTAAGATCTGACCGTCAAATTTATTGGAGCCCTACGGGAAGAAGTCGTATACGATATTCAATTTTTAATTGTTGTGATTACAAATAACATTTTATGTAGAGTGGATAAAATGAATTGATCACAAAAATTAATGAGTGATATTATTTGACTCTTAGTCCATTCATGACGCATACACGTGGAGGGCGTTTTCACCGTTGAAAACGTCAGAATGCCGGTAACGGGGTGTTCTGGCCAGGTGTTCTGGGGGCGTAGTGGTGGGAGGACGGCAGCAAAACGAGCGTTATCTTGGGTCCACTTGCTCTTTATTTTTTTCCTTTTCTATCGACGGTTTATTCCGTTTAAAAAAATTTGAAAATCTCGACCGTTTCAAAAGGTAAAAAAAAACGCCACGCTCCTCCAACGGTTACATTTTAGATTTTTTTTCAACCCACCTAATCTATCTATATATATACTACACCACCCCCATTTCTTTTTCAACCATTTTCATCATCCATCATTTCCATCAAAAATCGTCAAACACCACCACCCCCATTTTTTTTCCTAAACTTATTTCACCACTTTCATCACCATGTCGTATCCAAATTCATACCCAAATCTCGACTCCAATCAATCCCAAAATCCGGATAACATGACATACACCAACCTAATATTATTCAGAACACCAAAAACACCCGAATCGAGTGGCTCTACCCCAAATTTACGTCCGAATATGCCACCGTACGGAGTGTATCCACCATACGGAATGTATCAACAATAATTTGATCATAACCAACAACAAAATTTATCTTTTCCTAATCCGTATTTCCAACAACAACCGATCTTTCCTCCCCAACAACAACCGTTCCGACAACCTGAACAACCGAAAGAAGTAGTCTCCCAACGATCTGAAAAACAAGTAGCGTCATCCCCTTAAAAAAAGAAGCCACGGAATGAAAAATGACGGGGACAAAAAGATGTGCTACAAGCGGCAATGGGCGCCAAAAGAAGAGGTGTGGTTAGCAACTTGGTGCGACACGTCCGAAGACTCTTCCGTCGACAACTCACAAAGGAATGGAACTTTGTGGGATACCGTTGAAGAAAAATTTATATCCAACACACATGGTTGGGTTCGCGGCGCCGACCAACTATCATCCTAGTGGCGTGTTATTAATAATATTTGCAAAGCCTTCAACAATATTTATGAGTCGCAAGCCTGAGCTTGGGAAAGCGGTCGAGACGCAGAAGGAGTGTACGATCTAGCCGTAGCTGAATATTACAACATGTATACAAAGACATTCACCATGAAGGAGGGTTGGTTGGCGGTCAAAGATCATCCGAAATGGAAAGCACCACCGCCGGTTGGTGGCACCGGATTACGCGGCGAGGAAAATGAATTTTTTAATCAACATATTGATCTCTCTGCCGACCACGATCCATCAGATTCAAACGAGCTATTTGGGCCCGACCCTCTTCCAAGGCCCATAGGCCGAAACAGAGCCAGAAAAGTGGCTAGAAGTTCAGGTTCTTTCGATGCAATGACATCATTCTGAACATCGACCCCGAATGAAAAAGGTGGATGAGGCGATAAAGAATATGGCTAAATACAAGGCCGGAATATTAGCCGCAAGAAAAACATCGATTGTGACGATCACCCGTCAAGAAAGACTTCGAACTGCTATGCAAGGTGTTCAGTTTCTCCAAATCAACACTGCCGCCATCAGTGATCCAAGTAACCGCATAACAGTTGCGAGAATAAAAAAATATTTCGGCAGGAGTTTCGGGAGTTCTACGAGGCCGAAGATGAAGTCAAGGATGGCGACGAGTAGTTTATTGTAATTTTCTATTTGTAACGTTTTTATTTTTAGGATTGTAACGTTTTTTTAGGATTGTAACACTTTTTTTAGGATTCTAACTGTTTTATTTTTAGGATTGTAACGTTTCTATTTTTAGGATTGTAACGTTTTTATTTTCAGAAGTAATCGCAAATTTTAATTTTCGTATTTTCTTATTTTTACTATCGTAAAGTATTTTAATTTACCTCTATTTATATAGTTATTGTATTGTATTTTAAATAATTAAATTTTATTTGTTTTGTTAAATAAATGAAAATTAAATTTAGTGGGTGGGTCCAAGAGGAGGGAAAAATGGGCGTTCTAATGTTATGGTTAGGAAGGTGAAATGAGCGTTCTGGTGTTATGCTGACGTGACACCTGAAAAAACGGGCGTTCTGGTGTTACGAGTACGAATGGTCTTATATGTCCGAAATTGCAGCTAACAATCTGATCCATACTTTAATTGCATATTACTTCAATTAATTTAGCATAGTAAAATTGGTAAATTACAAAAAATATCCATGTAGTTGTCACGTTTTGCAGAAAATATCTCTAACTCCATTTATAGTATTGAACATTCCTATTGTTTGTAATTGCTAACATAAAACATTCCTATGGGGATGTTTTTTGCAAAGTGTTATGGAGATGTTCAATTAAATTAAATTAATTGAAAACTATGGAATATTCAATGCTATAAATGAAGTTGAAGGATATTTTTTGTAAAACGTGATAACCACGTGGATATTTTTTATAATTTACCCTAGTAAAATATTAAAGAATTTGCAGGTAAGTATTAAAAATGTGGTGTTTAAGGGTTAAAAAATTCAGGAACTAGAAACATATCGTTGGTAGCATCACTAAAGTAATATTAATATGTTACCCTATCTCTGAGTAAGTTTTTATACTATAAGTCAATCAATTTATCCTTTTTAAAATTTTATTTGTACATGCATATTCAACTTTCACCTTTTAACTTAAAAACACCTACGTTACGTTAACTTCACCGATAATTTTTATGTTATATGTTAGCCCTATTATTGGTTTAAGACTCTTAAGGGCACTTGATATGATGATACTGTTTTTACAGCGTCCTCACGATTTTGTTGGTATCCATTTCATTTTATAAACTATTATATAAATTCACTCAATACTATTATAAAAAAATCACTCATATCTAATTAATACACTACTAATTAAGTTGCATTATATTAGCTGTGTAGTATGACTTTCAAAGTCAACGTCGTTTTTTTTTATTTCTTGCGAGTTTGCGCCTCACCCACGTTTAACCGAAACATTCCCAATCATCTGCTATTGATTAAACACCACTAATCTATGAGGAATCCATATAAAGTAAAGAAAAAAGTATATGTTTCTAATTTAAGGAAGTTGATTTTCAATATAAAATATTAATTAGTATTTCTAATCATAGCAAATGGCCTAGAAAGATAATCAATTTGTCAAAATTTAACAATAAAGGAAATATGAGTTTTGTTGATGCTCAAAAATGACTCACATTTCAAAATCATGTCATAAATATTAGACAGCTTACAGCCTCTGTCGGATTTCAATTCTCCGACGGCGACGGCTCTGTTGAAACCCTAATCTGCAGCCGTCGCCGGTGGAACACTAGCCACATAAACCTGCCCCTTTGTTTCTGAATAGTTGAAGTATGCTGCTGTTGTGAACCGAAAACACAATCTGCCACCAAAATAGTTGCCAGAAAACTATTTGGTGTCAGAATCTTGCCTAAAACTGACCCTAGTTTCCTGTCACTTTTTCTGTTCGAGACTTCTAGTTTTCAGATTCGTGCGCTTAATCTCGTTTCGTGTTCATCTTGTTTCCTGTCCTGTCATGTTCAAGATATTTAGATCTTGAAACCTAACTAAACCCTAATGAACCCGGTACCCACAAACGGGCTTGGGCCATGCTAGCCTAATCATCTAATAATAAAGGGAGTTGAGTTGTCAAAAAGCTCAATTAAGGGTAAAAATTACTGTTTCATTTTAAAATGTGTCATAAAAGGATTTAGTATTTTAAAATCGTACTATAAAAAAGCTACGGGGTAAATGTTTTGTCATCGTGTAATAAAAGAATTTAACACTAAAAATGAAATTCGGCTTCAAACACTTACAAAGTAAAATTAGTGTTTATATAGTATGTTTTATAGGTCAAAAATGTCACATGTTAATTGAATATTTGAGATTCAAGCCTCGCGATCAAAAATTGAAAGAGAGACGAAAAAATTACACCTTTAATTTAACGTTTTGACAGCATAAATTCTTTGATAGCACGATTGTAAAATGTGAGTCTTTTTTGGGCATCGACAAAACTCATATTCCTTTATTTTCAAATTTTGATAAATTGATTACCTTTTTGGGTCATTTGCCCTTCTAATTAATACAATATTTTGATAAAAAAAAGTTATTACTCTCTCCGTTTCGATTTAATTGAGAATAGCTTGAATAAAGTCCCAATACAAATACATATATTGTGTAGAGTGAGGTTTAGATGAAAATGTGAATTTTGGTGAGAATGAGAGTACTAATAACAATGCGTAACGTGCCACAAAACTCACATTTTTTCATGTTTTTTAAAAATTAAATATCTCACAAACGGGAAGTTGAAAAATTCTAAAAAGTACACCATAAAAATCACCTTGTTTTCTCTTCGATTAGAGTATTAGACATTTCACAAGGTATACTTTCGACGACCTTTTTTCTGACAAGTTTTACAAAGTGTACAATATTAATATACATGTGATACTCGGTATCACATGTGATAGTCGTTGATATCAAATGTGATAGTTGTTTACAAAACTCAATGAAAACGTAAAAACAAAATAAGTCGTCGAAAGTATGAATTATGAAATGTCTAATCGAAGAGAAAAAAACGTTGATATTTATTATCCAATTTTTTTTTTATTAATGGTCGACTTACCATTGAAATATATAACTTTTAAAAACGTGAAGGAAATATTAGTTTTGTGACATAAAGCACATTATTATTCCCAACTTCGTTCATGACGTACTAATCTAAACTTCAGTCATATTGTGTAATGGAGTACTATGTAGGTTCAATTAAAATTAAATATATGGCTTGGAAATGAATGGGAACATGTATTCATATCTACTTGGGAAAAATGATCTTTTATATGTAAATCATCTAATCATTTTTGAAAATGAATTGGAACAAATGAACCGATGTAGTAGAATTAAATTAGCTTAATGATTTAGCACTAGTGTATGTTCTATGTAAATTAATTAACATGAAACATGATCATATAAACTCCTTCATTTTAGCTATATATTTACTCCACGTAAATCTACTCATGATCATATAACCCTACATGATCTTAAACCACGACGATCTACTCGGGATCCCACCGTTAACCACCGTTAACATATAATAACCTGGTGGTGCGATGTAAATCGAAGGAGGGGCCACCACCGTTGCCTCAAACTGACCCGGACCAACATTATCCGAGCTCAAACACTCGAGTCTCACCAATCTTTGATTCATTGATAGCGAGTGAGTTGTAAATGGTGGTGCATACGCCACAACACTTAAATTATTCAAATCGGTCCCAAGCACGAAACTAACACTAAACTCGTGTCCGTTTTCTACACCAATATTTGGATGTTCTGGGTAAATGATCGACACGTTACTTGGACGAAGATGGTCGTATCGGTTATTCATATAGTCCGGGATTAGAGCTTGAAGTCTCAGCTCGGTTGGGTGGGCCACCCCGTGTGAAATGTATCGGCTATTTGGGTTTCCACCGGCTACCAAGATCCTACCGTCAGGTAATATGACCGCGGATGAATGATACAAACGGGCTATTTTTGTCGATTTAAGAACCTGAAACCGTTGGCCCGATGGTTGTTCGGGTTGGTAAAGGTAAGGTTCAAAAGCGGGATATGATGCCCTATTCCAACCAGCACAACCCCGTTTTGCTCCGTTGATGATTAAGATATCACCGGTTGGTAGTATCAACATGTCACTCATGAGGCGTGCACCAGGCATGTTTTCCATCCGCCACTCGTGGTCACTTCCAGTGATAACCATTCTCCCGCATGATCTTAGAGCGGGCAAGTACCTATCCCGCCGAGTCGCACCATAAGCTCCACGGGCTGCACCACCACAAACCATGACTTCAACTTTAGTGAAGTTGTTGTTATAGTCTAAAGGAAGAATCACAGAAGACCCGGTGCTAGGGTAGCTACGACCACCATCTCCTGGAATCGTTGGGAAGTTTTTCACAACTTTCCGACGTTTATAATCGAAAAGTATCGAATCCCGGTTGGCAAAAATGAACAAATGTCCATCAGATGATAAGTGTAAGAAAGGGTACAGATTGTTCCCTTTTGAGTTCCGCTCAAACGTACGGTGCAAGAGTGGAAGATTATATGATTCACTAGAGCCGGATGTTGGCACGAATTCGTAACTAAAAGCATTTTGTCCACCGACAACTATAACACCATTTTCCTGTGGCAGATATAGACTCGATGCATACCACCTTCTTTCCGACAACTGCTTCTTTGTTTCCATCCAATCACAATGGTTATTTGTACAAGGTCTATAAAATCTGACTTTTCTTGAACCCGAACCGTTACCTCCCATTTGAAGGAGGCTTCCATTGCTTAAAAACGACCCTGATGAACACCAAGTGTCAGTTGCAAGATGTAGAGCTCGAAGTTTGTTCTTCAACACATTATACTCAACAGAGTGTGCGTAGCATGATGAGTCACCAGAGCCGTGAGAGTTACACCTACGAAGCCGGTATTGAGATGGACCAGCCCTTGTCTGATCGAATATGACAACATTGTTGTGGTGCGTGACCGCCATATGCATAGCTACGACACCCGTGTTGTTCAAGAGAAGTTTCCAATTCCATTGGCTGCTTACGACTGATCTACCACATACAACTCGACTGAACAATAATATAATAAGAAGTATGAAGCACTCAAGTGACCTGCACGAGGCTCGTGTTATTAGTCTTCTATCCATGAGTGAATAAGATAGTATAATAGTATGGGCGTAAGGTATTTGTAGGTGGGTAAGTACAGAAATCTTTGTGAAAATCTATAGATTCGATTGGATTGTTTTGTAAAGAAATGCATATGGCACACATCCTGAATTTTTGTACACCTACTTTACAAGATCACAAGAAAAGCCTTCCTAACAATTCACAAATATTTCGGACCAAAGGGCCCCTTAGCCGATCGAAACATATAAACAGAGTGTAGCAGACAGCTGATGGTACGTGTATAGCTTTCAATAAAGCTTGATTCGGGTCTCTATGTAGCTCCTACAAATTGGGCATAGTTGAAGGTCTGTGCCACAGCCACAACATGTCTGAAAACACATGATGAAGGAAAAAAGTTTACTTATATGAAACGAATATCGGTTTGTCAAAAATGTGTAGAACGTACCTGATGCCCACAGCCAAAGGCCATATCCTTTCGATCGGTTATGCAAATGGGACAAAGCTGCAAAGAATATATAAACATGGAGTTTAAGTAGGCAATTTTAAGTCAAAATGTCTTTATACACTTAATAATTCAAGTATAGTACATTACAATTATGTTGAACTTGTAATTTACACACAAAAAAACAAGTTGGGTTGGATCAAGTGGTTAAGCCCCTTGCCTTTGGAGACAGAGGTCAAGGGTTCGATCCTCACCCCCAGCAGGCCGGAGGTTCATTTCTGGAAGCAGCCTCTCTACCTATGGTAGGGGTAAGGCTGTCTACATCTCACCTCCCCCATACACCGTGGAAGACGGTATTGGGTAATGTTAAGTTAAGTTTTAAGTTTGTAATTTACACACAACTATTACAGTTCTGTGACTGCTTTGAGCTTGTTAATAGCTTGTAACCTGGATGTAAATCGACTTCACAGACTTTACCATAAAAGGTAGGAACATTCATTCTCACTTCAGTTGAGCGTATAATTTTGAAAATGATAATACTATATCCTATAATAAAAAACTACAAACACAAAATTTACAGCCAATCAGGTTTTTTCATTTTTAGCAAAAAACACATTCCAACAAATAATTATAAGACCTGCAAAAAGTAAACAAAATCCATGTAACAACATTTGTGTAAGTTGGATGCCATGTTATCAAGTTTGTACAACTTGGATGCCATGACAGCTAACATAATTGTTTTGACACGTTAATATAGGTCAAAAACAGAAATGATTCTACTGAACGATAATAGTTTAGGAAGTAAAACAAGAAGATGGGAAAGAGCGTTTGGTTAAGTGGTGTGAACCCTACCGGGAAACTAGTGATGAGTTCGTATATGATGTAACTCTACCAAAATATAATATAACAGGATAAAGTTGATAGACTCTGACACTTACATTGTTATCCGAGGTAGAATTCCCATGATAACTTGTGTTGGCTGATGTTTCTCTTTTCTCAGAAGTAGGTAATTTTGGTTGGAAACTAGTTGATCGTGAAGGCCGCTTTGGTCCACCTAAGGATGCTGAACCATAATGTGGCGGGGGAAGAGAAACCCTATTTATAGCATTCCCTCGACGAGCACTGAAAGAAATTTGATAAATAATTAAGGTACATAAATTTAAAGAATCCGCTTTATATATATTTAGCAATTTTGTGATACAATTAGAAGTAAAATATATACAATAGCATCATAAGAGGGATATGAATACTCACCCTAATATGTTGAGCTCTAGTGTAGCCTTGTATTGCGAAGGTATTTCCATCAACGCTGAAAGAGCAAACTCTGCTTCCTTTCGAGACGTATTCATGTTCTTTGACATGATTTCTGTGAAATTTACAAACTAAAACAGACAAAACAAGCTACTCAGAGATTGAAAATAATGCAAAATTAACATTTAAGTTGGCAATTTTGATGGATTCGGGTTATGCTTAATGTTTAACGGGTTGATTAAAAAGGGTTTTATGGTTTCAAAATATATTAAACTTTACATTTTTTACTATTGTGGGGGCGATTTACGGAAATTTCTATTGTATGTATTTAACAAGTGTATGCATTTAACATACTTTTGTATTTATAGAACTTACAAAAGAAATGTCTTTTTATGTAACAAAGAACACACATATATATGTTCACAATAAGAATTATCAAAGTTCGCCCCATACAATAGTTATACAAGTAAAGTTCTGTACACTTTAAAACAATAAACCCATTAAAAAAAAGCTACAAAGAAAACAGGTCAAAAGTCACCAAAGTGTATTTATAATTTATCAAGCCTCCAAATTCATTTTCACTTACAAAATTAGATCATTATTGAAATTGTATAACTTTAGTAATCATATTTGGCATGCTAATTGTTTACAGAGAAACTGTAAATGTGGAAAGAAGTGTTGTGGGTCAACCCAACTTGACTCGTTTCAACTCTAATCGAAAAAACACTATTATGACCCAAACCCACTTTAACTGGTTAGCTATTCCGCTTGACTCACCTATTTTGTCACATCTACTTAGCGTGGACAAATGGTACATGAACTTCAATACATAGTAGATGGGCCTATAAACATTTCACATATTTGCAATTAGGCATTTGAGGGCAACCCTTTACTGTTTTCAAGTAAAAGAAAAGTGCACTTGGATCATTGTGGCCTTGACACTAATGTTAAAGTAAAGGTTTTTTTTAGAAGTGGGCAAATGTTAATTGCAACTTATTAACTTCATTAACTGCAGTCACTATATGCCATTCATGACTTCAAGATATGGCATTTTCGAACCATTTATTTAAGAAAAAGACAATCTGGGGTGCGTTGCATTTCAAACGGGTCAAATGAAAGTTAGCTGAATGGGGAATGGATTAAAAGGTCAAACGAATCAAATGATTTGAGAGTTGCTCAGAGTCTACTCAGAATGCATACAACCTGCTAAATCGTTTTTATATTAAAGATATAAAAGATATTTTTGTGACAATATTCTTCTTATAATCAAGACTAACACATTAATTAGTTAAGAAAACTAATCAAAAGATGAACGAAAACTGTTAGTGGGTCAACCTAACGTGGGTTAGCCCAAAAGAGAAGTGGACAGTCTCGATCGGTTACCCAACCCACCTGACCCGTCATTTTTACAACTCTAGTGCTTCCATAGACACCAGATAGAACTTGCCTGGAAATTGTCAAAAGCTCGAGCAGGAATATTGTCATCAAATTCCTTCATCATGTCCCATGGTCCATCTCCAACCCCAACTAATACTATTGATAATGGATATTCGCTAATTAAACAGAAAAGGAAAACAATTTAGTAATGAAGAGTTTCCACACGAGTAAATCCACAAAACTGCACATTTAGAATTTACCTAGCCTTCACGATTGCCTCGACCGTTCTCCTTTCCTGTTGACTTAATTGCCCACGGTCAGTATCAACACTTCTTGTGACCTGTGTGCACATGTGAATTTTAGCAGACAAACAACATATGGTTAGCATGAGAGAGGGAAAACCGGATATACTCATATGAAAACGGATCTATTCGGTTCGTACTTCATTGATAATGAGTCAAACTCATAACATAGAAAGATTAGCAAGTAAGCAAGGCAGGTTGAATTCGTTAAACAGGTTGAAACTTATTTTTACTCAAGTACTTGGAACCTCTTAAATCGTTTTATTTGATAAATAAGATATACGATACTCATCAATTACACATCTTTCTAGGTTTTATATCATACGTTAAGATTTATAAGAAGTTCCAAAAAGGGATAAATAAAGTTTTGGAAAGTCAAGACAACCTGTTCTACTTGATGTTTTTACCCGCACATATTTTGACCCATTGCCTAACTCGCCTGCCACACTCATTTCACCACCTCTAATTGTAAGTTCGAAATCAAACTTTTAGTTAATCTCAAATTCAGATACCTGCCCGTCAGCAATTATTAACAAGACATGGTATTGACCACCACTCTGTTCGACTATGGTAATGGCCATTTCAATGACAGGGGCAAACGATGTAGGTCCTGTTTGGGGTACAGAGAGGAAATAAGACATGAGTTTCAAGAATTATATGTTTTTGAATCTAGAGTAGCTTTTTGTTGCAAACTGAACATGATTTATAAAAATAAGCAACTTGGATGAAGTGTGAATTACAAATGCAGAAACAGAAACATACTTGGAACTATTTAATCAAGCAACTCATTCATAATGTGTACACTGCTCTTGACAGTTTTTGAACAGTATTTTAATTCAGAGGATGCAAATCAACCTATTTACCTAGATACGAGTTGGCTTGGTCACATATTGACTCTAACCGGCTGCATGGTAAACTTTAAAAACTTGGTTAAAAGTGGTCTAAATCGTATTTAAATACATAAACCTATCATTATGTTCAGAAACAAAAGATTAGTATTTGAAGAAGATAGTTCTCCAATTTTTGCCGAAAAATGAATCAACAGTTCAGTTTTTTGCAACATTGGGTATCAACTAATTTTTTTGCCCAAAAATGAACCACTAATTTTAAATCGATCATTTTCGTGTATATGCTAACATTTGAAACGGTCGCCGGGGATTATATAGCAATTCAAACGCTTATGATCGATTCAAAATACATCTTTAAGAAAAATCCCCAGCTGTATAATTCTCGGCGACCGTTTCAAATGTTAGCATATACACAAAAATGATTGATTTTAAATTAGTGGTTCATTTTTAAAGAAAAAAATTAGTTGACACCCGAAAATGCAAAAAACTGAACTATTGATTCATTTTTTCGGCAAAAAACCCTATTTAATAACTAAATATTTATAGAGTTCAAGAACATAGAGTAGAAAACATGTTTGTGGGTCAACCGAACCTAGCCAGACCCTTTTTGACATGTATATAAACTTAGCCATCCCAACCCATTACCCAACGCGCCCAATCTACTTGTTTGGCACTCTAGTTTCTATGCCACAGAAAGTCAAAGTCATATGGCTCTAATAGTTATCACTATCGTTTTGACAAAATGAAGCTTCAACGAAGATGATAAAACGTTTTTTCAACCTGCAAGCCGAAGTTGTGGTACTAACTCTCTATACCGTCTCAAAACATCCTCAAATCCATCACAAAATTTATCATCTGGGTAAAAGCTAAAGACTTCTTGATCATGAGTTGAAGCTGTCAAATTACAAAATCACATAAGCTGTGATAACTAGGAACAAATGAAGCAAGTTCAACTAATCTTTCTAATTTTATACCATCTCCAAATCCATAGCAAGGAATTAAGTTATCCTCATCAAAGGTAGCCAGTGTTCTTCCAATTATGGATATTGCTTCTTCATAAGGGTTCGTATCATTTCCAATGTGATGCAAGCTTCGTCGATTAAACGACCGAGCACCTAGTATAGATAGAAGTAAAGATCATTATATAAAAGGACTCGCAAAATGTATATAAGGATATTCGAGGTGGATAAATGGGCAGTTTGAGCTGGTTGGGTAACAAATCAAAGTAGGTGTTTTGTGCAGGTTGAAACAGGTGGAGTTGGCTATTATTTTTTTAATATATATAATTAGTATGTCAAGAATGCTAACAAATGAAAAAATTTGAATTCTAAGTTTTAGGTAGTTAAGGCGTTATATTACACACTGGGTAACTTTTGACGCGTTTAACCAATTCAAACCATTTCCTTTTCAGCTATTTTTTATATACTAGTTTGACCCATTAGAGATAAATCACAACCCACACTGACCCATTCATAAGTAAATGGGTCAAAATGTCATTTTAAATAAATACAAAATAAGATCCAAGATTGAATTCAACCAGTCCACTCATTGCTCTTTGTAAAATCTACACCAACAATCAAATTTGAAGACTCCAAACCAGCACGTGCTAGAGCCTCAGTAACCTGTAGACAGAAAAACGATGAATAGGTAAACTGGCTAAAGGACAACTGTTCATTCGATAATTAACCTCAAAAAGAATTTAAGCAAAAACTTGAAGTTCTCCAGAATTAAAGAATACGATCATAAAAAAGTCAAAGATGTTAAAGAAGTCAAAGATCTTAAAAAAATGTTTCTATAGCAAATGCCGAGTAAGATAAAGGATAAAACCCAAAATTAGTATACACTGAAAAACAGTGTAAATGCTATTGTTGGAGTTCTTTTGACCTCAAAAGGCACTCATTTTCTTCAAAGTGACTAAACTGTTAAACCCAAATAACCAGAGTTTAAGTTTATCTGAATAATAGAGGTGGCAAGATTAATGTTTGGAACGAGCCACGTTGGATGACTTACCACAATTTTTTGTCCATTTATCTTATCTTACAAAGTAAGTTTGTTAACTATATTTAAAATCACTATACTTTTACAAGAATAGTATAATGATTTCTAAAAGATGATTTAAGAGGTTGTGGGCATTAAAAATACACTTCAGACGAATTTCAAGTTGCTCGACCAATTTGATGCATTCTGTTTGCAACCAAATCTTTTGATCTGTCCTATTCGAGATTAGACACACAGTCTA
This sequence comes from Pseudognaphalium luteoalbum, assembly GCA_963422505.1. Classification (NCBI taxonomy): domain Eukaryota; kingdom Viridiplantae; phylum Streptophyta; class Magnoliopsida; order Asterales; family Asteraceae; genus Pseudognaphalium; species Pseudognaphalium luteoalbum. The sequence continues at coordinate 8,787,436 of OY730194.1, forward strand.
AATCCACACATTCATTAGTAATAAAATCGCAATTGCAACCTCAACAACAAAATAGTACTGTTCATAAGGCATTCATATGCACAGAGAATAATGTTACCTGCTCTAAGTTGATGTAATCATCATCAATTTTCGAGTATTTTCTCTCAAGCTTCCTCTTAACTGCGGGAGGCTGATCAGGATAGCTTTGAAAAGGAGAAGGGGAAGCATATGGTTGGCTCACTGGTGGTTGAGCATATGGATATGATGATTGTGGATATGGTGATTGTGAGTAAGCCCGAGAATTTGAGGTTGAGCCATATGATGAATACCTACTTGAAACAGCCCTCTTTGAACTTTTGCCACCCATGAATTATAGGTGTTACTGGCTCTGCAATCTTTATCAAATTATTAGTTGATGGGAGTAAGCATCCAACTGATAGCAAAAGAAGTGAATTATATAAAATAATAAACAGTGTCTCTTGATATCAATCAACAGTTTAAAATTGGATCAAAGACAAAAGATCCATGTATTGTCTATTTATGAACACCTAACAGCTAGAGATCTCAGCATTCTTATTATGATCATCATCAAAAGGTACATTTTATTCTATCATTCTATGTTCAAACTCAAAGTTGGATGCTTTAACTAGAAATATAAAACACAATGCTTACCCAAAAGCAATTTGTTCACCAAACAAAGAAAAAAAGTTAAAAAAAACACACAATTATCCAATGAGATCATTGCCAGTAGAAAGTTTCTGCTTTATGAAGTAGATCAAACAGTAGTTCTCAAAAGTAACTTACTTCACCTAATTTATGTTATTATAAGTTAATAATACATCTCTTTAGTTGGTCATCCCTTCATTTAGAAGCTATACAACATTTTTTAATTATCTCGACACTATGAAAACGAACGAAAAAGTTAAAACATTGATCTCATAACGACGTGACTCAATCACTACAATGAACTACATAACAACTTGTACAAGAAGAACATTACAGTATCTAACTTGACACAAATTCATGTCAATTTGACTAACAAAAAGTCACCTCAAAAGTCAAAAGGCGTCCACAAATGACATAAAAACACAAAATTGATAATCATTATCATCACTTAAACACCAAACTAATCCTAATTCATTCACACACAAGCTTAAGCACATGCAAATACTGCATATACCAAAAGTCAACTTAAAAGTCAAGGTCTTCTCTCTTCTGTTCAGATACAAATACATTCACATAAAACACATGTAAACACAAAATCAAACAGATTAATCATCATCATCATCATCATCATCATCATCATCATCATCATCATCATCATCATCATTAATCCTATATAATAGGATTATATACATACACTTCTTACATAGCACAGAAGAAGATTAATAGTTCCGATCGAATCAAACAATAACGCATGCAAATTACACAAATTAAATCGAATTGAATACAGAAAACAAGCAATTACCGAATTAAGTACGAATCAATTCAAAATGATTGTTAATTTGTTGTAAAGATGGAAATTAAATCATAATACGTAGAGAAATAAAAAGTGTATATATATACCTATTATATATGTTATGCGATTGAAGTGGCGCTGGAAAGGGTTGGTAGTTGTTGGTGAAAGTAGAGGTCCACGTGGCAATAGATTCACATCTTCTGTATTAAAAAAAAAATGAAACTGACAATGAGATTGAGAAGTGGCAGGAATGTTGAGTTTTTCCGTTTTTAAATTTAGAGTTTGATTTGATTGCTTTCGTTATCTCTTCGTCAATACGTCAATGGATTGACGTTGACTGATGAGTATGGTTTTGTAACTGAGATGAAAAATCAAAAATGAACTTGAGATATTATTAACTGACGTTGTAGAACCCGTTTCTTGAACAGCTAGAATATTAAGATATTAATAAGAAGACTAGCGTTTTAGATATTAAAATGAAATGTTTGTACATATTTCCAAAATAGAAAATCCATCATAGTTAATAAGTATATAAGAATTTTAAATAAATTACAAATCTAAAAGCACCTCCATGTAAAATTAATATGATGATATGAAAATGTATAGGTAATACTTTGAATAGAAAACACGAATGTGCAAAATATAAATGAAGTTTGATGAGGGAAAAATTTTATTAGTATCAAAGTCGTCTCTTACATAGAAAAAATTGATAAAAAATTGATAAAGATGTAAATGTTCATTAAATTTGAAAAAACAAACAATATATAAGCTTAGAAAATAAGTAGGTACCTTTAAAAAAATTGATTAAGTATATGCTTGCTTTTAATTAGATTTAAATTAAATGTAATTTTATGTGTAGATTTCTGTTTATATAAATTATTAATATAATCAATACTACTGCGTATTAGTTAAAGATTTCATCTTATCATCTTTAATTATTAAATTTTGTTGTTATTGGAGGTATCTATAAGTCTCACGGTGCAAAATATATACATTTATAATAATTATTAATCAATTCAATGATAAATAAGCTAAAAATAAGATATAAAATAAAATCAAACAACACATGTTTTACGTGCTAATGTGTAGTTATACAACATCCTTTGACATTTAAATGTTATTTTTTTTTATCGATTATGATATAATCTTTACAATTGATTTTATTAGCCTAATTGAAAATTGCAATATTTGATAATTCGTTAGATGACTTATCATTATTATTATTATTCGTGAAAACTATAACTCACCATAACTTATTAAATTATCATTACTATTAAATTAAAAATTACTATATTATTATTACTATTAGTATAGTAATTAGATCAGATCTTAATATTATGTTGTTGGCTACTTTTTATCACTATGTTTTAGCATCTTCAATTATCGCAGTTTTAACGAATTTAATTACATGATTAGTAAAAGTCGAAAAAATATTTAACAGTTAAACACATTGAATTCATATAATAGACATCAATTAAACATAATGATATAACGTAATGATTCATACTATTTAAATCTTTCATGCTGACACTTTTAAAAAACATAACAGTTACACGTAATAGTGTTAAATTTTAATTGATTATATATAAGTACTTTTCTTCTTACTCATATTCATACTCATATTCATCTCATAGACAGTAAACTTGGTTTTGGTAGTCTTCTATATTTGTGCATTTTCTTTTCTTAGTATTTCTTCAAATAACAACTTATCCTTAAAGTATTCTTGTAAATGAATATACAAATAAAATTAGGAATCATTAAATGCAAAATTTTAATATAAATTCAACATGATACCTCATGATCCTCGTACGTCTCATATACAACGTAGAAATGATATTGTCCTAGATAATAATTTTCTAGTATTTCCTCCAAACCAGACTCATCCTATATCAAAAAAATAAACTCACATCGAAAATAAGAAGACAAATTAATATTGATCATAAACAAGAATAGATTATAAAATTAATCATAGAATTTCATCGTGTGAATCATAAACCTCAGTTACTTCTTTTTCATGCTCTTTCTCCATTATGTTGTTCTTTTTTTGTTTCGCGTACCTGCAAATCATTATATTTTACACATATATTGGTAAAAAATGAATATGTTTTACCTGAATATAAGGAAAAAGGAAATGAGGAAAGACAAAGACAAAAGAAATGAACAATGAGAAAAACATTGTTATACCTTGAAGTTGTTAGACATATTAGTTAATCTCATAATATATGACAAAATGAGTATGATAAGATGATGTATGTCTTCTTTTATAATATAGAGAATGTAGGTTATCTTTTCAGAAGATTATGACATCATTTATGACTTAGTTATATTATATAATTAGTATCTATTTATATAAATTATTATGATATTTATGAAAATGAATTCATATCTTAATAATGTGTAAGAGGCATAAGATTTATATAACACCCCAAAGATTTAGAACCATTTTTTTAACATATAATATATATAATATAAAATTATCGGAAGCGTAAGTCCATTTCATATTAATAATTCACAATACATATTATCTACAAATATATGATCATATTGTTCAAAAGACCTTACACGTTATACATATAATGTATTTTTACTACAAAATCAAAGTATTATCGACTGGGTGTTATATAACATCAAAACACAACATTATTTATCTAAACTTTATTAGAGTAGACGATTTGTCAAACATTCCATCCATTCAATGCTTCTTACCAAACCCCATTATCAAAACACAACCTGCAAGAAGTATTAAGGAGGTGGGATTAGCTCAAAGCTAAGTGAGTAGACATGTAACCACAATCTAACTTAGCATAACAAACTTGTCTACAACAAATAATCGTAAATAAATAGCTTCAAAGAGGATCGGTGGTTCTTGAGGCGCCCTCATACCGCGGTGACCCTCCAAGAACACGTAAAACCCAACTGCATGCCAATACAGCGGTTAACCGATAGATTGTTGCTATTCCCCCACACGACATAGGTTCCCATTAACGATAAGTACAAGGAACCACCGTCGGCTAAACAATAGCAACCAAGCCCAACATTCGTTGACCTCTGAATAAATCACATAAGCTTAATAGCCATGTATCACTTAATCCAAATTCATTATGGTATTTTGTTAAACTAAACAATTTATAAACGGTAATACTATGTTTACCCGTTGTAACCAAATCTGTTACAACTAAGTCAAACTGAGAGTACAGATCCATTCACCTGAATGTGTCAGTTTTCAACTCAGAGTTCTTATTTTACTGAGTCTTCGGTTGATCTGAGAATACAACAAGAAATGAGTTAATAACACACTTCATTATTCGTATAACTTATCTTAAGTATATAATATCCAACGAGTAACCATTACATGGTTTAACCAATACACAACTTAGACAATACATGTACTTGAACTATAACAAAATCGTCAATATTACATGTTAAGTCCTTAGCTAATAAAACACGTCGCTTGTATTAATGCATATATAATCAACCTACCAACAATAGCTAATTTGTAAATCTCATTCCATATCATAACAGGTCATTATTTATGATTTACTGAGTTTTTAATGGCATAACAGGTTAAACATTACATAATGTAACCCATAGAACATAAGTACTTGAGCTGAAAGCAAGTTGCTACAAATCTCAGGGTACCCGTCGGGTACTATAAGTACGCACCGGGTACTCAGTTATAGGTCAGTTTCTGTCCAAAATCTTGCATTAGTACCCGCCGGGTAGGTTTTCATCCACCGGGTACCCAACTCAAACCGACTTACCCGCTGGGTAATGGTAGTACCCGCCGGGTACCAACCCTTTACCAGCGACCTGCACTTTCTGCAAATTTCCTAGCCCGAACTTTCAACCAAAATCAATCACAAACTCAGTTGCCTAACTATCTAATGTCTCAAATAACAGTAACAATTATCTTATATGATCACATAACAATAATTCAAGCTCAACTCATAATAAAATTGTAACACCCCCAAATTTAATATTTTGCGGAAGCATAATTTGGGTGTTACTAATCAATAATCAAAGCACACAGATATATAGCAAACGACTCTACATGCGTCATTTTAACAAAATATATTAATACTAAAAGGTTTACAACAGTTTGAACTCGTACATAGCTCGTGTTCGTAATATGAGAGATTTAAGTACATAATTAGTTATACAAAATCTAATAATGCAATGAAATCTCTGAAGTTTGCATGAAGACTCGAGCTAATATGCATCCTGATGGGCAGTCCAGATCTACTGCTGGGTACCTGTGATACATGCTAAAATGGGTCAGCTAACGCTGGTGAGCTCACAGGTTTGAGTATCAAATAATATTGTATGAACCGCGAGATTTAAGTATTGATTTGCATCCAGCAAATAAAGTTACAGATATTGTATACAACCATGAGCGCATAGTCTGAGCTTAACTCGAGGGTCGGGTCCCATAAAGAGTGTTCCGAGCGAGGTGCCTCCACGAGTGCCTAATCTACACTCATCTTCCCAAATATTAGTAGGTCCGTTACAGAGGTTAGCGCGACTAACCCGGACGAGGTGGGTCAATCCTATATGGTACCATATACTAATATTCACGCTACTTTCGTATTACCAGACTATACTGACGGAGGACTTTGATTTGATTAGTTGAAAACAAGTCATGTAGTATATTGAAATATGTACTCGTGTTCATGCGTTAAAAACAGAGCAATGTATCACACCCCTAGTAAAACAGTAAAAAGAGGGGCCATGAGACTCACCTGAGCCTGAAGAGTTTATCTAAATAAACTGAGATTGATTAGCCAAGAATTGAAGTCCAAAGACTTGTAACCTGAGGGTGTCCACGACACGCGATGGTTATAAACATGAGAAGGTATCTAACAAGACTACCTTGTAGTTGTTTGTCCAACCAGAATGTCCAAATGATTACAATTTGGTTGATTGTCTAAGCGTTTGAAAATGTGTACGGCCCGTTGGTGATTGTTTGTAATAAAAATCTTGACGTTATCATATTGATTTCGAAGTGTTATACATGAAAAACATGTCTTACAATGTTTTAGGAGTCGTATTGTATAAGAGCTTGAGGTTGTATAAGTTCGACACTTGGTGTAAAAGCATTTACAAGTTCCTGGATGATGGGGGTCCGGGGGCAGCGCCCCTGGTAGCGGGGTCCAAGGGGCAGAGCCCCTGGCTGGGGTCGAGCTGCCAGGTCAGCTTGGAAAATTTTTATTTCTACTAAATTGCTTTGGTGAAAAACGCATATGGACTTGAATTTGGGTGAGATCAAGTACTAAATTTTTAGGTCTCGACACTTAGTAAAATCTGTATTTTCTTGGTTCTGTTTCATGCGACACTTATAGCGTCACTTGGGGCTTAGGCGTCACTTAGGAAGTGACGCATGAAATGGCAGAATCTGAGTGAGGGCGTCACTTATGGAAGTGACGCATAGTGAGGCATCACTAAGGTAGTGTCGGGTGTAAGTGTCGGGTAAGGGTTCTAGGCGTCACTAGACAAGTGACGGAGGTAAGTGTCGGGAAAAAGGGATTTTATGCGGCACTTATGCAAGTGACGCAAGATTAGGGCTTTTAGCGACACTCAATGCGTCACTTAAGTGACGCACGAAGTGACGCTATACTGCAGTCATTGTTGCGACACTTAAGGCTGTTGACGGATTTTTGAGCCAAAAACGAGTTTTTGGGTTTCCGTTTGGTCTGATTCTTTTACCCAACCCTTATAAGGACATTCTAACCTTAAAGAAACAGTTAAAACTTAAAAACACTTAAAATTGAGAGGTTTCGAATTTTCGTCGGAAACTTACAAGTTAATGAATCAAGATTCCGGAAAGGTAGGAGTGTAGATCGTGACGCGGTGGTTCTTTTCTTCCAAATGAGTAAATCGATTGGAGCAAGTTTGGTGGTGATTTTCTTAGATTTAAGGTGATGGTGGTTTTGGTTTTGTTTGAGAGAAAGGGAATGAAAGAAATGGAGAGAGAGGAGGGAAGTGAGGAGAATGGGGAGGGGGAAGGGAATTTGGGCAGATTTTTGGGGAGAGGGGGAAGGGTTTTCTCCCAACTTTTAGTCCCCGCGTTAGCGCTTCGTGCGGTGTTCGTTTTCCCCGATCGTTTAAACGTTAAATAACTGTCTTATACGTTTAATTATAAGTTTAAAATACAATTGTTTATTTAATATTTTCGTTGAAGGATTTTACCCAATACTTAATAACTTAAATGGTTTCGTTTGTCTGTGTGTTAAATGTATAAGTCGTGTAGACGTTTATTATACGGTACAAAATGTAATTGAAATATTGTAATTGAAATATTATCAAAATAATATTTTGGATATAGTAGCGTTATTAAATAATGTTATACTATTTAATAAAAATATTCACCAACGTCTGTATTTACCTGAACCGAATTACATTCGGTTTGAAACTTGTACGATTTAATCAAATCGCATATTCGTATATATTCAACAATATATATATATCGGTACATTAATTAGCCTAACACAGAACTAATTACATGTATTAACAGAGGATTAAGCATTAATTGCTAGTCCTAATTTGACGGGTGTTACAAAAATCTTTAACCTAATTGATTTCAACCCAAATAATCAAAACTAAGTTCATGTACAAATAATTAAGAGATAATGATGTTGATTCTATCAACACAAAATCAATTTCATACATATAATTTAACAACTCTTATAAGCTCTAACAAAACAAGTTCGAAACTAATTAACTATTGCAAGAACAAACTTACAACAAGATGGAGAAACAAGATGATGAAATTGATGATGATGAACTTGTATTTAATCACAATCTATTATGCTTTCAACTTTTGTATATAATTTCTCTTGTGATGAGTTCTCAAAGAATAAAGAAGTTAAGAAATTTTGGGAAAGGTATTGAGTTAGGTCGATTCACACCAAACCCTACCCAATATTCATTTTAATTTGAGCTCCTTCTTAACCTATTGTCTGGAACCTAAAATCATTTGCGAGATCAAATATTTTATTTAAAAACAACTATAACAATTTAAAACAAACAATATTTTACTAATTACAATAAGTTATTTGGCCATTTACCTAATTATCACAATTAATCACAATAGTATAAAATTACTCTTAACACATTTAAATAAATAATTTAAAGTTTAGGAAATTACCGTTTTACCACTAGACCCCTAGGGTGGATGTTACAATTTAATAGGACATTATTGAGGGAAAATGAATTTTATGTTTAAAAACATGGATTCTACGGATTCTTCATGTTCGATTTGGAAATTCTCAATTTATGAAAATCGAATTTGCTGAGGATGATACTAAGGCTTAGATAACTTTACTAATATTTTGTGAATGTTTTGGTCACGTAAAGCACATCCTATTTTCTACTATGGATGACACGAAGAAATTACAACACAAAAATAGTAAAATACATTTCTCCCATTTCCATTTCAAAGTGAAAGAAATGTAGCAAGGCCATCTTAATTTTCTCACTTTTTTCATTTATCCTGTAATTCTCCTTCTCCGTGTTTTTATTTTATCAGTTATACCAAACAATGGAAATTGATCCATTTCCATTTCTCGTATTTCATCTCTCCATACCAAACACATCATTAGAGTTTATTAAATATTACTTTCGTCCTAAAATAAATGTTCACATTATCTATCTATCTATCTTTTGATTTATCTATCTATCTATCTATCTATCTATCTATACATATAAAATAAAGTTTTTTCTTTGATTTTTAGACATGTCACATCATAACATTTCATTTTCTTTAGAGTTTCCTAACTTGCCACATCCTCATATTATGCTTTCCTTAAAAGCCTTAATTATTAACTACCAAGACTATAATTTATCAATTTCTATACATATAAAATAAAGTTTTTTCTTTGATTTTTAGACATGCCACATCATAACATTTCCTTTCTTTAGAGTCTCCTAACTTGCCACGTCATCATATTATGTTTCGCTTAAAAACCTTAATTATTAACTACCAAGACTATAATTTATCAATTATACTTTATTATTATAATAGCCTTTAAAATTCCTATAATATATTTAATATATAATATTTTTTACCTACATAAAAGAAGATTCATTTCCTAATCCATATCTTATACATTGCAATTAACATATATTATCATCATCAACTATCATGTTTTAAGAAAATTAGTTTTAACAAGGATATTTGAAATTGATTATTTTCTCTAGATTTTGGTAAATATTACTGTTGAATTTCAGTAATAAATTTTAAACTTTCAACAATATTAAGATACAGTTGAAAACCTATAAAACATATGATTAATTTTTATTTTTTAAAATATCTTGAATTGGATATGCTCAACAAATATGTTAAAACTTAACATAATAACTTACAGATTAGTTATATTGCATTATGTAATCAAACTTAAACATAATAACATACAAACTAATTTAATGGTATTATATAAATGATCACGCATCGCACGGGCTCAATGCTTTGTTTTTATATATAGAATAAAGGTTTTTTTAATTATCTACTAAAGCGTATTATTTTAGTTAACGATTACGTGTTATTAATTTACAAACTCTTTGCAAAAAAGTATGATTTATAACTTTATGCTGAAAAGTAGATGAATATGAAAAATATTTAAGTAAACGTAAACTAATTGGTCAACACCGTAGATTAATTGTGCTATCGATAATACTGATTATATGTCCATTAATATATTCGGCTACTTACAAATTACTATATAACTGCACTTTTCAAACGGTCGTGTATCGCACGGCCTCAATGCCTAGTTATTCATATATATGTCATAAAAGAAGTGTTCACTTACAATAAATAACTACTAAATAGCATTTAACTCTCAATTTTTCCCTCATTAACTACTCTAAATAATTTAATATTCAAATACTGAAAATCCAATTCTAAATAACTTAGTTAAGTTTACCACAAATATAAGATAAAAACTGATATTTACTTAACATATTTTAAATTCCACCAATACTATTGAGGGACTATTTTTGTAGATAAGAGAAATTAATACTTAATTAGGAAAAGAAACTAAAGTATCACGCCTGCACTCATTGTTTATCTTCATGTTCTTCTCCTTCACCTTTCTACATATGACAACCAAAATATAAATAAGGAAAACATAAAATGTCATGAAGAAAAAGGGAAAAGAAAAAAGAAAATCATTCAAGCTTCCCATGTTCGTGTGTTGGCTCCGGCGATATCTCCACGAGGATCGGTAAGCACGGGATGCACTTCGTCCATGCTAACCCCATGCTCGCTGCGTGGTTTCCATCCTCGCTACACTCCAAGTGGTCTAATAAAACAGAATATGTGCTTTAACAAGTAACTTGCATATGAAACATTTCCTTACTAGTTTTGCTTTTTTTATGCTGCACAATATATATTTAAGTTATGTATTTAGGTGTCATTAGGTGTACAAATGACTATTCTATATAATTGAGTATATTGATGAGATTTTTGCTGTTCATATGACGGGAAAGAAGATTCAATCTAGTATTAGTTGAGTTTGGTTATAAAGATTCTAAGTTTCAACTATTCTTTGCTTTTTAAAATGTGTTTAAAGTTATATTATACTTTTCTTTCTTGTGAAAATGAATAGTGTAGAAAAGTAATGTGAGTATATTACTTATGATCAACTAATTGAAAACTATAATAAAAAGTTACTTATACGTTTGCTTAAATCTTTTTAAATTATTGCCAACAACACAAATCATATACATATATAATGTGTGAGTAAAATACTTCTATTTCAATATGCATTTATGTAAAAGACAATGATCAAGCATTAAGTTGCTTGAGTGCTAATTATGAAAATGGGTTGTATATGGATCGGATTCTTACACTACAATTGCTGTTTTAACCCAAGCTATAAAAGATTGGGTGGTAAGGAATCCGATTAAGGTTTTAGGTGTGTGTTTTTGTGAGTGAATGCCTTTTTCTGGTCTACATCCCGGTTTGTATATTCTCATGAGATGACCCATATTTAGCTATATGTGTTTGACCCGACCCATGACATTTTTCCGCCTAACAGTCATATGTGCATGGGAGCGGGGGATTCGTCTAAAAACATCTGGCAGGTTTTTGGGCTCATTGTACTACCAATGGGGTTGAATGTGACAGCTTGGATCGACCGTTTGTCCAATGGATTGGCCAATGATGTACGGGGATAGAAGTTGACCTTCTGTGATATGCACTGTCAGAGAATGTCTTGAAGTGCGGAGTCGAACCCTAAGGGTTAACTCTTGGTGCCTGATGCGGGGTGTGACCCTTGAGGTATACAAGTCGTTTGGTTCGAGGGGTGGTTACACCATTAAATCCCCCCAGTTCGACTTGCCAACTTGACAGAGTTGGAGAGTTGAACTCTAAGCCTCTTGACTACCTCTAGGGGAAAGGTGGTGAATTGCACGCCTCACTTTATGTCGACTCTCAGGGGATAACCCCGTGTGATCGAGTTGGCATTAAATGCGAAGACTAAGCGATCATGTCAATCGTCTTTCCTGAGGGCAATAATTAACTGCATGCGCGTGGGCTGACGAAACGGCGATGTGACAGCGCGTGGGCGGTTATCCGAAAATTTGAATTTCAACTTTGATCTTTGACGCTACACATGTAAGGCGAGGATTTCATTTTTTTCGGGTATCCGACCCGTTTAATTAAAATATTTAAGGTATGACCCGCCCATTTTTTTCCTATTTTGTTTCAAAATCATTTCCGTTTTCGTTTAGGGTTTCTCATTTATTTGCCGGAAATATTCGCAATTCATTCACCGCGTATGGTTAATCGCTCAAGGTTTGTATTCTTATTCTTTTTCGTTTCTCTCTTTCTTCATTTGCCATTTTTCATTGTTGCTCCGTCTTCAACCATTCCGAGCGAGTCGATTGGGGAGCCGGTAAATCCGACGGGGGTCCGTGGGTGATGTGGCCACCGTTGCAAAATTAAGTCATAAGATTACAGATGTCATTTTGACCGCCTTAGAGGTCCAATATCCATTTATAAAAGGTTTCAATCCTTTTTCCCCGACACCAGAGGAGAGGGCTCATCGCCCGCTGGCCAACAAAGTTGCCGTTTATCGAAATTTTTTTGAATCGTTAATATTTCGACTGCCCGTGACACCCTTTATTGTCGAAATTTGTGAATTTTTCATAATTTCTTTTCCGTAATTTCATCCACTCGGGTTGATAAGGTTATTGCTTTTTGAAATGTTTTGTCAGGGTCATGGACGGGTTCCTAGCGTGGTTTTATTCCTTCGGCATTTTAGGATTTCCAAACAGGATTCTTGTTATTCATTTGACAAGAGGCCGTTGTAGAATTTTACAAAATCAAAATGCCCTGGATTGAGACCATGGAAAAATGGGTTTTTCTTTATTGATGTTACTTGTTTGCCTCGTGCTTCTGCGGGGTTACTAATTTGGAACCTTAAGGGGATTGAACCCACTTTAAACGAAAGGCTCTATGGTGTAGACTCCTAGATATTTAGGGTCTTTGAAAATGCGTCGTTGCACGTTCGTACATATCGTGAAGAGGCCATTCTATTTGCACTTGGAATATGCCCGAGTTGGAGGCGTGGTATAGTTAAACCTGTGTTCAAAAGAGATGGATTGGGTATGGGCTTGTTGTCCTCATAAATACACTAGCTAAACTTTGAATAATTGGTCATTTTTGGTTCCCATGTAGTATTTTTCATTGTGCTAACCCTGACAATGATTGTTGTTGTTGCTCGAAGCCATGGAGATAGTCAATATGCTATCTGATGATGATTACAAGGACGTGAAGGTAGGACGTGAGGGTATCGAGGGCGAAGAGGATTTGGTGCAGGATGAACAAAAATTGAACCCTGAGGATCAACAAGACACGAAAGCTATTCCGAGAGATGCTCCGGTGGTACCAGCGGGTGTGACCCAATCTGGGTTAGTACGTGGGGGAGCTGCGGCATCGACGTCGACTGCGTTGAGGATGCCGAAGGTCCAGAAGTCCTTTGGTAAGAGGAAAACATTTACTGCTAGGGACTTGGCCAGGATGAAGCTTCCTGAATCCTAGGAGAAACTACAGGTGGAGGGCTTGTCGTCGGCCAGAGGGTAGAAAGGTAAATTACATTAGTGTTGTATCCATGTCATTCTCATCGTCGTTGCCTTATGCGATGTTATTTTTACAGGTTTTTCCTTGAGGGATGAGGAAGACACAACTCAATGGCCCGATGACTTAGAGATAGAAGATTTGCCTCATGACAAAAAGTTGAAGATATCAGGTTTAGGTGCTTTTAGCGTGGACCCTGTTGGAAAAATGCCTGCGTGGACGTCGTTGAGTCATCCTTCTGCTCAATGTGTCCCCCACCCAATGATGGTTGATGAGAAAGCTGGCGGGGTTGCTGTAACACCCGCCAAATTAGGGCTCGTCATTAGGCCCTAATCATTTTGTAATGCATGTAATTAGTTATGTGTTAGGCTAACGTGTGTATCAAATAATATATATTGTTGAATATATACAAGTACGTGATTTGGCTAAATCGTGCATGTTTCAATCGAACGTAATTCAGTTCAATTAATACGGACGTTGGTGAACAATTTTATTAAATAATATGACATTATTTAATACAACCATTATATCCAAAATATTATTTGATAATATTTTTATTCTATTTTGTATCGTACAAATAAACGTCTACGCGATCAAAATATTACACGCGCAAACAATCAAAACAAATAAAAGTTTTATTTTATAACTCGAATATAAAGTACCTGATAAATACTTTCACAAAATATTGATTAAACATTCGTATTTTAAAAACGTATATTTTAACGTGTAAAATAATTAAATTAACGTTTAAACAATCGGGAAACAAACACCGCACGGAGCGCAAATGTAGTACCCCCAAATTTATAATGCAGCGGAAGTCAACACGGGGCGCTACTAATCAAATATCATAACACATAATCACAAGCAAATGACCTCTAAATGAGACGTTTGTAGAAAACAGTTACATTTCATAGTAAATCATTTGAAAACATAATGTTTTCGATACAAAAGTTGTAATTTCCTAGAGTCCACGCGTGAGGCGGGAGATTCTATTACATGATCGTGATATACAAAAGATAATGCTAAGAATCTCCGTTAATGCAGTTATGTTGAAATCATGCGACTCTAGCTATGTCCGGGAGTAATCCTACTCCGTAAGCGTTCCTGAGAATACATGCTAAAAAGGTCAACACGAATGTTGGTGAATCTCACAGGTTTGTAAGTAATATCAGTTTTTGAACACAAGATTTTATCAGTGGTGCCCGTAGGCGTAAATCAAGTAATTGCAATCCTGCAAATGTATGTAAGTTTATACCGTTGCCATGAGGCTCATAATCGAAGCTTAACCCGTAAGTAATAAGTTGCCCCCGCGACATGCTCGAAACTGAGCAAGCGTAAGTAACGAATAATAGTCACCCGTTTATACAGAACGGTTCGTGGTAGCGCTACTACCCCGGGAGGGGAGGGTCATTTCCCTAATGGATCCATTAACTAGTGTTCGCGCTTAAGTCCATAACTAACGATGTATGATGGAGGGACTTTAGTAAATGGTAAATAAGTCATGCAATCCTGTATAGTAAAATGAGTAGTTCAGTACTTGCGTTCATGAAAAGTAAGCAATGTATCTCACCCCGTAAGTAAAACAGTAAAAGTGGGGCTGTAAGAATCACCTGAGTCTTGTAAGTACGTATGTGAAATCAACCAAGTAAACGGATGTAAGTCCGTGTATCGGTTCTCAGAACCTTGCAACCTTCTGGCATCCGAAACGCACAAGGTTGTAAGTAAACAAGTAAATAAGTTGTTGTCTTAAAAGATCACCCATGCTAGTTGTCCACTCAACTAGGAAATGTCCAAGTGTTTATTTAGTAATCCGTTTGTAGTTTGAAAACAAGTATTGCCCGTTGGTGACGGTTTGTAATAATAATCCAAAAGTGTTATTATTATAAGTAATGTTGTATCAGGTTTCAGTATTTGTAAGTGTTCGACACTTAGTGTGAAAAGTATTTACAAGTTCCTGGATGACGGGGATCCGGGGGTCCAAGGGGCGGCAGCCCCTGGCGGGGTCTAAGGGGCAGAGCCCCTGGCTAGGGTCGAGCTGCCAGGTCGGCTTGGAATTTTTTTATTTCTACTACATTGCTTTGGTAAAAATCGCATCTGGAATTTAAAATCGGGAAAATTGACCTAGTCTGGCTGCGGGCTGAAAAGGTGTTGCGAACCGAGTTCGCGGTACGAGCTGAGTTCGACTCGCAAAGCAGTAGGCTGCGAACCGAGTTGGGTTCGCAGCACAAGATTAGGCTCACAAAAATTCGACTCACAGGTCAGTTCGCAGGTCGACTCGCAAGTCAGTTCGCAAGTCGACTCGCAAGTCAGTTCGGTTCACAGTTTGACTTCGCGAGTCAAAGTCAACTCGCAAAACTCAGTTCACAAATCAGGGTTGCGAACTGAGTTAGATCTCGGTTCGCAGAACGAGCTGTTCACGAATTTTGTGTGGATTTCGGTTTTTATAGCGTTTTTAATGAGGTTTTTGGACATAATCTTGTTGGGTAAATGTTCTAGCATGTAAATCTAAGCTTTACAAGTAATTTAAAAGAGTTTAAAGTTTTCATACCCCAAAATGAAAAATGAAGAAGATGAAGATGGTGATGATCCTTAAGCTTGTTCTTGATGATGATGATGGACGATTTTTATGGTGGTGATGTTGATGTTGTTGAGTTTCAGTTTTTGAGAGCGAGATGGAGGTGAGGTTGAGAGATATGAGAGAATTTGAGGTGGATGTGTGTGAAATGAGATGAATTTGGGGAAGAAATGGGTTTAAAAGGAATTGGATCATGGGTCGGTTTGGGATTGGGTTCGCGGGTCTGGGCCGACCCAGCTTGGGTCTCGGGCTCGCGTGTTTGTGTTTCTGAATCGTGTTATGTCTCGTAGTTGGTTAAATCCGTAGTTGTTTAATCGCGAAATCTTTTTAAGATTTTTAAATATGTCTTAAACAAATACGAAAATTCGTGTAATATATTATCGTAATATATTATCGTAATATATTATAGTAAATAATGCTTGTTTGGATAATTTCACATTATTTATTAACTATGTCACCAACGTCCATATTAAATACATGTCGGACCTCGTCCAGTTCATAAGTGTACGATTTAACAAATCGTGAACGCGTGTATGAAATTACACGAAATGTCACGTATATCTAGATTAATACAAAAGTAAATACAGGTAATTACAAGTAGTTTAAGCACTAATTACAGTCAGAATTTGACGGGTGTCACAGAAAACGCGGGAATTAAAAATTTGGGAGATCCCTTCCTTCCCCCCCCCAAACCCGGCCCACCCTCCCCTCATTTCATTTTTCTTTTTCTTTCATTTCTCTCTCTCTCTCTCTCTCTCTCCTCTTAACCAAACCCACCACACCACCACCACCTAAATTCACCAAAAAGCACCGCCAAACGTCCATAAATCACCGGAGCCATTTAGAGAAAAACGTTTACGACAACGCAATCTACGTTTCCATCTTTTCGGTTTCTCCCGACGTTAACTCGTAAGATTCCTGACAAATCTCGAAAACTCTTAGATTTCCTTTATTTTACTTAAAAGTTGTTTATTTAAGCTTGAAATGTCCAAATGTGGGTTGGGTAAAAGTTTCGAGTCAAACGGAAATCGAAAAACACGTTTTCGAATCAAATTCCGACCACCAGACTTAAGTGTCGCATAGGCAAAAGCAGCGTAGCGTCACTTAATACATCACTTAAGTGTCGCACTAAGTGTCGCTAAAAGCCCTAATTTTGCGTCACTTACACTAGTACTGCATAAAACCCCCTTTTCCCGACACTTGCCTAAGTGTCGCAAATTCAATGCCCGACACTTCAGACCGACACTCCAAGGGACACTTGTCTAAGTGTCACCTATAATTAAATCCCGATTTTATCCGACATTTAACCCTAGTGATGCTCCAACCCAATATCCGACACTTATACCCGACACTACCTTAATGACGCCTTATTATGCGTCACTTCTCTAAGTGACGCCCTTATTACAGAATATTCCATTTTATGTGACACTTCGTAAGTGTCGCCTAAACCCCTAAGTGACGCTATAAGTGTCGCATGAAACAGAACCAAGAAAACACATATTTTACTAAGTGTCGAGACCTAAAATTTCATCACTTGATTTCACCCAAATTCAAGTTCAGATGCGTTTTTCACCAAAGCAATTTAGTAGACATAAAAAATTTTCAAGCTGACTTGGCATCTCGACCCCAACCAGGGGCTCTGCCCCTTGGACCCTGCCAGGGGTTGCCACCCCTGTAACCCCGCTAATCAGGGGCGCTGCCCCCGGACTTCCGTCACCTAAAATTTGTAAATACTTTTTAATTATAACACTTCAAAAATCATAACAATAATAATGAGAATATTATTACAACCAGTCACCAACGAGCCGTACACGTTTTCAAAACATAATCAAATCAACCAAGTCGTAGTAACTTGGACAAGTTAAACAAAACAAATCGAAATCATTTGGACATTCTGGTTGGACGAACAACTACAAAGGTAGTCTTGATAGATACCTACTTATCATATTAACCTTGCGCGTTATAAACGCCCGGCAGGTTACGGTCTTCGGATACCGCATATTATTACATCATATTGCTTCGTTGCAATTCTCCAGACTCAGGTGAGTCTCATAGACCCTCATTTTACATTTTTAAACCTAGGGGTGGGAATACATGCTTTACCTTGCTTTACATGTGAACACGAGTACAAAACTCGCTATATACTGCATGAGCTATTTTCTAATCACTTTTAAGTCCTCTACGATCATAGTTCTGGTAATACTTTATGTAGCGCGAATGTTAGTGTATGGTACTATATAGGACTGACCATCCTCATCCGGGCCAGCAAGCACTGACTGGTTAAACGAACGCATTAACTTTTGTTCATACGTGTGTGGATTAGACACTCGCTCGGAGGCACCCACAATTAGGCACTTTATTGTGATCCTGACACCCACGTTAAGCGCAGACTATGACCTCATGGCAGACATATACATCCTTTGGTTCATTTCAAACGCTTATTACTAGATCTTGTGGTTCACACTTACATATTTATTATGCAAACCTATGAGCTCACTAGCGTTAGCTGACCTTTTTAGCATGTGTTCTCAGGTACCCAACAACAGTAGACCTGTTCACTCAGGATGCCCATAGCTCGAGTCAACATACACATCAGGAGATTATTTTGCATTACTACATTTTGTAAGTAAGTTATGCCGATTAATCTCTAAACATTGTAATTATTGGGCTTTTGTAAACATTATACATTGTAAAACTTTATATTATCAATGTATCTGTAAAACGACACATATAGAGTCGTTCATTATATGCCTAGTGTGTTTTGATTATTGATTAGTAGCACCCCAAAGCTTGCTTCCGCTAAACAGTAAATTTGGGGGTGTTACAGATTGGTATCAGAGCCTAAGGTTATAGTGAACTAGGTTGTATTTAGTGGGCCTAGACTATGACCGTTAGGCTGTATTTCCTTATTAGGCATGATTGGTTCAGGGATTACATCAAACGAGCTTAATTTAACATAGCCTGATCAACTATCTACAATTAAATGAAGATGATGTAAGAGCTGAAACAGTTATATTGAACATGGTTACACTAGTTGACTATGACCTCTAGAGAACCGGGACTCAAACATGCCTGTGCTAGACACTCGATAGGCTATGTGAGATTTGACATAAAAAGTCACGTTTTTGCGTACATAATCCCCACCTTTTTAGCCCGAAAATGGATGAAATCATTCAATATCAATAATTTTTCACCAAAACTCATTATTAAGGCTAAAAATAAGGCATTGCTTCAAAAATCAAGTAAAATGGCTAAATAACGTACAAAACAAAGCATAAACGATACGGTCACGTTATACGAGCATTTTTTAGCATATTACCTTGAAATTATTCTTTGATTAGTTCATTATGATCTTCAGGTAATTACGATCACGTAGATATAAAGAACGCTGAAAACGGATCAAGAATGGAGAAGTTATGGCCAAACGAAGTTCGACCAGTGCACAAGACTTACGATCCAGCACACAAGACCACGACCCTGGGTACACCACCCCCACAGGGGCCGTATACCACCCTCTAGGGTCCGTATATGCCCCTGTAGAGGCCGTATACCCCCTCTATGGGGCTGTATACCCCCTCTAATGGGTGCTATACCCCCTCTACGGTGCCGGATACGCCCCGTTTGCTACCGTATACGCCTTATTTGCTACCGAATACGCCCTATTTGGTGTCGAATACGCCCTCTTTGGTGTCGAATTTCATAGCTCGGGGGTGTATTTCAGTATTAAATTGGAGAGAGGGTGTTAAGTGTAAAATCGAATCTTGGATGCCTATAAATAGAGGCTTAAACCTCCTCATTTCTCACCATTCACACCATTCAATCCAACACATTTCACTACTTATCTTATAAATCCAATCTTGGATGCCTATAAGATTAGTGTAGCCTTATCTTATAACTTTTCTAGTATCTATGTAAAATCGTTGTAATTCGACCGGATGTAACAAGTCGACTGATAGTGTGATACCCAATTGCACTTTAAACCATGTCGACGAATAGTTTTCAATTGATCTTGTACCTGTCGAGATTGGGAGTTTCGACGTCATCATCGGCATGGACTGGCTGTCCAAGCATCGTACCGAGATCGTTTGCTTCGACAAAATTGTCCGCATACCCCTCGCCTTCGGTGGTACTCTATCCATACAAGGGGAGACCGGTGGGACGAGGTTGAACATCATCTCTTGTTTGAAAACTCGAAAATTTCTAAGAAAAGGTTATCAGGCAATCCTCGCACACGTTATGGAGAAAAAGTCGGAGGAGAAGCGACTTGAGGATGTGCCTATCATTCGAGACTTCCCAGAAGTCTTTCCTGAGGAATTATCCGGCCTTCCACCGTTTAGGCAGGCAGAGTTCTCCATCGATCTTGTGCCCGGAGCAGCACCCGTGGCACGAGCACCGTACCGTTTAGCTCCATCCGAACTTCAAGAGTTGTCCTCTCAGTTACAGGAACTCCTGAACAAAGGGTTCATCTGACCAAGCTCTTCACCTTGGGGAGCTCCGGTCTTGTTTGTCAAAAAGAAAGACGGTTCTTTCCGCATGTGCATCGACTACAGGGAATTGAACAAGTTAACCATCAAGAACCGTTAACCACTACCACGCATCGATGACCTATTTGACCAACTTCAAGGGTCAATTTTCTATTCCAAAATTGATTTACGATCCGGTTACCACCAGTTACGAGTTCGCAATGTTGACATTCCGAAAACTGCTTTCCGAACTCGTTACGGGCACTATGAGTTTCAAGTCATGCCCTTCGGTTTGATAAACGCACCGGCTGTATTCATGGACCTCATGAACCGAGTGTGTAAACCATATCTCGACAAGTTTGTCATAGTATTCATTGATGACATTTTAATCTACTCGCGCAATGAAGAAGAACACGCGCAACATCTTAAGATCATTCTAAAACTTCTCAAACACAAAGAGTTATACGCCAAATTTTCTAAGTGTGAATTCTGGATACGAACTGTTCAATTCCTTGGACACGTTGTAGATAGTCAAGGAATTCATGTTGATCCATCAAAGATCGAGGCTATCAAATGTTGGCAAGCGCTAATAACGCCGATCGAAGTACGTCAATTCTTGGGTCTCGTTGGTTATTATCGACGTTTCATCGAAAACTTTTCAAAGATAGCCAAGCCTCTCATGATCCTCAGTCAAAAAGAAAAGAAATTCGATTGGACTAACAGACAAGAGTCAGCTTTCCAACTCCTGAAACAAAAGTTATGCAGCGCACCTATTCTATCTCATCCCGAAGGCACCGATGACTTTGTGGTATATTGCGATGCTTCTCATCAAGGTCTCGGTTTCATGCTTATACAACGAGACAAAGTCATCGCCTACGCCTCCAGACAACTCAAAATCCATGAAAAGAATTACACCACTCATGACCTTTAACTGGGAGCCGTAGTGTTTACACTCAAAATCTGGAGACACTACCTCTATGGCACTAAGTGCACGATCTTTACCGACCACAAAAGTCTCCAACACATTCTCAATCAAAAAGATCTCAACATGAGGCAACGTCGCCGGGTCGAGTTGCTTACAGATTACGACCGTGAGATCAAATATCACCTTGGCAAGGCAAATGTTGTTGCCGACGCCCTCAGCCGAAAGGAACGACCAAAACCACTTTATGTCCGAGCCCTCAACATTACAATCCACAACGATCTTATCACTCAAATCCTTACCGCTCAACTCGAAGCCTTGAAACCTGAAAATATCAAAAACGAAGCTTTGCGAAACATGGAGAAACAATTCGAAACCAAACCCAACGGGGTTAAATATTTCGCAAACCGAATCTAGTTACCATGTTTCGGGAATCTCCGAGACTTAGTAATGGACGAAGCCCACAAATCCAAATACTCTATACATCCTGGATCTGACAAGATGTATCATGGCGTCAAGGAACTGTATTGGTGGCGAAACATGAAAGCTGAAATCGCCACCTACGTCAGTTGTGTCTCACATGCTCAAAAGTCAAAATCGAACACCAGAAACCTTTCGGCTTACTTCAACAACCGGACATACCCCAATGGAAATGGGAACAGATTACCATGAACTTCATCACCAAGCTCCCAAAAACTTCAAGCGGTTGCGATACCATTTGGGTAATCGTTGATCGTCTTACAAAATCTGCCTATTTTCTCGCCATCAAGGAAACCGATAGAATGGAACGCCTCACCCGAATCTACCTGAAAGAAATCGTATCCCGACACGGCGTTCCTATCTCGATTATCTCCGACAGGGATAGTCGTTTCACCTCATACTTTTAGAAATCATTACAGAAATATTTGGGTACTCACCTCGATATGAGTACCACTTATCATCCACAAACCGACGGCCAAAGTGAACGAACCATTCAAACACTGGAAGACATGTTACGAGCCTGCGTAGTTGATTTCGGTGCAAATTGGGAACACCACTTACCCTTGTGTGAATTCTCATACAACAACAACTACCACACCAGTATTGGATCTGCACCATTCGAGGCACTCTACGATCATAAGTGTCGGTCACCCATCTGTTGGACCGAAGTGAGGGACAACCAACTCACCGGTTCTGAAATCATTCATGAAACCATCGAGAAAATCGTTGGTATCCAACAACGGCTGAAAGCCGCACGCTATCGTCAGAATGGCTATGCTGACGTGAGATGCAAACAACTCGAGTTCCAGGTTGGAGATCGAGTATTACTCAAGGTGTCTCCTTGGAAAGGCGTCATCCGTTTCGGTAAGCGCGGGAAACTGAACCCCAGATACATCGGACCTTTTGAAATCCTCGAAAGGGTGGGTCCAGTGGCATATCGATTGCAATTACCAGCTAAACTCAATAGTGTACACCTTACATTCCACATTTCCAACTTAAAGAAATGTCTATCTGACGAAACACACATCATCCCCCTCGAGGAAATTCAAATCGACGACAAACTCCATTTTATTGAGACACCAGTGGAGATTATGGACCGTGAAATCAAACAGCTTAAACAAAGTCGTATTCCTATTGTCAAAGTCCGGTGGAATTCGCGGCGTGGTCCGGAATTCACCTGGGAACGAGAGGATCAGATGCGACACAAATATCCACAACTTTTCTCCGGATCCCCTCACACGATTACTCAGACTTAAATTTCGGAACGAAATTCTCCTAACAAGGGGAGAATGTAACACCCGCCAAGTTAGGGCTCGTCATTAGGCCCTAATCTTTTTGTAATGCATGTAATTAGTTCTGTGTTAGGCTAATGTGTGTATCAAATAATATATATTGTTGAATATATACGAGTACGCGATTTGGCTTAATCGTGAATGTTTCAATTGAACGTAATTCAGTTCAATTAATATGGACATTGGTGAATAATTTTATTAAATAATATGACATTATTTAATACAACCATTATATCCAAAATATTATTTGATAATATTTTTATTCTATTTTGTATCGTACAAATAAACGTCTACGCGATCAAAATATTACACGCGCAAACAATCAAAACAAATAAAAGTTTTATTTTATAACTCGAATATAAAGTACCTGATAAATACTGTCACAAAATATTGATTAAACATTCGTATTTTAAAAACGTATATTTAAACGTGTAAAATAATTAAATTAACATTTAAACAATCGGGAAACAAACACCGCACGGAGCGCAAACGCGGGGAACTAAAAATTTGGGAGATCCCTTCACCTCCCCCCCCTAAAACCGGCCCACCCTCCCCATCTCTTCCCCTCATTCATTTTTCTTCTTCTTTCATTTCTCTCTCTCTCTCTTTCCTCTCATCCAAACCCACCACCACACCACCACCTAAATTCACCAAAAAGCACCGCCAAACGACCATAAATCACCGGAGCCATTTAGAGAAAAACGTTCACGACAACACGATCTACGTTTCCATCTTTTCGGTTTCTCCCGGCGTTAACTCGTAAGATTCCCGACAAATCTCGAAAACTCTTAGATTTCCTTTATTTTACTTAAAAGTTGTTTATTTAAGCTTGAAATGTCCAAATGTGGGTTGGGTAAAAGTTTCGAGTCAACGGAAACCGAAAAACACGTTTTCGACTCAAATTCCGGCCACCAGACTTAAGTGTCGCATAGGCCAAAGCAGCGTAGCGTCACTTAATACGTCACTTAAGCGTCGCACTAAGTGTCGCTAAAAGCCCTAAGTTTGCGTCACTTACACTAGTGCCGCATAAAACTTCCTTTTCCCGACACTTGCCTAAGTGTCGCAAATTCAATGCCCGACACTTCAGACCGACACTCCAAGCGACACTTGTCTAAGTGTCGCATATAATTAAATCCCGATTTTATCCGACATTTGACCCTAGTGACGCTCCAACCCGATATCCGAAACTTATGCCCGACACTACCTTAGTGACGCCTTATTATGCGTCATTTCTCTAAGTGACGCCCTTATTACAGAATATTCCATTTTATGCGACACTTCGTAAGTGTCGCCTAAATCCCTAAGTGACGCTATAAGTGTCGCATGAAACAGAACCAAGAAAACACAGATTTTACTAAGTGTCGAGACCTAAAATTTCATTACTTGATTTCACCCAAATTCAAGTTCAGATGCGTTTTTCATCAAAGCAATTTAGTAGACATAAAAAATTTTCATGCTGACTTGGCATCTCAACCCCAACCAGGGGCTCTGCCCCTTGGACCCCGCCAGGGGTTGCCACCCCTGTAACCCCGCTAATCAGGGGCGCTGCCCCCGGACCCCCGTCACCTAAAATTTGTAAATAATTTCTAATTATAACACTTCAAAAATCATAACAATAATAATGAGAATATTATTACAACCAGTCACCAACGAGCCGTACACGTTTTCAAAACATAATCAAATCAACCAAGTCGTAGTAACTTGGACAAGTTAAACAAAATAAATCGAAATCATTTGGACATTCTGGTTGGACGAACAACTACAAAGGTAGTCTTGATAGATACCTACTTATCATATTAACCTTGCGCGTTATAAACGCCCGGCAGGTTACGGTCTTCGGAGACCGCATATTATTACATCATATTGCTTCGTTGCAATTCTCCAGACTCAGGTGAGTCTCATAGCCCCTCATTTTACAGTTTTAAACCCAGGGGTGGGAATACATGATTTACCTTGTTTTACATGTGAACACGAGTACAAAACTCGCTATATACTGCATGAGCTATTTTCTAATCACTTTTAAGTCCTCTACGATCATAGTTCTTGTAATACTTTATGTAGCGCGAATGTTAGTGTATGGTACCATATAGAACTGACCATCCTCGTCCGGGTCAGCAAGCACTGACTGGTTAAACGAACGCATTAACTTTTGTTCATACGAGTATGGATTAGACACTCGCTCGGAGGCACCCACGATCAGGTACTTTATTGTGATCCTGACACCCACGTTAAGCGCAGACTATGACCTCATGGCAGACATATACATCCTTTGGTTCATTTCAAATGCTTATTACTAAATCTTGTGGTTCACACTTACATATTTATTATGCAAACCTATGAGCTCACCAGCGTTAGCTGACCTTTTTAGCATGTGTTCTCAGGTACCCAACAGCAGTAGACCTGTTCACTCAGGATGCTCATAGCTCGAGTCAGCATACACATCAGGAGATTATTTTGCATTACTACATTTTGTAACTAAGTTATGCCGATTAGTCTCTAAACATTGTAATTATTGGGCTTTCGTAAACATTATACATTGTAAAACTTTTATATTATCAATGTATCTGTAAAACGACGCATATAGAGTCATTCATTATATGCCTAGTGTGTTTTGATTATTGATTAGTAGCAACCCAAAGCTTCATTCCGCTAAACAGTAAATTTGGGGGTGTTACAGTTGCTGATCCGAAGGTTATTGGAGGGCATGCTGGAGTTGGTCCTAGGGATGTTAGCAAGTACTTGGATGAGCTTTTACCCCCTGATGTTGCTGAACAGCTGCAAAAAGTTTATGATGTTGATGTATTTGCCCAAAGTGACAAAGCTTTCTTTGACCAGTTGTCATGGAATTTGGATCTCCGTAGTAGGTACAGAGCTTTGTTCTGGGAGCGTGGTTTGCTCCGTAGCAGAGTTGAGGCAGAAGAATTGAATGTGCAAGACTTGAGGGCTTAAGTGATTAACCTGAGGGGTGAGAAGAAGTTGTGGTTAGACTTAACAGAGGATGTTATCACGCTCAGGGCCACAAATCAATCGCGTGAGGATGCTATGGTTGAGTTGAAATTGGTTTATGCGGGGTATGCTGCTGATCTTCTTGTGTGGGATAAGCAGATTGCAGATTTGAAAGGATAATTGGCTGCTAAGAATGATCAGGTTGCGGCAAAGGATGAGCATATAGTTGCGCAAGAGTTGAGGATTGTTACATTGAATGAGTGTCTCGTGGGGCACAACATCAGGTTCGAACCGAGAGGGGGGCGAAAGAGCTTGCCATCAATGAGAAAAAGATGTTGCATTCTGGGCTGGAGTTAATTGGTGCAAAAGTCTTGAACGATCGTAGTGTTACTCGCCCTTTTACCGTGTATGCCGAGGGGTTGAAGGAGTATGGATCGCACCACGCCACGTCGTTGGCGCAGAAAGCATTTGCAGATGATCCCTCCAAGATGCCCCTGACCTCTTGCATATGGTGAAGCCTGATTGTTGTGACAAGGTGAAGGAGTTGTATGAGAATATATGCCAAGTTCAGTAGGCGTACATCCTAAAGCTTGTGGGTAACACTGATCTCAATGTTGATGAAATCCTTGCCATCGCCCCTGAGGGTTGACTAGTTCCATCTTTTGTAAGGTCAAGTATGTTGAACCTTTTCTTTTGAACTGTGGATACCCGGTTTAGGATTGTAAACACTTACTATTTACCACTAGTATGTAACTGTGACTTGTTTGTAATGTTTCTTGCTATTTGTACTTGTGCATTTTGTTTGTTTGTCATGACGGGATAAGTCTAGATTACCCTATTATGGTTGGCATCTTGCCTACAGTGGATCTCGTGACCTTCACTGGGCGCGGGGAAACATTTCTGATCAACTCCTATCAGCTTAAGAACCGTGAAGGATCTCTACTGGGGTCCGGTCTAGAAAGCACCTCCCTCTAGGGTAGGATTATTATGTCAATCTGTTCTTGTTTTGCCCTTGGACTAAATCATAGAGACGGGCTAGGGTAGCATCTGCCAATGTTTTGGCTTGATTCCTTGATTTAGCACAAGGTTTGAATATATATGGCATAACTAATATTTTGGATAAGTGTTAATTGTGACAACGTGTAATTTTCATTGATTGGAAAATTTGAAAACACATAGCATAGCTGAGGGAGTGGAACTGCTCAGGCTCATCCCTAGCTTGTACTAACTGTCATCACGTACTAATAAAATTTATTCAATGGTCTGAGACTTGCCTTACACGTGGCATAGTTGCCCTAGTACATAAAATAAGTTTTGAGTGCCTTCAAATGTATCATTTCTTGAGGTTAGTAGCATGCCAAGTGCATGGTAGGGTTGAACCGTTGATGGTAATCAGGCTATAAGCTCCATATCCATGGCAAGTTGCCACCCTATAGGGCCCCTCCCATATTGGTCCGAGCTTGCATGTATCCTCTGCACAACTTGCCTCGTTTTTCCTCCAAACATAATCCCCCACTTTGAATGTTAAAGGGTGAACCCTGCGGTTGTAATATTGTGCGATCTTCCTCTTGTTTTCCACCTCCCTCTTAGCGGCATACCCGCGACGCTCTTCAATCCAATCAAGGTTATCCCGCAGGTTGACCATGTTAGCATCGTCATCGAACTGGGTTATCCTAAGGGTAGGTAAGCTTATTTCTGCGGGAATAACAGGCAGCCGTAGACCAAGCTGTAGGGGGTTTCATCTATGCTATCCTTAAGTGATGTACGATGTGCCCAAAGCACATTCGGTAACTCTTCGGCCCATCCCCTGGTGTTGGTGCCTAGCCGAGCTTTAATCCCTTCGACAATATCACGATTGGTGACTTCAACCTGTCCATTCTCTTGAGGGTGTGCTACTGAGGTAAATGATTGCTTAATCTGGAGGCCCTCACACCATGATAAAAATGAGTTATCTGTGAATTGATTGCCATTGTCACTTACAATTTTGTGGGGTATCCTAAAGCGACAAACTATATCTTCCCAAACGAAGTTCAAGACTTTGTTTCCTGTGATTTTGGATAGAGGCTTGGCTTCCACCCATTTGGTGAAGTAGTCAATGGCTACTACGAGGAATTTGACGTTACCTTGGTCGGGTGGAAAAGGGCCCACAATATCGATTGCCCATTTGTGGAACGGCCAGAGACTTGTCACCGGGATCAAGTAATGTCTAGGGGATCGCTGCACTGGTGCGTGAATTTAACAAGAATGGCATTTTTGCGTGACCCCCAGTATATCCTTGTGCATTGTTAGCCAGAAGTAGTCGTGCCTGGCTATCTTGGCGATGATCGACCTTGGGCCAGCATGTAGAAGATTAGGTGCTAATTATGAAAATGGGTTGTATACGGATCGGATTCTTACACTACAATTGTTGTTTTAACCCAAGCTATAGAAGATTGGGTGGTAAGGAATCCGATTAAGGTTTTACGTGTGTGTTTTTGTGACTGAATGCCTTTCTGGTCTACATCCCGGTTTTTATATTCTCATGAGATGACCCATATTTGGCTATATGTGTTTGACCCGACCCATGACATTTTCCCGCCTAACGGTCATATGTGCATGAGAGCGGGGGATTCGTCTAAAAAGCATCTGGCAGGTTTTTCGACTCATTGTACCACCAATGGGGTGGAATGTGACAGCTAGGATCGACCGTTTGTCCAATGGATTGGCCAATGGTGTACGGGGATAGAAGTTGACCTTTTGTGTACTTTCTTTGATAATACTGTGCATAGAAATATGCACTGCCAGAGAATATCTTGAAGCGCGGAGTCGAACCCTAAGGGTTAACTCTTGGTGCCTGATGCGGGGTGTGACCCTTGGGGTATACTAGTCATTTGGTTCGAGGGGTAGTTACACCATTAGACAACATTTTTAAGTCTACACAATGGTTGTAGAACTCGACCAACTTTGTCGAGTACTAGGGGATAACTCGTTGTGATAGTTTGGAGCGATTTGGTTTGACTCGGACTAGAAACTATGTCAACGGGAAAAATTAAGACAAATTCGAGATTATCCAGTCTAACTTAAAATCAATCGGTCAAATTCGGTCGACATTTTGATAAGTTTTGAAATTAAAGCTTTTAGTTCATTAAAAATTCAAAATGTATTCATTTCTTTCCATCTCTTTTTTTAGTGTGGTTCACCAATGTTCTTCGCATAAATTCAAACATAGTTAAATAGTTTAAATGTTAAAAAAGTAAATCTAAGTCCCACCTAGCAAGCACTATATTCAAGAAAAGTGATGAAAATTTAGAAACTATGTTCAAACGTTCTTGCATTTTCCTTATTTGGAAAACTTAAGGTTAGAAGGGTTTGAAATTTTTTAGATAAGTGTTGGTAGTAGGGGTGTAAATGAGTCAATACAGCTCACGAGCTATTCGAGTTCGACTCATTAAAAACTTGATTCGAGCCGAGCCTAAACGAGTTCGAGCCTGAGCTTGAACATAATTTTGAGCTCGTTTAATAAAAAGCTCGAGCTCGAGCTTTTTATATCGTGCTCGAACAAGCTCACGAGCCTAAACGAGTTTTTCATTTATATATATTAATAAATCTTTATATAAAATATAATACATGATTATATAATAGTACTAATCTACCGATATTATATTTAAAGAATAACGTATTATATATAGCTAAAAATTAGACAAAAATGTTAAAAAAATTTATATAGTAATAAAATAATGATTAAATAGATACTATTGTGGAATAAACGAGTCGAGCTGAGCCAAGCTCGAGCTTATATAATATAAAACGAGCCGAGCTCGAGCTCAGTGAATTTCAAACGAGCTGAGCTCGAGTCTAGGTAAGCTCAGAATCGGCTCAGCTTGTTTACAACCCTAGTTGGTAGTGTTATAAAGGAAAAGTGGAATTCATAGTTTTCCAACTCTTAGTTATAACATTATAAAATTGAGTTTTCCATTATCTAGGAAAATTTTTTGACAAAAAACCCTTTTTGAACACTTTTTTCATTTTTCCAATTTTCTTAAAAAAATTTCTAGAAAGCACCTAGAATTTTCTTCAACTAAACACAACCTAAGGGTGCGTTTAGTTAAAACTCCTCACTTTTCCATAAAATTTTTCCCGAAAATAAGAAAATTAAAAAACGCGTTCAAATTCGAGTTTTCTAACAAACTTTTCTAAGAAAAAGAAAATTCTTGTTTTCCTTTTTCTAACTATAAAGTGGAAAACTACCTCTATTGATTTTCTAAGTTTTCCATCAATACACTTACTTGAAAAAGAAAAACTTCATCTACATTTATTTTTCATTCATTTCTAAAAAAGTAAAACATTTTTTATCCCACTAGATTTGTAAACAGCAAAATGGAAAAAAAATTCTACGCTGCAAAATGAAAAAGTCAAAAAGTCAAACTGAATTCAGAAAAATACACAACTCATCATATCCGGGTTAACCATATCCGTTTAATACATTTAGATTTCATCCAATTTTTCATTCTGCTAATATCTAATTCCCAGTTTCCACCATGACAATTGTTGTTGGTCTTTCAATTTCACCACTCATATCAACATCACCACATTACAATAATCACAAATTAACCAAACCCCATTTACTAAAGTTTTCATCTTTGAATCACAAACCCCTTCAATTCCAGTCTCAATCCAGTGTATGTTTCCGTTCCAAGAATCCAGTTTTTTATGAAATATCTATTCTAAATTTAGTATCTTTTGATGATTTCAGTCTAAAAGGATTGTGAAAGCACAAGCAGTTGATGAAGATTATGAGTTGAAGCAAGTTAAAGATATGGCTGCTGCTAGAAAGAGATGGGAAGCCCTGGTATTTCCGTTGTTTGAATTCAAATGTACTTAATTTTTTTTTGTTGCCTTAGATAAAAATAGTATGATTGAATACCCGAAATACTCTGTAAGCAATTTGGTGAAGTTGATTGTTTATCTATTTGGGCCATTTGCCTTTTGTAGATATATCTGTTGTTTGTATATACGGAACTAGAAGGCCATTATAATGATGTATCATTGCAATGTACTTTGATACACGTAGTAATTGTAGCGTAGTTTTCTTTACGTTGTAAGTCATTGTACTTGTAAAATGGCCTATGCCATTTGAAAATTCGAGTGTGAAACATGTTTTGTAAGTTTAACTACTAGGTTGGAACACCCTTTAGATATGCACATGACAAGTATACTTTCATAAATACACTACGGAAATGAGAAAACCAGGTTGCATAAAATTCGAGTGTCAAACACATTTTGCAAGTTTAATTACTAGGGTGGAACACTCTTTAGATATACACTTGAAAAGTATACTTTCATAAATACACTACGGAAATGAGAAAACCGGGTTGCATAATCAATACACTTGTAAAAGTATGTTGCTATTATGCCTAATTGGCTAATTGCTAACCATACATAAATTTTTTAGTAAAAGTTTCCATTTGTTTATTGTAGGTGAGAGAGGGAAAAGTGAAACTTCTTACACCAAAGGAAGCTGGTTACGCAATTCAACTTTCTGGCAAAACCTTGTTAGATGTTCGTCCATCTACGGAGCATGAAAAGGTGATTCACTTTCATTTTGAGCAGTTCTCCTTTTTAATTTAACTTCTATAATAATTAGGTGAAAGTATTCCGGAAGCAACCTTAATCATTTTTATTTTTTTTTATCAAGTTCAACGGCTATACAACTATTTCTAAGCTACTTCTATATGAAAGGTGACACGGGTTTATTTGTTGTTTACATGGCACGGGTTTATGAGTTGTTGACAAGTTTTTGATTCGTTGTTTTGAAGGCATGGGTTAAAGGGTCGACTTGGATCCCAATCTTTGACGTCGATACTCAATTTGATGCTGGAAGTCTTTCAAGAAAGGTCACAAGTTATATGATGGGTATCTAACTGTTCTATCTCGTGTTTGTATATTGAAAATAGATTATTTTTGTAATCCCGTTATTCCCAAGAAAGACAGTATATTATGCTGTTAGTATCAATATTTTTGGAATTATACCCTGTATACTCCTCCATCCAACAAGCATTTTCATTTTGTCTTGTTATATGATCCTTAAAGCAATCTCTAATTATGACAAAAGAGTGGAAAATTTGTAGACCCAAATGAATAGCACTAGTTTATCAGCAAATATGTACTCCGGCCCAACATTATTGTTCACTAGACAAAAACACACAATTTTAAGAAATGTTTAAGTTGACTGTTGATGATAAATGCAACGATGGTTTTAAGTTTATAATGAAGTAAGTTAATGAGTTTTAAGATTATTATCATCTGAATATCCTGTGTGACCGCAGGAGGTTGGTGGAGTGGTGTGCCTACATTATCGTATGATAAGTATGTCAATAATTGTTCCCAATCATGAATTTCGTTGATATTGAATATATAAGTAGTCGCTTACAACTCTGTTTTTTATAGCCAATTCATACCAAAAGTCTTAGAGAAATTCCCAAAAGATACCGACCTCATTGTTGCATGCCAAAAGGGGTTAAGGTAAACAAATTTTCTATAACTTTTATTCCATTTGTCTAATTTACATTAAGAAACATTTCACTTGATGTAGATCGTTAGCGGCTTGTGAGCAACTATACAATGCTGGTTATAAAAACCTTTTCTGGGTTCAAGGAGGTCTAGAGGCTGCCGAAGATGAGGTACGCTTTGACTTTTATTGTATACAGGTCAATGGAATAACTTTTAATTTAATAGCTGATATTAACAATTCCCAAAAATTAATCAGATTCGTGAACAAGACCAATGTTTGTAAGAAATTAACTGTAATTGGTTGATTTTACGGGTAGTGAAGTTAAACAGCAAATTTGAATCCGAGTACAAAGTTTGACCTCAAAAGTCAGAAGTACCTTCTTTTCTTATATATGAAACACAACATTATGAACAACAGTACGAGTTTGTTAGGTTTTCAATAGTGGTGGAAATTAGGAGTTTAGGACTGATTGATTACAGTGTGCTTCATCTGTAACATATCAAATGGCTAAAAAGGAGCTTTTTATGGAACATGTCAAAAGTCGCACAAGGTGATATTCATGTTTAAAATGTATTAATCATTTTATTTATAAACATGTAATTATTTATCAAAAATATATATACTATTTTCGGACAAAAATGTTCCGGGTCAACCCAACCCAATGTAACCTATAACAAAATACATGTTATTTCATCGTCTATATTGCCACCTCTACTTTGTACTTTAGGATCTTCCCTTGTTTCTTGAAAATCTGCATTTAGAAACACAAGATTATTCGAGTGATTAAGTATTGTTCGGTGCAGGATCTCGAAAGAGAAGGTCCTCAGCCGTTTAAGTTTGCTGGAATCGGTGGCCTTTCAGAGTTCCTTGGGTAAACAGCCTTTCATAATAATCATATACTAGTCAATGCAAATGTATTTCTTTCTTTGCTTTAAATTCTTATTATAAAGGGGAAATTGCCAAGAAAAAGATAACACAAAGCAACATATTTGACCATGTGGGGTATGCCAACTTTGCTCGCTTACAAAACAGTCACATAAATTTAATTTTTCATATTTAGGGGACACATAGACAACATTTATATATATATATATATATATATATATATATATATATATATATATATATATATATTTTGTAAAAAAGAACAATTTTACATACCCCATAATCTCAACATTAAAGTTTTATGTTACCTTTGTACGCAAGTTTTGATTTTAGTATCCCCTTAAATGGAGGAATTGAATTTATGTTACACTTTTATGAGCAAGAAGACTTTACATACCCCACATTGTCAAAGTTCTATTTTATATACAAGTGGCACGATAAATGGGTCGGGTTGGGTCACGGGTCTAGATGGTTTTAGGTCTAAATGAGTCCGGATCTAGATGAGTCATTAAGGAGGATGGGACTAAACGGGTCCAGGTCAAATGAGTCTCGAGTCGGGTCGACCCATCGGGTTTCTACCAAACTTTTTTTTTATCCGAGTGGAAAATGAGAAAATTAAATGAGGTGTTAAAAATAAATAAATTACCCGTCTAGACCCGTTAGTTGATTGTTATACAATCGAAGGTTATATTAGAGACCCAATTAGACCCATCTAAAAGAAAAAGAGGGAGACCCAACAAACCCATCACCTCATATATATTATCCGACTTGACCCATAAATAACCAATGTTGTCTAAAATTGCCACCTCGAATTCTATGTCACCTTTCTTGGCAGTTTGCCTATTATAAATTGAATTATATGATCAGATGATGTACTTTTAATTGACTGCTTACCTTTTTATGTGCTAATTATGCAGTTGGACCGATCAGCAAAGAGCTCAAGCTGCAAAGGAGGGTTGGGCTTACCGATTAGTCTTTACTGCACGATTGGTAAGATAGATTTAAGGTTTTTGATTCAACTCTTTATAAAGTCAAGGTGGCAAAATGGGTGGGTTAAACGGGCTGGGTAACGTGTGTCCAAAACAGTCCTTTTTCTACAGGTTAGGGTTGACGTGATACACTTTTCATCCAAATTGATTCTCTCTCTATAACAAAACATTTCGCAAGAATGATCTTTCTTTCTTTTTTAATTATTTAAGGCAGGTTAATCATTAAGGATAATGGGTTGGATTTTCAAAAATAAATTATACGGAGTATTTAATTTCATATGTTTATTCCGTTAGAGATGAAGGCAAAAAAACATAACCCAAATTGTTCCATTCATCGGTAAGTGAGTTGAATTTTTTTTCTTTCAAATAAGTTGTTAAACAATGTGAATATGTATACTTCCCAGCTTGGGGTCGTTATTGCAGCCGATGCACTGTATATTGGGGTTCAGCAAGTGGCTCGTTATCTTCAGGATATAAGGGCTAATTAGAGATCCATTTTTTAGTTTTTTTTATTGCTTTGTGCATCATTTTCATGAGGTAATCATAGTGTTATACTGCTAGTGCCTCGATAAATTTTGTCATAGTTATGACTTGTATGTATATTCTAGTGTAGGAATAATCCATAAATTTTTCTTTTTATTTTTCTGTAAATGCAAATGCAATGTTTACATTACATGGTTCCTCCTGATCACAAGAGATGGAAATATGGCCAAGTGAGGCGATTTGGGTAACGGGTCAGCATGCCAAAACCCGTTTGGTTAACTTGAACCCAATTTTGTAATTAAGTTCTATAAATAAATTGTGAATTATAGAAAAAATAGTTTCTACCATAATACACCATATTTTCGAAGGAAAGCAATTTGATAGGTTGCATATTCATTAATACTCCACTATTCAGGCAGTTTGCAACCCATTCAATACATTTGACCAGTTCTCTATTTACGTTTGGATTTTACTATTTGAACTATTACAAAATAGAGCATATGACATACAAGTATACAACCTATTCGTTATACTAACTAGCATACGAGAGTTGCAATGGCGAGAAGAGGCGCGTTTCTCCTTATGACAAGCCCCGAGCATTCGGACATATCCAAATTCTCTCCTTTGTCTCCCTTACCCAATTCCCAACTGAATTTACATAAAAGTTTCCCTATCAGAATCTCATTAGTAGCCATTGCAAACGCAATAACCGGGCAAATTCGCCTCCCAGCTCCAAAGGGGATCAACTCAAAGTCACGCCCTTTGAAATCAACACTTGAATCCGAAAACATCATCTCTGATCGAAACTCTTCAGGTTCATCCCAATGTTTTGGGTCCCTCCCAATAGCCCAAACATTGGTCATATCCATTGTTCCCTTTAGGATATCATACCCCATAACTTTAACATCTTCCAAGGCGATATTTGGAAAATGCGTAGCACTGTGGCGTTTGTGTCGGTCCCACCGGTGTATGCATCCAAAAGGAGAGCTTTGATGTTTGTCTTGTCGAGTAAAATACCACTTGCGTCATCTTTTTGTATCTCGGGCACATAGTCACAGAATTCGCTCATATAGCCGCGTTTTCCGTACTGATACAGACTGTACCCAATCGAAATTCGCTAGCGATCCGATCGCTGATGGTACGGCGAATTGAGTCAAGGTGGTACAGCGAATCGATTGGAAATGGTACGGCGAACCAAAATCAAATACAAATCATTCCAATTCCAGTGGTACGACGCACCAAATCGAGGTGGTACAGCGAACCAAATGGAAATGGTACGGCGAAACCCTTGGTTTTTTGGGCGGGAAATTGATAAACCCTTGACGTTCCATCTTCCATCTACAGATTTACCAATGGTTATTTATAATAAACTTATCTATTCCAACCAATTCCACAACCAATTTTATCAGTTTTTTTCCCCTCAATTTCCTTCAATGGCTTTTGGCAAAAATAATAATATTTTATCAGTTTTGGACTTTTGGGAGTAATTCACAACTTCAAAATCAATAAATACTTGTGGCTCTACTATATAAGAAACAATTGTAACAAAATACATGGTAC
The DNA here is from genome assembly GCA_963422505.1 of Pseudognaphalium luteoalbum. NCBI lineage: Eukaryota > Viridiplantae > Streptophyta > Magnoliopsida > Asterales > Asteraceae > Pseudognaphalium > Pseudognaphalium luteoalbum. The sequence goes on from OY730194.1 coordinate 8,824,035, forward strand.
ACCGTACCAAAATACATGGTACACCGTATCACTTCGTACCGAAATGAACTTACCCCTCGAACCGAATTCGTCACCTCTAGCAAATTGCGTACCCGTACCGGAGCGTACCGTGATTTATGTGACTATGAGTCATAATATCGACATAATTGTCACGATCTTTTTGTATCTCGAGCACAATATCGACAAAATTGTCACGATAGACAGTCTCCATTGTTGACCTACCACGATGCTCTTCAATTACTCCTTCCTTAAATTCATCAATCTCTCTAGCGATCCTTTCGACTTCAGAATCAAAATCGTTAACACAATCCAACCACACAAAGTATGGTATGAAGTCACCGATAGAAAAGGAGCCCAAGAGTACTTCCAGTCCAATTCAAACAATACACTTCTCAGACTGAGAAAGAGGGATCGGTCCATGTATTTTCATTTTGCCACATTTCGCTCAAAGGATTGAAGGGATATACTGCTTCGACAATTTCCGAACACCTCATAGTATTTTTGGCCGTCTAAAGAATTGAATCTTCTACTGGTACATGGACAAATACGTGGACCATTTCTTCATCATCAGATTCATGAGCTTTTTCAGTGAACAACAAATACCAAAAAGGCATGCCTTAGACATACATTAAGAATAGAGTCAAAATGGGTCGGGTTTGAAACATGTTAAAATGGGTTTTTTCAGTTCAAGACTTCAAGTTGGAACGGAAAATATTTTGAGCATTTCTTAGGGAAAATGGTATGTTATTAATGTGACCACTATGATTTAACAAGTTAATAAAAGGTAATATTACATTAATAATTCAAATCCCCGAACAAACAACACAGGAGGTTCCCAAATTACATATGTAATTCATTGGCCCACTTTGATATAAAAAACACAACCCAAATCAATCGATAATAAAATTGGTTAATTTTGCCTCTTATTTAAGAAATAAAGACACAAGCTAAAAAACAGTATCTACCTTTTAAATATCATATCGTTCCTACCTGCAAAAACCACTTCTTTCTCAATTCTCAAGAAAAACCAGATGCAGCTTTCCTTACTGAAGAAAATCGAGGTCTAATAGCATCCAACATCCGGTTCTGCATCTATCATCAGTATTTGCTTCACAAGAGAGGTTCAACCTCTTTCTAAAAAACTTGATAATGCATTCCACATCACGATCAATGTACCTACATTTTAAAATCAAATAGATGTTCCTTGAAATGAATTTATATCAGAACGTAGTCAAGTAGTTTAGGACTAATACTAGAATAAATATTCAAATATGGGAGAATTGCATACATGCCATTGTTAAACCTCAAAATATCATAGTTGTCCAACTAAATTTAAAAATATCATATATGCCCAAATAATCAATTTAATATTCTTAAAAATATAAAATTTCATAATTATCATTCATAAACTTTTTGTTGACTATTATATCCTTCCTCTTGAAATTCTAATCCCTACACATCAAAAATCCTAAAGCCAACCATACAATTATATGTATTTCACAGAAATTCTAGTAACTTATGATAGAATGAATATTATTTTGCTCAACTAAACAATATGATTTTCTTTAACTAACTTTTCTAACACACTTCACAAGTTTCGGTTTCTCTCACTGATCATTTATAATTTGGTCGGCAGAACAAGTAATCTGCTTCGCATCAGATTTCATATTGAAAGTTCGGTTATGGCATTACATTTAGGGAACCAAGTGATCATGCACAAAAACTTGAAGACACAAGGCACAATCTTTCTCTGAGTAGATGGAAAGTCATGTCTTAATGGCAACAACACTTTATCAACCTGGTAATCAGCAAATGAAAATGTTTGTCTCAAGAAATAATTAATCCGAGTATCAACAACTCCCAAGATGTAAAACGTAAACCCGGAGTCCCAAGGTTTGCGCCAACTGCCTGTATGATGTCAAAGTATCCTAAGGTGTAGTATTTTGAGAGAAAATGGTGTAGTACGAGTGTTAGTTTCTGCTCCTGGTTGAGCTTGTTGAGGGTTGCAAAAGGGAGGTTGAGGGAGGCTTCATTGGTGGGTGCAAGAAGAGTCATGCCCTGGTATGAGTTATTGAGTTGGTTTGAGAGTTGACTGATGACTTGTGTTTGTTTAAGGAGTCAAATGAAAGTGGGGTATTGGACACCATTGACGAGGATTTCTGTAATGCTGATTGAGCCGGTGGGCCCTGAACCTGCGGTGGTTGTTGTTTGGGAAGTGTAGATGTGAGGTGGAGCAGGATATGGGTTACTAAGCTTACGAGAATGAAATGGGTAGTCATGAGGGTGATGTTGGTGTAGAGGTTGTTTAATGGTTGGAATCTTAAGTCTTATGGGGGCAAGGGTAAGTAGTAATGTGTTTGTGTTGGGATGAGTTGACTTTATGATAGTAACACATCAATAGAAGGAATATGTAGCCTGCAAGGCACATACAAATCATGGATTCGAGAGCAAGAAAATTTATTTATGTGACATTTTTTCTTGCAATATGATCTTTACTATTGTTTATGCATGTTCAAAGTGTTGTAAGTGGCTTGAGTAGGTAGGATATCAGATCTGAATAGTCGTCTAGGTTAGAACAGATTAACTAACATATAAGGGTGGTAGGATACACTTACATTTACTTTATATCTCAATTCTTTTCATATATACAACACTCTTTGTAAGTTTGCGTTTTCCTAAATGCAAAATGCCAATTATACTACATTAGTACCTATATCCATATGGTTGATCCTAATGAAGGCACCTACATCAAAATTACACATTAAGAAGCACTACCACTCAGCAAGCAATTGTTGGTAAAACATACATTTTAGGTTTTATGATTCAAACAAATGAAATGAACTTAGTTGGGCAAATTAAACGCGAAAAAACAAAAGCATTCAAATAGAATGATAGAAACTCACAAGAGCCATACCTGTTTCACAGACTTACATACTAAACTCGCCAATTCCGGGTAAAAACTCATCGAAAATGCCAAAATTCAGATACATTTGTTCCATTTAGATTTGCCATATCAAATTTTCACTGTATCAATGCGCTGACTTTCTGGCAGAATCGACCAATTTGGTGACCGAACAGCCCGCAACCACTGGAAATCATCCACATTTGCCCAACTCTCAGTATCATAATAAAGATTTGACTCCTTGACATCATTCTCAATCCCATCATAACACAAACAATATGGTGCAAATCTGACCCCGAAACTCCGTTCGATTATGGGTCGACTCCTACATCTTAAATAAAAATCAGTCTCCTTAGCATAATGTATCCTAATCTGATGTGATGCAAGTACAAACAAACACTTCTCCACTTGTTCAATCAAGATTGAACCATCACATAAATCTTACAGTTTTCCAGCCGGTTTATAAACAAAGTACGGAAGCATCCTGTCAATCTCACCTCACAATTTTTGTAATCTGAAAGCACAAATTCTCCAACCTCTGAACCTTTAAATTCCTTAACCAAAATGTCATTTTCTTTAGACCTGAACCCTGGTGAATCCTTAGCCTTATAACTCGACTGGTGATCTTGCTCATTCTTGTTGAGAGCTTCAGTAACCAAGTTGGCGAATTCGGTTTTCTTTGCTGGTTTGTTTTCAAACGAGAACTTTTTTGGGGGTTTGACTTTTGAAGTGACGGAATCTAACGTTTGTTTGAGGTCAGAGATGGTTTTGAGAGATGAACGAACTTCATACGGAGGCAAAAAGTAGGAATTTTCAGCAACTAATTTTTCAAGGTCGGGGTTGAGATGTAGGTTGGGGTATGTTTCTGGGATTCGTTGTATTTGAGCGAGACAAGACTCGATTGCTTGTTTAGAGTACGTGAGACGTAAGAGAAATGATTTGGTGGATTCAAATGTCGGATCTTTCAAGTCAGCTTTGTTGGAAACACGAGACTGGTGGAGGTTGGAGAGGCGTTGGATCATGGCGGCATGTTTGCATTGGGTAGTTGTATCGAGGGCTGCATCTAATGACATATCATCAGTGGTGTTCGAGAGAGGTTGTTGGGCATCCATTACTTAATAGTTTTGAGAGGTAAAAGTGAAGGGGCAACAAAATACTACATTACCTTCATGGCATTTTACTTCATAGATTAGACATCACACACCTTGGTTTTCAATAACCATTATATCATAGCAGTCTACAAAGCTTAATTAACAATAGAAATGGTTGCTTGCAGCAGCTAAATCAGCATTTAAACGAGCCATTTAAGAAGTAAAAACATTAACTTACATAAGTAGACATCACAGATTATCACTTTATTAAGTACGCCTCGAGTAATTACAATGTAAACAATAGTATATACGACATAAAAATCAATAGAAACTCATTTTTAAAATAAGATAAAACAACAGAAACTAATTAGCATACATCTCAAAGCGATCAACCTGTCAAAAGAGAAGCAAACGGCATAGACGTGTAATGGACGGCCGGAGAGAAGCAGAGGAGGGAGATAGATGGCGAAGAATGACCAACGTGGAGCCTGGAGTTGACATAGAGAGAAAAAAGGGTCTAGGGTTTTTTTCAGCTTTTTTGTGAGTTATGTGCCCCTCACTTTGTTGTGTTTAGAGTAGCGTTTGACATTTTCCGACACGATTCGAAATCCGACATGAAATTAACTTAAAAAAATTAATCTTGGGTTGAGGTTTTTTGACAAATAACTCGTCAACTCAAAACCCAAACCCGTCAACCTAACTATTTTTGGGTCCATTTGGTTACTCAATGAGTTTTTGGGTTACCTGACAACCAAAATAAATTTTAAATTTTAAATGTAGCTAAACATTTAGAAGTTTTTTTTAAAATAATTAATCGACGTGTTTAATGGTATTTTAGTATTAATTTTTGATGAATTTAATAGGTGATACGTGTTTTTTGGACTTTTATAAACAATCTTATGCTTATTAATGTGATCTGTTTAATTCGAAAAGTGATCGGTTAATAGAAAATGATCCAAAAACATGTTGATCGTACTAGATAAATAGGTAACTTGGACGGGTAAGGTTGGGTCAGAGATTAGCTGGATTGAAGTACTCAACTTGATTATATTAATCAAGTCGGGTTTGGGTCGACTACTTCTAATCCAACAACTCAATAGCCCGAGCAGGTCAACTCGACCCAACCCAAATTGCCACACCTAGTTCAAAGCATAGGTTGCAATCGGGTTGCAGTCAAGTTTCAAAAACGGTTGCAGCCATATTAAAGTTATCAACTAATATTAACGTTAAGTATTAGTTGTCTCACACCCAGTTTAAAGCATAGGCTGCAACCGGGTTGCAGTCAAGTTTCAAAAACGGTTGCAACCATATTAAAGTTATCAACGAATATTAACGTTAAGTATTAGTGATATTGAAATGCGGATGAGAATTTTGGTGACAATGGGGAATCACTATGAATGCGTCATGTGTTACATAAATCAACTTTTCTCTTGTTTTTAAAAATTAAATATCTCACCATCAGTGAGTTTAGTAATTATAAAGTTGCACCATCAAAATGAGTGTTTTTTCCTCTTCGATTAGAGATCTCACAAGGTATATTTTTGAAGACCTTTTTATGGGTTTTACAAATTGTAAAATATAAGTATCACACATGTTACTTACTAATATCATGTGTGTTACTCGTTGGTATCACATATGATTGTTATTTCCAAAACCCATAAAAAAACGGGAAAAAAAAATCGTCGAAAGTGTACCTTGTGAGATCTCTAATCAAATAGAAAAAAAATGCTGATTTTTATGGTACAAATTTATGATTTTTTGGCTGACCATTTGTGAGATATTTAATATCTAAAAATGTGAAAGTAAGTGAATTTTATGACACATGACGCATTCTTATTGGTTTCTTCATTCTCAATATATATTTTGTTGTACTTATTTGAACATTACATAGATATGTGGAGGGTTATTGTAGAATCATTCCTTATTGTCGGAATCGTATGAATGATTTTTTTCACTTTTAATTTCAATATAGTTACACTTTTGCAAAATAAATAAAATAATAATAATAATGCCCAAATTATTAAAATTTTATCCTCTTTAATATTAGATCGATTAAAAAAACATACTCTCTCCGTCCCAAAACAATAATCCATGTTTCCTTTTTCGAACGTCCCAAATTAATTGTCCACTTTTAAAAATAGATAGTGAAGTTTAGTCGTGAATACCATATTACCCTTAATTGAAATTATTATTACACAATTGTAACAAAGAAGTAATTAATTGCTTAAGGGTAAAATTGTCATTCTGCAAAAAGTAAGAAAGAGAAAGAAGTAAAAATAATATTTTTATTAAATTGCTTGGGTGACAATAATTTTGGGACGGAGGGAGTATGATACACAAATTAAAGTTGTGTATCACAACTTTTATCTGTGATATTGTGATACACACTATATTTTTTTTATGATGTATATCACATATTTTTCAAAAAAATATTTTATATAAAAGAACATGAAACTCTAATAATTTTTTAATAAGAAAATTATTTAATCTTAAAATTAAAAATAAAAAAGTTTATTCTTCCTACCATGAAAAAGTGTTCATACTTAAATCTTTCTTACGATTATATTAGCTTCAAGATTTCAATAAAATTTAACTATTGTTCGTATTCATTCATATTACCATTATTAGAAGATATATGACATATTATATGTTTTCTTTTTAACACATATGAGTAGGACTTTAATACATATGAGTAGGACTGCAAATGAGTCGATCTTTTGTCGAGCAACTTGAGTTCAAGTTTAAAAAATGAGCTCGAAATATATATTGAGCCGAGTACGAACGTTACTATTATCGATCTCTTCAAGCCTTACTTAACATGTATATAATTAATTAAAGCTATACGTAATTTTGGATCTATTAATGATATTAACTAGATTTATATTGCCCACGCTTCACGACGGTATAATCGACAATTTATATCGATTTCAATTTGTATCATTTTCTGATCAAATAGTATTTGGGATAAACGACAATTTATATCGATTTTAATTTATATCATTCTTTGATCAACTAATATTTTGGCTAAGAGTGTCGAGGTATCCTACAATAACTGAATTATGGGTTCGAGTTTTTTTTTGAAACGGATATATATTCATAGAAACGTGCATATATCCGTGGGCTGAAGTTTACGTAAGACAAATTTATGTATCTGTTTTTAAATATCTCAATAAATTAGAAATTTACAACAATATGAAAGTTATGTAACATATTAAAATTAACAAATGTTATATAAAGCGTGTTCAATAAATATTAATTGTGGTCTTAAGTCTTAAGTATAATAAAATTTAAACACTAAAAAAATTAAATTTTATTTTATGCTTAAAAGGATAATATATAATCATTTATAGAGTGAGGATTATGTTTATTATTGCGAAAAATTCATTTATAAACTCTAATGTTATGTTAAAAAAAGGCAAGAAAAAAAATCTTAATTAACCATACAATATTTTTATTTCAATACGAATATAATTTTAGAAAAATGAGCATAGTAAAAAAGATGGAGTCAAGATTTGAACTTCCACCTAGTTACTTGAAATTGTTTTATACATGTCATGTTGACCATGCAATATACTTTACACATTGATAAAATGTTGAAGTATTAATCATATATGTAGAGATATAAATCATAAAAGTACAAAATAAAATTACTATTGGTAACCACCACTCAATTGATATTAGGGGAGAATACAATAATTCAATTTTAATATTTTTAGATTATTTTACAAAGATTTTTACTAGTTACATGATTGCCCAAAAAATAAAGATAATTGATATATAATTTTAGAGTATTTCTTTAATTTTTAATCAATACGGAATAAGTTTGACTATAAAAAATTAGACAAATTGTTTAGCTTGCGCTTATTAGACAATTAGACAATTGTTTTTGTTAAACTCCACTTTTTAACTCTACATAAAAAGTTCTAATTTTGGCTATTTTGCTGTATCAATTTTTTAATAAGCGAGATTCGAGACGGCCCATATTTGTAGGATCCTTTTTACCCCCATTCTCTCAAAACCAACGACCAAAAGGTATGATATTCAATTGTGCATTTGTTTTTTTGTGTGTGCGATACCCCATATATCTATTTCTTGATTCGTATGCGTATATGATTATTGGCTTCTTGTTTGAAAATAAAATCGTTTTGCAATTCATCTGAGTTGTAAGCGTACTACATCTAATTTTGGTATGCACACCAAGTGTTTGATAAAATGTTACAATTTTATTTTTTAAACTGTATGTACGCATTTTGTGTAGGTATGATCAAGTGATCATAACTATGGCTAGAGAATGGATAACTGGAAATGAAACCGCAAAACAAATGTTGGTTAGGGTTGTTAAAGAAAGACCATTGTTGTTATTACCTCACCCCCTTCACAGAGTCCCTCTTAGTGTCAACAATATCGTCGAAATTGCAGGCCCGTCTCCGTCTGCCAAAACAGAAATCTTGATTCAAGTGGTTGTTAATTGCATTCTTCCAAAGAATCGAAATGGAGTGCAATACGGGGGATTGGAACGTCCCGTGTTGTTTATGGACTTAGATTGTCGACTTGATGTGTTTCGTCTCTCTCAGTTACTAAAGCTACACATAAACGAAGCCAATAAAAAAAGTGGTGTTGAATGCGAGTACAATGACGTGGAATTGTTTGAAGAGTGTATGAAGCGGTTTTCGTATACTCGTTGTTATGATAGTTTTGAGTTTCTTGCTGCTATTAAGACGTTGCGTTACACACTTGAAAAAGGAAGCACATTGAATGTTAGTGGTAGTGAGTTTCGTGTTCTTATGATTGATAACATTGGAGCGTTTTATTGGATTGATCGTGGGCTTTCTTCTCTGCCGCAAAGAAACCCTAACAGGAAAAATGTTTGTCTTCAAAGTGTGTTTGAAACCGTTGTTAATGAGATAAAGAAGCTTTTGTTGGTGCATCCGATACTTGTTTTAGCTACAAAAACAGTTACAAGTCAAGTCAAAAGTTCGTACTCTAATCGGGGTTCAGGTGGGTCAAACAATATGTACCGTGAGTATATGCCGTTAGTCTGGCAGTCGTTTGTGACACATAGGATTCTTGTGAGAGTTTCTGATGATAAAAGAAAGGTTCAGGATCATGTTTGCTATTTGGGAGACTGGCTATTGCCTGCACTAAATGTTTCAGACGAGTTTGTTGTTGGTGATTCTGGAATTTTTGCTTCAATTTGAGGATGGTAAATGATATGCATTGGCATGATTTTTGATTCTTGATACAGTCGTTTTACTCAATCGATCAAAATGTGTAGATACTAGCTAGCTCAATAATTTAGGATGTACAAAAGTATTCGCACTGATCAATATGTTTTGATAGTATTCAGTTATTCACAGCTATCGTTGGTATGAAACTATGAATCCAGAGCTATAAATTAGAACTAGAAGCTTGAAAATAGTTATTATATATGTTTAAGTGCATTCAAACATAGATCAGTACTGTATGCTACAGTTAATTGTTTGTAGTTCTCGTGGGATGGGTATGTCGAACTCTGCATCATTTGATGATGGAAAGATGTGGCTGCATACGGATCAACTCGAAATATGTCGTTGAAAGAAAACCAATAGTAATCTGATTTGCTCTTTCTTACCTTCTGTATTGAAGCCAAGTAAATTAGACCAATTCTTTTTTCCATTGGTTGAATCAGTGTTTGCATGAGATATTCTTGCAATTTACTGTTTTCATGAATCCTCATCATTTTATTCCCATCATATTGAAACTTTTCATACTTGAACCCATTAACAGAATAACACACCTAAAAGCCCATCCAAATCATTTCAAGGCTACTACAATATTTGATTTTGAGTAATGGTATGAAAAATGATAAAATAGATCTAATTCATGGTTGAATATTTTTTCTTTACTTACTTTATACCTTGAATTTATCATGTGTCATGCTCTCCTTAATAGGTTTAGATTTAGATTTATATAAGAAACCTATATTTTATAATAGCTCTTTAACCTTTTAAGACTCACAATGAACGATGGCTGATCCATCAAACACTTATATATACAAGCATCAAAGATTGACTCCTTTGTTTTCCGTTACATTACACAAATATAACTTGCTTGCTAGTACTTTCTTTTACGGGAGTGATATATATAACAAAAAATTTGATACATACAACAAACGTATAGCATAAGGTACTTATACTGTAAGCTTTAGCAGTTATACAGTTTATTGTATTAATGAATTTGTTTGTTGTATATATCAACACCCTTCTTTTATATAAACATTATACACATGCACAAGGGAATTGAAATTGTAAAGGGTGGATATGTACAAAATATAAAACTTCCAATTCTATGAAAGAAGTGGTAAGTCGATTATTAATATAGAAGATTGCCCGCGCAATGCGGCGGGTTAAATTGTGAATTTTCGATTCATATGTTTTATTGTTTATGTATTATATAGATTTTGTTACTGCAATTCTAGTTAGTAGTAATAAGACATGTTTTATTGCTTAATTTTTTATTAATAACATTGAATACACAACAATTTATTACATCCAGCTAAAATGAGCCAACAACTTTAAATATAATAGTTGATATATATGATTACTTCCAAAATTACAATTATATATTTATTTATGGAAGACATTACATATTATTTAATATAAAATATTGCTTTAAATATTGTGTTGTTTTTCAATTTTAAGGATGGGTAATTATGTCTTTCTCATTTTATATAAATGTAATCTCGTCATTTTCGATCTTTAAAATCCTAAGTTTCTAAAGAAAACCTTTAAACACTTTATAAGGGTTAATGATAATGATAATGATTATACTTACCATCTTAGGTGATATGACTTGACTTAATCATTTAATAAGTAAAAAACAAACGTTACCAATAATGTACTAATTGCGTGGGGATCATAAGGGAATGGAATTATAAACAAAAAATGCTACAAATTAATGAATAGTGGCCTTACGTCAAATGTCATTTTTTAAGGTTAGTTGCACAGGGTTAGATCTATTAATTAACCATTCACGTCTTTTTTTTAAAAAATGATTAAGGACGATAATTGGATTTAAATTTAGTTGACTTGTTCTTCCATAGCACCCACTTATGTGCCATGACATATATCAATGAAAGAAATATTCTTTCATTTTCGTGTTTTGCTTTGTGCGATTCTGAAGAAAAAGATTGGTCTAACTTTACGAGTATATGTAATTAGACCTATATATCATTACGCTCTTTTACTTAATTTATAGTGTACTTGGTTTGAATTTGAGAATCAGTATTAAATTTGATGGTAATGGGAGTGACTTTGTAAACCCAACAACCTTGTTAGGTTTAAAATATTCCGGAAGTGATGGGTTTGATACCCATTTTATACACCAGATACATTAATTAGGAATTAAACTCATATCTTCATTCACATACCCATCAACCAAACACACCGTGTTAGTTTTGGAGTTAGTCTCTGATCATTTCTATGGAGACTCTGGTTTGTACTTGTGGGGTCCCACAATAACACTTGCTTACACAAATGTATTGACACAAGCTAAGAATTTCTTGACAAGCAGTTTGCGGAATAACACTTATCAAGTGAAAGATTTATGTTACTTGTAATGTAATTGAAATAGAGTTGTAAACAAAACAAGAACACAAGTGATTCAACAATCAAAAGCCTCAATATTATTATTGAATAATACGGATACACAACTGTATCAGGGTCACAGAGAGAACCTTGAAGCTTGGTTACAACTTGACTAAATCTATTGGACACTTAGACATGCACACTTACATACTTGACTCAAGTACATACTTATAGACTAAATAACTTGTATAAAATCTATACAAAATCTACTTTACAAAGACAAGTTTTTCTAGGAAACACGCCTGCATTAAATGCATTACCATTCCTTGTCTGCAGCGTGCACTATTCCTCAAAAGCATGTCTGCAGTAGGTGTACTTGTGTTGCAGAGTTGGTAGAAAACAGACCCACTAAGCAACATTAACAGAAATACGAGCAAAACTATCTTTTTGAACTGGCAGAACTAATCTTTGCAAACTTTGGCACTTGGCAGCACTAACTCTGTAGATGCTTGACAGAACTAACATTTGAATGACTAGCATAACTAACTCTGGAAAACTTTGTTTTCAATAAATGAACAAAGCTAACTTCTACTAGCAGAACTAAGTCTTCATAGCCCAGCAGTACTAACCTTGAACAGACTAAAACACTTAGAATGATTTGACATTTGATATTCAGAAGAATTTAGCCCAACAGTACTTGTTCTCTGTTTTGTTTCATGTTTTCTCCTTTGTGTATGTTGTTTACTTGAATGAATATAATGTTAAAGTTATCAACAGGTTTCGGTTTAACTTTCAACAGTATGTATCAAATTTATATATCTACAAGATATATAATCATATATCTATACTACTATATAATGAATTTGGACAATTGTCTTAAAAGTGAGCAATAGTAAATGACTATATAGCCCCTCATTTAATTAATATATTATAATTAATATGCAATTATTAACATTTCATTCAATATAGTTAATTGTTAAATTTAATGTATCGTAGATGATTTCGGTTTCAAAAAATATACTCTTAAAATTAAATGATTATTCTATAACATCTATAACTCACATAACATATTAATATCTATATCTATAACTTACATAACATATATATAAATATACATAAATAGATATATTTTTCAAATTATAACCTTCTTTTTCTTTATACTAATATATAAGAAGTTGAAAAAATATACGAAACTTATTGAAAATGAGATACTAAAAGTTTCTTTACTAAATATTTAAATTTGTTGTTTAATATTAAATACTTAGATTCAATAATATTCGAGTAATTAAAAAGGTTAATATGAACAAACACTTAATCAATTTGTTGTTTTTTTAAAAAATAATAACAATAAAATTTAATACGTTACACTTTTAATAAGTACAACATCGAATGCAAATCATACAAACAGTTGTTGCAATAATATATATATATATATAGTTTTTTTGTAAAGATCAATAAGTTAATTATTAAAGTTAATCGGTAGCTTTGATAAATCGTAACTCAATTATATATACATTATATCTATGCTATATTATAAAGAGTTTGAGGTATAGTCTCAAGAGTGGAAATAGTAAATTACTATCTACCCTTTTAACTATCTAATTCAATTTTAAACAATTAAATTAAATGGAATATATTGTACAAATTAATTTCTCATTATTATTTTCCGCTTACAAATATAACTTCATTAGTTTTTTTTTTTTTCTTGAATGTATTATGTATATCAAGATTGTTTAATATAAGCATTAAATAAAAAGTTATATATTATTTACGAGTTATCATAATTCTAAATTATAAAATAGAGATATTAAAATTTTATTTACTTTTAACACTTAAAACTTTAAAGTGAATCCAAGTGATTATAGAAGTTAATATATCATAGCTATATAAAGGATTTAATCATTTAATTTAAAAAAGTAAAAAATATTATATTATTTTATACAAAGTCAAATGCATAACTGTAAACATTTTATAGCTATATTAGATATTTGTATCTTAATTATAGCTAACTTTCATAATTAGAATTAAGAATTTCAAGGTGGGCCGAGTTAGGTTTACGGGTAATAAGTTCCCAATCTAAACCCAAAAATAATGTGATAGAAATGTTAATGGATAAAAATGAACAAACCCGGATACAACATGGATGGTGTTGGTTGACCGGTCAAATTGCTAGCATGGACTATAACCCAAACCCAAAAAGAAAAATAAATCAGTCGACGGTCGAGACTTGAGAATACAACTATTCCTCATTTATTTAAGGGTAAAATTTCAAGTAGTGTCTAAAATTATCACCGTAAACATAATCATTTGAAATAAAACGTATATATAATACTGTACAAATTGGTATAACATTATTTTTACCTTTTACATTATGACATGTCGTTGAAAAAAATTACTACAAGTAATTTTTTTTGTCGCCGCTACATTGCGCGGGCAAAATGCTAGTATATTTCTAAATCAAGCTAGAGATTATGACCTTAGGTATCAACTGATCATAAAACACCTATGAATCGAAAGGTGTGAGAGTCTAATTAGCATTTGATAATTGTTATTTTATAATGGATTTCTGGATTTGAAACGAACAACTTCAAAATTTATTGGAACTTAAGATATTATATTATGCAATACTATGTCATCTCCTTCCAACAAGCATAAGCTTAATTAGTTATTTGGCTTATATATATATATATATATATATATATATATATATATATATATATATATATATATATATATATATCATCTCCTTCCAACAAGCATAAGCTTAATTAGTTATTTGGCTTATATATACAATCTTCTCCTCCAGCCTTTAATTCATACTCAATTTAAGTAATTAACAATAATAGTACAAAATGTTGTTCAATATCATTGATTAGTACTTTTCTTCTTTCCTTCTCCTTCCTTCAATGTTCACTTTGGTAGTCGCCATTCTTTCGGTATGGTTTCCGTCTCCATCAAAAACCGTAAAAAACCCACCACCTTCTTGATGCAGGGTGAAATTAAACCTGTTGATTTTAAGAATACCCGAGAATAATTCTTTCAACAAACATTGATTCTCAAAGAATACCGTTGTTAGGCTAGTTTTCAACTCACAATTTGAAAGAAAATTCAAAATTCTTGAAAATCAAAACTGAATCCTTAACAATGTCACATGAACTCGTGAAGCCTAAATAACAAACAGAAATTCAAATAGGCCTTAAAAACATAACGGGTCGGCCAGAAATCCCAAAATAAAAGTACAAATACAACCAAAAAAACATAAAATGGCCATATCTACTAAACGGAGCCGTTTTTGGTCTTCGAGGGAGGGCTTAACCGAGCTTCGATTCGCCAGCTCATGGGCCTAAAACGGAGCCTTGTAGCCCAAGTTATGGCCTCTTTCGTGCAGCCCCTTTCATTAGACGATCATGGGCCTCCATAAACACAATGGCTCTTTCTTCCACACTTGGGCCTCCATCATTCCCCCCTGGGTAGACAAAATTCATCCTAAAATCTGCAGCTGGTTGATTTGACGTAAAAAGTCACGTTTTTGCGTACATAATTCTCACCTTTTTAGCCCCAAAATGGATGAAATCATTCAATATCAATACCTTTTCATCATAATTCATTATTAAGGCTAAAAATAAGGCATTACTTCAAAAATCAAGTAAAATGACTAAATAACGTACAAAAGAAAGCATAAACGATACGGTCACGTTCTACGAGCACTTTTTAGCATATTACCTTGAAATTATTCTTTGATTAGTTCATTATGATCTTCAGGTAATTACGATCACGTGGATATTAAGAACGCTGAAAACGGATCAAGAATGAAGAAGTTATGACCAAATGAAGTTCGACCAGTGTACAAGACTTACGATCCAGCACACAAGACCACGGACCAAGGGGATACCACCCCACAGGGCCCGTATACACCCCTAGAGGGCCGTATACCCCCCTTATGGGTCCGTATACCCCCTCTTTGGGGCCGTATATCCCCTGTAGGGGTGGTATACCCCCTCTACGGTGCCGGATACGCCCCGTTTGCTACCGAATACGCCCCGTTTGCTACCGAATACGCCCTATTTGCTACCGAATACGCCCTATTTGGTGTCGAATACTGTGACGACCGTCACCAAACCGTAATCATAGTTCAAGCCGTAAAAACTCATTTTCGTGTTAAGACCCATCTTATGGACTTCATTGCATCAAAATATTCGTTTTCGAAAAACGAATCCAACATAAAAAGAATCTTCGCAATCACACATGTAACGAAAAAGATACGAGGCTAAATGTAAATACGTTAATTGTTGGAAACTATACGATTTATTTAAACTATGCGAAATACGAAAATAATTTGATTGGGATCGTTTATTCTTAAATCATGTGACCCGAGTTTTTTTTGTGTGTCTTCGTTGTTTGGCCCAACAATCGACCTAAACCACCTCCTTTTTTGGTGAATCATTTGGCTCAACCCAACCTACACAACCCTAGAACTATAAAAAGCATTCTAAAACACAACCCTAACATTTTTTTTATCACAAAAATCGTCCATGCTGCTGTCCTAAAATTTCAGTCACGAACAGAGGCCGATTTGACCCATTTACGTTCGTTTTCAGGATTCGGTCAAAACTACAAAGTTGTAGATCTCTAAGTTTTAAAATAAATCTTTTGGTTTCGGCCTCTGAAACACTCTATATTATTTTATAAAAAATTATTTCGTAAACTGCTGTTGTTGGTGACGAATTTTCAGAAACTTTGGTAAGTTTTCGATCCTATAACTCTTGTATACGTTTGATCAATCTATGAAAATGAATTATAAGAGTGTATATCCTCATTATTCACAGATTATAAGGGATTCCTATCGTGCGGGTTCTCGTTGTCGGTATATATTCTTTTCGAATCATTCAATTAGGCCTATGCAAAGTGTCGGAACCGGCCCGAACCGGCCCGTACCGAACCGAACCGAGAATCGAGAAACTACAAATATAAAAACCGAGAACCGTACCGTTGAGAAGCGGTTCAGTATGGGACGGTACGGTTCTGGTACGGTACCGGTTTTCACGTTGGAAATTGCCCAAAATCGTCCAAACCGGCCCAAACCGAACTGAACCAAATACCGAAAATGCATAAAACACAGAACCGAGAACCGAAGCGAAACATGTATAGTCGGGACGGTTCGGTACGGTACCGGTACGGTTTTCCGGTTCTTTCAGTACGTACTGAGTTTTGCACTGGCCTACATTCAATTAAACATATTCGATTGTTTCGTATTATCAGTTTTGTTTCGGTTCGATTCCATTGTATCCTAGTGGATGAAATCATTAGGATAATCTTAAGATCAGTTTATAATTTGGTAGAATTGATAAATATGGTTATGTTTGCGGTTTGGATTAGTTATACATGTGATTAGGGTTAATTATTTATAAACCCTAATCTGATCAGATTTTTGTTTCGGTTTGGGAAGCTTGTAACTTGGTTGTTTCCTTAATGAATTTTGATGAAATAAGAGTCTAAACTTAAGTATTTTGAGTCTTCTTTCAAATGGAGTTAGTCTCATGTCCAGATATTGAGTTTAAGTTGGATCTTCCTCTCAACAGTGCTTCTCGAGGCTCCACTCTCCCCCCTGAATAAGTAAGGCCCCGTTAGCCTGGGCGGTTTCGGAAAACTTTCCGCCGGGGCCTAACATCAAAGGCGCAGGTTGATCTCTCTGGTTGAGGCTGCAATTCATTTTCAAAACGATTTTACAATTTTGAGTGTCGAATCTGAGTTTTTCGGTTTCTGTTTTCGGTTAACTTGTTGATTTTTGAAACGTATCTTAAAATTGAATTGGGTCTTCAAATTTTTACTGAAGTATTTTTAAAGTGTTTATAATTTTATGTAAAAATATCATAGTCATTTTAATTTTTGAAGTATTTTTAATAATTTTTAACTTTTGAGTACTCAGAAATCGTCTTATGTTATGAGCAGATTGTTTTGAGGAATATTTAAAAATAGTAAACCATAATATTTAATTCTGGAAAAATTACAGATTATTCTAAACTCATTAGATTCTCACTGGTTAATATTGTAGTGTCAAATCATTTTGATAAGACATATTTAAAAATCGGTGAAGTCGTATAAAGTTTGTGGACAGAATCTGATTTTTACTCGATAAGTTGATTCAAGTTAATATAGATGAGTTTGGGTTGTGAGAGAAATTAGTGGAAGTGTTTGGACTTGGGATACAATGGAATGACCTAGTTATGTCTAGGTTGTAACCCAAATGCATTATGATATTGTAGATTGCGAGTTGTTGGTGGTTGAACTTAAGGGCAAAACTTACATCATTATTGAGGTGAGTTTTTGTGGCCCCATTTTCATATACATATTTTCAAATTGGGGGAAAAGTATGCTCACATATTTTATCAACTATTTTTCATGCTCTGAATATGTTTATTTTCATTTTTGGACATATGCTTGAAATGTGTGACACTATGTGACTCATGTGCATTGGTTGTTGGATTCATTTTTATAAAAGGCCTTACTCTTTCGAGGGTAAGTACCTAATGTGTACATTTAGTATACATTGAAGGTCATGTTGTTTTGCAAAAGGCCTTGCTCTCTTTCGAGAGTAAGTACCTAATGTATGCTTAGGTGTACATTGAATGTTATTTATGGGTAGCTATCGCATACGCATGATTTGGTTGGGTCATACTCCTTCGTGGGGTGATGACGGTTTGTGGAGATGTTTGGTTCTATTATTTCACTTGTGTGCCATTTCTATATGCATTGTCCTAAACTATTACTATCACAGCAAAATGTTTTATCTTGTGGTGTTTGGTTTCAAACCTACGAAACTCACCAACATTCGTGTTGACGTTTTTGAGCATATTTTTTCAGGTTATACTAGTGGATTTAAAGCAGAGGACAAGAGAACTTAGTGGACCTTTAGGGTTGCATTAAGAAATGTTCAAGACTTGTGGTACATCATAGTTATTTGTGAAGACACGTTTCACTTTAACATTATAGTGTACGTTTGTTTGTAAGATGTTGAATTCATTGTTGAAATGTATGCATAACATGAACCGTTATTCATGTTATTGGCATCATGACACATTGGATATTTTATTTCATATAGTATTCTTTATAATGATGTGTTATGATCCTATCGCCGTTATACTCCGTTGTTTCCGCTTTAGACGGGGTGTCACAGATTGGTATCAGAGCCATTGTTTATAGAGATCTAGGTGGATTGGCCTAGACTATAAATAAGGAACCCACATATAGAACATAGTTAGGAAGTTATGTGTGCATACAACTCCGTGAAGCTAGTTGTAGCTAGTATCGATCATTCATCTTAACCATTTCAAGTAAGAAGGATGTTGTAAGCGTTTCTTCATCATCTAACGACTCTTTATGTGGTTCGTCTACATGCTACTTAGGATTCTATAACTATCTGATCTCTTTCGTGAATACAAAGCTTATTCCGATACAAAGACTTGGAAGATAAGTATTTGTATGAAAGAATGCTTTCACAATTACGGCTACAGACGTAATTGACAAAGGTGTTCCGACGTATGTGTGCTTATCCGACCATGTTTGTGTGTCTCATGTGCTATCTCCGTGTCGTATTGTAATAATATCCCAATTGCATTCTTTACCGAATCAATCTTTTGTTTGTGAGTCTTGTGCATTTATGCCTTGACAAACTCCAAAGTATTCAACTATTCTAAACTCATATTAACTCGAAATTATAACAAGCATACTAAGATGCAATACACGTAAATTTTATTCATGGAGGAGAAACACTGGGTGGTAGTCATACAAGTGATAGTGGTGATTGAACTGATGGTTGAACTGGAGGAATTTGTAGTATTGAAGGTAAGAACTCCAATGTTGTTGCGACCATTGCACAACAGTGGTGGGCCTTAATATTAAAAATTGTCTTGCAAGATTTGTAACAACATATTGAATCATGGTAGAGCTAGCGGCACCGAAGGCGAAGACGGAACTAATAGCGAGAATTCAATTGATGAAGTGGTGAGGGCGCGAAAAAAAAATAATAATAATAGTAACGATAAAAGTAATAATAATAAGTACATAACTAAATAAAATAAATAAAGGCACTGTTTAAGGAGAAATATTATTTCAATAATCAAATGAAGAAGTTATCGAACAAGTTTTGGAAATTTTTATACAATGGGAGTTAATCATTCAACATATATCGGACAATTTCATGAGTTGGCAAGGATTAGACCTCATCGCATGGCACTCGAAGCTAATAGAATTGAGAAGTACACCAACATTTGTTATGGAAACTCGCGGGACGGTAGAAGTGACTAAGCCTCCTACTATCCAAGGCGCAATACTGATGGATGGATTGTTAATCGGTGAAACCATTAAGGCTGGGAATGTAAAAACAGTACCAAGAACGAGAGGGTACTTAAGAAATTCGTTGATACTAACACATGAAGAGAGGGTTACACTGGTTCACATCTTCTGTGAGTAAGGTATGACCGCTATCATCACACATCTACATCATGTTGTATTTATTCGAACTGCAACTGAAGAAGACATGTTACAATTGAATGTGGATGACAGCTAGCCAAGTTGCAGTAATCAACATAGTAGGAAACTCGATTGCTTATTTTGAGTGGGAGACTCGGAAATAATTCTATTAATGGGTGTGCATAGAGACGAAAAGACATTACATAAGGTTATACTCTAGTGCTAGAAGAATACTCTTTTAGCATTGACATGTTATCTTTCGGACTCGGAAGTTTTGGTGTAGTTGTGGGAATGGGACAGTTGACGAAATTTAGGTAGAAATTGTATGTTTGAGAAAATATTTCGTATACCACTTTAATAGTGGTGTAATACCTGAGGTTTTCAAAGAACACTTCAAAGACGAAAAGAAACGACTCATGAGTGTAAAGGCTGATGGGTTAAAATTTCAAAACATCCGGTTATCAATGATTTCTTCGAGGTCTTCTCAGAAGACTTAGAAGGACTATATCCCTCTGTACTCGTAAAGTTTTGTATTGATCTTATTTTTGGAGCAACCCCAGTTGCAAATGCTCCAAATCGCTTAACACTATTTGAATGTAAGAGTTATTTAATTCACTTTAAGATGCTCCAAGACAAGGGTTTTATTTGCCCTAGTCTTTTTCCTTTAGGAGCACCTGGTTTATTTGACTTAAAGAAAGATGGTTGTTTTCATTTGTGCATTGATTATCGTGAACTTAACAAATTACGGTCAAGAATCGCTGTCCTCTCCCAAGGATGGATGATTTGTTTGATCAACCTCAAGGTGCTCAGTGGTTTTCAAAAATCAATCTTCATTCTGGTTACCATCAATTGAGGGTACCTGAATCAGATATACCTAAGATAGCATTGAATACTCGTTACAGACATTTTAAATTTCCCGTTACGCTTTTCGGTCTTGCTAATGCAACTATAGCATTCATATATTTACCAAACACGTATGTAACCGCATCTCGACGAATTTATCATACTTTTTCATCTGCGACGTTCAAATTTATTCTAAAACTAAGAAGGAGCATGACGTTCTGATGCACCACCAGCGGTCGGTAAGGATTTCAACCCTTGTTGTTGCACCGGCTACCGGCGGCGGGCATCAGTGGGTGTTTTAAATTTATAATTGCGGGGCCTAAGTTTTCCCTAACAATGCTAATCCTAAGGGTGAGCAAGTGGTAGGTATGACCTAGAGTCGTTCTTCAAACCGACTGAATTGAAACTAAGGCGTGGCAGATGAGGGCTTTCAAACTAGTTAAGGGTTTATAAAATAGTGGGGGAGTTTTGGTTTTTGTATTAACTTAGGCAAATAAATAAAAGCGAAATAAAAATAGAAGATAAAGCAGATAAAATAAAGATAGTGTTTGCTGAGATTTCGTTAATTAAGTTATGGGATGATGTTTGGAGAAACTATGTTGATAGATATTTGTTAATTATTAATCTTGAATACTCGTAATGTAAACACTAGATTCTCTACTAATTAAAATCACATTAGCATGTCACACCGGGAGCTAGGTTATGGTAACATCACAAAGTATTTAGAATAATAAGCAAAATCCTAATTATGGTTTAATAATACTTTCATATGAACGGGAACAAAATCTTAAGGTACTAGACAAAACTGAATCATATAACGATTCCTCGTCATCCTAACAGATTCATATATTTAAAAAGTTCATTTATGACTTTAAACTAGCCCTTGCTTAAGACCTCCCAATAAATCCCCTAATTATCCACAGCGTTCCTCACTTAAAGTGGTTCCGCCGCTTCAAACCTTGGCCATGTTTTGTCCCATGATAATCCCCTGTTGGGACATGTATGTGTGACAACAGATCTAGCTTGTAATAGTACTAGTGATTATTGTAATCAAGTTTGTACAATTGATTTGGATTTGTAAATGATATTAGTTTGGTATTAATATTTGTTAAATATATTAGTATGTTAAAGTGTTAGACGAATATCGAATACGATGTTACAAACTAAAGTCTGTGAGATGAGATCTCAAGTCGCAGAAATTTGTCATGCGAGATGAGATCTGGGCTCGCAGAGATGCGAACCGAGTCGAGATAGGCTTGGTCGTGGGCTGCGAGTTGAACTCGACTCGCAGAGCCCATCGACCTGCGAATCGAGTTTGGCTAAAACCTATAAATACTCAATTAGGTTAAGTAGAAAAAAGACTTTTGGCAATTCGTTTTTCCAGAGAACTAAAATGATTCTAAGCATTCATAAGGTTAGGTATTGATCGATTAACATTAATTAATCAATACAAAACCTTGTTGATCAATCAATTCGCTATTATCTTGCGAAACAAATCGTTCACATACCATGAACCAAGTATTGAGGAATTCCGCACCTTAATACCTAAGATAACCTCGTCATCGATCCACGTACTAGGGACTTACAATTGGTATCAGAGCTTTCGGGCTAAATACTTAGTTAGTTCGAGGTTATTTGGATAATAACGATAGATTTAGGGTTGTTGTTACGTTTAATCTTCGTAAAAACGACCAAAATCAGTCTCTGGAAGTTTTAGTTTCGTAATCGACCGAAATCTTAGGGTTTAATCGATTAGAAAACTAAAATTTTCGTTTTAGGGTTTTTCAGCCGATTCTGCGAACTGAGTTCCCCTCTGCGAACTGAGTTCCCCCTGCGAACCGAGTTCCCCTGCGAACTGAGTTCCCCCTGCGAACCGAGTTCCCCTGCGAACTGAGTTCTCCCTGCGAACTGAGTTCCCCTGCGAACTGAGTTCCCCCTGCGAACCGAGTTCCCCTGCGAATGAGTTCCCCTCTGCGAACTGAGTTCCCCCTGCGAACCGAGTTCCTGTCCTGCGAGTCGAGTTTCTGCGAAGTGAACTTTCTGATTTTTCTGATTGTTAATTCCCGAAACTTTTAAAATGTCTGACATTAGTAAAATGATTGAGATGGAGCACGAGGTTGGAAAATCTAATACTCCACCAAAGTTGTTACGTGTTGAAGACTATTACAGTTGGAGAGATAGGTTTGAGTCTTACTGTAGATTCCATAATCTCTCAATCTGGATGTGTATCAAAGGAGGATACACGGCACCCACCCAAACTGTTCAAAATGCTGTTGTTGTGGTATCCTATAATCTGATGAGTGAACAACAAAAGAAAGACTATGAGAATGAGAATAAAGCTCATTCTTGTATCAAGATGTTCTTATCTAAGGAAATTAACCATCAGTTAAAATCTTTTCATACTGCTAAAGCACTCTGGGAAGCGCTTGAGAAAAGATGTGAGGGAAGTCCACTAGTGTAAGCAAGCAAGAAGAAGCTTCTGAAAAAGCAGTTTACTTTGTTTAAAGCTTTTAAAGAATAAACTCTTGATGCTTATGTTACTCATTTCTACCATTTGTTATCTGAGATTGAAAACCATGAAATCACTATTGAGGAGGTAGAGAAAACCGACAAGTTTCTTGAGGGTTTACCTTCTAAATGGGAGATGTATGGTGTGATGATTAGAGACAATGAAACCAGATATGCAACCATGACTCTTGAGCAGGTCATTGACAAGCTCAAAGGATATGATTTCACTAAGAAGTCGAAAGATACTGATTCTGATCATGTTCAGGATCCAGGACTGTATCATGGAAAAACTTCTATCTCGACTACTTCATCTAGTTCGACCACTGCTTTGTTTGTTGGTAATGCTGATGGAAAGGGTGAAATGATAACTGATGAACTGTGTTTCATTACATCATCTGGAAATGAAGCTAAAGGGAAACCTTCTGAGAAGTCACCTCAAGAACATCAAAAGATGCCTATGAGTGTGAAATCTGCTGAGCAACAACTGTCTGTTCTTGCTTCATTTGTAGCTTCATATGAGAATTATATTGATTGTAAGATTAATGATCCAATTCTTTTTGATGAAGACTATGATCAGATAGATCCTGATTATCTTGAAGAAATAGATCTCCAGGACCAACTTTCTTTGTTGTCAAGGAGAGTTAAAAATTTCTTAAAGAAAAATGGAAGAAAGGTTGTTGGCAACAGATCAGGGTTTGATAAAACCATGGTCAAGTGTTATAACTGTAAAAGTTACGGAAACTTTGCTAGAGAATGCCAAAGACCTAAGGTAGAGACTAGTGAAGGGAAACAAGGCTCGGGAAATACTTTGCATTCCAAAGCCTTAATAGTGAAACAGCTAGATGGGTCTTATGATTGGAAAACTCAGTCAGAGGAAGCTTTGATGGCTGAGATTGACGATCAAGAGATTGTAGCTGAGTCATTATCATATATGCCCACTGATCCAGCTTTTGAAATAAAGGTGCCTGAGACTCCTGTTAAAGCTAATGTTGATGATGTGTTAGAATTGGGTTCAACTGAAGATTTGGATCCTGTAGATTTTGTAGCTAAGATGGCTGAACTGCAAACTGATAAAAAACGGGTATGCCTAGATCTTGTGTCTCTTGTTGATCTTTGTTAGTTAGTTTCTAGTTTACAGTCCCAAGTTAGTGCTTATGCTGATTCCTATAAGACTTTGACTGAAACTAATAATACCCTGTCATCTCAACTTAGCACACTTAGTAAATCCAGTGAGGCTGTAAGATCTGAACTTGACCTAGCTAAGTTAGATATATGTAGGTTAAGTGATGATAAACAGGCCTTAAAGGATAAGATTAAGGCAGATGCGGCTGACAAGACAGCTTTTAGAGATACCGTGAATGAGAAATTGATTATCATAGACGGTCTCTATATGAACATAAATGAATTGAATCTGTCCATTGCTAATAAGGATAAGGAGTTAGCTGATTGCAAAACAAAACTTGTAGCTCAGAATCGTAAGCTTGAGAGCTATAGAACATCTGAAATGGATAAAATGTTAGGTGCTCAGCGTAGTGTGAAGGATATGTCTGGTTTAGGTTATAATGATATGCCTCACCCATTCAATTCAAATTATACTAAAACTCCTATAGATATTGAGATGGCGGATGTTAACCCTGAGATGAAAGTAACTAATAAACCGGAAAAGTTAGAGGCACAAAAGAGTGTTATTAAGAACCCTTCATCTGATGATAGTAAGAAAATTCCTCACACCAAAGTACATTTTGTACCGGGTGGAGTAATTAATGATACTAAGACTGATGAAGTGGTTAATAAAGAACATGTTATTGAACCTTTAGTGCCTAAAACTCCGGTAGCGGATGCAAAAGTTAGTAAGTCACGTAAACAGATGTCTTGCTTCAAGTGTCATCAAAAAGGACACGTAGCTTCTTGTTGCCCAAATAAGAAGTTGGAAGCATCACATAAGTTAGTGAATACTGAAAAGACACCGACTATTTCTAGTTCGATTGTAGATAGGTTAGGCTCCAAACCGGGATTAGGAAGCAAACCTGTAAACCTTCTGAAAAGAGATAGTAATCATAGTGTCTCTCCACCTAAACCTAAAAGGGCTTATACTCTAAACGAAAGTACTTTCAATAAGCTAAGATATAAGACACCTTCGAGGTTTAGGACCCCAAGTAGAAACCATAGTCAATTTGAGAATGGTTCTACTTCGAGTGCACAGGGAACTAAGTATGTGCCTAGGAGGTTTTCTACTCACTCTCCTCATAGGCCTAAGACTACAGATCATCAACAATCTCAAACTCCTGTGAAGGTTACCAAGACTCCTGATGGGATTAGTTATGGTTACTTTAAGGAGGTTCAGATTGTAGATGATCAGGGACAATCCAAGACCGTAATGGCTTGGGTCCCTCTTGATAACTAACTGTGTACCATTTGTGTAGGAGCAGACTGTGAACAAGGACAGCTGGTGGTATGTAGATAGTGGATGCTCAAGACACATAACAGGTGAAAGAAGTCTATTGAAGGACTTCAGAGAAGGTTTCAAGCAAAAAGTAAATTTTGCAGGAGACAAAGGAGGAGTAATTACTGGGAAAGGAAAAGTTTCAAATGGAACTTTGACTCTAGAGGATGTGAATTATGTTGAAGAACTAACTCATAACCTAGTGAGTGTTTCCCAAGTCTGCGATAAAGGTCATCCAGTTCATTTTAATGAAAAGGAGGCTTTAGTCCTGAAGCCATGCTTCATAATCTCTGAAGAATGGATATTGATGAGGGCACCAAGGAAGAAGGATATCTATGCAATAAACATGGGTGTTCCTAATTCTTCAATGGTATCTACATGTTTACTATCCAAAGCTTCAGAAGCAGACACGCTACTATGGCATAGGAGAATGGCACACCTAAACTGGAGAAAAATGAACTACATAACCAAAAATGGTTTAGTTTTGGGTGTACCGCAAAAAGGTTTCGAGTCTGAGGATAAGTTTATTCCTTGTATGAAAGGAAAGCAGCATAAGAAACCACACAGATCTAAGACTGAGAACTCAATCTCCTCACCATTTGATTTGCTACATATGGATCTCTTCGGCCCAATAAGCAAAAGAAGCATAGGTGGTAAATGGTACTGTCTAGTTGTCACAGATGACTATTCTAGATTCTCGTGGGTATTTTTCTTAGGATCTAAGGATGAAACTCCAGGTATTCTAATTGAGTTTTTAGATCAAATTGAGAATATATACAAAACGAGAGTTAAGCGTATTCGTAGTGATAACAGAACAGAATTCAAGAATTTGACGTTCGATATCTATTGCTTAAGCAAAGGGATAATTCATCAATTCAGTGAACCATATGAACCTCAACAGAATGGTGTGGCTGAAAGGAAGAACAGAACGTTGATTGAAGCTGCTAGAACAATGCTTGCAGATTCAAAGCTTCCGGTCATCTTTTGGGCAGAAGCAGTGAATACAACATGTCATGTTTAGAATAGAGTTCTTACTATGAAAAAGCATAACAAGACTTGTTATGAGCTTTTGAACAATAAGAAACCAAACTTAAAAGGATTTGAACCCTTTGGAGTTGCTTGTACAATATTGAAAACTGGGAATCAAGCTAAATTTGGTGAGAAGGCTGACGAAGGATTTTTCTTAGGTTATATGCCTAATTCTCTAAATAAAAGGGTTTTCAATAAGGTCACTAGTCGTCTGGAGATAGTTTATAACATTGAAGTTACAAGCTATACACCAGATGTACATAAGGGATTAGATTGGCAATTTGATTATTCCGATCTCTTTCAGTCATCTAAAGTTCCCATAAGTGACTTTGTCAGTGATTCAGAGATTTC
The DNA here is from genome assembly GCA_963422505.1 of Pseudognaphalium luteoalbum. Classification (NCBI taxonomy): domain Eukaryota; kingdom Viridiplantae; phylum Streptophyta; class Magnoliopsida; order Asterales; family Asteraceae; genus Pseudognaphalium; species Pseudognaphalium luteoalbum. The sequence goes on from OY730194.1 coordinate 8,851,236, forward strand.
ACAACACTTATTGAATGGAGACTTGGACAATGGTCTGTCTTCAACATCGAGTGTTTCGAAATCTGGAATCAGGACAACAGATGACTCAAATGAAGTTTCTTCAAGTGGGTCTCAACAATTTTCAAAGGATAAGTATCAAGAAATAGAAGATTCTGAAGAGGATCTTCAAACGACGTTTGATGATGTGCTTACTTCTTTGAACCATTTAAAGATCTCTTCAGCAAGTTCAGAAGAAATGCCTTCATTAGAAGAGATTGGTACTAACTTAGGAGATGAGTTAATAGTTGACCCTATACCGGTTACAAGAATGAGTAAGAATCATCCTGTTGAAAACATCATCGGTGATATTAATACTCCTGTTCAAACTAGGACTCAATCTAAAGCTAGTACTTCTGAAAATGTAGAAAGCTTGTATACTGCTATGAAAGAGACAGGGATTCCTAATCAATGTCTATATTCATGCTTTATCTCACAAGTTGAGCCTAATAATGTGCAAATGGCTCTCAAAGAAAGCTCGTGGGTTGAAGCTATGCAAGAAGAACTGCAACAGTTCTCAAAATTACAAGTTTGGAAGTGGTTCAAGGTTTTAATCAACAAGAAGGCATAGATTACAACGAAGTGTTTGCACCAGTTGCTAGGCTAGAAGCAATCAGAGTATTCTTAGCATTTGCATCATTTTATGATATCAAGGTTTATCAGTTGGATGTTAAGAGTGCCTTTTTGTATGGCAAAGTGGAAGAATTGGTGTATGTTGCTCAACCTCCAGGGTTTGCTGATCATGAGTATCCAGATAGAGTATATCATTTGAATAAGGCTTTATATGGATTACATCAAGCACCGAGGATGTGGTATGCAACACTATCAACGTATCTACTTGATAATGGATTTACAAGAGGAGCAATTGATAGTACATTGTTTGTAAAATGGAACAAGAAAAATTTTCTATTAGTACAAGTTTATGTTGATGACATTATCTTTGGATCTTCTGATGAAAAGATGTGTCAAGAATTTGAGAAAGTCATGAGAAAAAGGTTTGAGATGTCTGCAATGGGAGAGTTGAAATTATTCTTAGGGTTACAAGTTGACTTAAAGAAGGATGGATTCTTTATTCATCAATCTAAATATGTTTATGAGTTATTAGAACACTTTAAGATGGATGACAGTAAAGTCTACAATACTCCGATTCCAGTAAAGTCTACAAACTAGGTCCGGATACATCGAGTGATTAGGATGTGGATCCTACTCTATATAGGGCCATGATTGGATCACTAATGTATTTGAATGCCTCTAGACCTGACATTATGTTTGCTGTTTGTCTATGCGCAAGATATCAGGCCAATCCGAAAGAGTCACATATGCAAGCTGTTAAACGGATCTTTCGTTACCTCAAAGGGCAACCGAAGCTGGGACTTTGGTATCCAATTGATGGAGACTTAGATCTAGTAGCATATACTGATTCGGATTATGGTGGACGCAATCAAAATAGGAAATCTACGACCGGAGGATGTCAATTCTTAGGAGGTAGATTAGTATCTTGGCAGTGCAAGAAGCAAAGCTCAGTAGCCATCTCTACATGTGAAGCTGAGTATGTTGCAGTTGGCAGCTGTTGTTCTCAAGTTCTTTGGATACAACAGCAACTGCGGGATTACGGGTTAAATATAACCAATACTCCTATGATGATTGACAACGAATCTACTATGTCGATCACCAACAATCCTGTGAAGCACAGTAAAACTAAGTACATTGATATTCGACATCATTTTATTAGAGACTGTGCTGAAAAGAAAATGATAAGGTTAGTTAAGGTTCCGACTGCGGATAACTTAGCATACCTCTACACAAAGGCGTTCGATAGAGCAAGATTTGAGACATTGGTTCAACTGAATTGAATGAGAAATCCAGAGTGATTAGTCTTCCAAGGGTATTTTAGTAATAGTTAGTAGTTATTGTTAGTACTTATTAAAAAAAAGGGGGGGGGGGGGGGAGCGTATAGCATTCAATTGCTTGTTACTTGCGGGGAATCGCCTCCAATAAAAGAACAAACGAAGTTCTTTTAGAAAAAGCTTTAAGTTTTTAGCTGTAAAAAAAACTTGAGAAATGATAGTACATTAGGCGAATAAGGCTAAGAATAATAACCTTAAGTATTAAGTATGATGTGTTAGTAGATTCTTATAAGTTGCACTAAAATAACGATTTTTAACTAGGATTACACTTATATTTATCTTATTATACACCTATATCCACTGATTATAAGTTGTCCTTTTACTTAACAAGTGATAAGAATAACTTAAGTCTAGTCAGCTTCATCATAGGATTTATTGGTAGGCAGGTTATGCTAAGATTTCCGAGCAATTAAGAAGTATAAATTTCATGTGTTGTATCTTATGTGATCTTTTATATAACGTATGACATATGTCTTAATTGTTGAATGATAGTACTGCCGTGCACTGTGATCTAAAATAAAAAAAAATTGAAATGATACAAAGTATCATAATGTCAAAAGGTGAGTTATATGTTTCGAAAGAGCATCATTTAGTAACCTCTACCTTACAGATGAAAGATACAAAGTATCTCGTGTCAAGTGTATGTTATATGCTTCTAAAGAACATCATTTAGTAATCTCTACCTTGCTAATAAAAGATACAGTGTTATGTGTTGTACTTAAATTCTTCAGTATGTTGTATAGTAGAAAACACTAGATATTGTGCACATTAACAATAAAAGTTTTGCTCAGAAATCTGTGTGTAATTTGTTTATGTGGATCATAATATCGGTAATCGTCTTGAACTGTCTATGATATTTGAATATTCACTTTTGTGAATTATAAGAAATAATAAGTTATTTATCAATAAAGTGATAAATCATGTGGATAAAGGTACATAAGATATAATTTTATAAATATAAGTTTATTACTGATTAAAGTTGTGATTTTATTGTGCTTATATGAATTTCATGAGGTATGTATACTAACAATCATCTTAGGCTTATTACAATCTATTAAGTACAACTTATTCTTTCTAATATGATCCCTAAGCAGTTAAAACTTTAAGTGTTTACTATTAAGTTAATTTATTAGAATGTTAGTAGTTTTATTATTTTAACTTTTGTAATTATTTCTTAGAATTAATGAAAGTTTTATTTCGTATTCTTGTTTTATTTAGTGTTTACCCTTTGGAATTAAATTAAACTAGTTCTCTTAATATCCGTGTTGAATAAATGTCTCAACTTCAAGTGAAAAACGATTTATTTATTTTTGACTTGAATTTTGACTTAAGGCCATTTTAATAGTGGTATAAGTTGACTATGCAAAAACATTTATTGTTTTGGCTACATAATTACGAAGATAATTATTTAATTACGTTTTAATTTATACTTTTTATTTAATTCGTATTTTAAACTAATATTACGAGTTTGACCAGTCAATCTTTGTGAGCCGAGTTGAAACATGCGAATCGAGTAATAGTATAAAAGAAACAAATTAAACGAACTGAACCACACTTTCCTATTCACTCTGCGAACCGAATCCACACACCTTTGCGACTTGAAATTTGGCGAAACGAATCGAATTTAATTTTCGATTGATTTTCTGATTTTTAGTACAAGGAAGGAATTTTCGATCCGTGGAACTTTTACAACTTTTGATTACGCATCTTTTGAAGTAAGTTTCATGAGATTTCACCGTGTAAATTGTGAGATATCGATTGGTTTACATTTTTGAATGTGTCGGTTTAGTTTATCACGGATTTTGTACAAATTAGTGACTTAGAAAACCTAACACAAGTTTATAATGCTTAATCGATGGTTAATAAACATGTTATAATCGATTAATTGCTTTGAAACACATTTGATTGGTGATTGGTGTTTTGATCTCGTTAAACAGTTGGTTTCCGCGAAGTGAGATCTATCTCGCTTCGCAGCCCGCTCCAACGAACCGAGACGAGTTCACCTCGTTTGACTAGGGTTGACCACAACGACTCGAATTCAACTCGCAGGTTTCTGCGAACCGAGTTGAAAGATTTAATTAATTTTATTTTTATTTTTATTTTTAAAATTGACTTAATTTGACTTTGAGAACTGAATTAACTTGGTTGACTTCAGTTGACTATGTAAAATTAAGTAAATTTTATAATTTTTCAATTATAACTTGTTTTCGATTTGAGAATCGTTTGGTTACGAATAATTAACAAGTTATCCGTTTTTATACATATAGACTTAAGAACTTTTGTTTATAAGTTAAAATATATGTAATATCTTAACAATTTAAGTTATTTCATATCGAAAGTCTTCCGACTCATAGTGTAGTTGAGCAGCGTGTCCCGATACTTATCGGCGGTATGATAACTCAAATTGTTATTCTTAGCTAACGAACTTTATATATAATTTATAGAATATAATTGAAAAGTTAATTCAATTAAGTTTCAGTGAATTACGTTATTAGTTGATAGTATACTTAGACGTTTGATGATCTTTTTGATCATAATACGTTAAAGTGTAAATTATCTAATGTTCGTTAACTTAATTCTTTTGTTATTTGTGTAATTTTGAATTACAGATATGGCTAACAGATCTTTTGAGAAGGGTCACAACATACTGGTGAATTTAGATGTCAACGAGCATGGTGCTGAGCGCTTTGAGCAGATTTTGACATATTTAGCACGTTCGAGAATTCGATTTGCTATTACTGAGTCACCTCCACTGAACAAAGACCTTCTTACGCAGTTTTGGACGAACATTGTATATGATGGTGCTGCTAACCCGCCTACAATACGTACGACGGTAAATCAGCATCCGATTTCTTTTACTGCTGATGATTTACGACAGCTACTGCAGCTAGGAACTGCTGAGCAAGAAGCTGGTCCGGCTGCTTATTCAGCTGACTTTATCGAAGGAGCTCTAGGTCGTACAGGTTATTCAGGACCTAGGAGAGGACACCAGTTTGTCAAGGCATTCGTACTAGGACAGTGGAGATTTCTTTTTACTGTTATAGTATCTATTTTTGGAAACAAGAAGTCAGGATTAGATGAGCTTAGTCCTGAGTTGATGTCAGCTGTACTGTCACTGGTTTATAATAAACCATACAGTTTTTCTTCGTATATCTTTCAGTCCTTCAGAGGACAGATCACCGGAGCTGCTAGGACGTTGTTTATTCTTTATCCTAGATTCTGCATGCTTCTAATTCAAGCTCAAGTCCCAAACTTGCCTGCTTATGCAGCTGATTTTCAAGTTGAGACCATAGGATTGAGAGGTTACAACACTTGTTTTCTGTTATCCAAGCGTAAAGATGAGATTAAGCCTGAGGCAACTGATCTTTTTGGGCATCTTCTTGATGCTGATTATGTTGCTCCACCAAACAATGGTTGGATGGATGCCGGAACTCACGGTCAAGCTCAATCTCAACAACAACAACAAGCTTCACCTCAACCTCAACCAGCAGCAGAGTCACAGGAACTCATTGAGGATGTTTTACATCAGGCTGAACATCAAGGCCAACAAGTTGTGCCTGAGCTAGCTGCTGAGGTTCTTAATGAGGTTTTAATAGAGATTGATGATGATACTGATCCCTTGTTACGGGATATTGATAGTTATGTTGCACAATCTGAGGTAATTTTATAATTATATAGTAATATAGGTACTTAGTTGTTACATTATTATCATATTATTATTATATAATGCAAATGTTATAGATATTTAGTTAATTAGATAAAATTTCTGATTATAAAATATAAATATCATTATGATCAGGGAGCTGAGACTGCAGACCCAGAGGTCACTCGACCTGAGGGTGAGCAGGGACAGCTTGATAGATCTGAGGGTTTACCTTCTCAGGTATTTATCAGATTAATCATAAATATATAGAACTTTTATGATAGAGCTTTTAGCTAATAATAAATGTTTAATATATTTAATATTTAGGATTATGATGTTGGTCCATCTGGAGGCTGTGATGGTCAATCGGCTTCAGATGATGATGATAGTACTCCTTCTCCACCTCCAGATGCTGGTTATATTAGATACCGATCCTGGATGATTCCAGATCCAGCACTGAAGGAAAAGAGGAAGGCTAAGGAAGTCGATCCCGATTTCAGTATTATTGACGAAGGTCCTGAGGAAGAGGATCTACCTCTTATTCCTCAACGCTGTAAGCGTTCCAGGACATTGATCATTCAGGATGGTATGTTTTATTTAGATTTAGATAATCTTAACTTGTTGTTTATCAGGAGTTAAACTGAGATAGTTAATTCTGTGACAGTTGCTCAAGATACATCCCAGGTAGAGATGATGATACCGGTGGTTACTGAACCAGTATCTGTACCATCTGAGGTATGAGATAAACGTTTAGTACTATGAGTATTATAGATATTTAATTAGAGATTGAGATAGAGTTATCTGTAACAATTACTTATTTAATTATATCTAACTTTATAGGCTGAGAAACTGCTTGAGTCAGTGGAACCAGAAATGGTCTCCAAGACTGTTGAGGAGGGAGTTGCAAACTGGTGCATGATGCTCAGTTTCCGACCAATAAAGCTAGTAGATTTGCAGCTAGTCTTCTCAAAGAAGCGTTATCTCAAGCCATTCCACCACTTACACGTGAATCATACATTGCTTCAGTGACACCGCCTGGACCATCAACAATATCTGTTATTCCAACGACTGATGCTGAAAGGATTACATCCTTAGAGTCAAGAGTAAAGGAATTGGAACAGAGTACTTCTAGGATTCTAGGGTTTTTAGCTGAGAATGTTTCTCTTGCTCAGCAGATGGTTCATATCAGTGAATCACATTTGACTCTGCTGAAGACTCATGATACTTTGCTTGCTGATTTTACTGCCCAGCGACTGAAGCTTGAACACTTACAACGTTTGGTGTTGAGAGTGCATTCAGGACAGTCTGCTCAGGGGGAGATAATGATATATCATGAAGCTTGCAAAGAGGATGAGTTAGCTAAGAAGAGAAGAGATGATAAAGATGATGATCCCGATGCTCAGAAAGATGGTGAGCCGACTGGTCCTTCAAAGACTGGTGAGCAAGCTATTATTCAGGGGGAGTCTGCATGTGTTGGTGTTAATGGTGATGGTGCTGGTATAAGTGTTGCGGGTACAAGTGAAGCTGGTAAGACAGCTTAGACTTGTGTAGATATTTGTACTTAGAATTTAGTTGAATTATAATTGTAATTTATAATTGTAACTGAATAATTGTAACTTAATAGTTTTTGTAAGATATTCGGCTTGAGATTATTATTACAAGATTAAATATATTAGAAATTGTTTAAGTTATTTGATTCTAAAAAGTTAAATAAATTAGTGATCGAAAGTCTTCCGACTCATTGAGAAGTCGAGCGGCGTGTTTTGATTTATTTCAGCGGTCAAAGTTTATTTTAACTTAGACATTTTAGACTTGAGAGTTTTTATAACTGACAAGTTAAATATGTATGATTTTTAACTAGACAAATGATATATAATTTAAAGATATAGTTGAAAGTTAAGTTGTTGCGATATAACAGTTTAATTAAGTCTTGGAAATTATATAAGGTAATTAATAGTGAATTTAAATGCTTGGTGATTATTCATAATGCATTAGAATTTAAAGTTAATTAATATTTGTTAAGTGTTTATAAGACTTAAGAATTCTTTGATTGATTCAAGGTAATTAATAAAAGAATTATAAGTTATATAGATTGGTTATATTAACACAATTGAAATGAATAATGAAATTTTTAGATTGATTCAGAGAAATCAATAAAAGAATTTATATTATTAATTTGATTTGTGTAGATATGGAAATGCTAGAATTGAATGACTCTGGAAGTGATATGCTTGATGAAATCGATGAAGAAATTGATTTTGATCTTGAAGAAGGAGAATTTTTACTACCTGAAGATTGGACTGCTATACCTGAGAATGTACAAGACATTGGTGTAGATCCAGATGCAAATATTGATGAACACCATGTGAGTCAATCTAGGATAGAAGTTATTATTGAAAATAATCAAGGTCCAACAGTTGTCGATGTAGATGAAGAAATCGATGACTCAACCGATTCTGAAAATGATGAAATCTTGATTCCTACCAAGAATCCAGAAGTTTTTCTTAGAAAACTTCCTAAACAGAAAAAGAAGGTTGGAGTTTCTGAAGTTGATATAACTGGGAAACGAGAACCTAAAAGAGGGATTATTGGTTGGTACTTTGACTCTGAGCTGAAGCTGTTTGCTATTAAAAGGTTTGACGGAGTTCAATATTTTGAGCGAAAGCTTGCAGTATTTAGTTCTTTGCCTAGATTTGAGATTCGAGATTTGGCTCGATTATCTTTGAATAACCCAAGTGATGATTTTGTTGGAAGATATGTTGAACATATAATCAAGACTAAGGTTAGAGCTAATAAATTTGAAAAGATTAAGCCAAGAAAAGGAAAGACTATTAAACTGACAGAGAGAAGTCAAAGGACAGGACGAAAAAGAAGAAAGAAGATTTATCCATCTGTTAAGTGTCTACAGCAGATTCCATTGAAGACAATGCCACAAGATATTTTGAAAAATATGAAGAGTTGGCATGTGGATTCAGAGACTGGAGAAGCTGTAATGGTTGAATCTGACGATGAGGTTGAAGGTGGTGAAAGAGAAATTTTCAGACTTTATGATCATCGACACCTAATGAACATGTCGAAGAAAGATTTGATAAATTTGAATGAAAATAGAATCTTGACGACAGTAGCATGGGGTGATTTAGCACGTGATTATCAAATGATGGTTAAGACTTGTATTAAATTGAAGATTTATGCTGGCAGTAAGATTTATAAGTAAAGATCAAAGACAACTTTAAGACATGATAGCATAGATGCTAGAGCTATTGTCAAGGGGGAGTATGTTGGGACATGTATGTGTGACAACAGATCTAGCTTGTAATAGTACTAGTGATTATCGTAATCAAGTTAGTACAATTGATTTGGATTTGTAAATGATATTAGTTTGGTATTAATATTCGTTAAATATATTAGTATGTTAAAGTGTTAGACGAATATCGAATACGATGTTACAAACTAAAGTCTGTGAGATGAGATCTCAAGTCGCAGAAATTTGTCATGCGAGATGAGATCTGGGCTCGCAGAGCTGCGAACCAAGTCGAGATGGGCTTGGTCGTGGGCTGCGAGTTGAACTCGACTCGCAGAGCCCATCGACCTACGAATCGAGTTTGGCTAAAACCTATAAATACTCAATTAGGTTAAATCGAAAAAAGACTTTTGGCAATTCGTTTTTCCAGAGAACTAAAACGATTCTAAGAATTCATAAGGTTAGGTATTGATCGATTAACATTAATTAATCGATACAAAACCTTGTTGATCAATGAATTCGCTATTATCCTGCGAAACAAATCGTTCACATACCGTGAACCAAGTATTGAGGAATTCCGCACCTTAATACCTAAGATAACCTCGTTATCGATCCTCGTACTAGGGACTTATATCCCCCATGTAGCCTTGCGGTTCCATAGTTTCATACCTTTAACAAATTATATTGACACAGATGACTGACTACCTTTTAATTGGACGTCGTTAAAAAGGCATTGTAATCACGTTTATTGGTGGAAAGGCGATAGATTAAATTGAAGTTTGAAAGTCTATTTAGAAAGGTTAATTAAACTAGGTTTCTCATTTTATATGTTAGTACGTAATATAACTACATTCGGTCGTTACTCGACTTCCATACATTTGTACTCCACCTTGAAGGGTTTCCAGTACTATATCGAATAACAGTCGAATAGGGGCCATCATATTACTTCATAATATTGTACCGTTTCGTAATATGACTACCTTCGGTCGTTCCTCGACTTCCATACATTTGTACTCCACCTTGAAGTGTTTCCAGTACTATATCGAGTAACAGTCGAATAGGGGCCATCATATTACTTTACGATAATTAAGACCATTTATATTTTACCACTATGATGATCCTAAGGCAATAATCAAACAAGAACATGCAATAAGACGATCAAAGCGATACTACCGATCTTTAATATTTAATTATACATCATCCCATAATTAATTAACTACATCGCAAGCAAACACAACAAGTATACTATTCTCTTATCATGGCAATAACTAAATCTAGCATAATCAATATAAACGTAATTAATTAAGATATATAAGGATTAGAAAGCACCAGGATTAAATGCGGGAGAAAGTAGACTTGCATTAATTGATACAATTCCAAGCTTACACCGAAGATTTACAATGCGTTCCGTACTTTCCTTCTATTCTAAACAAGCTCCTAAACTAGCCTAAAACTAATTTTTAGTAAGAAAATAGAAAGAAAGTAGAAGCAATATCTTAAGAGAAGTATATTGTTCTAAGAATGGTGTGTGTGAAAATGAAGCCTTAGGGGCAGTATCTATAGGGAAAATATGGCTCACATTAGCATCCCTAGGCTCACGTTAGAAAAAGTAGCGAAAGGTGGTGCATCAGGTACGAAAAAGTAGCGAAAGGTGGTGCACTAGGTACGAGCAAGGATGAAAAAGTGCAAAAGAGACGGGGGGGGGGGGGGGGGGGTGGAGGCCGGCGCCGCCCACCAGCAGGCCGACGGCGGCTGGCTGCCACCCGCCCCGGTCCGTCGTCTTTCGCTGCGTTGCTTAATTCGCGCGTATCTTCTTCGTTATGCGTCCGTTTGTGTTGATTCTTTTTGCGTTGGATTCATAATTCAAAAAAAAGACTTTGATGTAAAGATATCCCAAAAATATGTTTTCTATCTCCAGATATTGCGTACGAATCATTTGGATCTTCTGGCGGGCGTAGAATCTTCATTCTTTATCCGTTTTTGTTGATTCTTCTTCTGTTGGATTCGTGATTTGAAAACGAACATCTTGGTTGAGATGGATGTTGATGATGGGAACTTTTGTCTTGAAATCTCGTTTTGATGCCTTGAATCTTCAAACGTGCGTGGAATCTTCGTTTTTCATTCGTTTTGCTTGAATTTGGTCGTGCAACCTTGTTTTGACCATCTTGGCATAATATCATTGATTTGTACTGTTTTTGAGTTTAAAATGCCAAGAATTGTTCCAGAATGAGAGAGATATCGGTAGTAAAAACATGACTTTTTACGCGATATCACGTTCCTTCAAGACTAATTCTAGAGTTACTCTTGAAAGGAAAGGTCTATGCAATATATTAGGTGTACGAAATTTGACTACAAGAGGTTTGTTTTTCTTAGTCACGTTGTGAACAAAGAAGTTGTTCTTGTGAATTTTAGAAAAATAGAAGCTGTAAATGGATGGAAGGTCCCACAGTTATCGTGAAGGTTCGTAAAGCATTTGGAATTCACAGGTTATTAACGGCATTTTATCGAGAGTTTTTCAAAGATCGCTCAACTACTCACATATATATATAAGAAGTTTGTTGTGATTGGAGGATTTCGTTGTGTATTGGGATGCATCAAATGGAAAAGGTAATTGCATTTGTCTCTCAAACAACTCAAGATACATAAGCATTACTATATTACCCACGATTTGGAGCTTGGAGCGGTAGCATTCGTACATATGTGTTGAAGTCACTACTTGTATGGAATGAAGAACGTTATGTATACCGATCATAAGAGCTTTTAACGCCCCTATGTTCAAAAGAAGTTGAATACGAGGCAAATGAGGAAGCTCAAAATATTTAGTGGCTACAATTGTAAATTTCGATATCTTCCGGGGAAGACGGATGTTGTGGCAGATGTTTTGAGTAGGATGGAAAGAGTTAGCCAAGGTGAGTGCAAGTCAAAGTTTGACGATACACTCTGGCATTAAGGATAAGATGTTCAAAATTCAAGATGAAGCGTTAAGGATACTCATATACAAAACAAAAAGTTGTGCTGGTTAGACAAACATTTGGAACAAAAAGTGGACAAGATGTTACATCATGGAAAAGATTATGGATTCCTTTGCTAGGTGTTTAGTGGACACTAGTAATGGACAGAGTACATAAGTCAAAATATTCCATACAACAGGAGTTGTTAAGAATGGTTAAGGTTGATAAATTCTTTTTTCCCATTGAGTTCGTTGTGATGGATATACAGGAAGATATCAATATACCAATCATCCTAGGCAGGCCTTTCATGAACACTGCCCGCACTATCATTGATGTATACTCACAGACTATAAGCCTTCGAGCCAACGAAGAGACTGTATCCTTCAAAGTTGATCAGGCTGATAGTTCTCATCTAGAGCATGCTGAGATATACACAATATCTACTGGCAGAGTCACATCCGATGATGATTCATCCGAGTCAGATCCTTTAGACACATATGTACCCGATGACCATACCTGTCTCATCTCATCAACGGAAGAATCTGAATCCAAGACCGAAGAGATGGAAGACTCAGAGTCAGAAGCCAATTCAAAAGAAGAGATGGAAGAATCTGAAAAGGAGCAAGAAGAGGATGAGCCAAAAGAAGAAGAGCAAGAGGAGGACGTTTATCAATCCACACCACCTCACGAATACTTCCCTGATTCTCAGCATCCGACAGAAGAGATCATGCAGCTTGAGTACATTCCAATCACTCTGTCAGATGACGATTCAGATGAAGGCCAACCGATTGATCACTCCTGCCCTGAAGAAAAGGACATTGAAATGGACTCTTCTCAGCCTATATCACAAATCACCGACGCGACTCAGCCACCATCCGATACTGTTGAGTTCCCTGATTCTCAGAACACGGACACTCCAGTAACGGACAGTGACGAGGATGACATCATCTTTATAGATGTTCCGATAGATGTCCGCTCCATCCACCTTCGTGTATTGATGCGTGTGAAAGCGCATCTTGTTTTATTATTTATAACTGAAAATACCTTATTAATACTATCACATAACCAGGCAAGAATACCCGATCGGAATAGCATAGCTATTGTAAGTCCAGGTCGAACACAGGAACACAGGAACAGTATTATCCAGTTAAATTGGAATTATTAACTAAACTAATAAAGCAGTAAGATAAGGGGTACGTTTTAGTTCCGTACGAACGTTTAATATGAACTAATTAACCAAACCAACAACATAAAGTAAGATAAGAGGAACAAATAAACAATTGGAGATAGACATGTAATTGCTTAGAGTCTTCACCTCAGATTCATATTATCCGATTCATGTGTTTTGATTGTCTGATTGTGATTTCCTTTATATTAACTTAGATAATAATCAAATAGTCCAAGTTAAATGTATATTAGCCAACGGTTTGGGTCCAACTAATATCTACAATCTAGGGTCCCACATTAAACATCGATCCGATGTCGCAAGAATGTTGCTCTATTGCGTGCTTTTCCCTAAATTATGCATTAAGTATTCACGACTTGTTATGATTAATCTTCGTGGTATGACTCAACAATATCTACTAATAATCTCTTATTAGCTTGCTCATTTTAGATTGATTAGTTATCAGTCTCTTAACCTATCAGACTCAACATATTTAGCAATGACTGTAAACCTAGATCCATAATCATCAATAATCAATAACATCAAAGGAACTCAATCTCAATGACATTATCAACCACGTTAAGTAGTAACTAACAATCACCAATAAACAAGGTTCTACGGATAACATAACAATCTTCAATCAGACGAAAACACAATTATAACTTTCAAATAATCATAATCAAAGGTTATTAATCTAAGCAATAAACAATAACTCTAATCCATGATTCAATCAAACAAAATCATATTCAATATCCAAAACAAAACACATAGACATGTTTAGAATTGAAATCGGAAGATGATACGCAAACTGAATCGATGAACCACGCGAAGTAGGATCAATTGGCATCAATCCTAACCTTCTTGCGCCTCCAAATCGTCATTGAAAACCCTCTGGAACCTGCCTTTGTCGAATTAGGGTTTTGGGTAAAAGTTATGAAGTGAAAACCCTAAAATCGGACTTAAATGGCTGAAAAAGTCATCCATACGGCGTATGGATGTCCATACGGCGTATGGATGTAAAAGCCCATAAATCCAGCCCGCGATAACAGGTTTCAGCCCAGTTTTCAATCCATACGGCGTATGGATGTCCATACGACGTATGGATGAATTTTCTCAAAAATATGGTCCAAATGAAAGTTGTAGCTTTATCTGTTAGCTAAATTCTCCAAGTTGAATCACCCCAATCGGAGTTCGTATTAAGAAGTTATGGCCAATATACTAACATCATATTCGAAAACTCAGCTTTTACACTTTTCTTCATTTTCAGCTCATCTTTCATTCTTTTTCCGATTCGAGCTTCATTTACACTTCAATCCAATCCTTTCATGTCTATCTTCACTCTTTTAGCAACTTTTCTTCACGATTTAGCTCGTTTTCCTTTCCTTTTCGATCCAAGCTCCGATTAAACTCCTAAATGCAAATATGAACGAAATAAGTATCTTATTCATACAAAATGCATTAGAAACCTATCAAACACAGGGGTAATTAGTACTATAATTTAGTACATTTCGGCGTTTATCATGCATCTCCAGTTATTCCTAATCCTCCTCTCGAGATCATCCAGGTTCAAGTCATCTCTACCCATGAAGGGATGATTAGTGCTCTCGAAAGATTTGAGGATGATTTTTGCTGCTGCTGTACATGAAGAACAGCCCAGCTGCTCCAGATCTGCAGCCGGCGGATCTTGTGAGAGCCGGGAGGAACCGGCGGGTCAGGTGACCTAGCCGGTGGCTTTTACCCTCAGACCGGCGGCTTGTTTAGCTGTCTGGCGGCTCCTGCTGTCTTTAAAACCCATTTCGGTTCTATTACCCCAACTTTTAATTCACCCAGTTGCTACAAAGGGTTACCCGACTGCTTATGAGTGAATCCGGCGGGTAAATGTGTGTACCCGGCGGGTAACCCTTGTACCCGGCGGGTAAAGCCCAGTTCATCAGCATTTAATTTCTTTTACTTAATTTGACTCTAATATTTTGCAATATACATTGTTGACATGTATGTGTTATAAATTAGTTAGTGACTTGTAGTTTGAAGTAAACGCATTTAAAATAAGTTATTAACTAGTAGTTTGATTATTTCAGATAAATCGAAGGCTCGGTGACATAGTGATCCTGAGTGTAGAGGTGCTAGAGGTATCGGTGAGTGGATTTAGAACTCACTCTTTGATTTAGTTGTAACTGTTTAGTTGCAACAAGTAATAGTTGACATGTTGATAGAGTTATTTACTTAGTATTGTTGATTGAAATTTTATATGCTAGTTGACATGTGAATATAAGTTGTTTTGAGGTCAACACATTGGTTGGGCTAATTGGTTGTTGTGTGAATTACACGTAGTCTTGCTTCATTTGTTGTGTGTAAGACTTGTGTTTGAGTTCAATAACCACTAGCTATCGGTCTATTCCGTATTGGTCATACGGATTGTTGGACAAGTGTTCTTGACAGCCACCGCGGTAGTAGGGTTTCTCAAGGATCACCGATCCTCATAGTTGAACTATTGATTGTTGATATAGATGTTTACCATTGTTTGGTGTAAACAAGTGGTTATACTAAGTTGATTAGTGTGTGATAAATTCATTCACTTAGCTTCGTGCTAATCCCTCAATCTACTTCGTGCAGGTGTTATTTTGATATGTGGGTTGCAAGAAGGGAACAAAAAATGTTTGATGCTAGAAACTCTGATATAGTTTATATGAAACTATTTTTTTTCACAATATAATATCCCGTTTGTATTAAGTAAATGTTGGTTTTGTAAACGCTAAACTTGTGATGTATGTTTATATTATAAGTTTATAAAATAATGTTTTGTTTAATACGCTTCCGTAGTCGAAAATAATAAATTAATATCTTTAGAAAGAGGGGTGTTATAGTATACCCCCTCTACGGTGCCGGATACGCCCCGTTTGCTACCAAATACGACCTATTTGCTACCGAATACGTCCTATTTGGTGTCGAATACGCCCTTTTGGTGTCGAATTTCATAGCTCGGGGGT
This sequence comes from Pseudognaphalium luteoalbum, assembly GCA_963422505.1. NCBI lineage: Eukaryota > Viridiplantae > Streptophyta > Magnoliopsida > Asterales > Asteraceae > Pseudognaphalium > Pseudognaphalium luteoalbum. Next base: position 8,867,166 of record OY730194.1, read on the forward strand.
GTATTTTAGTGTTAAATTGGGAGCGAGAGTGTTGAGTGTAAAATTGTAACTTGTAAGCCTATAAATAGAGGCTCTCACCTCGTCAATCCATCAAGCAATCATCCATCAATCCATTGACCACTTTCTCTCTCTCTCTCTCACACACACACACACACACACTTTCTCTCTAGTTTAGGTTAGTTAGTAGTTAGTTTCTCGTTAATATTTAACGAGACTAACGGAGGGGCTACTTTGTAATATTTGTTGGAGATACTTGGAGGGGTGCTTTTGTAATATTCGAGGCTCTGTTCGTTGTAATCTTTTAGTTTATATTCAACTACGCATTTATCAGGGTTATCTCTTTCTTTATCTGTTATAATGCATGCTATTGTTATTATGCTAGATTTAGGATTCGTTGCCATGATTAGTGAGTAGTTAGCTTATGTGTTTGTTGTGATGTAGTTAGCCGCTATAATGGAGGATGATGTTAATTTAAATATATAACTGAAAACTATGTCCGTTTAACTTTTCATCTATGATTATAAACTTTTCATCAAACTATCGCCTTTCCTCCAATAAACGTGGTTAAAACCCTAAAAGACAAGGAGTCGCGAACCTTGTTCCGAGGGTAATTAATTATCTGTGCTATCTATACATGGTCTGATTTCGAAGCTTTGAAAATACCGCTAAACTAAATGTATAGTACAACGTGAATAAATCAGGGATTTATTGGGTAATATTAAGTGGGGCTGAGTTTATATCATCGATAGGCACGCTTTAATACAAACTGAGTTTAAAAGGGTTCAGAGTGACCCGAATGTGCAACATGTGTGGAATACCGTAAAATGACCTATTACTTAGTATAGTGCTGGAACCACCTATGGTGTAGTACAAACGCATGAAGGCTACGGAACGGTCGTCGGTGTATACACCCTAACTTGCATTAGTGCGCAAGGCATGGAATGCCGTAAAACGTCCTAGTACCTCGTGTAAGTGTCGGAACCATCCTTTGGGAACGGTTCCCATACACCCAAACTATGGAACGGACGTCGGTGTATACATTCTTAGCAGCACTGGGTCACCCACCAGCTCTGAACCTAACAAACCATCGATGAAAAGTTAACAGATGCTTTCCGAATTAGTTCTTAAATGCTCTATTTTGAATTAGAATACTTTATGGTATCAAAGAACGGTCAGAGATTAAATATCGGTCTATTACCTTATTCATGCGCCTAGGAGTTAACTCCAAGAAGGGTCACTAGTCTTCACAGACAGTGTTGGGGGTAGAGCAGCCTGATCTGATCAGAATCATGACAACCTAGTACTCAGTGACATGCTATACGAGGAGTCAGATAGTAGGGTGCTAGTGTTGACACCATAAAGTACCTAAAACAGTAGAACACAAATACTTAGAAAGAACATTTTCAAAACATGAAAACCAAACATCATCTCCCCTTTAGGCTAACGAAATCACAACAAACACTCGTCTCCATACTGATTATCACCTATTATTTAATTTGTTGTTTATTTAGTTTAATTTAGGACCTAAGTAAAAACCCAAAAATCAAATCTCTTGTTTACAAACCCTACTAAATCGAATCGATCGTCTTGACTGCTTGGTTTCATAATACGGTTGATCTTAAGAACGACCCTGAGTCATTACTTGTCGCTAACTACCCTTAGCTATAGTAAAACTTAGATCCCCAATTCTATAAATATAAAACCACCTGTCCAATCGCGTGGTCCCGACTGGGAGGTCAGCAACGACAAGGAAGCAATTCCTTGACCGACCGTCTGGGACCCGATAACTGGTTCATCTTCAGAAGAATCTCCATGAAAAAGGTAACAAATGCTTCACATTGAAAACATCATACCAACGAATATGACTTGGTAGCTTTAAACGATAAGCATTAGAATTTATCATCGCCACTGGTCCAATCTCTTGGCTGACAACTTGTTGTGGTCACCAACTGAAATACGATCTTTAGTCAAAACTACCTTGACAAAGTCTCCTTCCTCAAACTCAACCTGCCTGCGCCTTTGATTTGCATCCTACTTGTACTTGGAATTGCCTATGGCCAAGTTATCACGAACAGTTTGGTAGATACCATGCAACCCTTTCACAAAATCCTGCACTTTTTTAGGAACTTTAAGAGAAGTAGAATGTGACATTAGATCAAGTGGTCCTCGAGGTTGAGCAGAATACACCATTTGATATGGGCGAAATCCGATACTACAGTTGACAACATGATTATGAGCAAACTCAGTATGACATAACTTCTGATCCCAAGATTTCACATGATCACCAACTAAACACCGCAAAAAATTACCAAGAGATTGGTTAACAACTTTAGTCTGCCCATCTGTTTGAGGATGATAAGCACTACTAAAATGAAGCTGAGTGTTCACCATTTTCCACAAGCTACACCAAAAATGACTCAAAAATCTATTGTCCCGATCAAAAACAATAGAAAATGGCAAATCATGCAAATGATAGACATCACGAAAGAAAAGTTACGCCACATTAACTGCATTTGTTATCTTTTTGAAAGGAATAAAGTGCACCATCTTAGAAAAACGATCAACAACTCCAAAGATTGAATCATTACCCCTTTGAGTACGTGGCAACCCCAACACAAAATCCATATAAGATCCACCCATGGTTGCAAGGAAACAGGTAAAGGCACGTTGAGCCCAACATTAGTAGCTGTGCATTTTAACACTTGACATGCGGCACCGCTTAACATACCGATCCACCTCCTTTCTCACAGTAGGCCAAAAATAAGATGATTGCACTAACTGTAGAGTGCGATCACGACCAACATGCCCTTCACCATGTAACTCCATAATGATTTGCAAACGAAGACTGGAATCAGGAATACATAATGTAAGTCCCTAGTATGTGGATCGATAACGAGGTTATCTTAGGTATTAAGGCGCGGAATTCCTCAATACTTGGTTCACAATAAGTGAACAATTTGTTTCGCAAGATAGTAGCGAATTGATTTATCAACCAGGTTTTGTATCGATTAATTAATGTTAATCGATCAATACCTAACCTTATGATTGCTTAGAATAGCGTTTTTGTTCTCTGGAAAATGAATGGCCAAAAGTTTTTTTCGGATTAAACCTAATTAGATATTTATAGGTTTTAATCAAACTCGATTCGCAGGTCGATAGACTCTGCGAGTTGAGTTCAACTCGCAGCCCACAACCAAGCCCATCTCGACTCGGTTCGCAGCTCTGCGAGCCCAGATCTCATCTCGCAGGATTAAGTTCTGCGACTTGAGATCTTATCTCACAGACTTTAGTTTGTAACATCGTATTCGATATTCGTCTAACACTTTATCATACTAATATATTTAACGAATATTAATACCAAACTAATATGATTTAACAAATCCAAATCAATTGTACAAACTTGATTACAATAATCACTAGTACTATTACAAGATAGATCTGTTGTCACACATACATGTCCCAACAGAGTCCGCCTTGACAATAGCTCTAGCATCTATACTATTATGTCTTCAAGTTGTCTTTGATTTTTACTCATAAATCTTACTTCCAGCATAAATCTTCAATTTTATACAAGTTTTAACCATCATTTGATAATCACGTGCTAAGTCACCCCATGCTACTGTCGTCAAGATTCTATTTTCATTCAATTTTATCAAATCTTTCTTCGACATGTTCATTAGGTGTCGATGGTCGTAAACTCTGAAGATTTCTCTTTCACCACCTTCAACCTCATCATCAGATTTAACCATTACAGCTTCTCCAGTTTCTGAATCCACATGCCAACTCTTCATATTTTCTAAAATATCTTGTGGCATTGTCTTCAATGGAATCTGCTGTAAACACTTAACAGATGGATAAATCTTCTTTCTTCTTCTTCGTCCTATTCTTTGACTTCTCTCTGCCAATTTAATCGTCTTTCCTTTTCTTGGCTTAATCTTTTCAAATTTATTTGCTCTAACCTCAGTCTTGATTATGTGTTCGACATATTTTCCAACAAAATCATCACTTGGGTTATTCAAAGGTAATCGAGCCAAATCTCGAATCTCAAATCTAGGCAAAGAACTAAATACTGCAAGCTTTCGCTCAAGATATTGAACTCCGTCAAACCTCTTAATAGCAAACAACTTCAGCTCAGAGTCAAAGTACCAACCAATAATCCCTCTTTTAGGTTCCCGTTTCCCAGTTATATCAACTTCAGAAACTCCAATCTTCTTTTTCTGTTTAGGAAGTTTTCTAAGAAAAACTGCTGGATTCTTGGTAGGAATTAAGATTTCATCTTTTTCAGAATCGGTTGAGTCATCGATTTCTTCATCTACATCGACAACTGTTGGACCTTGATTATTTTCAATAATAACTTCTGTCCTAGATGGGCTCACATGGTGTTCATCAATATTTGCATCTGGATCTACACCAATGTCTTGCTCATTCTCATAGACAGCAGTCCAATCCTCAGGTAGTAAAAATTCTCCTTCTTCAAGATCAAAATCAATTTCTTTATCGATTTCATCAAGAATATCACTTCCAGAGTCACTCAATTCTAGCATTTCCATATCTAAACAAATTGAATTAATAATATAAATTCTTTTATTGATTTCTCTGAATCAATCTAAAAATTTCATTATTCATTTCAATTGTGTTAATATAACCAATCTATATAACTTATAATTCTTTTATTGATTTCTCTGAATCAATCAAAGAATTCTTAAGTCTTATAAACACTTAACAAATATTAATTAACTTTAAATTCTAATGCATTGTGAATAATCACCAAGCATTTAAATTCACTGTTAATTACCTTATATAATTTCCAAGACTTAATTGAACTGTTATATCACAAGAACTTAACTTTCAACTATATCTTTAAATTATATATCATTTGTCTAGTTAAAAATCATACATATTTAACTTGTCAGTTATAAAAACTCTCAAGTCCAAAATGTCTAAGTTAAAATAAACTTTGACCGCTGAAATAAATCAGAACACGCCGCTCGACTTCTCAATGAGTCGGAAGACTTTCGATCACTAATTTATTTAACTTTTCAAAATCAAATAACTTAAACAATTTCTAATATATTTAATCTTGTAATAAAAATCTCAAGCCGAATATATTACAAAAGCTATTAAGTTACAATGATTCAATTACAATTATAAATTACAATTATAATTCAACTAAAATACTAAGTACAAATATCTACACAAGTCTAAGCTGTCTTACCAGCTTCACTTGTACCCGCAGCACTTGTACCAGCACCATCACCACTAACACCAACACATGCAGACTCTCCCTGAATAATAGCTTGCTCACCAGTCTTTGAAGGACCAGTCGGCTCACCATCTTTCTGAGCATCGGGATCATCATCTTTATCATCTCTTCTCTTCTTAGCTAACTCATCCTCTTTGCAAGCTTCATGATATAGCATTATCTCCCCCTGAGCAGACTGTCCTGAATTCACTCTCAACACCAAACGTTCTAAGTGTTCAAGCTTCAGTCGCTGGGCAGTAAAATCAGCAAGCAAAGTATCATGAGTCTTCAGCAGTGTCAAATGTGATTCACTGATATGAACCATCTGCTGAGCAAGAGAAACATTCTCAGCTAACAACCCTGGAATCCTAGAAGTACTCTGTTCCAATTCCTTAACTCTTGACTCTAAGGATGTAATCCTTTCAGCATCAGTCATCGGAATAACAGATATTGTAGATGGTCCAGGCGGTGTCACTGAAGCAATGTATGATTCACGTGTGAGTAGTGGAATGGCTTGAGATAATGCTTCTTTGAGAAGACTAGCTGCAAATCTACTAGCTTTATTGGTCGGAAACTGAGCATCATGCACCAGTTTTGCAACTCCCTCCTCAACAGTCTTGGAGACCATTTCTGGTTCCATTGACTCAAGCAGTTTCTCAGCCTCAGATGGTACAGATACTGGTTCAGTGACCACCGGTATCATCGTCTCTACCTGGGATGTATCTTGAGCAACTGTCATAGAATGAACTGTCTCAGTTTAACTCCGGATAAACAACAAGTTAAGATAATCTAACTCTAAATAAAACATACCATCCTGAATGATCAAAGTCCTGGAACGCTTACGACGTTGAGGAATAAGAGGTAGATCCTCTTCCTCAGGACCTTCGTCAATAATACTGAAGTCTGGATCGACTTCCTTAGCCTTTCTCTTTTCCTTCAGTGCTGCATCTGGAATCATCCGAGATCAGTATCTAATATAACCAGCATCTGGAGGTGGAGAAGGAGTACTATCATCATCATCTGAAGCCGATTGACCATCACGGCCTCCAGATGGACCAACATCAGAATCCTAAATATTAAATATATTAAACATTTATGATTAGCTAAAAGCTCTATCATACAAGTTCTATATATTTATGATTAATCTGATAAATACTTGTGAAGGTAAACCCTCAGATCTATCAAGCTTTCCCTGCTCACCCTCAGGTCGAGTAACCTCTGGGTCTGCAGTCTCAGCTCCCTGATGATAATAATATTTATATTTCATAATTAGAAATAATAACTAATTAACTAAATATCTATATCATGTGCATTATGTATAACACTAATGGGATAATTATATAACAACTTAGTACCGATATTACTATATAATTATAAAATTACCTCAGGCTGTTCAACATAACTATCAATATCCCATAACAAGGGATCTGTATCATCATCAATCTGTATCAAAACCTCATGTAGAACCTCAGCAGCTAGCTCAGGCACAACTTGTTGACCTTGATGTTCAACCTGATGTAAAACATCCTCAATAAGCTCCTGTGACTCTGCTGCTTGTTGACCTTGCTGCTTGTTGAGGTGAAGCTTGTTGTCGTTGTTGAGCTTGAGCTTGACCGTGAGCTCCAGCATCCATCCAACCATTGTTTGGTGGAGCAACATAATCAGCATCAAGAAGATGCCCAAAAAGATCAGCAGCCTCAGGCTTAATCTCATCTTTACGCTTGGATAGCAAAAAGCAAGCGTTGTAACCTCGCAGTCCAATTGTCTCAACTTGAAAATCAGCTGCATAAGCTGGCAAGTTTGGAACTTGAGCTCGAATTAGGAGCATGCAGAATCTAGGATAAAGAATAAACAAAGTCCTAGCAGCTCCGGTGATCTGTCCTCTGAAGGACTGAAAAATATAAGAAGAAAAACTGTATGGTTTATTGTAAACCAGTGACAGTACAGCTGACATCAACTCAGGACTAAGCTCATCCAATCCTGACTTCTTGTTCCCAAAAATAGATACTATAACAGTAAAGAGTAATCTCCACTGTCCTAGTACAAAAGCTTTGACAAACTGGCGTCCTCTCCTAGGTCCTGAATAACCTGTACGACCTAGAGCTCCTTCTATAAAATCAGCTGAAAAAGCAGATGGACCCGCTTCTTGTTCAGAAGTTCCTAGCTGCAATAGCTGTCGTTAGTCATCAGCAGTAAAAGAAATCGGATGCTGATTCACCGTCGTACGTATAGTAGGCGGGTTAGCAGCACCATCATATACAATGTTCATCCAAAACTGCGTAAGAAGGTCTTTGTTCAGTGGAGGTGACTCAGTGATAGCAAATCGAATTCTCGAACGTGCTAAATATGTCAAAATCTGCTCAAAGCGCTCAGCACCACGCTCATTGACATCTAGATTCACCAAGATGTTGTGACCCTTCTCAAATGATCTGTTAGCCATATCTGTAATGTAAAATTACACAAATAGCAAGAATGTTAACTTAACGAGCATTAGATAATTTACACTTTAACGTAGTATGATCAAAAAGATCATCAAACGTCTAAATATACTATTAACTAATAACATAATTCACTGAAACTTAATTGAATTAATAATTTCAATTATATTCTATAAATTATATATAAAGCTCGTTAGCTAAGGATAACAATTTGAGTTATCATACCGCCGATAAATATCAGGACACGCTGCACGACTACGCTATGAGTCGGAAGACTTTCGATATGAAATAACTTAAATTGTTAAGAAATTACACATATTTAAACTTATAAACAAACATTCGTAAGTCTATATTTATAGAAACAAGTAACTTGTTAATTATTTGTAAATAAACAATTCTCAAATCGATAACAAGTTAAAATTTGAAAAATTATAAATTTGATTTAAATTTTCAATTCGGTTCGCAGAAACCCTGCGAGTTGAAGTCGAGTCGCTTCGGTCAACCCAAGTCAAACAAGTAGAACTCGTCTCGCTTCGGTCAACAGAAGTCAAACGAGTTGAACTCGTCTCGCTTCGGTCAACTAAAGTCAAACTAGTTGAACTCGTCTCGCTTCGGTCAACTGAAGTCAAACGAGTTGAAACTCGTCTCGCAACTTATCTCGATTCGTTGGAGCGGGCTGCGAAGCGAGATAGATCTCGGTTCGCAGGATCAACTGCTCAACGAATTCAAAACATCAATCACTAATCAAATGTGTTTCAAAGCAATTAATCGATTATAACATGTTTATTAACCATCGATTAAGCATTATAAACATGTGTTAGGTTTTCTAAATCACTAATTTGTATAAAATCCGTGATAAACTAAACCGACACATTCAAAAACGTAAACCCATCGACATCTCACAAATTACACGGTGAATTCTCATGAAACTTACTTCTAAAGATGCGTAATCAAAAGTTGTAAGAATTCCACGGATCAAAAACTCCTTCTTTGTACTAAAAATCAGAAAATCAATCGAAATGTATTTTCGATTCGTTTCGCCAAATTTCAAGTCGCAGAGGTGTGTGGGTTCGGTTCCCAGAATAAATGGCAAGTGTGGGTTGAAGTCGTTGGACTTGCCCCATTTATACTATGTACTCGCTTCGCAGCACTAGTCTCGCTTCGCAGCGTTGACTAGTCAAAATCACAAGTTTTCACAAAAACGCGATTTTAGCACGTAGTATAAAATGAAACCCATACATACCGTACAAGTCTAAAATAAAAATTATTTTTTACTTGTATTTGTTACATTTATTCAACACGGATATAAGATAGCTAGTTTAATTTAATTCCAAAAGATAAACAAGAAGAATAATTAAAAGTTTTATTGATTCGAGGAAATAATTACAAACGTTAAAATAATAAAACTACTAACATTCTAACAAATTAACTTAATAATAAACACTTAAAGTTTTAACTGCTTAGGGATCATATTAGAAAGAATAAGTTGTACTTAATAGATTGTAATAAGCCTAAGACGATTGTTAGTATACATACCTAATGAAATTCATATAAGCACAATAAAATCACAACTTTAATCAGTAATAAACTTATATTTATGAAATTATGTCTTATGTACCTTTATCCACATGATATAACACTTCATTGAAAAATAACTTATGATTTCTTATTATTCACAAAAGTGAATGTTCGAATATCATAGACAGTTCAAAACGATTACCGGTATTATGATCCACATAAACAGATTACACACAAGTTTCTGAGCCAATATCTAGTGTTTTCTACTATACAACATACTGAAGAATTCAAGTACAACACATAACACTGTATCTTGTATTATCAAGGTAGAGATTACTAAATGATGTTCTTTAGAAGCATATAACATACACTTGACACGAGATACTTTGTATCTTTCATATGTAAGGTAGAGGTTACTAAATGATGCCCTTTCGAAACATATAACTCACCTTTTGACATTATGATACTTTGTATCATTTCAATCAATCATTTTTTTTTAATTTTAGATCACAGTGCATGGTAATACTATCATTCAACAATTAAGACATATGTCATACGTTATATAACAAATCACATAAGATATTACACATGAAAGTTATACTTCTTAACTGCTCGGAAATCTTAGCATAACCTGCCTACCAATAAATCGTATGATGAAGCTGACTAGACTTAAGTTATTCTTATCACTTGTTAAGTAAGAGGACAAGTTATAATCAGTGGATATAGGTGTATAATAAGATAAATATAAGTGTAATCCTAGATAAAAATCGTTATTCTAATGCAACTTATAAGAATCTACTAACACATCATACTTAATACTTAAGGTTATTATTCTTAGACTTATTCTCCTAATGTACTATCATTTCCCAAGTTTTTACAGCCAAAACTTAAAGCTTTTTCTAAAAGAACTTCGGTTGTTCTTTTATTGGAGGCGATTCCCCGCAGGTAACAAGCAAATGAATGCCATACGCCCACCTTCTTCTTCTTTTTTTTTTTTAATGATAACTAACTATTACTAAAATACCCTTGGAAGACTAATCACTCTGGATTTCTCATTCCATTCAGTTGAACCAATGTCTCAAATCTTGCTCTGTCGAACGCCTTCGTATATAGGTCTGCTAAGTTATCCGCAGTCGGAACCTTAACTAACCTTATCATTTTTTTTCAGCACAATCTCTAATAAAATGATGTCGAATATCAATGTGCTTAGTTTTACTGTGCTTCACAGGATTGTTAGTGATCGACATAGTAGATTCGTTGTCAATCATCATAGGAGTATTGGTTATATTTAACCCGTAATCCCACAGTTGCTGTTGTATCCAAAGAACTTGAGAACAACAGCTGCCAGCTGCAACATACTCAGCTTCACATGTAGAAATGGCTACTGAGCTTTGCTTCTTGCACTGCCAAGATACTAATCTACCTCCTAAGAATTGACATCCTCCGGTCATAGATTTCCTATTTTGATTGCATCCTCCATAATCCGAATCAGTATATGCTATTAGATCTAAGTCTCCATCAATTGGATACCAAAGTCCCAGCTTCGGTTGCCCTTTGAGGTAACGGAAGATCCTAACAGTCTGCATATGTGACTCTTTCGGATTAGCCTGATATCTTGCACATAAACAAACAACAAACATAATGTCAGGTCTAGAGGCAGTCAAATACATTAGTGATCCAATCATGGCCCTATATAAAGTAGGATCCACATCCTGATCACTCGATGTATCCGGACCTAGTTTGTGATTAACTGGAATCGGAGTATTGTAGACTTTACTGTCATCCATCTTAAATCTTTCTAATAACTCATAAACATATTTAGATTGATGAATAAAGAAGCCATCCTTCTTTTGGTCAACTTGTAACCCTAAGAAGAATTTCAACTCTCCCATTGCAGAAATCTCAAACCTTTTTCTCATGACTTTCTCAAATTCTTGACACATCTTTTCATCAGAAGATCCAAAGATAATGTCATCAACGTAAACTTGTACTAATAGAAAGTCTTTATTGTTCCATTTTACAAACAATGTACTATCAATTGCTCCTCTTGTAAATCCATTATCAAGTAGATACGTTGATAGTGTTGCATACCACATCCTCGGTGCTTGATGTAATCCATATAGAGCCTTATTCAAACGATATACTCTATCGGGATACTCATGATCAGCAAACCCTGGAGGTTGAGCAACATACACCAATTCTTCCACTTTGCCATACAAAAAGGCACTCTTAACATCCAACTGATAAACTTTAATTTTGAGAACTGTTGCAGTTCTTCCTGCATAGCTTCAACCCATGAGCTTTCTTTGAGAACCATTTGCACATTTTTAGGCTCAACTTGTGAGATAAAGCATGAATATAGACATTGATTAGGAATCCCTGTCTCTTTCATAGCAGTATACAAGCTTTCTAAATCTTCAGAAGTACTAGCTTTAGATTGAGTCCTAGTTTGAACAGGAGTATTAATATCACCGATGATGTTTTCAACAGGATGATTCTTACTCAATCTTGTAATCGGTATAGGATCAACTATTAACTCATCTCCTAAGTTAGTACCAATCTCTTCTAATGAAGGCATTTCTTCTGAATTTTCCGAAGAGATCTTTAAATGGTTCAAAGAAGTAAGTACATCATCAAACATTGTTTGAAGATCCTTTTCAGAATCTTCTATTTCTTGATACTTATCCTTTGAAGATTGTCGAGACCCACTTAAAGAAGCTTCATTTGAGTCATCGGATGTCCTGATTCCAGATTTCGGAACACTCGATGTTGAAGACGGACCATTGTCCAATTCTTCATTCAATAAGTGCTGAGAAATCTCTGAATCACCGACAAAATCATTTATGGGAACCTTAAATGACTTAAAGAGATCTGAGTAGTCAAATTGCCAATCTAATCCCTTATGCACATCAGGTACATAGCTCGTAACTTCAATGTTATAAACTATCTCCAGACGACTAGTGACCTTATTGAAAACCCTTTTATTTGGAGAATTAGGCATATAACCCAAGAAGAATCCTTCGTCAGCCTTCTCACCAAATTTAGCTTGATTCCAAGTTTTCAATATTGTACAAGCAACTCCAAAGGGTTCAAATCCTTTTAAGTTTGGTTTCTTATTGTTCAAAAGCTCATAACAAGTCTTATTATGCTTTTTAACCGTAAGAACTCTATTCAGAACATGACATGCTGTATTCACTGCTTCTGCCCAAAAGATGACAGGAAGCTTTGAATCTGCAAGCATTGTTCTAGCAGCTTCAATCAACGTTCTGTTCTTCCTTTCAGCCACACCATTCTGTTGAGGTTCATATGGTGCACTGAATTGATGAATTATCCCTTTGCTTAAGCAATAGATATCTAACGTTGAATTCTTGAACTCTGTTCCGTTATCACTACGAATACGCTTAACTCTCGTTTTGTATACATTTTTAATTTGATCTAAAAACTCAATTAGAATACCTGGAGTTTCATCCTTAGATCCTAAGAAAAATACCCACGAGAATCTAGAGTAGTCATCTGTGACAACTAGACAGTACCATTTGCCACCTATGCTTCTTTTGCTTATTGGGCCGAAGAGATCCATATGTAGCAAATCAAATGGAGAGGAGATTGAGTTTTCAGTCTTAGATCGGTGCGGTTTCTTATGCTGCTTTCCTTTCATACAAGGAACACACTTATCCTCATACTCGAAACGTTTTTGCGGTACACCCAAAACTAAACCATTTTTGGTTATGTAGTTCATTTTTCTCCAGTTTAGGTGTGCCATTCTCCTATGCCATAGTAGCGCGTCTGCTTCCGAAGCCTTGGATAATAAACATGTAGATACCATTGAAGAATTAGGAACACCCATGTTTATCGCATAGATGTCCTTCTTCCTTGGTGCCCTCATCAATATCCATTCTTCAGGAATTGTGAAGCCTGGCTTCAGGACTAAAGTCTCCTTTTCATTAAAATGAACTGTTGGACCTTTATCGCAGACTTGGGAAACACTCACTAGGTTATGAGTTAGTTCTTCAACATAATTCACATCCTCTAGAGTTAAAGTTCCATTTGAAACTTTTCCTTTCCCAGTAATTACTCCTCCTTTTTCTCCTGCAAAATTTACTTTTTGCTTGAAACCTTCTCTAAAGTCCTTCAGTAGACTTCTTTCACCTGTCATGTGTCTTGAGCATCCACTGTCTACATACCACCAGCTGTCCTTGTTCACAGTCTGCTCCTACACATCACAAGTTGTACACAGTTAGTTATCAAGAGGGACATAAGCCATTACAGTCTTGGTTTGTCCCTGGTCATCTACAATCTGAACCTCCTTAAAGTAACCATAACTATTCCCATCAGTAGTCTTGGTAACCTTCACAGGAGTTTGAGATTGTTGATGATCTGTAGTCTTAGGCCTATGAGGAGAGTGAGTAGAAAACCTCTTAGGCACAAACTTAGTTCCCTGTGTACTCGAAGTAGAACCATTCTCAAATTGACTATGGTTTCTACTTGGGGTCCTAAATCTCGAAGGTGTCTTATCTCTTGACTTATTGAAAGTATTTTCATTTAGAGTATAAGCCCTTTTAGGTTTAGGTGGAGAGACACTATGATTACCATCTCTTTTCAGAATGTTTACAGGTTTGCTTCCTAATCCCGGTTTGGAGCCTAACCTATCTACAATCGAACTAGAAATAGTAGGTGTCTTTTCAGTATTCACTAACTTATGTGATGCTTCCAACTTCTTATTTGGGCAACAAGAAGCTACGTGTCCTTTTTGGTGACACTTGAAGCAAGACATCTGTTTACGTGACTTACTAGCTTTTGCATCCGCTACCGGAGTTTTAGGCACTAAAGGTTCAATGACATGTTCTTTATTAACCACTTCATTGATCTTAGTATCATTAATTACTCCACCCGGTACAAAATGTACTTTGGTGTGAGGAATTTTCTTACTGTCATCTAATGAAGGGTTCTTAATAACACTCTTCTGTGCCTCTAACTTATCCGGTTTATTAGTTTCTTTCGTTTCAGGGTTAACATCTGCCATTTCAATATCTACAGGAGTTTTAGTGTAATTTGAATTGAATGGGTGAGGCATATCATTATATCCTAAACCAGACATATCCTTCACACTACGCTGAGCACCTAACATTTTATCTATTTCAGATGTTCTATAGCTCTCAAGCTTACGATTCTGAGCTACAAGTTTTGTTTTGCAATCAGCTAACTCCTTATCCTTATTAGCAATGGATAGATTCAAATCATTTATGTTCATATAGAGACCATCTATGATAATTAATTTCTCATTCACAGTATCTCTAAAAGCTGTCTTGTCAGCCGCATCTGCCTTAATCTTATCCTTTAAGGCTTGTTTATCATCACTTAACCTACATATATCTAACTTAGCTAGGTCAAGTTCATATCTAACAGCCTCACTGGATTTACTAAGTGTGCTAAGTTGAGATGACAGGGTATTATTAGTTTCAGTCAAAGTCTTATAGGAATCTGCATAAGCACTAACTTGGGACTGTAAACTGGAAACTAACTGACACAGATCAACAAGAGAACCAAGATCTAGGCATACCCGTTTTTTATCAGTTTGCAGTTCAGCCATCTTAGCTACAAAATCTACGGGATCCAAATCTTCAGTTGAACCCAAGTCTAATACATCATCAACATTAGCTTTAGCAGGAGTCTCAGGCACCTTTACTTCAAAAGCTGGATCAGTGGGCATATAGGATAATGACACAGCTTCAATCTCTTGATCGTCAATCTCAGCCATCAAAGCTTCCTCTGACTGAGTTTTCCAATCATAAGACCCATCTAGCTGTTTCACTATTAAGGCTTTGGAATGCAAAGTATTTCCCGAGCCTTGTTTCCCTTCACCAGTCTCTACCTTAGGTCTTTGGCATTCTCTAGCAAAATGTCCGTAACTTTTACAGTTATAACACTTGACCTTGGTTTTATCAAACCCTGATCTGTTGCCAACAACCTTTCTTCCATTTTTCTTTAAGAAATTTTTAACTCTCCTTGACAACAAAGCAAGTTGGTCCTGGAGATCTATTTCTTCAAGATAATCAGGATCTATCTGATCATAGTCTTCATCAAAAAGAATTGAATCATTGATCTTACAATCAATATAATTCTCATATGAAGCTACAAATGAAGCAAGAACAGACAATTGCTGCTCAGCAGATTTCACACTCATGGGCATCTTTTGATGTTGATTGCAACTGATGAAAGAAGTGACACAACTGATGAAAGAAGTGACGAAATCACGGTTGGAAGTACCTAGTGTAAGTTTTCGTATTTAGAATATTTTGTCTTAAAAATAGGAACGTTAAACCTTTTACACTAGTATAAATATATCGGATTCTAGTATTTACGTGAAGACTTGTAATTGACTCCATTTCGCAGTTCTACTTCAAATTTATATCAAAATAGACTCTTAACTTGTTTTCTCATGGTACAAAAGAAGAAGAAGCAAAATGTTCACATATGCTTTATGTACACCAAATAAACTTGTATTTGTTTACAAGTAAAAAATGTCAGCTGCCACAAGTTTGATATCGGGTCAATATTGGTCCATAAACTTATTAGTTTTTTAGTTTTGGATGCTTATCGAACTTTCTCAATGATGTGCTAACCACATGACTACGACATGAAAATTTAAGAAGGATATTAAATTATTAATATTTTTACAATTATTTTTGAGGTCAAATGACTTGAAAAGGTAATTACTTTGTCAATATTTAACAATAAAGTGAATATGACTTTTGTCGATGCTAAAAAAGAACTCACATTTTTACTATCGTACCATAAAAATAATTTAAGTTGTCAAAAAAATTTAATTAAATGTGTAATTATTTTTGGATTTTTCTCTTTCAATTTTGACCAGTTTTAACTAATGTGGAGCTTAAATCTCAAATATTCAGTTAATATATGACATTTTTGACTTAGAAAAATAAGATATTAACACTAATTTTACTTTTTGAGTGTCTAAACCCGAATTTCATTTTTAATTAAAATTCTTTTTAACACAATTTCAAAATGTTTAATCATTTTATAGCACGATTTCAAAATACTAAATCCATTTATGACATATTTTTAAAATGAAACGGTAATTTTTACCCTTAATTGAATTTTTTTGACAACCTAAATCCTTTTATGACACGATTATAAACGGTAGTCATTTTTGGGCATCGACAAAATTCATATCCCCTTTATTATCAGATTTTGACAAGTTGGTTACCTTATTAATTATCCCATTTAAAAGTTATACTCCCTCCGTCCCAAATTAAGTGTCCTGTATCAGATTTGAAAGTCTTTATTTTCAACTTTGACTCTAATTATTTTGTTTGTATTATATATTGCTTTATGAAAATTAGATCAATGAAAATATATTTAAAACTCAATCCATTTATATATTTTACATCAAGTATTATAAAATACAAACAAATATATTTAAGGTTAAAGTTGAAAAATAAAGACTTAAAAAGTCAAACCAGGACATTTAATTTTGGACGGACAGAATATCTAATAATTCACAGACAAATAATTCAACGACAAAGAGAATTCGAAAAAAGCTACCCAAAAGCTTCTTGTATTTTCCAAACATGTGTCTGTTCCCCTTTTTTTAATTTTCTACATACAGTATATTGAACTTTTTTCTTTCTAAAGAAATGATTGTTAGTCTTCGGATTTATAACATTAAAAAATTGTTGTTCATTTTCAACTGGTAAATGTTTGGGATTAGTGTCTATATATGAATCTAACTCGGATATGATCTCATTTTTGTGTACCCAATTACTTTTTTTTTCCTTTTGCGTGTAATTAATTTTTCAAAAGTGTATTTTAATGTTTTATGCGGTACTTTATAATGACGTGTCAATCTTTATGGATATCATGTGACGCCTTAAGTAAATAACACACCAGTAAAATACATCAAGTAAACATTTTAAAAGTTGGATACACACATTAGAAAAATTATAATTTGATACACATAATTGAAGTCATTTCCAAGTTTGAGGTATTTCCATATAGTAATCTCTAAACATTTTAAGGGTTTATCTAACTAATCCGATAGATTCAAGATTAGAGGAGAACAATGGTTAAAGAGGGCAAGGGTATCTGGACCATCCATTTCCTTCATCAATAGTCAATATCAAGCCAAGTCGCGCGAGGGCTTTTTTGTAAATATTTTTTTGGACGGAGGGGCTAGTTTGCAAAGATTTTTGGGCAACATCACTTTTTCCACTTTTCACAAAAAAACACATACAAAAACTCTCTTTTTCTCTCTACAAAACATACACTCTACAAACCACAACCATCACCTTCCACCACCACCTTAATCGTTTACCACCGCCACTCCACCACAACCACCATCACCACCGTCGATGCACCACCACAACCACCGCCACCACCGTCGATGCACCGCCGCCACTGTCGCTACACCGCAACCACCACCGTCGCTCCACCGCCACCACCACCGACTTCGAAATCAGAGAAAATATGCGGAGAAGGAATGGGTATTTTATGGCGGAGAGTTTAAGGTGCGAACCACCACCGTTGGTGAACCGGCCTCCACCGGACGTAACCAACCGTGATGTTTCTCCACTTCTTCCGCCGCTCCACGCCACCACCGCATATCCACCGCCACCACCGCTTTCGTCATCATCTTGACAACACCACTACTTTGTAAAAACTTTTCGATCTAAAATGAAATAGACCTTGAAATTCGTAGATCTAAGATGTAAAAAGTAGATCTAGTTTTTAGATCTAGATCTACTTTTCAAATTTTAAAAAAAAACGACTGCATCTTGTATTTTTCTGCTGCATCTTGTGTTCAATTTATGTATATTTGTGGTAGTACTTATTTATATCCAGATCTACTTTTTAAATCTGAAAAAAATCAGCTTCATCCTTCATTTTTTCTGTTGCATCTTGCGAACTGCATCTTACGTTCATTTAATGTATATTTGTAGTAGTACTTATTTACTGCATTTTGTGAAATTGCTAATATTTTTTAGTGTATCTTGTATATTGTTACTTCATTTTATGTTGTTTTTAGATCTGAAAAAACGACTGCATCTTGCATTTTTCTACTGCATCACATCTTGAGTTACTGCATCTTACGTTCAATTAGTGTATATTTGTACAAGTTTTTTGATTGATTTTTTTTTTACATTTTTTGAATAATTTTTCAGGCAGTTTTTTTGGTTAGGTCCAAAACTTTATTATAATTGCAAAATAGTACATACTCTCTCTCCCCCCTTTTGTTCTCCTCTGAACCATTCCCAATGCGATAAAGGGCATAAGTTAAAGAACATTTGATTAAGTAAAATTTTCATAAATAATATAAATCATAAATGATCCTCTTTATTATATATTAAAAGAAAGTGATAATTAGGCAATCTAATTTAATCCCAACCTTTAAATGATTTAAATAATTAAATGTAAACCATTGATCTTAAGTTAAAAATCATGATTACTTAAATAGCGGAGATGAGGTGATAAAAAGTCTAAATTGCCCATACCTTTTAAATAAACAATCAATTTAAAATCCTATTAGAATAATCAACATTTAATGTTCTCATTCAATTTTTAACACTACAATTAAATTCAATGCAATTTATTATACAAACTAATATCTAATAATTAATTTTTGGTTACACATGTAAACTCATAAATATATCTTTTTCATAACTTATATGACACATTAATGAATATTTAAATTAAATGTATCTTAAGATTATTTTAATTTAACTACTAATGAAAAGTCATATTATATATATATATATATATATATATATATATATATATATATATATAACTCACTTCAATCTTCTATATCTTTTATTATTTATATTAATATATAAAGAATTTACTACCAAAATTTTAAACTATAAAAAAAAAAAGGAATACTTAAAATTTATATACTATAATGTTAGATATGTTATTCAACACTTAAACATTTGAAGTGACTCTAAGTAATTATAAAAGTTCATATTTTACTGTTATATAAAGAATTTGCTCATTTGATTCGTAACAAAAGAGTAGAAAGTATTATATTAGTTTATACAACGTCAAATTCACAACTGTAAGCATTTTATAGTTATATTAGATATTTGTTTCTTAATTTTAATTAACTTTCAATTATTATAATTAGGGATTGTGATGTGGGTCGAGTTAGGTTTGCGGGTAAAAAGCTAAATAATTATTAAAGTTAATATATCAATGCTATATAGAGAATTTGCTCATTTGATTTGAAATAAAATAGTAGAAATTACTATATTAGTTTATACAACGTCAAGTTTATAACTTGAAATATTTTATAGCTATATTAGATATTTGTGTCTTAATTTTAATTAACTTTCAATATTTATAATTAGAGATTGCGATGTGGGCCGAGTAAGGTTTGCGGGTCAAAAGTTCACATTATAAACCCGAAACTAATTTGATAAATGGGTTAACGGGTTAAAAGTAACCAACCCATATACAACATGCATTGTGTTGTTTGGCCGGTCAATCCGTTGATGTGGACTTTAACCCAAACTCAATAAGATATGATAAATAAGTTGATGGGTTGTGTAACACCCGCCAAATTAGGGCTAGTCATTAGGTCCTAATCATTTTTGTAATACATGTAATTAGTACTGTGTTAGGCTAATTTGTGTATCAAATAATATATATTGTTGAATATATACAATTACGCAATTTGGTTAAATCGAGCACGTTTCAAATCGAAGGTAATTCGATTAAATTAATACGGACGTTGGTGAACAATTTTATTAAATAATATAACATTATTTAATAACGCTATTATATCACAAATATTATTTTGATAATATTTCATAACTATTTCGTATCGTACGAACAAAGTCTACGTGATTAAAAAATATTAAACGCGCAAACAATCAAAACGAAGTTAAGATATATTTTATAACTCAATTATTAAGTAATTGGTAAAATACTTCAACAAAATATTGATAAAACATTCGTATTTTCAAACATATATTTAAACGCACAAATAATTAAGTTAAACGTTTAAACAATGGGGAAACGAACACCGCACGGAGCGCAAACGCGGGGAATTAAAAATTTGGGGAAACCCCCTTCCTTTTCTGTCGCACCCCCAAGTTCGGGTTGCGTAAGCGAATCGGGTCGGGGCGCGACTAATCAATAATCACAAGTACAAAGATATAATGAACGGCCACTAAATGCGTCGTTTTACTTTGTATTGATAAAACCAAAGTTTACATCAAAATATTATTTACATTAGCTCAATTACTTGAAATTGAGAGATTTACATTTCATAATTAATCTATACAAAATATAATAATGCAATTAAATCTCTGATTTGATTGAATGCAGACTCGAGCTAATGATTCCTGATTTGGGCAACCAACCTACTGCTGAGTACCTGTGATACATGCTAAAATGGGTCAGCGAAACGCTAGTGAGCTCACAGGTTTGTATGTCAACACATATTTGTATGAACCGCAAAATTTAATTGAATTAAAATGCAACTAAGCAAAATAAAAGTTATACAGCCATGAGCACATAGTCTGAGCTTAACTTGAGTGTCAGGTCCACTTAAGGAAACCCAACTGAGTTGCCTCCTACGAGTGCCTAATCTACACTCGTCTTCCCAAATGCTAATACGTCCGTTTGACCAGTTAGTGCGTGCTAACCCGAACGAGGATTGTCAATCCTATATGATATCGTATACTAACATTCACGCTACAGATGTATTACCAAACTATATTTTGGAGGGCTTTGAAACGATTAGTGAAAATAACTCATCTAGTATTTAATTTGTATTGTACTTGCGTTCATATTGTAAAATAAAACGAGCAATGTAATCACACCCCAGATGAAAACCGTAAAATAGGGGCTATGAGACTCACCTGAGCCTTGAGTGTTTATCTAAATAAACTTGAATTGATTAGCTGCGAATTGATGTCCGAAGACTTGTAACCTAAGGGTGTCCACGACGCGCGATGATTATTAATTGATTTGGTATCTTAAAAGACTACCTTTGTAGTTGTTCGTCCATCTAGAATGTCCAAATGACTACGATTTGGTTGATTAACTTGAGTGTTGAAAATGTGTACGGCCCGTTGGTGATTGTTTGTAATAATAATCTCAACTATTATTATTATGATTTCGAAGTGTTATACTTAAAAGTATGTTCCAATGTGTTTTAGAAGTTGTATTGTATTCGTGTTTGATGTTATACAAGTTTGACACTTGGTGTGAAATGTATTTACAGACTCTAAGTGACGGGGGTCCGGGGGCAGCCCCCTTGGTAAGCGGGGTTCCAGGGGTGGCAACCCCTGGCGGGGTCCAAGGGGCTGGGCCCTGGTTTGGGTCGAGATACCAAGTCAGCTCGAAAAATTTTTATTTCTACTAAATTGCTTTGGTGAAAAATGCATCTGCACTTGAATTTGGATGAAATCAAGTGATAAAATTTTTAGGTCTCGACACTTAGTAAAATTTGTGTTTTCTTGATTCTGTTTCATGCGACACTCATAGCGTCACTTAGGGGTTGTAGGCGACACTCAGAAAGTGTCGCATAAAATGGTAAATTCTGAGCTTTTAGCGTCACTTGAAGGAGTGACGCATGACATGGCGTCACTAAGGTAAGTGACGGATACAAGTGTCGGATAAGGGTTCTAGGCGTCACTAAGCAAGTGACGGTTTGATGTCAGAGTCTGATTTTAGGCGACACTTAGGCAAGTGTCGCTCGAAGTGTCAATTAATAGTGTCGGGTATTGAATTTGCATCACTTAGGCAGTGACGCGAAAAGAGGGTTTTATGCGGCACTCAAGCAAGTGACGCAAATTTAGGGTTTTTATGCGTCACTTAATGCTACACTTAAGTGACGCACGAAGTGACGCTACGCTGCTTCGACCTATGCGACACTTACAACTGATGACGGGTTTTTGAGTCGAAAACGAGTTTTCCGGTTTCCGTTTGGTCCGAAACTTTTACCCAACCCATATTTGGACATTTCAAGCTTGTACAAACCATAAGCAAGTAAAAATAAACGAAATCGGGGAGTTTCGAGAATTGTCAGAATCTTACAAATTTAACGCCGGAGAAATCCGAAAAGGTAGAAATGTAGATCGTGATGTCGTGGTTCTTTTCTTCCAAACGAGCTAGATGATTCGAGGTGGTTTAGTGGTGTTATTTTGATGATTTAAGGTGGTTGGTGGTGGTGTTTAGAGAGAAGGAAGAGAAAATAGAAGGTAGAGGGAGATTGAGATGGTGAGAATGAGAATGAGAATGAGGAAAGGGTGGGGTTTCTCCCCCCCCCCCCCCCCCCCCCCTTTTTGGCTGATTCGGTGGGGGCCACCAAGGTGTGTGTCTCCACTTTTACTCCCGTGCATTTGCGCTCCGTGCGGTGTTTGTTTTCCCGGTTGTTTAAACATTTAAATAATTTTATTTACGTTTAATTATAAGTTTTAGAATACAAATATTTAGTCAATAATTTACTTGAAGTATTTTACCAAATACTTAATAATTGAGTTATAGAGTAAAATATAACTTTAACTTGTTTCGTTTTGTTTGCGCCTTTGATATTTTAACTGCGTGGACCTTGTCCGTACGATACGAAATTGAATTTGAAATATTATTAAAATGATAATTGGATGTAATAACGTTATTAAACAATGTTATATTATTTAATTAAATTGATCATCAACGTCCGTATTTAATTGAACCGAATTACATTCTATTTGAATTGAGTACGATTTAATCAAATCGTATACTTGTATATATATCCAACAATATATATATATATATATATATATCCAACAATATATATATATATATATATATATATTAATCGATACATTAATTAGCCTAACACAGAACTAATTACATGTATTAATAGTTGATTAGGCACTAATCACTAGTCCTAATTTGACAGGTGTCACACTTTCCCCTCAAAACCGGCTCCCCCACCCTTCCCCTCACTTTCATTTCACTTTCTCCTTCTCGCTCTACTCTTTCTTTCTCTCTTTTCCTCTCCAAAAATCACCTCACCACCATCACCATTAAACCACCAAAAACTACCTCAAATCCACCTCAAATTTCGGAAGTCATTTGGAGAAAAGCATTCGCCTAATCCCGATCTACATTTTCATTTTCTCGAAATCCTCTCGCGCAAACTTGTAAGATTCCCGACAAATCCCGAAAACTCTTAGATTTCATTTATTTTACTTAAAAGTTGTTTATTTAAGCTCATAATGTCCATCTAAGGGTTGGGTAAAAGTTTCAGGCCAAACGGAAATCGGAAAACTCGTTTTTAGCTCAAAATCCGTCGAACAGACATAAGTGTCGCATAGGCCAGACCAGTATAGCGTCACTTCGTGCGTCACTTAAGTGCCGCATTAAGTGACGTATAAAACCCTAAATTTGAGTCACTGGAAGTGCCGCATAAAACCCTTTTTTCCCGACACTTACATCCGTCACTTGTCCAGTGACGCCTAACACTACTTACCGACACTTCTAGCATCACTTGCCTAAGTGACGCCTATAACCTAAATCTGATTTGTACCGTCACTTGCCTAGTGACGCTTAACACCTTTCCCCACACTCACACCCGACACTTGCTTAAGTGTCACATCTCATGCGTCACTTCCTCATGTGACGCTAGTACCCCAAAATTTCTCATTTTATGCGACACTTCCTGAGTGTCGCATAGACCCTAAGTGTCGCTATAAGTGTCGCATGAAACAGAACCAAGAAAACACATATTTTTACTAAGTGTCGAGACCTAAAATTTTACCACTTGATTTCACCCAAATTCAAGTTCAGATGCGTTTTTCACCAAAGTAATATAGTAGAAATAACAATTTTTCAAGCTGACTTGGCACCTCGACCCCAACAAGGGGCCAACCCCTTGGACCCCGCCAGGGGTTGCCACCCCTGGGACTCTGCTAACCAGGGGCGTTGCCTCCGGACCCCCGTCACCTAAAGTCTGTGAATCCTTTTTAAGTATGACACTCCAAAAATCATAACAATATTAATGAGATTATTATTACAACCAGTCACCAACGGGCTGTACACGTTTTCAAAACTCAAACTTACCAATCAAATCAAATCATTGGACATTACTAGTTGGATGAACAACTAGTATAGGTTATATTTTAAGATACCTACTTATTTTATTTAACATTGTACGTTATAAACGCCCGGCAGGTTACAGTCTTCGGACACCCCATTTTACTTCACCACATTTGGTTCATTGCAACTCTTCAGGCTCAGGTGAGTCTCATAGCCCCGACTTTTTACTGTTTTTACTCCCGGGGTGGGAATACATGCTCTAACTGTTTTACACGTGAACACGAGTACAAAACTCGCTATATTCTGCATGAGCTGTTTTCTAATCACTTTTAAGTCCTCTACGATCATAGTTCTGGTAATACTTTATGTAGCGCGAATGTTAGTGTATGGTACCATATAGGACTGACCATCCTCGTCCGGGTCAGCAAGCACTGACTGGTTAAACGGACGCATTAACTTTTGTTCATACGAGTGTGGATTAGACGCTCGCCCGGAGGCACTCACGATCAGGCACTTCATTGTGATCCTGACACTCACGTTAAGCGCAGACTATGACCTCATGGCAGACATATACATCATTGATTCATTTCAAACGGTTATCATTAAATCTTGTGGTTCACACTTATATATTTATTATGCAAACCTGTGAGCTCACCAGCGTCAGCTGACCTTTTTAGCATATGTTCTCAGGTACCCAACACCAGTAGGACCTGTTCACTCTAGATGCCCATAGCTCGAGTCAGCATACACATCAGGAGATTATTTTGCATTACTACATTTTGTAACTAAGTTATGCCGATTAATCTCTAAACATTGTAATTATTGGGCTTTTATAAACATTTATACATTGTAAAACTTTATATTATCAATGTATCTGTAAAACGACGCATATAGAGTTGTTCATTATATGCCTTGTGTGTTTTGATTATTGATTAGTAGCACCCCAAAGCTTGCTTCCGCTAAACAGTAAAATTGGGGGTGTTAGAGGTTGAAATTAGCAAATGCAACTCTTCCTCATTTATTTTCGTGTAAAAGTTCAAGTTGTGTCGAGAATTATCATCACTAATTAGAATCATTAAAAAAATAAAGTGTACAAATTAATGTACAAATAGCATTATTATTTTACAGTTTACACAAGTACGACATGTCGTTAAACAAATCTATCGTCAGTAAATCTTTTGTTGCCATTGCATTGCGGGGGCAAAACATGCACCTAATCAAATTATATACAGAGATACACGATGAGAGTCATTTGAAATAAAATAATTAGTTTTACCATTTTGGCAACTGGCATGATTCATCGTATTGTTCATCAGTGATGTCGATTTCGTTTTCAGGTATTGAAGTTTAAGCATTAATCACTACTTTCAATGATATAAACGTGCTTAATAACGTCTAAAACTACTATCAAAAGATAAACGTTTCATTCAATTCAAAATCTTTTTCCAAAGTCATCTGTGAAAAAGTGTCAAATGATATGTTATACAATTAAACAAAATTAAATCTTCCTATTGAAATTATAAAGTAGCCAGCAAATTTTACGGGTTATAATCTAGTATACATAATAATATTTAATATACAAGTTAAAGGGCATTTGATTAATATCTTTTTTATTTATATATCATTCATAATTATGCAAATCATATGTATGAATAAATGTAATCAGTGTCTCATAACCTCTAAAATGATTTATAAGCGAGAATATGACTCAGTGAATTATGCATATTCACTAGTGAAATACAGAGTCCGTTCTATGTTTTACATATCACTAGCAGGGCGGAACTAGGATTGATTTTCAGGGGTAGCACAAAATTTTTTCTAAGCTTTAAATAAAACACAATCAATTATGATCGTACAATTTTAACAAGAGATATGACATCAAAAAGTGCGATTTTAACCAAAAGTATTATTACAATGAATTTGTTGTGAAGTCAAAAGTAAAACAGTCCCTGACCAAATCCGTCCACGTTAGGTTTACTTGTCAATGGTTGATCCAATTTGATAGATTCACCTTCTGAAACAAGAAGTTCTGGCCCTGGAGGGATAATATCAACCACTTGACGTCCCGTCTTCACGTGTTGTTGTTGAAACCGACTCCTTCGCTTGGCGTTGTCCCTATAGGTTGAACTACTAATGCCTCCGAATAGAGATTTCGCGCCCAACCGGGAAAATTCATAGGTTCGATTCCTACTGGATTCACTTTTTACGTTCAGTTCAATCGCTGCTCACGGAATTGATACATATAGTTCAAATCAATTGTGCAACACTTATTCGTTACCGCCGCATCGTGCGGGTTATGTACTAGTCTATATATATTGAGCTATTTTTTTTTAATAAAAGTAGACATATAGTTTAGTACTTTGGTTAGTAATTATTCAAGGAATAAGTAGCACTAAAAGAATTTCACTAGTAGCAAAAAAAATTTACTAGTTGCATTTCTACTAAAATATACAATTTTTAAAATTTTTGCACTACTCGAATTATTTTGATCAGAAGCACGTGCTACCCCCGCCGACTTATTAGTTCCGCCCCCGAATTCTCTAGCTTGTATATAAGCTTTTCTTACCGACATAAATATTTATAAATCCAAAAACAATTTAAAATATTATAAATCATCAGAAATACATAACTTGTAACATATCTAATGTGTTACATTTATTGTAACGTATTTAATATGTTACAAATGATTATCAATAAATAAACGTAGGATATCGAATGTTACGCAAAAAGTGTTAAATATCTTTAGAACACTTTTTCTCTTTCTCTCCTCCATTCAGGTTACCAGAAAACAATTTTATCACTCGTTTGATGGTAAAATTGGGGTGAATTCTCGTACACTTGTTCACATACACTTGTGGATGGTATATCTCTAATCACTGGGTATATTGAGATTGGTACCAAAACAATTTCAATACAAGACAATAGTATTCATTCTGATTTGCGTTGCCAGTATCTGAAACCATTGACCATTTACCTTCCGAGGAATAAGTCAAACAGGGTATTATTGATCTTACTAAAGTGAAGGTCACTATTACCGTTGGTGCTAATGAGGTGAAACACTTCACAAGAAAACAATGGATGGTGTCTGGAATGTCTTTTTGGGTAGTGTTATTCAATGCCTGGGTACAAGATAAGGCGGTTTTGATAAATTTAGTACTATTGAGGCCTAGCTCGCTTGGTCCCTCGTTCGCAACTTAAACGTTGGCTACGCTGGGGGCATCCTTAACGAGTTGGTCTGCCCCCACTTGCTCGGAATATACTCCATATTCCGACTTCTTATCACTACTGATCAAAGATGAGTTTGCAGACTATGAGTGACTACCATACGAAGGTTTTACATTGAGTACAGTGGGGCCATTGCTTTTAATATAATAAACCAACGACAGTGACCTTGCCTCCCTCAATGAAAACAGTTTTCAATCCAACCCCCATTACTTCTATGCTCAGTTCCTCTGCATCACTGATTCCTACCCAATGACCGTCGCTGAGGACCAACTATCCAAGAAATCACCATCTCAACCTCCATAAAACGCAAGTGCTCCACCTTAGGGTCCTTGACATTAAATGATCATGACATAGAAAAAGAAAGAAATCTACGGATGCCAACACTGATTAAGTGACTGTTCAAGCGTAAAAACACTTGATTACAATGATGATGATGATGATGTATGAGGAACCAAGCCTATCACACTCCGATTAACGTGCAAACCCAGTATCGAGACTTGGTCAATCGAGGGTGGTGAAAGCTTGATTCTGTGTGAGCAATCGATTGGGGATTACTCTGGGATTTTATGAGGTGTTGGCTTGAAATGGAAGCAAAACACTAGTATTTATAGCCAAACCCTAATCCGACGTGGAGGGTTTGGTCATGGGGGAGCAGGACAACTACTGTACCCAAGCTGACGTGGGCCAATCGGATGGGCCGACTAGGTAAGTGGGTAAGCCATGTTAATACACCTGGATATAATAGCTGCCGATTGTACCTTTTGTCAGAGAATGTCGGTTCCACGAGGTACAGATCGCTTTATTGTTTTACCGCTGCCTTCGTGAGTAGAGCTCATGGTGATTAGGCTCTGGTTCCGGGACGGAACGTATCCGGCCCCATGATTTTACTTGGGAGCTGGCCCCCGTGTCGTGGGCTACAAAAGCTGTCCACGGATGTTATCCGGGCCCGGGCCCGTTGTTCTGGGCCGTTCCCACGTAGGGTGATGGACATAGATCATTAAGTCCCCCCAGTCCGTTATTATATTCCGTTCCGGGGATATGATGGCGGACTTAGAGTAATGACGTGGTGTTGTAATGATGTCTTCGAAGCATTGGCGGCGTGCATTAAATGCATGTCGCTTCAAACTCCACAGCTGACATACGATGGGACAACTTGTAACCGCATAGGCCGTGACGTCACAGCATAGCTGGCGCACAACTGTTCACTTGCCAGGTCGTGAGATCTGGTGACACGTGTAAGGGTAAAATGAAGCCAACACGCGGTAAATTCCTGGAACATGACATCTGACGACACGTGTACGGTTGGCGTTGAGGCTCACGAGGCCCGACCCATGTAAACTTGCCTATAAATAGGAGTTTTTGCAGTCATTTTATTTTTTACGCTTAGTAAAAATCTTTGAGAGGATCCCGACAATATTCAAACATTCCATCCACTGTTCCGGCATTGTTACCCAGTTTTCGACGACATTCATACAAAACCCAGGTCCGTTGTTCATACTTTCATCCATTTTCTTCTTACATATATACATTCATACCATGGCCACTGTTGAGGGGGGAGGTCCGAGCATGAGCAGCGGTATTGCCAATGTGGCACTCGAGACTAGCTCGGTGAAGCCGGACATGATTCCGGTTATTCGACGCGCCACCGGAAAGGAAGGTGGCGGTGTACTGGAAGACAATGGAGAAGGGGAATCTTCGTATGCCTCCGACCCCATTTTATTTAAACGTTTGCAAACATTATAAGGTTGGGTTTATCCAACTGCACCCCTTCGCCGTGCAGAAGGTTAGTATTTTTGAGATGTGGTTCAGATCCCTGGGCCTGACACCGCTGGTGAAGGTGTTCTAGGCGTGTTTCAAACTGACGCCTAGCGGCCGGGGGTGGTATACCTTCGCGAAGAAGAACGACTTCGTTGGGTGCCAGGAGTCGTCTCTGCACGGGTGGAGGGACACCTTCTTTTTTGTTGACCAAACCGTTATCCCCAATGATTCTGTGGAAACGCTCGTGTGGCAATACGAACGGACACGCAACGTCAGCCTCACACTGAAGCTGACGACCGCAGAGGAGGGGTTGCTGGAGGCCTGCCGAGATGCGAAGCTGGAGATACGAGAGTATCATACTTATGTGCTCGTGATCGGCTGCATCAGCTTATTTTAGCCCTTCGAGGGGCAGATACCCGTCATCCGAGGGGCGGCCATGGTATGGGTGGGGGCGTTTTGTCTTTATATTGATATCGTCATGCATTCAGTTGACTAACTCTTTTATTTGCTTCTGCAGATATGGACCTGAATTCCGTGTTGAGGGCCCCTAGCTTGGCCGGCCTCAAATATATTAGGAGGGCGGTGGAGGATGAACCTGGCAATTCCGCAAAGGTTACTGGGGCAACGGTGACCGTTGCTAAGCCCGGGGTTTCGACCGCTCTTCCTCTGTCGGCGGTCCAAGAGGTGGAGGCGTCCGGCGCCCGGGCGATCCCCAAACGGAAGGGAGTGGTGCCGGCTAATAAGGCATCCTGGCCGGCCCCCAAGAAAAAGAAAACGGCGGGGGAGGTTGCTGAGGCCAACCTACAGAACTTCATGTTCATGCCCAGCACAGGTGGGCACTACATTATACCTGCGGACGGTACGTATTCTGCTCTACTTCATATGAGCATGTGCTAGGTTTGTTCTAACAACTTTCTTCTTTTCGTTTATTAGCTGAGGCGGACCCATACGCCGCTGGGATGGAGTACGTCAGCGGTGAACTTCTTCTCCGGGACAAGGAGGAGGAAGAGGAACCGGCACACGAACGGTTGGTGCGTCGCAGCAGTGCTTCGCAGCTACCTACCGCAGCTGGTGGGGTGGGTTCTCGCGCTGAGGAGCCGATGACTTTGGATGATAGTCCGCTGCGGCCGTCACCCATCCGTTCCCATCCTCCGAGTCCCCCTAGGGCGCCTTCGCCTCCTCACGTGGACAACATGAGGTAAATGTTAAGCCGTTGCTACTCTTAGCAAGTATATTTGTTGTTGTTTTTTTATTTTTTATTTTGACCAAGTGTTGAAACATGGCTGACAGAATGGCTATTCTCAGGTCCATGCTGCCGGAGCCGTTTGTTCCGGCTAGGTTTTTGAAGGTGCCGGCCACCGATTCTTCCAGCTCCGGGGCTGCTACGTTTGTCCCGGCCTGGGATTTTAAAGTTGACAACCTAGCCGTGGACGCGCAGTCCCTGCGTGATTTTGCTGATCACGCCATTCCTCCTGCCGTTGCCGAGACGCTTCAGAAATTGACGGCCTTTGATACCAAGAGGGCGCGCCTGCTCATGTCCTTCTGGAATTTTGCGCTGCAATGCGACGAGCAAGAGCGTACCGATAAGCTCACTGAGCAGTGGAGGCTGAATGCTGGCATGATCAGTCGCCAGGAGTAGGAGATTGCCCTCCTCAAGGGCCGGGGTCAGGAGCTGGAGGAACAACTCAGGTTAGCCAATGAAGCAAGGATGAAAGATGAGGCTGACCTTCAGGCAGAGAGGGCCCAGAGGTCCGAGGCCGCTGCAGCCCTTGCTCCGTTACAGGAGCGGTTGGTAGCGGCGAAGATGGAAAGAGCTAAGCTTGTAGATAAGGACAAACAGCTCCAAAGCAGGTCTGTTAATACTCCCTTTGTTTTATTTGTATGCGTTTTTCCCTTCACCTCCTAAGCGTTTGTTTGTGTACAGGTTCGACGACCTGACGACGGATCTGGCAGCTGCTAAAAAGGAAGTGACCGAGCTGGAGACCGCCTGTAGCCTTCATATCAAGGATTTCAACGATTCTGAGATCAGATACTCAGAGTTGGAGGGAGACTTGGAGCGGCTCCAGAAGGGCATCCCCGGCTAGGTCAAGCTGGCCATGGCATCGGTTAGCGTGACGGTTCCATTTAAGGAATTCCTGACCGATGTCCAGGAGGTGGAGGTGCTTCAAACGATAAACCTCATTGCGGAGCATGTTCTGGGGCTCCCAACTCCACTTCCTGATGCCATAACGTCAAAGGTTAACCCGGACTGCTTCGAGCGGGCGCAGCTGGCGAGTGAGGCCCTGAAGACAATCTCCATCTCGTTTATAGAGAGGATAGGTATGGATATGGAGTTGTCTGTAGACGATATTTTGGGGATGCAGCCATAGATTTATAGGTTTATTTGTAAGGCCGGCATCCCTGTTTTGTAAAGAATTTTTACTTGTAAATAATAAAATGCAACGTTCATTTCGTAATTGCACGTGTCTAATATTTATTTTATGTTCGTACGTTTTTTTATATTTTTGTTGTCATGACTTAGTAGATTTCTAGACTACTTTATGGGTTGGCGTGGGGCGGAGGTGTGCCTCGGCTCGGCCAATATCGTTTCGGTCGCACCTCAATGTTTAATGACATTTTGAGGGGACCTCTGCCTTCGGGACGCTAGAAGGCATTCCCTTATGGGGGCAGACTCGTTGCGCTCTGGGCTTAACTGACATTTTTGGCCATATGCCGGAAGCGCAACGACGACGCCTGATGGCGGTTTTTCGACATGTATTTTAACGACTGTATTTTATAGATTACTGCAAGATAGAAGAATGAGACACAACCAAAACTTTTATTAATTGGATAGATGCTACGAAGGCGGATGATCAGTCCAGCCTGAGCTGTTACAAAGTTTGATTACATATAACATTTCTTTAAATTCGTCACGTGCCAAGTGCGCGGCACGGTCTTGCCATCCAGAGTAGACAGGACGTAGGAGCCATTTGTGCTTGCTTCCGTGACCCGATACGGACCTTCCCAGCACGGCCCAAGCTTGCCTGTGTTTTCAGATTTACTGGCCTCATTGTTGCACCAAACCAGATCTCCAACTTGGAATGAGAGTGGGCGTACGCGCTTGTTATAGTAACGGGCCATCTTCTGCTTGTTGACGTCTTGGCGGATGGCTGTCATCTCGCGGCGTTCCTATAGCATGTGAGAATTCTGTTGCTGGGCCTGCATACTTTAAACCTCAGTGAAATTGATGATCCTTTCACTGGGGACACTGATCTCTACCAGGATAACCGCCTCGCAGCCGTAGACGAGACTGAAAGGTGTTTCACCGGTACTTTCTTTGGGAGTGGTGCGATGAGCCCATAGCACGTTGGGGAGCTCGTCCACCCAGCCGATGCGACTTTCTCTGATCCTGGCTTTTATGCCAGCCACCAAATCCCTGTTCATCACTTCCACTTGGCCGTTTGCCTGAGGGTGGTATACTGATGTCAACGTTTGCTTGACGTTGAGCCCCTCGCACCAGGCCTTAAAGGGGTTTTGAGCAAACTGCTTTCCGTTGTCAGTGATGATCTCATGAGGGATACCGAAGCGACACACAATGTTATCCCAGACGAATTTCCGTACCTGCTTGCCGCTGATAGTAGCTAGGGGCTTAGCCTCAACCCATTTTGTGAAGTAGTCGATGGCGACAATCAGGAACGTGACGTTGCCGGGGCCTGGTGGAAAAGGTCCCACAATGTCAATGCCCCACTTGAAGAAAGGCCACGCCGATGAGATTGGGATTAGGTCATGCCTTGGGGATCTTGCAATGGGAGCATGGATTTGACAAGAGGTGTAGTGCTTTGTGACCTCAGCTGCGTCTCTGTACATGGAAGTCCAGAAATACCCCATGCGCATGATCTTTGCCACTACTGTCTTGTGGCCCGAGTGCAAGGTGCATGACCCTTCATGCACTTCGCGGATGATGTACTCAGCTTGCTTTGGACCCAGGCATCTCAGGTTTGGTCCCAGGTATGACCTTTTCATGAGTTCGCCTTTTTCAATAAAGTACATTGGGGCCTTCATCCGGATTTTCCTTGCTTCGATCGGGTCCTGCGGAAGGAGGCCGGACCGGATATAGGACACTATTGGGGTCATCCAATTATCTCGAACTTCTTCTACTTGGGCAACTGTGTCGGCAACATCAATAGACTTTTTCCCCAAAATTTCAACAGGACTTTCTTAGTGAGGTGCGCGAATGTGAGGGATGCCAGCTTACTCAAAGCATCCGCTTTCTTGTTTTTGTTTCTCGGGACCAGCTCAATTTCAAAAGAGGCGAATTGCTTTGTCATGCTTTGTGCAAGTGCTAGGTACTGTTTCATTACCGGATCCTTTGCTTCGAAAGCACCATTGAACTGGTTGGTGACCAGCTGTGAGTCAGCGTATACTCGAAGATCTTTGATGCCCATTTCTGCTGCTATTCTGATGCCGGATAACAGTGCCTCGTATTCTGCTTCGTTGTTTGAGGTGGGAAAACCAAAACGGAGAGCATAAGTGTGTTCCTCGCCATCGGGGCTGATGAGTATCAAACCAGCACCGGCGCCCTCAGAGCTTGAGGCACCGTCGGTGTACAGTTCCCACACAGCAGATTTTTCACGAGTAGGGGGATCCGTGGTGCACTTACTCTCTACCCCCCATGAAGTTCGGCGAGAAAGTCGGCAAGGACCTGTCCCTTGACTGCGCTTCGCGGACAAAATGTAATCTCGTGCTCTCCCAGTTCTATGGCCCACTTGGCAAGCCGGCCCAAAATTTCCAGCTTTGATAACACTTGTTTGATTGGCTGGTCAGTGAGAACTGTGATGGGGTGCCCCTGAAAATACCGGCGCAGCCTCCGTGCCGAATGCACGAGTGCGAGGACAAGCTTTTCAATTGGTGAATAATTCAACTCCCCCTGCTGTAGGGCGCGGCTGATGAAATATACCGGCATTTGTGTCTTGTTACGCAGCGCAATGAGCACGGAGCTGACAGCGCTCTGAGACGATGCTAAGTACAGGGTGAGCGTTTTGCCAGAGATAGGAGCCGTGAGGGTTGGCAGTTCTTTTAAGAACGTTTTCATATCCTGGAACGCTTGCTCCGCCTCCGGCGTCCATTAGAAATCCTTTTGTTGATGCAGCCCTTGAGTGTGTCGAAGAATGGCAGTGACCGCTCTGCAGCTTTTGATAGGAATCGCGCCAGAGCTGCTAACTTACCATTTAGGCTCTACACTTCTTTTTTGCTCTGCGACGACACCATGTCGGCAATTGCCTGTATTTTCTTTGGATTGGCCTTTATGCCTCTTGGGGTTACCATGTGACCGAGGAACTTTCCTTCCTCCATTCCAAACGAGCACTTGGCCGGATTGAGCTTCATGTTAATCTTCCGTAATGAGGTGAAGGTTTTCAGAATGTCTTCGAGTAGTTGGGACTCAATATTGCTTTTGATAACAATGTCGTCAATGTACGCTTCTAGGTTACGGCCCACCTGTGATTTGAAAGCGCCGTCAACGACTCATTGATACGTTGCCCCTGCGTTCTTGAGACCAAATGGCATTTTGGTGTAGCAAAAAATGTCTTGGTTCGTGTGAAACACTGTTTTTTCTTCATCAGCCTTTGCCATTAATATCTGATGTTATCCCTTGTAGGCATCCAGGAAACATTTGAAATGAAACCCGGAGAGAGATTCAATTTTCCAATCAATCTCGGGGAGCGGGTAATTATCCTTCGGGCATGCCTTGTTGACATCCTTGAAGTCGACACACATACGCCATGAGCCGTCAGACTTTTTTTACCAAGACGGGGTTGGCAACCCACGTCTGGTACTCAACCTTGCGCATGATGCCTGCATGGACGAGCTTGCTGACCTCTTCACATATGAACTGGCTTCTGTCAGGGGCCATGCCCCGCTTTTTCTGCCTGACGGGGGTAATGTTGGGATTAACGTTGAGCCTATGCTCGGCGACTGACCGCGGGACTCCGGTCATTTCAGAATCTTGCCAAGCAAAGACGTCTGCGTTGTTGGTGAGTATTTCGCAAAGCTTTAACCTTGTTGACGGGCTTAAAGCCAGGCCAACTCGTATTTTCTGCTTCGGGAATTTTGAATTAACAGCCACCAACTCGTCTGTTGTTATGGTGAATGGATCCGGAGCGGCCCTGGAGATTTGAGCACATACCGGCATGGCCGTGCCGGTTGTCTGTAAGGTGGCAATGCCGGCAGGCGTTGGAAATTTCATTAGTCCGTGGACCATCGATGTGATGGCTCTGAACTGGTGCAGAGCAGTGCTACCCAATAGAACATTGAAGCGTGACGGGGCGCGCACTATAACAAATTCCAACTTGGCAGTCCGGCAATACGGATAACTACCCAAAGTGACATCGAGGGCGAGGCTGCCGATTGGCCACTTAGTTTCGTTGGCATAACTAGACAACGGGGATAAAGGTTCCCGCAGTTGCGCTTGTATGGGCAACGGTAATTGTGAAATAGTGCTCGTACATGACTTCTACGGCACTACCCGTATCGGTGTAGACCCTGGAAATTTGACAGTTTCCAATGCGTGCCGAGATGACAACAGTCTCAGGTGGAACGGAGCTTAGTAGTGGTGGAAAAGAGATAGGTGCCAGTTGCCAATCATGTAGCAATTCGGCTATCCTTTTTGAACTTACACGTGCGGACTGAATCATGTGAATGACGGCGTCCGACGGATCTCGAGAATCATCTTTTCGTTGCCAGCCGTAGGTCTTTGTGTCGTCTGATTTTTTAAACTTCTTCCCGGGAAGCAAATGGTTTAGCTTACCCGCCTAAATAGCTGCCTTTATTTCCTTTCGCATCTGCCTGCAGTCGTCAGTATCGTGTTCGTATTTTTCGTGAAAGTCACAATACTTGCCGTTCTTCGGGACGTCACGATGCTCCATCGGGGGCGGAGGGTTAAACGCGTTCCGCGCCACCGTCTCGGTAAGCAAGATTTCTTTTGGTGACTTAGTGAGTGTAGATAGCAGTGAGTTCTTATCGTACGGCTGACGACGGGCTGGCTCGCGGTGGTCACCACGGCGATGATCGTGGCGTGTGTCGCAACGAAAGTCTCATCGTTGGTTTTCGCGACGACCGGAGCCAGAGCTGGACCCACAGTGGGATCGGTCGTGCTCGACCCGGTGCGACTCTCAGGCCGAACCTTTGTGCAAGTCATTATCTTCACCGGACCGTAAATAGTCCCGAGCCACAGAGACGTCCTCGGAGTATACCTTCGGCAACTTCCTCTTCAACCGATGGTATAGAGTTGGATAATGGTCCTAATCAATGCCGTAGATGAGACCGGCAATTTGTTGGCTTGGTGGGAGCTCGCTTATCTTTTGACACTCAGTTGTGAAGCCAGTGAGGAAATCATTCAGAGGCTCACGACTTGTTTGCCTAATCTCGAAGACGTCGAGATGGGTAAGCGTATGCTGTTTCAAGTTGTGGTATTGCTGCAGGAATTTGAGTCTGAGATCGGAGTAGCTGCTAAGGCTTCCAACTGACAATTTCTCAAATCAACCACGAGCATTGCCCTGTAATACTTGTGGGAACATGTGGCATGCCACATCGTCTTCCCAATGCTCAGTTTTGATGGCACCTTCTAAACGCTGCAAGAAGTCCTCGGGATCTGAGTCACCGGAATAGGTGACAATCATGAGTGGAATAGGTGCCAATCGTGAGTGGAATAGTGAGTTTAGTTGGCAGCGGATGGTCTGCAATTCTGGAGATAAACCTTGTTGTGGTGGTGGAAATCGGCATTGGTTTTTTTACCTTCTCACCCTGTATGGTGGAATAAAAATTAGCAATCAATGTGTCCGCCGCGGACTCGTCGGACTGTGTCAGGAATGAGCCCGGCGGGGTGGCACTGAGGATTAAGTCGGCCAGCATTCTACGACTTGCAGCCCTATCCATCTTACCATGATCTTGGGTGGGTGGAGGTGGCACTGCCCGCCGTGGCGGAGATGGCGGCGGGACCTGTTGCTCAGGAACCACGACAAAGCCCATTTGTGCCAGCATGTGCTGGGCTTCGGCGCTAGAGATGGATTTGGGAGTGGAAGAAGTGTTATGCAAGCTGCTCTCCGGTGGAGGATGATTGTTCATCGTGTTCTCCGTGCCGGAGGGATAATCGTTCTGACTGAAGGTTAACTGCCTTGGATCAATCCTCAGATTCACCGTTAGCTCAGATGACGAAGCATTCGGGGTATTTTGGTTGACGGTTATTTGAGGAGATTGATCGGAGCTTTGTGGCGGTGGTGGCAGATTAGCATTAGCACCCTCGCCACCGCTGTCATTTTGCGAAATGACAACCATCGCTTAGCAGTTTCCGGCGTACGGATGGTGGTAGAGTTATCGTTTTCTGGTAAACAAACCGTGGATGGCGCCAATTATTCAAGCGTAAAAACACTTGATTACAATGATGATGATGATGTATGAGGAACCAAGCCTATCACACTCCGATTAACGTGCAAACCCAGTATCGAGACTTGGTCAATCGAGGGTGGTGAAAGCTTGATTCTGTGTGAGCAATCGATTGGGGATTACTCTAGGATTTTATGAGGTGTTGGCTTGAAATGGAAGCAAAACACTAGTATTTATAGCCAAACCCTAATCTGATGTGGAGGGTTTGGTCGTGGGGAGCAGGACAACTACTGTACCCAAGCTGACGTGGGCCAATCGGATGGGCCGACCAGGTAAGTGGGTAAGCCATGTTAATACACCTGGATATAACAGCTGCCGATTGTACCTTTTGTCAGAGAATGTCGGTTCCACGAGGTATGGATCGCTTTATTGTTTTACCGCTGCCTTCGTGAGTAGAGCTCATGGTGATTAGGCTCTGGGTTCGGGACGGAACGTATCCGGCCCCATGATTTTACTTGTGAGCTGGCCCCCGTGTCATGAGCTACAAAAGTTGTCAACGGATGTCATCCGGGCCCGGGCCCGTTGTTCTGGGCCGTTCCCACGTAGGGTGATGGACATACATCATTAGTGACTATACGTTCAAATCATGAAATCAGCATTGCTCAACCCTCGAAACTTTTCCTACTTTGCTGGACTCACGAAAGTCAACTGATTTCAAAAGAGGTAACCTACAAACAGCTCCAGTGACATAACCCAGTACAAGCAAAGTTGAGAGTGTCTCACCTACTCAACTGCAGAGTCAACCGATAAGCCAGTTGGCATCCTCACAAAAGGATGTCATTTCATCAAAAGGGCTAATATATGTGGCGGATGTTAACATATCCATTGCAGTGATTGTGAATTTGTAACATACCCGAACCAAGTCTCATCTATCACTGCACGAGCTGCCCATGTCTCATCACTTTCACGTGGTGAGATATAGGATCCAACTTCCATACCCAATGATCCAGAAGTGAAAACATAGACTTCTGATAATGTGGGAGTCACAACCATGGATTTTTAGTATCTGGACTGATCTAGCTTCGCTAGAGGGTACTAGTGATTCTCAACATCTCAACTACACCTACACCCTGCTCACTCAACTGAGCAGTCTAAAGATAACATTAGTGATCCTCTCCAAATTTGGGTACTATTATTTCTTTATTTAATTTTATAGGTATATTCTTCAACACCCCCTTACAATTCACAAGCTATTGTTTTAGACTCCAAATGTAAGTGTATTTGGGATCTACGAACAATATATAATTAAATCTGTTAGAAAAAGATGCATTGTCAAGGAAGATGCAAATATAATTTTGGTCGTCGAAATATGACGACAGTTGGATTCCAACGCTAACATGAGGTGGCAGGTGTTGGTTGTAATGGTGGTGGTGAAGAGAAGTGTTAAAGAGGGTGCGGAATAAGGAAGAAAGAAGTTGAAGGGAGTAAAATAGAATGGAAAAACTATCATAGTAATTATGTACAATGATATTGTTCTATTTTTTTTTTCCATTTTTCTTTTGTGATGGAGAAACTACAATACGAATTCAGTTTAATTGAAACAGACGAAAAAGAAACCTTGCTATAAGTTTTTATGATTATTAAAAATGCGTTCTAACTTGGTATAAAGGTATTTTGCTCGATCTGACCTAAAGGATATAAGATTGAACATCTCGTTATGAAATCTAGTTGTCGATCACAGGTTAACCAAGTTAGTATAAGTAACAATAGACACATGATTAGTATTCAAAATGAAACTCTTATGTTTCATTAGTTCGTATAGTTCCTTTAATTCAGTAGAATTGGAATCAATTTCAATCCGTAAACTTGTTTGGCTAAAAAAATGTATTCAAATGTGTTTGACACAAAAATGTATTCACATGTGATGGACCAAATTCCGTGACTTAAAGTATTCATATCATTCGTAATTCCAGTTCCGTCAAAACAAATTTCACAAACCAAACACGCACCCTTAAACTCATGTAACACGTATGTTTGGCAAAATAGCTTTAAGCTGTAGCTGCAGGCTGTAGCTGTAAACTATAAGATGTAACTGCATGTAGGCTAGAGCTGTAAGCTGTAGATTTATAGTATAAAACTGTTTGGTAAACTAGTTGTACCTGTAATTTAGAAATGTAAATTGACATAAAAGGGTATTAACATAAATATAAATAACAAATATAGCTAAGCAATAAATTTAACAAAAAATGATCCTTTATGTGGATAAGTACCTTATAGATTGTAATGAACTTGTGTAAAACGACATGAAAATAGTATAAATAATAAAACTTTGATCGAAATCATTGTGTTATACCTATAAAATATATATTGGTACGTGGTATTCTTTTTACTAGTTTAATTCTTTTCTTAAATTTATATTATGTGTATTTATTTAATAACTAATGAAAATATTTATGTTAGTTGTGTAAAATATTACTATTAAAATGAAGAATGGCAGTAGTCTACAAGAAAACGTTTCTACATAAATTGCAACCGGAGGGATGACTACATGAGACGGTTGTAAGGAGAGGGGCATTTGAGTAATTAACATATCAAAAGGCTAAAGCTTAATTGAAACGCTCATCTAATTAGCGTTTAGATTTCAAGCTTTTGAGAGCTTTTCAAATAAATTAAAAGCTTCATTTTATTCATCTAAACATAGCTTTTCATTATTGGAGCTTTTATTTTTCAAATTTAAAAGGCTAAAGCTCCTAAAAGCTCCGAAAAGCTCATCGCCAAACAGGCCCGTAGTAGGTGTAGTGAGTAATACAAATAAACCAATAAGACAATCCTTATATATTTTAGGACCTTATATTTTACGAAGTTTTTGTTAAATTCAAGATAACTGCATGTTATTTTTGTTTATTATATTCATATACCGGATTTTAATTTAACCGTTTGTTAAGAAACACATAATTGGTTTGGTTGTTTCTATTAGAAGATTAGGTTGGCCTAAATTCGAATTTGTTCTATAAGTTTTTTGTTAATAACTTACTTAACTTGATTAAATGGTTCCCTATTAGGATGCATCAGTGGAATTGTGGAAAATTAGTATATTAACATCACAATTCTAAAACTAATAGTTGAGTAATACGAAAAGAATTAAAAAAAAAAATTGATTTTGCTACACCTTTATTTTGACTTAATTAGCTTTCAACATAAACCTCCTACAAAGAATTTTGGCATGAAACTAAACTCTACTAGGTCCATTGTACGTGGACTTTTAAATTTTCAAAATAAATGAATATTAAATTAAAAAATAAAATGAATTCCATATAATACAGCATGACAGCCACATCCTAATCATTTTTTCTTCCTTTAATTACGAGTCTATAGTCAACTTTTTCTCTTTAATCTTTAAAACGTAGGGAATAATATAATCAATTCATCATCTAATATGTTCACTTAAAAACGAAAACACTTTTTGATATTTATAATAGTGTTAATTACTATCAAACAAGATTTCTTTTTACCAACAATATGAACGTTTAAGTGAGACGACAAACGAACGGTCATGGATTTAGAATTTGCAGTGCACGTAGGAGTGGCATCCAAATTTATGTGAACCAATCATCTTTGTGTTTTCTCATTTTTGCTTCGTTTCGTCTATTCAATAATATATATATTGGAATGATCCAGAGGGAGTGCATTTTTTAGGAGAACGGGAGAAACGTTAGTATTCATCAGGAAGCATATTACATTCACCCATACAAATCTCGAAAAAAGCAAACTGAAATTTAGTAAATGTTAATCAGAATCGATACTTGAAAATGAAATTCATTCGTTAAAATATTCTTTATAGCATCAATTTTGATTACTATTTACTGGTAAAAATGATTTTTTTTTTACGTTTTTATTGATAATTGTAATATGTTTCTTGATGATTACTAATGCTTCCCCCAAAAAAGACACTTCCCTCTTGATCACTACCTTATATATATATATATATATATATATATATATAAGGGGTAGGGATAAAAAAATGGTTAAAATACTTTTTGATTCATAATATTTTTTAAGTTGTGAACTTTCATTTTTTTTCTTCACATATGAATTTTTTGTGAATCTTTATAAAAAATTTTCACATAAATTTTCGTCATGATTTTTTTTTGATTTACACAAAGTTTTTAACTTTTTTAATTGTGAAAATTATATTTTTCACATAATTTTTTAACGAATTTTTTTTTTATTGTGAACTTTTTTTTTTTGGTTCATGAAAAGTTGTTAATGTTTTCAACTGTGAACCTTAATTGGTTCACGGAAAGTTTTTAACTTTTTTAATTGTTAATCCTTTTTTCTCAATTATGAACCTTAATTTTTTAAGTTCCGAAAAGTTTTAATAAATTTCAATTGTGAACCTTTTTTTTCTTCAACTGTGAACATTATATTTTTTTGAGTTCACGGAAAGTTTTTACTTTTGCAAATGTAAACGCTAATTTTTTTTTGGTTCACGGAAAGTTTATAAGTTTTTAAATTGTGAACTTTTTTATTAACTGTGAACCTTATTTTTTTTTGGGGGTTCACAACAAGTTTTTAACCTTTTTAATTGTGAACCTTTCCTCCTTGCTTGCAACCCTTCTTAAAAACTAAAAAAAAAGGCTTAGACATTGTAGAATAGGCTAAACCTCTCTTAATGTCTTTTTGAGCCCCACCCATGAGTATATTTTTTTGTTTTGGGTTCACAGAAAGTTTTTAAGTTTTTCAATTGTGAACCGTAATATTCTTTTTGGTTTTCGGAATTGACTTTATTTTATTTTTTTCAAAAAAAATATTTTTTTCACACAAAAAATATTTTTTTTGTGTGAACCTTAATTTTTATGGTTTACTTCAAAAAAAAGTTCACACCTTAAAAAATTGTGAAAGAAAAAGTGTTTTCACCGTTTTTTATCCCCACCCCCTTATATATATATATATATATATATATATATATATAGGGTAAGGTTCCAATGAGAACACTTCAAAAATAAGAACGGTAAGAACACTTCATAAATGCACAATTAGCCAACAAAATCGTTAAATTCACACTCATACATCTCAAATATGTATAGAAAAATTGATTAGAATGGATGCGAACTTTCAGAAATACACAAAAATCAAAAAAACGATTGATGCACATTTATAAAGATAATCGTGCATCAATCGTTTTTTTCGATTTTTGTGCACTTATAGAAGTGTGCATTTGTTTTTCTTTGCATATTTGAGATGTATGACTATGAATCTAATGATTTTTATTGGCTAGTTGTGCATTTATGAGGTGTTCTCACCGTTCTTATTTTTGAAGTGTTCTCATTTGATCCAAACTATATATATATATATATATAACTTAGATTAGATGGATGGTGGGGATGTGTTTTTACTGTTTTTATTTTTATTTTTTGATTTTCAGAGGATCTCATTCCTATAGATATATATATATATATATATATATATATATATATATATATACATACATACACACACACGTACATGAAACCTTTGTGTTTGCATTTTCTTGAGAGATAATACACAAATAGGTCATTATACTTTACAAAATTGTTTATCTGTGTTATTATACTTTTAAAATGTTCAGTTGTATCACCATACTTGTTGATTGGTGTCATCCCACCTATTTTGATTAATTTCGGTTAAAAATTAATGACCCAATTGAACATTCATAAGTTTAGTAAATGACGTCATCTTGGCTAGCTATAATAACTATGTCTAAAGTTTGGTAGCATAACTGAATATTAATACAAATACAGTAACTCAATTGAACATTTTTAAAGTTTAGTAACTCAGATGAACACTTTTGTAAAGTATAGTAACCAATTTGTGTATTATCCTTTTTCTTTACGCCCGTTATCATCGTTTGTTTAAGAGTAAATTACATTGCCGGTCCCTGTGATTTTCCCTATATCACGGACCTAGTCCCTTGGTCGGGTATTGTGCGAATCTAGTTCCTTGACCCGGTTTTTTGTTTCATAGCCGATCCCTCATCCATGTGAGTTGAAATGAAATGACTAAATTATCCTTAGACTTTCAT
Source organism: Pseudognaphalium luteoalbum (assembly GCA_963422505.1). Taxonomy (NCBI): domain Eukaryota; kingdom Viridiplantae; phylum Streptophyta; class Magnoliopsida; order Asterales; family Asteraceae; genus Pseudognaphalium; species Pseudognaphalium luteoalbum. Next base: position 8,910,817 of record OY730194.1, read on the forward strand.
TTCTTAAGTCTCTTATTCCACGTGTCAAACCTTGATTAGTCCACCTTAAAATATTTTTTATTTAATTTAAATGATAACAACAAAAATATATAGCGAGGTACAAAATCATTTCATCTTCAACATATCACCAACAAGGTACAACTACAACCTTTCCCAATGCTTGCAACTGCAACCCACAACAAATTAAAAGTCCGGTAATAATTTCATGTTTCTTCACCTATCAAACGATAATAATGACACCACATTCACCAAACATAAAACATTAACTCATCTTCTCCACCACGCACCTCCAGCGACTACCATCGTCGCCTGCAGCAAAACAACCACACCTTCACCTCTCTCAATTTCTTACACCGCTACTCCGCTAGAGATCCACAGCCACACTTTCGACTCTCTCTACCGGACTATTCGATCACAGTAGCCACCGTCACTGGTTGTCGTTTCCGGTAAGAACTCTGGCGGTGAAATGAAGTGAAAATTCGCCACAACCATCGCCCGTTTCTGCAGGCGAATCTTCACCACCGTGGTTTGAGGACAGTTTGATTCTTCTCGACGTCAAAATGCGGTTCTTCTCCAATAATGACACAAATATGAAGATGTTGCTATCTTTTTGCTGGGTTTGTGATCCATTTGAATATATGTATATTGATCTAAGAAATTAGAATGGAATCAAAAGGAAAAAATAAATAAGAAATGTGGCTTTCCTGTTGATGCTTTCGTTTTTAATGTTTTGGCATCCACAAGACTGAAACTATAAATTTAATACTCCGTATATGTATGATCTCTTACTTTATTTTAATGAAAAGATAATAATATATGAAAATAAGAAGAAATAATGTAAAAGACTATTGTACCCTTAACTTAATCAGAGGAGGGACCGACAATGAAATCAAAAATCGGGTCAAGGGACTGGAACTGCATAATACCCGACCTGAGGACTGGGTCTGTAATATAGAGATAACCACGGGGACTGACAATGTAATTTACTCTTTGTTTAACGTTATCAAATGTGAATTATGTCAGGGCTATTTTGTCCGCTCAAAAATAAGGTTTTAGGTTAAAATCATATATCGGTTACGGTACATTCAGTTAGTTAATAAAAGTTCCTAAGCACAAAACTTATATTATATTATAAATTGTGCTCGTTAAACTCATTAAGTTCGATAAACTCGTTTTACTCGAAATTAAACAAACTTTCAAGCTAGTCGAGTCTAAATATCAATTTTTAAGTTCATCCCGTAAAACTAATCAAATAATAACTTTTTGAACTCAAAAATTGTCCAACTCGACTCGAACTTGAATATTGTCGAACTTGAACTTAAGCTAAACGAGTTAGAATTCTGAGTAGTTGTTTAACTGATCGACTAGGTAACACCCTTAACTCTGTACGTTATAGCCTTATAGGCTTATAGCGACAAATTGTTTGGTGAGAAGTGGCAGCTAAATTATTGGTCAATCTTCTTAACTGCAAGTGGATCTTTATCAATGGAAGCGGGGTGTGCATCTTTGATCAAAGATTTAATAAACTATTTTATTTTATAATATAAAAAAATTATGAATTTTAATTAATACATACGGTTATTGGTAAATAAAGTATGTTAAAATTAATGGTAACTTTTGGATAACTTTTTGTAATTAACAACGTAAGTGATCCCATTAAACAGATATATATCAGAATTATCTATACTATTTTTTGATACTAAATTTCATTACTGCAATATAATGCTAATTATTATTATACACAACAACTATAGTATCCATGTATCCATGCAGGCGGCTTAATAAGAAACACTAGTTAATTTGCCTTTTGGGTGTGTATATATACATCTACGAGGGCATTGCATAAGGCATAATTAAGTTAACATCATGGTATTCTTCTCAACCTCATCACAAACCTCTTATTTTTCTTTGTTTTTGTTTGGATTTGTGGTGCTTTTTGTTGGTTACAAATGGATCTCATCTTACTCTAAGAACAAGAAAAGCTCACCACCATCACCACCAAGACTTCCCATAATTGGAAACTTTCATCAACTCGGATCGAGCCCTCGTGAATCTCTCCGGGATTTGTCCAAAAAATATGGTCCACTTATGCTACTTCACCTTGGTAGCACACCAACACTGGTCGTCTCCTCCGCTGAAGTAGCCAAAGAAATCATGAAAACTAGTGATTTAGCCTTTTCTGATAGACCAAGTTTACTTATACCCGATATACTATTCTACGGCTCTAAGGACATTGCCTTTTCTCGTTATGGGGAATATTGGAGGCAGTTAAAGAGCATTGTAGTACTTCATCTTTTAAGTGCAAATCGTGTCAAGTCATTTCGACAAGTGAGAGCTGAAGAAGTTGGTAACGTGCTTGACACGCTTGCACAAAGTCGTGGTTCTTTGGTTGATATGAGTGCTTTACTTGGTTCGTACACAAGTAACGCACTTTGTCGAGTAGCGTTCGGAAGGACATATGATGGGTTGGGATTTACAAATAAGTTGAAAAAATTTGTGGATATGTTGGGTAGCTTTTGTGTTGGCAGTTATATTCCATGGTTGTCATGGGTAGATAGATTAAGTGGAATACAAGGAACAGCAAAAAAGATTTCTAAAGAACTCGATGATTTTCTGGTAAGCGTTGTTGAAGATCATCTAATTAAGAAGAAAATAGATGATCAAGGTGAAGTAACCCAAGACTTCGTTGATATCTTAACAAATATTCAAAACGATAAATCACTCGGCTTCACTCTCTCCACAGATACTCTTAAAGCTGTGATCTTGGTACGATTTCTTCTTATTTTCTATATATTGATGAGTTATTTATGATTGAGTTTCATTTACTAGCTTAATGGCATCTCTAAATAACGCGGACGGAAATAGGACTAGTCGATCTCTTGGTACTCCAAGAAGAGACTTTTAATTTATGGTGAAATGCATTGTTTTCAGATTGTTTACAGATTTCAAACACTTTATCTGTAAGTTTGACTCACTTGTAACCAAATACCAAGAACTTAACCTGAAAAATTAGTTGTGACAACAGAGTGAATTAGAATAACAATACAAGTGACTATGGGATTTAACCTTTCTTAATTTCTTTTCTGGAGTAATTATATTTGTTGTATAAATACGAATAATCAACAAGTCGGATTAATTAAGAATTATGCTCTTTTGTAGGATGTATTTGTTGCTGGATCAGATACTATATTCTCAAGTTTGGACTGGGCAATAAGCGAGCTAATAAAACACCCAAGAGTAATGAAAAAGTTGCAAGAGGAAGCATCGGAGATAGGACAGGGAAGATCCGTGATTCCGGAGGAGGATTTGGAGAAAATGCCATACCTTAAAGCCGTTGTAAAAGAGGCTTTGCGACTGCATGCTCCACTTCCACTTCTGCTTGCTCGAGAAGCAAGACAGCAAGTCAATCTCATGGGATACGACATTCCAAAAAAGACACAAGTGATCATCAATGCGTGGGCTATTAATAGAGATCCCGCCACATGGAAAGAATCAGAAGAATTTTGGCCAGAGAGGTTCTTGAACAGTCCCATTGATTATAAAGGGCTTCATTATGAGTTTCTTCCATTTGGTGCTGGCCGTAGAGGATGTCCTGGCCTTCATTTTGGTGTCGTTCTCATTGAGCTCGTACTAGCAAATCTCGTATACAAGTTTAATTTTGGACTACCGAATGGAGGTGAAGTGACGGAACTGGACATGACTGAGGCTAACGGCGTAACCGTTCAGAGGAAGACTGCGTTAATGGTTGTGCCAAGTCCTCGGCTTTAGTGGCTTCTTGATGTATGTAATCTTTTACTGTATTATGCTAATATTTCTCTACTTTATATGTACCCGATTCGATAAATAAATTATATTTATTGTTTTTTCATTGATTGGATTCGATCAATGTAAGTTTATTACACGTTACAACAATGTAAGCGTGCTTCCTGAGCACAATTAGAATGAATGTTGCATATTTGCATAACAATCATCAACACACAGAATTCAAAAAAAACTACTAATATATGATTTACCACTCTTATTAATGAACATAAGAGGAATCGCAAAAACCCTCACTTAATTATAACTAAAGTGTACATACAATAATCATGATACATAGCAATATATACACCTACGTACGGATGTTAACGAGTCGAGCAATTAACAATTACCCGAGCTTGATAATATTTGAATACGAGTTGAGCTCGGACAAAAATTACTACTCGATTAGTTTTACGAGCCGAGTGTTAAAAACCAATATTCTGCGTTCAAAAACTCGTTTAATTTCTAGTCAAACTAGCTAATCGGTTTTTATGAGTCAAATGAGCTAGATTATCTAAGAATTTTTTATACTCCGTATTTAAAACTTTAGATGCATTTAACTTAAAATTTGAACGGATGACATCAACAATACATGATCTTATGCAAACTCAAGTTCGAATTATGAAACGAGTTTATCTAGGTGGAGTTTGTAAACGAGCTATATAAGAACAGTTTTTTTAATTGAGTACAACAAAACATGGCAATTACATTCTTTTCTCATACATCAGTACAACTTACCAAGCCACTTGTGCGATACAAACAGTGTATGCACTTTTCGGCCCATCCAATGTTGCTATCGACCTCAATTTAATCTTGTGATGCATTCCATATGTACTTAAAGATGTGAGTCTAACGTTGTTTTTTACTTATAAGGGGCAGCATGAAAGAAACATGTTTTCAGCTTCTGCATAGTAGATCCAAACTTGATGAAATCCAACATAAAAAAATATTGAAATTAAAATATACACAGAGAGGTAGGTGTTAAACCTGAATTAAAGTATGACTCAATGGCGTGTGCCGAGATTAGGTATCGACTACAACCTCTTATGGTACATTTTGTGAATCCCAGCTTGACAAATGTCAAGATTAAACAGCTATAAGCTTTAAACAAATTAACAAGAAGTTTGCGGAATAACACTTGTAACTAAGAAGATTTAATAACCAACAAGATATAATTTTAACAACCAAAGCTTCAATATTATTGATGATAATAATACGGATACACTTGACTTTGTATCAGGGTTTATTAAAGAAAACCTTGAAGCTTACTTCTCTTCTTTCTACATGCTATGACTATCTATACATATAGTCAAATATAGTACAACAACTAGTATGGCATGCCATGCTTTAAGAAAATAAGAAAACTCTATTATATTATTAGAGTTTTCTTTTACAAGTTACCTTCATTAAAGTTTGGAAACTAATCTAATTCTGTATCTGTATATCTACTAAGAATGGTCTGTAATCACCATTCACTGCACGTGCATATATGACATATCCACCAACCATTGTTATAACTGCTAGCAGTACTGGCAGTGGAAACTTCGTAATCATCACTAGCGGTATTAAATTCAGACAGCTTGCCGGTGGAAACAAATAGTAGTCTAGCAGTGATAATCTTTGTAGCGGTGTAAACTCTGATCAACGGTGCAAACTAATACTAGCAGTATTAACAGATAACTCCAGCGGTACTAAAAACACTTAGACTAATTTCCAATTCTTCAATAGTGGTCATTATGACCGAACAATCTCCCCCTAAACTTAAGCTTCTCCCAGCAGCCTTAAGTTTCATTCACATAAATTAGAAGATAGATTATTTCTTTTCTTTCTCAAGACCCTTCAAGATCTTCTTCCTTATTCTATCCTCGGATTCTCTCTTAGCCTCTTTATCCCTTTCAACATGCTCTTTTTGTCTCCTTTTCAGATAGCCTTCAATTTCATGAGCAAGCATGACTGCAATATTAAGATCTTTGAAGTGAATCTTCAATCTTACCAATCCATGTAGAGTTTTCATTGACCAAGGATACTCAGTTCCAAAAAAGAAATATCCTGTAGCTCCATCTTTGTGAACTATCATGTGGACTCCATTGTGTGCAAAACAATACCAAGCATACACTTCAGATTTTGCATCAGTAAAGTATCTCAGTTTAGGATCTTGTTCATACAGAACAGTTTTATAGTCATATATGATCCTTTCATGACTATGCCTATCTGTATTGACGTATTTTCTCATTGCAATAGCCTACATATCATCCAAGTCATTTCTTGATAAAGAACAGATCATTCGATAGAATTTTCTGTAAGTCTTTTCTTCTTGATCAACTCCACCTCTAATTATTTGAAAGTATTAACCATATTCTGATCAGTAAACTAAACCAGTCAATAATAGGATAATGGATATCCAAAGGTTCCGCTCCTACATCATCAATCACCACCATGCTTCTCAACCTGTCCAAATCTGGCTCATCTATGTCCTCATCAACAGTAGAAGGCAGCTCAGTATGCACTTCCTTTTCTTTCTTAGAGTCCTTCTCACTCTTTTTCTCTGAGCATTAGAATGCACATCATTATGCACATCCTTTTCTTTTTCACCTTCTCCTTCCTTCTAATGCTTTTTCATTTCATCAAAGGAACCAGAGCTTGACCTTTTCCTTTTCCTAACAAATTGTATAGAGCACTCAACATCCTTTTTGTCTTCTATCTTTTTATCATTTTTCTTTATTCTTGCAGATGCTTCAGGTTCTGTATCAATGTGATAAAACTTTCGCTCAGATTCATATCTCCTTTTCAAAGATTCAAAATTCCATTTCTTTAGAGCAGTGAGAGATAGACCAGTTGATCATCTTAAGCCTCTAACATAAATCTCTCATTTGAGTTTTTGTCTTTGACTTATTTATGAGCTTGGCTTACCTTTCTGCTGCCTCATTAGCTCTCTTGTTTCTTAAGATAGTCTCCATATGAATTTGTCTTTGTTCATTGGAGAGTTCAGCCCATTCTTTTTGCACACTTTCTTGAGCATACCATTGATCAAACTTCACTTGCTCTTCTTTAGTCATAGGTAATACAATCCCTGAAGCATACTCAACATTTATCCTTTCATCTAGATCAGCATATACATTTGCATTGATCTCATCATCCAGCTTCTTTGCTTCTACTTCATCAAGCACATCTTTGTTAATCTCTTCATGAAGTCTTTGAGCTTCTGCTCTGCTCAAGGCATCAAGCACTTTTCTTTTCAAAGGCTTCTCTGGCTCTACATATATTCCCTTGCCTTTATCTTTTGATGTAGACTGTTCCTTTTCTTTTAGTACATTCTTAGAACCTTCTTGACTCCTATCAGGAATAGGCTCTCTAAATGTAATATCTACATTCTTTGATGGAACAATTTTAGTTGTGGGAAGAGTTTTGGGAACCTCAACTAATGCCTCAGCAGCTGAATTTATAACACCCCTCATTTCCAAAACCATTATAATAATGATTTACACTCGGAAGCGTAGAATTAAATATATATTTCATGACTTTATAGTATATAAAATGTGTATATCTTTCTCTTTCAAACATAATAGAACCAAAGCGAGGTGTTATATAAATTAAACATCTTTATTATCAAAATATATTAGAGTGTAATGCAGGTCAAACATTCCATCCAGTCCTACTTCTTGCCCACCCGATAATAATCCATAACCTGCAAAAAGTATTAATGTGGGGGATTAGCTCAACACTAAGTGAGTACATCAATAATAAACAGTCTAACTTAGCAGAACAACTTAGTTTACACCAAATAACAGGAAACACAAAATTACACATTACAACTTTTCAACAATGACGATCGGTGGCTCTTGAGAAACCTACTGCTGCGGTGGCTCTCAAAGAACACTTACCCAACAATCTGTAAAGCCAATACAGAATAGACTGATAGCTAATGGTTATTTTACTTAAACACAGGTTCTATACACACAACAAATGAAGCAAGACCCTGTGTAATTCACACAATAACCAACTAGCCCAACCAACTCGTTGACCTCAATAACAACTGGTGCCCGAATGCCAAATATATCACATGATCACATATCCACATACTCATCGTGTCACATATCAGACTAATCAGTCTATCAACAATATTATTACTAACAACCATAATCATCATGGTGAAATAAAACAGTAATAATACATTATCCGTTGTTACCAAACCTGTTACAACTAAATCACAATGAGGATTAAAGATCCACTCACCAACTACCTCAGTTGTCCACTCAATAGTCTAATGTCACTTAGTCTTCTCCATATCTGAGAATACAACAGAATAATACAAGTTAGTCACTTGTCTTAATATGAATATAACATCATTCACTTACTTATCATACTTTAACATAATTCTTACCAAGATTATGAATAACTACTTTAAACATCAATGTTTCATAATCACTTATCAAGTTATTATTACAACATCACTTTAATTATCACAAATTAACATGGTTAGACCTTTAACAATGTCATTAACCTCAAATATCAATAATTCATCAAAACCACAATACTAGGTTTTATGACGTCTTAAGTAACCATGTTCTAATTTCATTCTTTGATTAATAATTAAATGTTCTTAGCCATAACCAACACCTAATTCATCATATAACTTATCAAACTCATCATAATACTTATGACTTTCATGAACACTTAATCAATTTTACACATGTTAGCTTGAACACTATTACTCATTATCATAAATCAACCCTAATATGTTCATTAACAACAATTATCAATTATACACTAATAACGTAAACTTAAAAGCTTTGAATTTAGCATAATCAACTAAACCCATGAACTTTAATTATGATCATACATCATTTTCCTCAATTCAAAGTTAGGGCTTAGCTTATGATCATAATTCAATTATCAACTAACTATTCAAACATGATTACAAGCTTTAATTCATGAATACTCAACTAAACCCATAACTATCTATATGATCATACATCAAATTCTTCATTTTTAAACTAGGGTTTAGGTTATAATCCTCATATAAGTTGTAAGTCCGTATGTATTAGGATCGATAACGAGGTTATCTTTAGGTATTAAGGTGCGGAATCCATTAATACTAAGTTTACGGATCGTAAACGGTTTGTTTCACAAGTATTAGTGAAATCAATTATCTAATATGTTTTGTATTGATTATAACAATTGTTAATCGATCAATACCTAACCTTTAGACTATGTTGAAAGCTTTGGAAACACAGAATCATTCGTAATTAGCAAATGGCAAAAGTTAATTAGGTTTCAAACCTAATTTGTTGAAATACTCGTCTCGGTTCGCAGGTTCTGGGCTCTGCGGACCGACTCAGTTCGTAGCCCAACTTGGCCCAACGAATCCAGTGGACTCGCTTCGCAGCCCTGCCTTGCGAACCCAACTCAATTCGCATCGCAGGTCTTTGGTCAAACATGGTCAACATTTTTCAGCATTTAACATTTAACTCTAAAATGTTTACTAACCAATATTTTCATTACAATTCAAAACCAATTTACAAACTTGATTACAATAATTTCTAGTACTATTACAAGCTAGATCTGTTGTCACAATAACATGTCCCAACAGACTCCCCCTTGACAATAGCTCTAGCATCTATGTCTTCAAGTTGTCTTTGATCTTCACTTGTAAATTTTACTTCCAGCATACATCTTCAATTTAATGCAAGTTTTAACCATCAGCTGATAATCCCTTCCTAAATCTCCCCATCCTTCAGTAGCAGTGATCATGTTCTTGTATAATATCAACAAATCACTCTTGGAAAGATTCACCAAGTGTCGATGATCATATATTCTCAAAAGTTCTTTTTCACCATCTTCCACTTCATCATTAGCTTCAAAAACCACAGCTTTACCAGTTCCAGCTTCTACATGTCATCTCTTCATATTTCCCAGAATATCTTGAGGCATAAGCTTTAACGGTATCTGCTGCACGCAGTTAACTGCTGGATATATCTTTTTACGCAGTCGTCTTCCTGTTCTTTGACTTCTTTCATTTAACTTGATAGTCTTTCCGACTCTTGGCTTAATTCGTTCAAATGTTATTGACCAACCCTCAGTCTTGATTATCCTTTCGACATACCTTCTATAAGGATCATTATTGGGGTTCTTCATCTCCATTCTAGCCAAGTCTCGAATTTCAAATCTCGGTAAAGTACTAAAGACTGCAAGCTTTCTTTCAAAATATTGAACTCCATCATATCTTTTGATTGCAAAAAGCTTCAAATCTGCGTCGTAATACCAACCAATTATACCTTTCTTAGGTACACGTTTTCCAGTAATATATCAATTTCTGATATCGCAGTCTTTGCCTTTTTCTTCTTCTCCAAAGGCTTAAACATTGGATTATCTTTTTGACAATCAGGAAGATCTTCTTCAGAATCAGAATCAGTTGAATCATTCAGATATTCATTCAAATCTATAATTCTTTCTCCTTCTTCATCCTGAATAATCACATTAGTCCTTGAAGGGTTTATGATATGTTCATCAATTTCAGCATCAAAATCAACACCTTCAACTAACCCAATATCAACAATAGAAGTCCAATCTTCAGGAGGTACAAATTCACCTTCCTCTAGATCATAATCAACTTCTACTTCGACCTCATCGATAATCTCAATATCAGAATCACTTTCAACATTCTTTTCTGTAATCATTTTAAATAACACGAATTTTAGATAATATAATATAAATCCTTTCATTGATTTCCCTGAATCAATCTGAGAATTTCCTTTATTTATCTCAATCATATAATCACATCTACTCATTAATCTTATATAATTTTAATTTGTTATAAAAACATCTCAAATTCAAATCTTATATAATTAATCTTATATAATTTTCACTTGTTATATGTAAAATAGCAAGTCTAAATCTTATATCAACTTAACTTATATACTTACAAAACATTAATCTTTCAAAGATTATAAATAATGTTACAATCAATCTAAGATTACAAAAGTATATCAGTTGCAAATACAAAATATAACTACTTCTCACCAGCTCCATTTCCACTAGCACCAGCACCAGCAGACTCAGACTCCCCCTGAAGCGTAGCTTGCTCACTAGTCTTTGAAGGACCAGTCGGCTCACTATCTTTAGATGCACTGGGATCATCATCTCTGTCTTGTCTCCTCTTCAGCTTCAACTCATCTTCTTTGCACGCTGCTCTATATACCCTAATCTCCCCCTGAGCTGACTGTTCTTTATGCAGACTTAAGACGAGTTCCTCTAAATTGTCAAGCTTTAGTCTCTGAGCAGTGCAGTCATCAAGCAGTGTGTTATGAATCTTCATCAACGTCTGATATGATTCACTAACAGTAACCAACTGCTGTGCTAAAGAAAGATTTTCTGCTAACAACCGTGGAACCGATCCTGTCAGTTTCTCTAACTCCTTCACTCTAGACTCTAAGGATGTAATCCTTTCAGCATCAGTCATAGGAGTCATTGAAATTGTCGATGGTCCAGGCGGTGTCAACGAAGCAATATGAGAATCACGAGACAGTGGTGGAATTGCTTGAGTTAAGGCAGTCGTGAGAAGGCCAGCTGCAAAGCGGCTTGCCTTGGTCGTAGGAAACTGTGCTAAACGCACTAATTCCACAACCCCCTCTTTGATAACCTGAGAAACCGATTCTTGTGTCGGTAACTCTGTCCTTGTCTCAGCCTATAAAGATAGACATAATTACATAAAGAAAAAGAATTGTTACAGATAACTCTGTCTCAATTTCTAAGTAATTATATAACACTTTGTAGTACTAAATGTTTATCTCATACCTCAGAATGTACAGATATTGATTCAGTAACCACCGGTGTAACAGACTCCACCTGCGGTGTATCTCGAGAAACTGTTACAGAATTAACTGTCTCAGTTTAACTCCTGATAAACAACAAGTTAAGATGATCTAACTTTAAATTACCGTTTAAAAATTTCCCATCTCGAATGGTTAAGGTCCTCGAACGCTTTCGGCGTTGACTAACCAGAGGGGTCTCAGCCACCTCAGGACCTTCATCAAGAATACTGAAGTCAGAATCGACTTCTTTAGCTTTACGCTTTTCTTTCACAGCCGGATCAGTCATCAATCTTGAACTATAAAAAAATTTGTCCAGCTGGAGGTGAAATGGTTCTGACATCATCAGAATCTGTAGAAGAATCTAATTCAATCTCACCATCTTTACCACCAGAAATACCAACAACAGTATCCTGAATAGCAAATATATTAAACATTTATGATTAGCATAAATGCTCTATCATACAAATTCGATATATATGTAAGATTAATCTGATATATTACCTTCAGAGGTAAAACCTCAGATCTTTCTTGCTGCCCCTGCTCACCCTTAGGTCTTACAACCTCTGGTTCTGTAGTCTCAGCTTCTTGTGTATAATTATATTTATATTTTATGATCAGATATACTACCTAAGCATCTAAATATCTAAATCATTATCATTATATAATTATATTATGCTTTTATGATTAATAATAGAATCTATCAACTAAGTATCTATATTTTTATATAATATACTTCAGCAGGAGCAACATAATGCTCAATAGCCTGCAAAACAGGATCAGTAGCATTATCATGCTGTACTAGCACCTCCTGCACAACCTGTGCAGCAACCTCTGCATCAACCTGTTGTCCCGGATGTTCTAAAACATCATCCAGAAGCTCTTGTGGATCTTCAGGAAGAACCACATCAGCAACAGGCTCAGGTACAGCAGCAGCAGGCTCAACATCTAACCAACCATCTTTGGCCGGAGCCACATAGTTCTCATCCAAAAGATATCCAAATAAGTCAACCGCTTACGACTTAACAACATCTGGACGCCTCGAAGAATTGAGAAAACATGCATTGTAAGTATGCAAGTTAACTCTATCCACAAATAGATCATGAGCAACTGTTGGCGTGTCAGGAATGCAGTGGCGAATGATCAACATACAGAATCTGGGATAAATCAGAAACTTTGATCTAACAGCTCCAGTAATCTGACCAATGAATGAGCTGAAGATATATGAAGAAAAACTGTATGGTTTGTTATAAACCAGTGACAGTAACCCAGAAAATAGCTGAGGGCTAAGCTCATCATATCCGCCATTCTTGTTACCAAAAATAGTAAAAATAATCTGGAATAGAAATCTCCACTGCCCAAGAATGAACGCCTTGATGAACTGACGTCCTCGTCTGGGACCAGAATATCCCATTCTGTCCAAAGCTCCCTCAATAAAATCAGTAGAGTAAGCAGATGGACCAGCTTCCTGCTCGACAGTACCTAAGCGCAAAATCTGTCGAATATCATCAGCATAGAAGACAACGGGATGTTGATTAACCCTCGTTCGGACAACAGGAGGATTAGCCGCAGCATCGTACTCAATATTGTCCCAAAACTGGGTCAATATGCTCTGAAATATAGGTGGTGACTCAGTAATGGCATATCGAATCCTCGATCGTGCCAGAAATGTCAGAATCTCAGTGAATCGCTCAGCACCATGCTCACTGGTGTCTACACTCACCAAAATGTTGTGACCGGGTGCAAAAGCTCTAGCTGCCATATCTGTTAGTATAAATGACACAAATGGCAATTAGCTTTAACTAACAAACATTAGTTAATTTAAACTTCAACGTATTATGATCAAAGGATCATCAAACATCCAAGTTTACTATTAACTAACAACTTAATCTACAAAACTTACTTGAACAATTAAGTAAACTTAACTTTTCAATTATATTTGTTAAATCATATTACGTTCGTTAGGTATAAGAGAAAATTTGAGTGTTTATACCGCCAATTAACAATCGGGACATGCCGCTCGACTTCGCTATGAGTCGGAAGACTTTCGATATGAATTAACTCAAAGTTCCAAGATATTACACATATTTATCTTATTAACGTAAGTTCGTAAGCCTAAACGTGTATGAAAAAGCTAACTTGTAAATTATTTGTAACCCCAAGGTTCTTAAATCGAAAACAAGTGTCAAACAATGATTATGAAAATTAAATATCGAATAAATCAACCTTCCAGTTTACAAATCAAGTATATTGACAAAATTCAACTCGCTTCGCATGAAGCCTATGCGAAGTGAATCTCATGTCGCAATAGTCAACACAAGTCAACCATCTCAACTCGCTTCGCAAGATTGGGCTGCGATTTGAGTTTTCACTTCGCAGGAATGGTATGCGATCCGAATTCAATTATTGAGTTCGCTTCGCAGATCAAACTGCGATCCGAGTTCAATCATTGAGTTCGCTTCGCAGATCCATATGCGATCCGAGTTCAATTATTGAGCTCGCCTTCGCAGGAGCGGGCTGCGAGGCGAGTTTGAATCTCACTTCGCAGATTTCGATGTGATTGCGATCCCAGTCCAAATTCAGTGATCTAACTCGATATTAAGCAATTAAATTATGTATACATATGCGCCATACATCAATCAACAATCCTTAAAAGTTTCAAGTTTTATCGTTAACTCAATCATAGAAAATTCATGAAAATGTAAACCGAAACCTTTCTAGACCTAAAACAATCGATTACTCTATAAATATATAGTGAAATCGAATGAGATATACCTCAATAGATGCGTAATCGAAAGTTGCAAATGTTCTACGGAGCGAAAATCCCTTCCTTTCCCTAAAAATTTGAAAATCAATCAAAAACCACTCTCGGTTCGCTTCGCAGATGTTCGTCTCGCAGGGGTTTTGGTTTCGCTTCGCAGGAAATGTGGAAAGTGTGGGGTGGACTCGTTTGACTTGGTCCCTTTTATACCCTAAGCTCACTTCACAGGTTTGACCTGGTCAACGTCGCAGGTTGGACCAAAAATGCGATTGTAGCTTTAAATATAAATTGGACTTATTTTTATTTTTACAAGTCACAAGTTTAAACTTTCCATTGCGTTTTTGTCACATTTATTCAACACGGAATGATAAATTGCATTATAACGTAATTCAAAAGGATAACACAATAAATAAATCAATCAAAAACTTGATTTAATTATAATAACATAGACTTTTATAAAATCAAAATGTAAACAAAAATACTAAGAAAAAATAAATTCTATGCTTAAATGATTAAGAGTTTATCTGCTTAGGGATCATATTAGAAAGAGTAAGCTAAACTTATTTGACTTTTAATAAGTCTAAGACGATTGTTAATATTCATACCTCATGAAATTCATATAAGCACAATTACAATTTTAACCAGTAATAAACTTATATGTATAAAATTATATCTTATTTATCTTTATCCACACGATATAACACATTATTGAAAAATAACTTATAATTTCTTTAGAACTTATTCACGAAGGTGAATGTTCATTTGTCATAGACAGATCAAGACGATTACCGATATTATGATCCACATAAATAAATTATACGCAGATTTCTGAGCAAACCTTTTATTGTTAATGTGAACAATATCTAGTGTGTTCCACTATACAACATACCAAGGAACTCAAGTACAACTCATAACACTGTATCCTTTATTTATAAGGTAGGAGTTACTAAATGATGTCCTTTAGAAGCATATAACTTACACTTGACACTAGATACTTTGTATCTTTCATATATAAGGTAGAGGTTACTAAATGATGCTCTTTAGAAACATATAACTCACCTTTTAGTCTTTTGAGACTTTGTATCTTTTTGTTTTTGTTTGAGATAACAGTGCATGGAAGTACTATCATTCAACAATTAAGACTTGAGTCATACATGGTATAGCAGTTTCACAAAAGATAAGACAAATGAATTTAGAATTTCTTAACTGCTCGGAAGTCTTAGCATAATCTGCCTATCAATATATCGTATGATGAAGTTGACTAGACTAAAGTTATTCTTATCACTTTTGAAGTAAGAAACAGGTTATAATCAGTGGATATAGGTGTATAATAAGATAAATATAAGTCAAGTCCTAGTTAAAATAGTTATCTTAGGGTGACTTATAGGAATCTACTAACACATCGTACTTAATACTTAAGGTAATTATTCTTAAGCTTATTCTCCTAATGTATTATCATCTCCCTAGTTTTTGCAAATAAAAACTTAAATAATTTTTAAAAGAACTACTGTTATTCTTTTATCGGAGGCGATTCCCCTAAGGTAACAAGCAAATGAATGACATACGCCCCCCTCCCCCTCCCCCTTTTTTTTTAATTTTTATTTTGAATATAAAGACTTAAACTAACTTCTAACTATTACATATCCTTTGGAAGACTAGTTATTCTGGATTCCTCATTCCGTTTAGTTGAACCAATGTCTCAAAATGATTCCTGTCAAAAGCTTTTGTGTACAAGTCTGCCAAGTTATCCAATGATGGAACCTTGACTAACTGAATAAGCTTCTTTTCAGCACAGTCTCTTATGAAATGATGACGAATATCAATGTGCTTTTTCTTACTGTGCTTTACAGGATTATTTGTTATTGATATGGTGGATTCATTGTCAATCATCATCGGAGTGTTGGTTAAGTTTAATCCATAATCTCACATTTGCTGTTGAATCCACAACACTTGAGAGCAGCAGCTGCCTGCAGCAACATACTCAGCTTCACATGTTGAAATGGCTACTGAGGTTTGCTTCTTGCACTGCCGAGACACTAATCTTCCTCCTAGAAACTGACATCCACCAGTTGTGGACTTTCTATTTTGATTGCATCCTCCATAATCAGAATCAGTGTAAGCAATAAAATCCAAGTCTCCTCCAGTCGGATACCAAAGGCCCAACTTCGGTTTCCCTCTTAGGTAACGAAAGATTCTTTTAACAGCTTGCATATGAGACTCTTTAGGAGAAGCTTGATATCTTGCGCAGATACATACTGCAAACATTATATCGACCCAATCATGGCCCTATAAAGAGTAGGATCCACATCTTTGTCACTCGATGTATCCGGTCCAAGTCCATGATTTTCTGGAATAGGAGTATGATATATGCGTGCTTCATCCATCTTAAATCATTCTAACAGTTCATAGGTGTACTTTGTTTGATGTATGAACATACCATCTTCTTTTTGATCAACTTGTAATCCTAAGAAGAAATTAAACTCTCCCATAGCAGACATTTCAAACTTTTTTCGCATGACTTTCTCAAATTCTTGACACATCTTTTCGTCAGAGGACTCAAAAATGATGTCATCAACATATACTTGAACAAGAAGAAAGTCATTCTTCTTCCATTTAACAAAAAGTGTACTATCAATTGAACCTCTTGTAAATCCATTCTCAAGTAGGTACTTTGATAGTGTCTCATAACATGCCCTAGGTGCTTGATGTAATCCGTATAGAGCCTTATTCAACCGATATACTCTATCTGGATATTTTGGATCAACAAACCCTGTTGGTTGAGACACATACACCAATTCTTGTACTTTGCCATACAAAAAGGCACTCTTAACATCCAACTGATACACTTTAATTTCCTTGTAAGTTGTAAATGATAAGAATACCCTTATTGCTTTAAGCCTAGCAACAGGTGCGAACACTTCGTTATAATCTATTCCTTCTTCTTGATTGAATCACTGAACCACTAAACGAGCTTTATTACGAGTAACAATTCCCCGATCGTCTCTTTTGCACTTAAAGACCCATTTAGTTCCAATAGGATATTCACCAGAAGGTAAGTCAACTAGCTCCCAAACATTCAACTTTTTAAACTGAGTTAATTCTTCTTGCATAGCTTCTACCCATGAATTTTCTTTTAATGCTAGTTGAACATTTTTAGGTTCAACTTGTGTAACACCCGCCAAATTAGGACTAGTGATTAGTACCTAATCAGTTGTTAATACATGTAATTAGTCCTTAGATTAG
Source organism: Pseudognaphalium luteoalbum (assembly GCA_963422505.1). Classification (NCBI taxonomy): domain Eukaryota; kingdom Viridiplantae; phylum Streptophyta; class Magnoliopsida; order Asterales; family Asteraceae; genus Pseudognaphalium; species Pseudognaphalium luteoalbum. The sequence continues at coordinate 8,928,430 of OY730194.1, forward strand.
GATAATTAATGTATCTCAATATATATTGATGAATATATACGAACATGCGATTTGATTAAATCGTACGCAATCCCAAATCGAATGTAATTCGATTCAATTTATACGGACGTTGGTGAACATTTTTATTAAACAATATAATATTATTAATACAACTATTATATCCAAAATATTATGTTGATAATATTTCATATTTATTGCGTATCGTGCAAACACGGATTTCACGGTTAAAAATAACAAACACACAAACAAAAATGAAACAAGTTAAGTTATATTTTATAACTCAATTATTAAAGTAATTGGTGAAATATTTTAATCAAAATATCGGGAAGTTATTCGTACCTTAAAATGTGTGTATGACGCGCGAAATAAATATTTAAACGTTCAAACGATCTAGAAAATGAACACTGCACGGAGCGCGTACGCGGGAGAACGAAAAACTGGTGAAGCCCACACTCGGTGGACCCCACCAGCCGCCCCCCCCCCCCCTCCCCTCTCTTTTCCCTCTTCTCTTCCCTCCTTTCTTCTCATTTCCACCATCCACTTTTCTCTCTCTTTCTTCTTTTCTCTCTACAAACTCCATCACCACCACCACCTCTAAATCATAAAATTACACCACCAAACGACCTCGGTTTTCATCGCTCATTTGGAAGAAAAGAACCACCTCGCAACGATCTACAACTCTATCTTTTCGGAATTTCATATCGGCACTTTGTAAGTTCCGACAAAAACCCGAAACTCTTCGATTTCACTCATTTTTACATGTTTGTTGTTTATATAAGCTTAGAATGTCCATATATGGGTTGGGTAAAAGGATCGGACCAAACTATGGCCGGAAAACTCGTTTTGGCTCAAAAATCCGTCAAACAGACCTAAGTGTCGCAAAGACGACCAGTATAGCGTCACTTCGTGCGTCACTTAAGTGACGCATTGAGTGTCGCATGAAACCCTAATTTTGCCTAAGTGCCGCATAAAACCCCTTTTTCCCGACACTCCAACCGTCACTTGCTTAGTGACGCCTAGGACCCTTACCGTCACTAATAACCCGACACTGCTTTAATGACGCCCAGGTAAGCGTCACTCCTTTAAGTGACGCCTAACCGACACTTACACCCGTCACTGATGAAGCGTCGCCACCTTATGCGTCACTTACCTAAGTGACGCCTCACTATGCGTCACTTCCATAAGTGACGCCCTAAGTGACGCCCTCACTCAGATTCTGCCATTTCATGCGTCACTTCCTAAGTGACGCCTAAGCCCCTAAGTGACGCTATAAGTGACGCATAAAACAGAAGATTTCAAACTAATTTTACACTAAGTATTGAGGCCCAAATTTGACGCCCCATTTCAAACTAATTTTACACTAATTTTACAGCTCGACCTCAGCCAGGGGCTCTGCCCCTTGGACCCCGCCAGGGGCTGCTGCCCCTTGGACCCCGCTACCAGGGGCGCTGCCCCCGGACCTTCGTCATTAACGGGCTTCGCCCTTACCCTAGGGTCACGAGTAACAGTGTTACATCTAAACTTTCACACAAAGTGTTAAACTTGTATAACATCAAACACGAATGCGACATGACTTCTAAAACACTTTGGAACACGTTTTTCAAGAATAATGATATGATTATTATTACCAACAATCACCAACGGGCCGTACACATTTTCAAACACTTAAACAATCAACCAAATTGTAATCATTTGAACATTCTAGTTGGACAAACAACTACAAGGTAGTCTTATGAGATGCCTTCACATGTTTATAACCATCGCGTGTCGTGGACACCCTCAGGTTACAAGTCTTTGGACTTCGACTCTTGGCTAATCAATCTAAGTTTATTAAGATAAAATCCTCAGGCTCAGGTGAGTCTCATGACCCCTCTTTTTACTGTTTTACTAGGGGTGTGATACATTGCTCTATTTTTAACACATGAACGCGAGTACATATTTCAATATACTACATGAGTTATTTTCAACTAATCAAACCAAAGTCCTCCGTCAGTATAGTCTGGTAATACGAAAGTAGCGTGAATATTAGTATATGGTACCATATAGGATTGACCCTCCTCGTCCGGGTTAGCAAGCACTAACCGGGTAAACGGACGTACTAATATTTGGGAAGACGAGTGTAGATTAGGCACTCGTGGAGGCACCTCGCTCGGAATTCTCTATATGGGACCCGACCCTCGAGTTAAGCTCAGACTATGCGCTCATGGTTGTATACATTATCTGTAACTTTATTTGCTGGATGCAAATCAGTACTTAAATCTTGCGGTTCATAGAATATTATTTGATACTCAAACATGTGAGCTCACCAGCGTTAGCTGACCCATTTTAGCATGTATCACAGGTAATCAACAGTAGATTTGGACTGCCCATCAGGATGCATCTTAGCTCGAGTCTTCATGCAAACTTCAGAGATTTCATTGCATTATTAGATTTTGTATAACTAATTATGTACTTAAATCTCTCATATTACGATCACGAGCTATGTATGAGTTCAAACTGCTGTAAACCTTTTAATATTAATATATTTTGTTAAAACGACGCATATAGAGTTGTTTGCTATATATCTGTGTGCTTTGGTTCTTGATTAGTAACACCCAAAGTATGCTTCCGCGATTCATTAAATTTGGGGGTGTTACAACTTGTGAGATAAAGCATGCATAAAGACATTTATTGGTGATCTCAGTTTCTTTAATTGAAACATATAAGCTAGTGTTTTCAGAAGTACTAGCTTTAGCTTAATTCCTGGTTAACATTGGAATGTTTTGATCACCAATGATATTTTCCACAGGATGATTCCTACTTGTTCTAGTCACAGTTACTGGCTCAACAAGTATCTCATCATCCAAATTGGTGCCAATCTCTTCCAATGGTGGCATATTCTCATCAGTACTGTACATCTCATCAGAAGTTATTCTTTCTCTCAATTCCCTTGTAGGGGTAAAGATATTATCTAATACCCTTTGAGTAACTTTTGATAACTTGTCTTGCTCTTGAGGTTTATCCACAGATGGCTCTTTTGAAGCACTAGCAGAGGGATTATTTGCAGACGTCCCATATGAAGAAGCATTCGATGTATGTGTAGGGCCAGTGTCCCCGTCACCGTACAATAAATGTTCCGGGATTTCTGAATTAACCACATAGTCACTTATAGGGACTTTAAATGACTTAAATAGATCTGAATAATCGAATTGCCAATCTAATCCCTTATGTTTGTCATGAGTATGACTGGTAACTTCAATGTTGAAGACAGTTTCCACACGTCCAGTGACTTTATTGAAAACCTTCTTGTTTGGTGAATTAGGAATATAACCTAGGAATATCCTTCGTCAGCCTTTTCCCCAAACTTAGGTTGATTGCTAGTCTTCAAAAGGGTGCATGAGACACCAAAGGGCTCAAATCCCTTCAAATTAGGTTTTTTTTGTTCAAAAGTTCATAACAAGTCTTATTATGCTTCTTAACAGTTAGTACGCTATTCAAAACATGACATGTTGTATTCACTGCTTCTGCCCAAAAGATGACCGAAAGCCCTGAATCAGCAAGCATGGTTCTTGCTGCCTCAATAAGAGTTCTATTCTTCCTTTCAGCAACACCATTTTGCTGTGGTTCATATGGTGCACTGAATTGATGTTGAATTCCTTTACTTAAGCAATAAACATTCAACGTAGAATTTTTGAACTCTGTACCATTATCACTACGAATTTTCTTAACTCTCATGTTATAGACATTCTCTACTAAATCTAAGAACTCCATAAGCATTCCTGGAGTTTCATCCTTAGATTTCAAAAAGAATACCCATGAGAATCTAGAGAAATCATCTGTAATAACCAGACAATACCATTTGCCACCTATGCTTCTCTTGCTTATTGGGCCAAAGAGATCCATATGTAGCAATTCAAATGGCGAGGATATTGTGTTTTCTGTTTTAGACTTGTGTGGTTTCTTATGTTGTTTTCCTTTCAAACAAGAAACACACCTGTCTTCAAACTCAAAACGTTTCTGTGGCACACCCAGAACTAAACCATTTTTGGTTATGTGATTCATTTTTCGAAAGTTCAAATGTGTCATTCTCCTATGCCATAGAATAGAATCAGCTTCTGAAGCCTTGGATAATAAACATGTAGACTACATTGAAGTATTTGGAGCACCCATGTTAATAGCATAGATGTCCTTCTTCCTTGGTGGCCTCATTAATATCCAATCTTCGAGAATAACAAATCCCGGCTTCAGGACTAAGACTTCCTTTTCATTAAAATGAACTGGATGACCTTTATCGCAGACTTGGGAAACACTCACCAAGTTGTGAGTTAGTTCTTCAACATAATTCACATCTTCAAGATTTAAAGTTCCATTTGAAACTTTTCCGTTTCCCGTAATCACTCCTCCTTTATCACCAGCGAAATTCACTCGCTGTTTCAAACCACCTTTGAAGTCTTTCAGTAGACTTCTTTCTCCTGTCATGTGTCTTGAGCATCCACTATCTACATACCACCAGCTGTCTTTGTTCACAGTTTGCTCCTGCACATGACACATTGTACATAGTTAGTTTTCAAGAGGGACCCAAGCCATTACGGTCTTGGGTTGTCCCTTATCATCCACAATCTGAACTTCCTTAAAGTAACCATAACTATTCCCTTCGGGATTCTTGGTGACTTTTACTGGAGGTTGAGATTGTTGATGATTTATAGTCTTATGCCTGTGAGGAGAGTGAGTAGAAAACCTCCTAGGCATTTGACTATGTTGTTGTGCACGAGAAGTAGAACCATTTTCATACTAACTATGGTTTCTACTTGGGGTTCTAAACCTCGAGGGTGTCTTATCTCTAGATTTAATGACAGAATTATCACTTTGAGAATAGGATCTCTTAGGTTTAGGTGGAGAGACACTACTAGTATTGTCTCTTTTCAACATGTTCACAGGTTTGCTTCCCAAACCAGGTTTAGCACTAGACCTGTCTACAGGTTTTGGTTTCTCATTATTTACTGGCTTATGAATAGCTTCCAACTTCTTATTAGGACAACAAGAAGCCACATGCCCCTTTTGATGGCATTTGAAGCAAGACATCTGCCTTCGTGACTTAACGTCTTATGCCTTAATTTCAATCTGAGTTTTAGATACTAAAGGTGTATCATTTTGTTCTTTAATAACCTTATCATCTACTTTGGCATCATTCAGCATCCCACCTGATACAAATTATACATTGGTGAAACCTGATATCTTACCAATTTTAGATGATTGTTCTTTAAGAACATCCTTCTGTATCTTAGAAACTTCAGATTCTTCGGGTACTTTAACATCAGAATTAATAGTTACATCAATCATCTCAAGGTCAACATTAGTAGTAGTGTAATTAGCATTAAAAGGCGGAGGTACATCACTATAGCCTAAGCCAGTCTTGTCCTTTACACTACGTTGAGCGTCAATTATATTGTCAATAGTTAAAGAAGATGTTCTATAACTCTCAAACTTACGATTAAGCTCAACTAACTTGACCTTAGATTCAGCTAATTCTTTGTCGTTGTCAACTATTCCTTGATTTAAGTCCTTTAGGTTTAAATAAATACCATCTATTGTCACAGATTGTTCATTTATAGTATTCCTAAGTACAGTCTTATCAGACATATAGGACTTAATCTGTTTCTTAAGGTCTAGCTTGTCCTCACTTAACCTACGTACATTAATTTTGGCCAATTCTAGTTCAGATGTTAAAGCCTTATGTGATTCAGCAAAGACATTAACCTGGGCTTGTAAACTAGTCACTAATTAACGTACATCTATAAGTGTAGGAACATCAAGACATACCCGTTTCATCTCAGTTTGGAGTTCAACAATTTGTGCAACAAAGTCTTCTGGACATAGATCTTCAGTTGATCCCAAGTCCAACACATCATCTTCAACTGCCAGCATCTTCAAATCAGGAATCTTCATTTGATAATCCTCAGCAGTAGGCATGTAAGATGGTGTCTCTTCAGTCTGAACTGGATCTTCAATTTCAGCCATTAGAGTTTCTTCAGTCGAAGCTCTCCAGTCATAAGAACCATCCAGTTGTTGAACCAAGAAGGCTTTAGAAGACAAAGTAGCACTTGATTTTTCTGGATTTGCTGATTTCTCAGTTTTGGGTCTTTGACATTCCCTAGCAAAATGTCCATAACCTTGACAGTTAAAACATTTTACTTTGGATTTATCAAACCCAACTTTATTTCCCACCAGCTTTCTTCTAGTACGCTTTAAGAAATTTTTAACTCTCCTTGACACCATAGCAAGTTGCCACTAGAGATCCATTTCTTCTAATTCGTCTAGGTCTATCTGATCATAATCCTCATCAAAAGTAGCTGGATCATTGATCTTACCCTGGATGTAGTTTTCGTATGAAGCAACAAATGAAGCAAGAACTGAAAGTTGTTGTTCAGCGGATTTCACACTCATGGGCATTTTGTGATGCTCTTGAGTTGACTTTCCAGTTGTCTTACTCTTTGCTTCACCTCCAGATGAGCTTATAAAGCATAAATCTTCAGATATTATTTCACCAGTTTCTCCAGTATCACCAACTAGTAAAGCAGTGGTCGAACTGGATGAACTATTAGAGATAGTAGATTTTCCAGGATCTTGTACCTGATCAGAATCAGTATCTCTTGATTTCTTTTGTGAAATCATATCCGCGGAGCTTATCAATTTCCTGCTCCAATGAAATAGCTGCATACCGCTCATCGTTATCCTTGAACATAACTCCATACATTTCCCATTTTGAAGGAAGACCCTCAATAAACTTGTCAGTATTCTCCGTATTAGAATAGGTAATGTCGTGGTCATCTAGCTTACTTAACAGATGGAAATATCTGGTGGTATATGCATAAAGATCTTCACCTTTCATAGCTTTGAAGACTATAAATTGTTTATTTAATAGATTACACCTACCTGCCTTAACTTGAGGACTTCCATCACACCTTTTCTCTAGAGCTTCCCATAGCTCTTTAGCAGTAAGAAAAGACTTCAACTGATGGTTGATTTCTTTTGGAAGACTATATTTAATTGATGAGTGAGCTTTATTTTCAATTTGATAATCTTTCTTTTCTTCATCACTCATTTGAGTATAGGTAAGTGCCACAGTTTTACTACCAACTTTAGCATAAGGTGCAGTATATCCGTTCTTGATGCACATCCAAATAGACAAATCATGGAACCGACAGTGTGATTCGAACCTGTCTTTCCATCCATAGTATTCTTCAAGTCGGAGCAATTTAGGTGGAACATTAGATTTTCCAACTTCATGTTCTATCTCAATCATCTTACTTATGTCACACATTTTTGCAAATTCCAGAGATTAAAAAATAAACAGAAAGTTCAGTCTGCAGGAACTCAACTCGCAGAACCAAATCAGTTCGCAGACCAGAACTCAGTTCGCAGGTTGAACTCAGTTTGCAGGACAGACTCAGTTTGCAGAATCTCAGTTCGCCAACTTAGTTCAGTTCGCAGAATCTCAGTTCGCCAACTTAGTTCAGTTCGCAAGCTCAGTTCGCTTCGCAACTCAGTTCGCATAATCGGCTGAAAACCCTAAAAACGAAAATTTTAGGTTTTTGAATGTCTAAACCCTAAGATTTCGAACGTAAAAAAACCTAAAAGCTCCCAAAGACTGATTTTGATCGTTTTTAGGCAACAAATTACGTAGTAACAACCCCAAATCAACCGTTATTATCCGAATAACCTCGAACCTATGTGTATCTAGCCGTAGGCTCTGATACCAATTGTAAGTCCATATGTATTAGGATCAAACGAGGTTATCTTTAGGTATAAAGGTGTGGAATCCCTTAATACTAAGTTTACGGATCGTAAACGGTTTGTTTCACAAGTATTAGTGAAATCAATTATCTAATATGTTTTGTATTGATTATAACAATTGTTAATCGATCAATACCTAACCTTTAGACTATGTTGAAAGTTCTGGAAACACAGAATCATTCGTAATTAGCAAATGGCAAAAAGTTAATTAGGTTTCAAACCTAATTTTTTTAAATACTCGTCTCGGTTCGCAGGTTCTGGGCTCTGCGGACCGACTCGGTTCGCAGCCCAACTTGGCCCAGCGAATCCAGTGGACTCGCTTCGCAGCCCTGCCTTGCGAACTCAACTCAGTTCGCATCGCAGGTCTTTGGTCAAACATGGTCAACATTTTTCAGCATTTACATTTAACTCTAAAATGTTTACCAACCAATATTTTCATTACAATTCAAAACCAATTTACAAATTTGATTACAATAATTTCTAGTACTATTACAAGCTAGATCTGTTGTCACAATAACATGTCCCAACATAAGTATCAACTAACAATTATACAAGCATTACAAGCTTCAATTTGAAGTTAATCTGTAATGTCCTCACTACCAGTCTGGTAAATTCTTATTTTAAATTGATTATCTAATTGTGTTAGAAATTATTTAATATTAATTGTTTATTTGTGAAACTTAAGTAAATAAGTCACAGGACTTATTGTGAATAGTAAATTATCACTTGTTTTAAATTGATATAGTTGACAGTAAAATAAAGTAATAGTTCTCGCAATAGATATTTAGGTTCCAGACAATAGAATTAAGACGGGTATAAAATACCCAATGTTAGGGTCGGTTTAATAAAGGAGGCAACCTTGTTTTGTTACTCTTCTTCCTTTGAAATCAAAGAAACCTAAGTTTCTAAAACACTAGAAACCTCAAATTTAAAACCATATACAAAGTTAGAAATCATAAACAAGTTGGGAATTAGTCTTGGGGCTGTGATTGAGTTAAGTATCATCATTCTTTTTGCAATCTTCTTCATCTGAGTTAAATTCTTGATACTTATATATATATATATATATATATATATATATATATATATATATATATATATATATATATATATATATATGCTTGGTTTGGTTGGAATTAGGCTAATGATAATTAAGAATGAATTCAGTTGAAGATTTAAGAATGATTTCTTGTTGTTATGAAGGATTATGAAATTACATGATTTTGGTAATCAAGCTCATGAATTATTCTTTAAATCTTAGAAATTTGGATTAGTTAGGGTTTATGTCCATATTATGAGAAATTGAGCATGAACAAGTGTTAGTTTTAGTGTTATGTGTATTACTTGATGTTATATAAGATTTATAATTGTTATTGTTGATAAATTTGTGCTCAAATTCGTTGTTGTACCTGAGTTTGAGTGAAATTTGGGTTTGGTTCGGAGATGGGAAAGAACAACAAGTTGCAGAACATTTTCTACTTGATTACGCGATCCCAACTTTTATTTCCGGATCGTGTAAGTTAGTTAAATTCCAGCACAGCCGAAATTAGCCTTGGATACGCGATCCCATACTTGTTTTCTGGATCGCGTAAGATGGTGCAAATCGGTTACAGAAGAAAATGAACTGTGTTACGCGATCCCGCATATGTTTCCTAGATCGCGTAAGCTAGTGTAAATTGGTAACAGAAGATTTTTAACCGAGTTACGCGATCCGGCTTTGATTTCCAGGATCTCGTATGCAAGAGTAAATCTGAATAATTGGATTGACTTAATTATAGTTAATAGCTTAATGTTATTTGTATCTTAAATTATATGATTAAGAACAAAGTTGCTTATTTGTTTAACTACTTAGTATTTAAGTTTAGGTTAAACAAAAAGAAGTGAGTTATAAACTTGTTGAATTTGTATTCTCAGATCAACAGAAGACTCAGTGATATAGAAATCCTGAGTGTGGAGACGACAGAGGTATCGGTGAGTGGATTTGTAACTCACTCTTTGAATTAGTTGTAACTGTTTGGTTGCAACAAGTAAACGTAGATGTGTTTATTAGACTGTTTAGTCTTAATTACTGAATTAATCTACGTGATATGTGAACCTTTGTGTATCAGTGTTATTGAGGTTAACATGTTAGTTGGGCTATTTGGTTATTGTGTGAATTACACAAGGTCTTGAATCGTTCGTTGTGTATAGAACCTATGTTTGATTATAATAACCACTAGCTATCGGTCTCGCCCGTTATGGCCATACGGATATGATCGATAAGTGTTCTTGGGGAATCCCCGGGTATTATGATATCCCAAGAGCCACCGATCATCATTGAAATATGCATGTTTACGATTATTTGATTTAACTAATAGTTATGCTAAGTTGAATTGTGTGTGACAAGTTCATTCACTTAGCTATGTGCTAATACCTCATTTAACTTCCTGCAGGTTTTGATAATTATGGGGTGGTTAAGAAGTGATACTTTGATAGCAAGGAATGTTTGACTGCTCTGCTAACTCTAATATAGTTTTTTTATAAACTAAGTTTGGAATTCTATAACACTCCGTTTTGTGTAATCCCTCTACCGTGGTTTACTAGTTTTTAACTATGGTATATTAATGAAGTAAACAGGGTATGTACATTATCGTGAATGTACAGTAATGATATATATATATATATATATATATATATATAGATATATATATATATATAGATATATATTTTATAAAATATACGCTTCCCTCATTAATTAAATAGTATTCCTATATTGAATGAGGGGTGTTATATAATCAAGCTAATTTCATCAAATACTTAAAACCCTACTTTCTAGGTTTTAAAGAATCAAAAAATTAACACTTACAAGTTGTTTATAATGATGATAAGATGATCAAATCACGTTTTTGAAGCTTAATTCATAGTTCTATAGCTTCAATTTCACCTCAAACCTTGTTTTAAAACCTGAAAATCATCCCTGTGGTGGTTTTGGTTCGTCCAGACCAACAACAAAGGAAAAGATGGATTGATTTCATAAGAAATTGATGATTAGGGCTTGTTCTTTGTTCCTGAGTTTTTAATCTCGCAAGAAATCGAAGTCTGTGGAATATTTGTGAAGTTCAATACGTATTACACACATATCTTTGGTAATATATGCACTAGTTTTGTCCCCTTTTAGATCTATTGTTTGGAACTTAAAAACCATTCGTGAGGAAAAACTATTTTATTATACCATCAATTATATTAATTTAAAACAATTAATAATCTACTAGTCACAATCTTTTCCCATTTATTTTCAAATAACACAACGAATTTATTTTCTGATACATTAAATAATAATTCAAAGTCTAGAAAATATTAAAATACTACTAGACCCGAGAAATGGGTGTTACAAATCTCTCCCCCTTAAAGAGATTTCGTCCTCGAAATCTGATCTTACTTAGTCAATCTAATGTAACATAATCAGTTATTTAGTCACAATATACACACATATCATACGTTACCCTAGTGATTAACTCATAAATATTGGTATACTTTTTCAATTCTTTCCACATACACATATCCAGATATACATGCTTCTATCTTTTCCCCCTGCACAAATACTGTGCATATACTCTCACTTACATGACCATTTAAAATATAGCCACGTAGCACTTTAAAACATGAAATCATTTGAAATAAGTAAAACACGTAGGCACATGAACAGTTCATCTTTACTACAATAGGAATGGTTATAATGAATACCACAACTCACACATTAAATACAAAGCCTAACTCAGTTCATAACTAGCAATTTAGCTAATAATCCTATATCTCTTTAGCTAACAATTTGCTAGAATTTATACCTTTACAACTAGTTAATTACTACTTTACAATTTGTAATTATAAACACAAACAGATTATATGAAACCCTTTACTCGAAAGGAATCCCAAATCATATAATCCTAAACACATAAGAGTAATCAATATATAGAGGTCAAATCTTATAAGTAAAACTATTATCACAAATCAATTAGCATTCTATCGCACCAATTTGAATGCTAAATCAACACCTGTTAATATCATGCGTCGTCAGCATAGGTATTTCAACAACACAAGGTGCTTTCATTAATCACATATTCAACAATATCAACACAATATTATTTGCAGTCAACTGACCTCTACTTTTCTTAACTCATCTTATAATTCTTACTAGTTGTAATTAATCACACACACTTTTTCTTCACAATAAGTACCACATTAGAATAACAAATTAGTGGTTTATTACTCTTTCATTTTAGTCAATCTTTGACTATTTCTCAACTACAGGTCAACATCTTTTACCTGTTATTTTAAAACCACTTAACTTTCTCTGGTACTTGGTAGCCTCAATAATTCCATGTGAAATGGCATAATATAAATACGTTGGCCAGACGTCGTCATATTTTATCATTTACACTTCATTTTCAGGCCACTTCATACCATCAATCTTCAAAGTGATTAATCTTTACTTTCACATATATCATTAATAATGATATCACATTTTACACAAATATAATAACACTTTTGCAGCAGATATACGGTCAAGTATTGACTTGCTACCATTTTCAACTTATCACTTTGAATGTAACGCTACTGATATAATCATGTATCTATAGTAACACAAGCGTTTAACACCATTTTCACTTCCTATTAGTAATGGTGTAATGTTTAACACAATCACTTCAATCAACCTCTTTATTACCTGATTCAATATCAATTTTACATCACTTAATACTTATAGTACATTTAGTACCAAACACTTTGTCAATACTATGTGTAATATTCAACACATATTCATCAATCTATACCCTTTTAGTTGAATTACAATTGAGCATTTCATGATCAATTATCACATAGATATAAGTTCATCTACTTATCTTACAAATTCTTAAAATGCTCAATTCAATACTTTCTAATACTTTACATGATTCAAATACTTCATCATGTTCAACTAATCCACATAATTCCATAATCAATGTTTACTAATCCTAGTTAAAAACAATCAACAATACCATTTACTGGTATATTATGCAGTTAAATAAACCGCTTGAGAACAACTCATACACAATAACATATGTGGACCTCTTAAAACAAGTTTTAATATTGCACATAACTACAGGAATGATCTTTGGGCATAAAGAAACAAAAGCCCAATACAAAACGTAAGTCAAAAGTCCGAAATAAGGTCCGAAAAATAATAAAATGCCATTTTCGGGCCCCAGACAACCCCGAAATGCCCAAAACTGACTGGGCTCATGGCAAAGCGATGAGCTTTGACCGTTGAGCCTTTTTTGAGTGACCATGTAAATTATATGTGGACGAAATTTCAAGTTAATCAACCTAATTTCATCAAATACTTAAAACCCCACTTTCTAGGTTTTCAAGAATCAAAGAATTAACACTTACAAGTTGTTTATAATGATGAGAGGATGATCAAATCACGTTTTTGAAGCTTAATTCATAGTTCTATAGCTTCAATTTCACCTCAAACCTTGTTTTAAAACCTTAAATTCGTCCCTGTGGTGGTTTCGGTTCGTCCAGACCAACAACAAAGGAAACCATGGATTGATTTCATAAGAATTTGATGATTAGGGCTTGTTCTTTGTTCCTGAGTTTTTAATCTCACAAGAAATCGAAGTCTGTGGAATATTTGTGAAGTTCAATACGTATTACACACATATATTTGGTAATATGTGTACTAGTTTTGTCCCCTTTTAGATCTATTGTCTGGAACTTAAAAACCATCCGCGAGGAAAAACTATTTTATTATACCGTCAACTATATTAATTTAAATTTATTAATAATCTACTAGTCACAATAATTTATTTGACTCTTTTCCTAGTTATTTTTAAATAACACAACGAATCTATTTTCTGACACATTAAATAATAATTCAAAGACAAAAAATATTAAAATACTACTAGACCCGAGAAATGGGTGTTACAGTATGCTCATCACAAGCAAAGGATGCTAGTTCATTCACCTTAACAGTGCTTACTGACTCAGGCTGCTCAGTAGCAGTATCCCTTGTTCCAGCAGTGGAAATCACTGGAATCTCATTAGTAGTACTAACCTCAGCACTAGCGGAGGAAACTGGTTTCTCAACGCAGAAGTAGTCAACCCCAAACTCAAGGCCAAATTCACCACATCTACAATTGTTGCATCTACCTCCTCTGGTTGAACATCTTCAAACAAACCAGTTCCTAAAACTGTTCTTTCAGTTATCTCTTCACCATCATCCATCCTTTCACATCCATCGATCTGATCATCATTAGGATGTTGATTATTTTCTACCTCAAGCTTCTTTCTTTGATCTTCTTCTGCAAGTAGTCTATCAGCTTGATCCATGATATAGCAGGAGTTCCCAACGCTCCTGTAAACATCCACATATTATTATTATTATTATTATTCTCATCATTGTTCTTTGATGATCTAGATGAGTTTGAGGATGACACAACCACTTTCCTTTTTCCATCTCTCACAAGTCTTTCCAATCCCTTTAATTCTCTTCTAGCTTTTGCCTTTCTCCTGTTTCTCTCAGCTAGAGTTTTTCAACCAAACTTCTCAACTCTTTGATCTCTTTTCTTTGATCAGCAATCTCCTTACCTTGCCTTTTCACCTCATCACACAGCTTTGTACAGGTATTCGTCAATTCATTTAGTAAAGAACTGTCCTCATCATCTCTGGAAGTGTTAACCTCCTTTGATGGATCATTGGAACCACCGGCTGCATCATGCCTTGCATGACTGACAGAGGCCCCTTGGTTCTTGGTACTGGGACCACTAGATACATTGATATCCACTGGGTTCTCTACAATAGAGAATTCCACTGGTATCTTTGTATCTTGTGTTGCCATGGATTGGGTTCTAGTTCCATTACCACTGTCCTGTACTCCTTCTGAGGTAGATACAGTAGTGGCAGCCCTTTCCATATGGTCACCATTCTCTGCATTGACCACCTCATTTTCATTTGTTGGAGGCTGAGACATTTGAGGAAGAGGAGCCTCGGATGCCTGTTTCTTAGCCTTTTTGGCTTTTGTCATGGATGGTTTAGGGTCCCTTGTTTTCTTTGATTGTTTTCCTGCAGCTTTGGGATGAGAGGAAGAGGGTGTGGCTACCTCCTGAACTGTAGGTGCAGAAGTGGTTAATGGTCCAACTTCTGCAATAGTGGGTGCACTAATCATATGTGCAGTCAAAGGTGTGATCTTTTCAGAGAATTCAACACCTTTAATAGCACTTTTTCTCTTCATATTTGAAAAAATATTTTTTAGAATGAGAAGAGATAACATGCTTGCCACCATCAATTGGCAAATCTTTTAGTTCTTTATTGAAAATTTGTTGTAAAAATCTTGGATACATTAAAAATTTATCTTTGTCCAGATTATACAACATACCAGTAAAGATCAACTTTGAAAAGTTGAACTTCTCTCCAATAGCTAAGCAGATTATTGCAGTTGCAATATTTCCACTAAGCTGATCAAAAGAAGTTCTTTTTTGAGAAATACATTGTTGTAGGGTATGAATTAAATATTTCCAGTGGGGACAAAACATTAATTTGAAAAACGTTAATTTACCATCATTCTCCATATAGTACAACAACTAGTATGGCATGCCATGCTTTAAGAAAATAAGAAAACTCTATTATATTATTAGATTTTATTTTTACAAGTTACCTTCATTAAAGTTTGAAAACTAATCTAACTATGTATTTGTATATCTACTAAGCATGGTCTGTAATCACTGTTCACTGCACGTGCATATCTGACATATCCACCAACCATTGTTATAACCGCTAGCAGTTTTGGCAGTGGAAACTTCGTAATCATCACTAGCGGGATTAAATTCAGACAGCTTGCCGGTGGAAACAAATAGTAGTCTAGCAGTGATAATCTATGTAGCGGTGTAAACTCTGATCAACGGTGCAAACTTATACTAGCAGATAACTCTGGCGGTACTAAAAACAGTTAGACTAATTTCCAATTCTTCAATAGTAGTCATTCTGACCCAACACATTTTATCATATCTAAATCACTGATCTTAATGCCCCTTTCACATACACACAATAATGGATGGAATTTGCATTTAAAAGGTGATTATATGACACTAAATAAGCTGAACTTTATTTTTTGTCAATACCTAAATGGATGTTGAGCATCATGAACAGAGTGCCCATTTGTCAGACTTTCATCTTCATTGCACAAGTTCGTTTTGTCATCAAACACAATGGTATTCTGTAACTGCAGCGGAGTGACGACGCTTATGTAATCCTCATCACGAAGTAATTGATCCAATTCGGGCTACACTAACTCTTTCCTGAAAAAACAAAGTTCAATATACATTCCCATCGTGGTTCACTAAATGACTAAATGACTTTTACATAGTTAATTCAAAAAGTGTAGTTTTATGATTCCACTGACAACTTTTTCAATTCATAGAAACTTTTTCAATTCATAGAAGCATACTATCAGCTTCTATGGTCTTTATACATCTGCAGGGTGGACCACGTTAGCAGCATATGTGTTTTCTACTTGCGAGTTATAGATATACAGTTCAGAGCACATGATCATCTACGTATCTTATAATAACCGGGAGCTTTATTGTTGCTGATTTCGGGGACGAAATCATTTTTAGGGGATATGTTATAATAACCCATAATAAATTATGTGTATATTACTAGAATCATAAGTTAATGAGTGATATTAATTAGTTATCTTTATATTATTATATATCATAATACAATTAATTAATGAATTTAAATGTGTCAATATTGTTAATACGTACTTATGATGCTAGAAATGAATTAATAACAATAACTATAATATATGACCAATATAATATTACTTGCAAATCAAATTAAAAGAGTTTTTAATGTGATAAAAATGAAACTTAAAGTGCCGTAGACTTGTTGAAGAGGTCATACGCACATTCACAAAAATCCCAACGAAACCGGAGGAGATAGGTACCGTCCCAAGTCTTACGGTTTAATACAACTTCATTTACCACAAACACATACACCAACAAAGAAAAATTAAGAAAATTGTTGGAGATAACGTAGAGAGCATACATCTAGAGGCGAACACATTAGAAACGGGAACGAGAAGTGGTTACGTGTTCATTGTCGGTTCAAATACGAGTTAGTTTCGGAGGTAATTCTTGAACCATAAATATATATATTAACCTTGCGTTGATTTCTGTTTAACAATTAATGGATTGATCCATAGTTTTGGTTAAGATCAAATACTTAAATTCGTTGTTTAAAACCACCGTTTTCGGTGATGCTATCGGGAAGTATTTGGGTTTCAAAATACATAACGAACCAGAATCTGAAATTTATAGTAATACATTATATTATGTTAAGTTAGATAATCATGTAACTACTTGAATGCAACAATAATAGAAATAGAAATCTTGTTAGTTCGTAACATGCAGTATAATTCACAGAGAAGATGACTTTCATGAGGTTTTACAAATTATTTACAATTAGGCCTTCAAGTATATCTAAACTTTCATAACGAAATTTGAACATGGGTTTTGGGTAAGTCATATATGTACGTAGGAATTGAGAATGACTCCACATGTGTTTTAATATAAATTTCGGTAATATACTAGTTCAGTTCATAATCAATGATCCATTTGAGAATTAAATAAATATACATATAATGTTATGTGCGTAAGTAAGAGAGATAGGGGCTACATGTATAGATAAATAAGAGAGTTAAATTTGTGTCATAATTATAAACATAACAATATGATCTTATTATATGTCAATAGATAAATTAAGCCGATGATATTTTTCGCATAATCACTTTGTGTATAATTAAGTTGCCATGTTCAAATTAAATATACCTATATAATTTATCCATCTAGGCTACATCAGCTAACTAACGTAAAGAGCAATATAATTTAAAGAGTAATTATCTTTCTAACTTGCTAAGTCAACTAATATCATTACTGTGTCAAGCGACTAAAATAATGATCATGAAACGGGACTAAGGATTGGGTGAACAGAAACTATGACATATAAAATAAGGGTCTAAAGTTAGTGAATTATTCTATGTAGACTTTGCGGGGAGTTAAAGGAAGATTTTGTCAATCGTGATAGCTTTAGACAGTTAGCCAGGTACGGATGTCCGCGCTTTTCTTTCAGCGTATCTTGACATGATTCGTTTGTTATCCTTACGGTCTATTTGATTTCGTTGTGATGTCTTTTTGCCATTCATTGTGAAATACTTCCGTGTTTTGATTCTATCTATTTGAGCTGAACTGAAATATGAGATTTGATATATTGTGAAAATTCTTGGGAAAAACTTTGTGTGAAAATGATTTTGGAAACCTTGTGAAATTCATTATTGCGAGCTATCTTTGATTCATTTGATTTAGGTTCCATATGCATGGTGGACATACTCTGGTGTGTGATTGGTTTATATGTCCACTATGCAACCATAGAACCCTAGATTTTGTAGACAGGAGATAGGTATACCGAGTCAGCTTCCTGTGGAGAACCACAGGGGCGTCATTGCGGCACCAATGACGTCGCACCAACCGTGGCGGTGGGATTAGTCCACGGCGTCCCCACTTTTGTGATATTATTGTTATGCTCCGGTGTGAGCCTTTATTTGTGTGCTTATGCTCGGGTGAGCTTTTGGATTATTTGGGGGGCGTATGGATGCATCCTAGGATACGTTTGATATGATATGATCTGTGTAGAGCGGTCGTGTGGTGTAGTGCCATACACACCTTCCGATATAGGGGAACCACCTGGAGTCATGACCAGTGTGTGATTGTGATATATTGCGCGAGATATGATATTATTTGGCACCAGTGTGTGCAGCTTGGATATTTTGTTTTGTTTAGGGTACTCGGTATAAATAACTCAACCCCTCGTTGCCTCAGCCTTTATTCATTTGTTTATTTTGTTGTAAGGGTGGTATGATTCGATGGGTGGATTTTGAAACAATTTATTTATTTACTTCGCTTCATTCTTACATTGAGATATATTACTATTACTGTTTATTTCTGTCAACATCCGCGCACTGAGCAATTCGCTCAGCCGCATTTTCTTTTCTTGCGGCAGGTAATCGGGGTGAGATGGGATGAGTGTGAGAGTTCAAGACTTGGACTTGCCTTAGAGACCTACCTTTCATTTTAATAATTTTGGACTTATGTTTATTATTGATAGTTTGAGTTACTTAGATACATCAATTATGGTTGTTTTTGAACCTTATCATGTATTATTCTAGACTTTATTACGACTTTAATTATTTAGTAATAAATGTGACCTTCCATTTCATTATTGGGACGGGGTGTTACATATCTCCTGTGGTACATAGACAACTACTGCAACTTCATAACAAACCTATAACAATAGCATGCTAACTAAACTTTAAGACTTTAAATATTGGAAAGCCTAGTTAGTCATGAGTTCTCAGGGACTAATATGAGTGACCAATTGGATCTATTCACATGACCGATGTCGTGTGACACATGTTTTATTTTTATAATGAAATGGATATTACTACAATTATGATTATCACACGAACCAGACAAGAATACCCGTTCGTATAATAGTATAGTTATAGTAAGTCTGAGTCGAACACCGAGAACGATGTTTATTAAAATATAGAATTTATAATTACACTAATAAAAAGTAAATTACAGATAAGGGGGCGTTTTAGTTCCATATAAAAGTAATTTAGAAAACTAATTTAAAACTAATTAAACAGAAAACAATATTAAGTAGGTTATTTGAAAATTAGAGGTAAACATGTATTTACATAGACTAGCAATTCCTAGATTCAGGTTATCAAGTATGTTTATTAATTTGTTGGCTAACTTTATGGTGAATTAACAAAGATGGAAAGTTTCATGTTAAGGTTGACTTTTCCTATAAATTCTAGGTAAAACACTAGATTCTTCTGAATACACTAGAATTTCTTCTACGTGTTGCTTACCTAAACTTTATTCAATTAACTCTTTCACATATTAATGAGATTTATTATATTTAAGTGCAAATCGAGTCAAGTCGTTTCAACAAGTGAGAGCCGAAGAAGTTGGTAACGTGTTTGACACACTTGCACAAAGTCGTGGCTCTGCGGTTGATATGAGTGCTTTACTTGGTTCATATACAAGTAACGCAAATTGTAGAGTAGCCTTTGGAAGGACGTATGATGGGTTGGGATTTACAAATAAGTTGACAAAACTTGTGAATATGTTGGGTAGTTTTTGCATTGGTAGTTATATTCCATAATTGTCATGGGTAGATAAAAGGAATACAAGGAAGAGCAAAGAATATGTCTAAAGAACTCGATGATTTTTTGGTAAGTGTTGTTAAAGATTATCTAAATAAAAAGAAAATAGATGATCAAGGTGAGGTAACCCAAGACTTTGTTGATATCTTAACGGAAATTCAAAACCATAAATCACTCGGCTTCACTCTCTCCACATATACTCTTAAAGCTGTGATTTTGGTACGAAGTCTTCTTATTCTCTTTAAATTGACGAGTTATTTATAAATTGAGCTTAATTACTAACGTAATGGCATCTCTACATAACGCGGACGGAAATAGGAATGGTCTATCTCTTGGTACTCCAAGAAGATAATATCATTCATGGTGAAATGCATTGTTTTCATATTGTTTACATATTTCAAAACACTTCCTCTATAAGTTTGACTTTGTTCAACAAATTACAATAAGCCGTTATCTTTGACACCCCTAAAAATGTGAACGGTCAACATCATTTGACCATTTGACCAAGTTTGTGAAAATATGAGTTACTTTTTCTGCATATGAGTTGTCTCAAACTACCATTCCATATTTTTTAATCTTTTATTGATATAAACAAATTCCTATCTACTATTCTATTTTCTATTAAAGTTAAAAGGAAAAAGCTACAAATCGACAACGAACTTTCACCTTTTTACCGAGTTAGGTAATCAACTCATTTTAATTTTATTACTAATGTAGATAACAAGCATTCAAAACAAATTTGAGTTAGGTAGTTATGGTGACAGGGCTATTATGTTAGCAAATTTTGTACAATGAAACTAACGAGGTGGTTTCCACGTAGCTTATTTATGTACAAGTTGACATCATCAACAAACGAGGTGGCTTCCACGTACTGTAGCTTATTTATGTACAACTTGACATCATCTTCTCTGGGGCAGCAGAACAGGGCCAATTATTTGGGGCCCAAAAACTTGATATGTTGTTTATTAATTATATATAAAATCCAATAATAATCAAAAGTGAAGCCTAGTTAAGTTGTCAAGTCCATGCCCCCTTCAATATGATGTTGCACGTTCGAGTTCCCAATCTGTAGTTATTTTTACCCCTTGAAGGGCCCAATTTTAATTTGGCACAGGCCCAACAAAATTTACGGGCTGGGCCTGACTTTCAACCAAATCAGATGCAATTAAACACAAAATCAAAACCCTATATACTGAAACAAAAGTGTCATTTGTCTCTCTCGAACAACGCAAAACCACAATTTACAACTTAGTCACAATCGCTTTTCCAAAAATAGAAGTCACCGTCAAAGCCTCCATCGCCGTCGTTGCCGGAACTAGTAATTTCGATGACGTCGTTCCCGAAGTTGACAAGGTCTGTTGCAACTGAAGTCATACTGTGTGAAAATGGATTCGTTAGGATTTTGGGGGTTTAATTAGTAGTAATGGATTCGTATAATATATTAAAAGAAGGAAATGGAATTAAGTAGAATATCAAAACTAGATAATGTATATTCATAAAGTTAATCCTTCTAGCAAATGTTATAAAAAGATTTTTTTAGGCTGGAGAAAAGTTTGGCTCTGGCCGGAAAAATTTAAGTAGAATATCAAGGGTGGTTGGTCAGAGAAGATGGTGCCACATGTACATAAATAAGTTACGTGAAAGCCCCCTTGTCAGTTTACGTGTACATATTTTGCTAACATGGTAGTACCTAACTCGAATTTTTTTAAAAAGTTTACCTACATTAGAATAAAATGAGTTCGTTACCTAACTCGGTAAAAAGGTGAAAGTTCATTGTCGATCTATAACTTTAACCCTAAAGTTAAGATCATAATTAAATGTGAAGGTTCATCTCCCTTCTCCGAAATACATATTGCCGGAACCACACTCCGGTTCCAGATTTTTTAATTTTTGATTATACAATCAAATTCCTACCTTCCATTTGGGCCATTGGCAGTGCGAATGACTCATTAACTACGAGGATGTGGTTCAAATCTAAGCCACTAAACGTAATAGGTTTATATTTGATATATAAGTTATTCTTTTAATTAAATTTAAAATAATGAAGTAGCTACGATATACAGAAGTTCTATTTTAATAAACTCACTTGCAACCAAGTAACAAGAACTTAACATTAAAAATTAGTTGTGATAACAAAATGAGTTATCAACAACACAGCCAATGAAAACAGTAAAGAAATATGAACACAAGAATATACGTGGAAAACTCTAAAACCGGAGAAAATATCACGGGCCTCCAAAGAGAAAAGATTCCACTATATGAAAAATTATTACAATCACATAGACTAATCTCTTAAGCTACCGCCCAACCAACACTCACACCCTCCAAAGGTTTTACTAACACCTTAGACACTCTAAACCAAGTGACTAAAACAAAGGGAGAAAGAAATAATCAAATACTTAAGATGTATGTTGATTTGGTGCATTTTGAAACTAAGGCTTAGGCCTCCTTTTATAACCAAGGAGTCACCCCCTCCTTTGTTCCATCCACCAATGTGGGACAAATACCCTATTTTTATTTTAGCCAAAAACAATAATCTCCACCATGGATAAAATAAAAATAACTTTGTTCCAACATCAGAACCATTGTCTTGACCGACAATCATAATTCGAAGAGAATTATCATACTCCACCATAAAAGAGTATCTCTACCCAAAATAACCCATTCTAAGCATTTCACCTCGGCACATGTCGAAAAAACTTGCTGAAATTGTTTATGGTGCAACTTCCCCTGTTTGGCTCACCTGGAAGTTCCTCAACCATCGACATCAATTTCCACCACACACCTTGCATTTTAAGCCAAACCAATGCCCATGTGTAAACACTTGTGGAACCGCTGACAACCATCCCTTTCCCATGGTGGCGCGGACACACCATGAGGATGTCATATGTTAATAGAACTCACTATTCTCCGTGAGAACGGAGACATTGTCAGCATATTTGGAGCCCTTTGCCGAATCCGCTCCACCTGGACAATCTATCTTGACATGCCTAGACTTCCCACACTTCCAGCATATTAGATTTTTCTTGGAGTTCTTCTTCTTCCTATCTTCACTTATCAAAACCGTACCTTCCGATGAAGTCCCGCCCTTACCTTCCAGTATTTTCTCCTCAGATAGGACTTTGCTAGTAACGTCTTCAAACTTCAGGGTCTCTTTCCCATACATCAGAATAGATTTCATGTGCTCATAGAAGGATGGTAAAGATAATATAAGTCTTAATGATTTATCTTCATCATCAACCTCAACTCCAATAGCCTCCAGTTCTGAAACAATATTATTAAGAACACTCAGATGATCTGAAATTTTTGTACCTATTTCCATACGTAGAGTATGGAACCGTTCCTTGAGACACAACCGATTTGAGATGCCTTTGCCTTGGTACAACTGTTCAAGCTTCTCCCAAAGCTCCTTTGCCGTCGATAACCCATGCACATTTGCAAGAACATTCTTTGAAAGACACAAACGAATAGCACTTGCCGCTCTCAAATCCATATCATCCCATTCTTCATCATCGATCTTACTGGTCTTGCTAGAATCACCGCTAGAAACAGGGGTTGGTTTCCCCCTCAATGCCTTATGTAACCCAGACTGAATCAACACATCCTTGACATGAACTTGTCACAAGCCAAAATTGATCCTTCCATCAAATTTCTCTACATCGAACCTCATTGGACTGAACTTTGACATCGTACCTGTATCTTTAAAAAATACCAGTATTGTATACTAGAAAATTATATTTCCAGCCAATTAGTAATACACCCAGGATAAAAAGGATCCCTGAAAAGAGAGGTGGGTCACAATGGACACGCTTAAATACCAAGTCTTTCCTTAGCCAGAACTTTTTCTACACGTGTAAATACTCCACCAGGCTCACATATAATTCTATCATATACAAGACAACCAATAGAACCAAGATACCCCAATACGATAAATAGAATTCGTTTCTGATGTGGAAGTTCAGACAAAACTGCAATCACAGAGCATACTATGAAATTCTAAAACCGAGACCTCCACGAAAACCTTGGCTCTGATACCACTTTACAACTAATGAAAACAGTAAAGAAATATGAACACAAGAATATACGTGGAAAACTCCAAAACCGGAGAAAAAACCATGGGCTTCCAAAGAAAAAAGATTCCACTATATGAAAAATTATTACAATCACATAGACTAATCTCATAAGCCACCGCCTAACCAACACTCACACCCTCCAAAGGTTTGACTAACACCTTAGACACTCTAAACCAAGTGACTAAAATAAAGGGAGAAAGAAATAATCAAATACTTAAGATGTATGTTGATTTGGTGCATTTTGAAACTAAGGCTTAGGCCTCCTTTTATAACCAAGGAGTCACCCCCTCCTTTTTTTCATCCACCAATGTGGGACAAATACCCTATTTTTATTTTAGCCAAAAACAACACAAAGGATTATATGATTTAACTTTTCTTAATATCTTTTACGGGGTAATTATATTTGTCGTATAAATACGAATAATCAACAGCTCGAATTAATTCTGAATTATGCTCCTTTATAGGATGTATATGTTGCGGGATCTGACATTACATTCTCAAGTTTGGACTGGGCAATAAGTGAGTTGATAAAGCACCAAAGAGTAATGAAAAAGTTGCAAGAGGAAGTATCAGAGATAGGACAAGGAAGATCCGTGATTCCAAAGGAGGATTTGGACAAAAGAGGCTTTGCAACTGCATGCTCCACTCCCACTACAGCTCGCTCGAGAAGCAAAATAAGTGCCTTTTGCTAACTGATGTTTTCTATGACTGAAATATAAAAAGATTTACACTACAAAATAAATGCCCTTTAATCAATGAAACTCTTACTCGCTAAAGAAGAAAACAGTCGCTAAAGTTTTTTTTTTTTTTTTTCTTAAGGTATCTTGGAGAGGGAAAAAATTTATATAATTTTTTTTTAATTATTTTCTAATTCTAATTAAAAGTCAATATTTAGGAAATCCCGTGAGCACATCCAAACAAAAATCAAAAAAGTCTCTCTGTCTATTATCTCTGCCCTAGGCGATTCACCATTGCCAATCAACCGTACTGTCACCGATCAACCACACCATCGTCGTCAACTGTATCGTCTCCGATCAATCGCACCTTCTCCGGCCAGCCACATCCGGATTTGCTTCCGACTTCTTCGTTTTCGTATCTTATGGCTTCCTCGCTAACTCATTGTTCTCGAGGTTACTTTTCTTTCGGTTCAATACTATTAGCTTTGTGATATGGTTCACTATGAATTCAGTTTGAACTAGCCTAATGTATCTTTTTGAGCTTAGAAGATGATGATGGTGGTTAGAGAGTGTCGCACCTTCAAATTCGGGTTGCGGAAGCGAATCTAGTCGGGGCGCGACTAATCAATATTCACAGTACATAAGATATATAATGAACGACTACTATATGCGTCGTTTTACAATTATATTAATTTAAACAAAGTTACATCAAAATATAGTTTACATTAGCTCAGTTTCTAAATTGAGAGATTTACATACATAACTAATTTATACAAAATATAATAATGTAGCTAAATCTTTGAATATTTTGCATGATGACTCGAGCTAATGATATCTTGAAGGCAGTCCAACCTACTACTGAGTACCTGTGATACATGCTAAAATGGGTCAGCGAAACGCTGGTGAGCTCACAGGTTTGTATGTCAAGACATATCGTATGAACCGCAAGATTTAATTGAATTTAAAGTGCAATTAAGCGAATTAAAAGTTATACAGCCATGAGCACATAGTCTGAGCTTAACTCGAGGTGTCAGGTCCACATTTAAGGTATCCTGATCGAGATGCCTCCCACGAGTGCCTAATCTACACTCGTCTGAACAAATATTAATACATCCGTTTAACCAGTTAGTGCGTGCTAACCCGGACGAGGATGGTCAATCCTATATGGTACTATATACTAATATTTACGCTACTACGTATTACCAAACTATGTTGAGGAGGGCTTTGAAAGATTAGTGAGTTAACTCATGTAGTGATTGTTTGTTTCCGTACTTGCGTTCATATTGTTAAAATAAAACGAGCAATGATATCACACCCCTGAGTAAAATAGTAAAATAGGGGCTATGAGACTCACCTGAGTCTTGAAGTGTTTATCTAAATAAACTTGAGTTGATTTTCCGAGTAGTGATGTCCGAAGACTTGTAACCTGAGGGTGTCCACGACACGTGATGGTTATTAATTGATTAGGTATCTCAAAAGACTACATTTGTAGTTGTTCGTCCAACTAGAATGTCCAAATGACTACGATTTGGTTGATTGATTTGAGTTTTGAAAACGTGTATGGCCCGTTGGTGATGATTTGTGATGATAATAATAATCTCTGAATTCATTTCATTATACTTAATAAGGTAGGAAATCGGGTACGGGGGTCCTGGGGCAGCGCCCCTGATAGCGGGGTCCAAGGGGTAGAGCCCCTGGCTGGGGTCGAGCTGCCAGGTCAGCTTGGAAAAATTTTTTTTCTACTATATTGCTTTAGTGAAAAACGCATCAAAAATTTGAATTTGGGTATCATTAAGTGATGAATTTCTAAGTCTTGACACTTAGTAAAAACAATGAGTTGTAAGCATTCTGCTTTTAGCGACACTTAAGGAAGTGTCGCATAAGGGGCGACACTTAAGGAAGTGTCGGGTACAAGTGTTGGTATTCAGGGTCATGCGTCACTAGGGTTAGTGTCGGATGAAATCAGAATTCAATTATAGGTGACACTTAGACAAGTGTTGCTAGAAGTGTCGGTTAGGAGTGTCGGGTATTGAATTTGGGTTTTAAGCGACACTTAATGCGTCACTTAAGGAAGTGACGCATCACTGGATCTGGTCGTGCGACACTCCCGACTGATCGGGATTTTTGAGTCCAAAAATATGTTTTCCGATTTTCGTTTGGCCCGAAACTTTTACCCAACCCATATTTGGACATTTTAAGTTTATACAAACCACAAACAAGTAAAATAAATGAAATCGGAGTGTTTTCGAGATTTGTCGGAAACTTACGAGTTAACGCCGAGAGAAATCGAAAAGATGTAAATGTAGATCGTTGTGAGGTGAACATTTTTCTCCTAACGAGCTAGATGAGATGAGGGTGTTTGATGGTGTTATTTGGTGATTTAATGTGGTGGTGGTGTGGTGGAAATTAAAAGGAGAAGAATGAGAGAGAGAGAAAGTAGAGATGTGTGTGTGTGTGTTGTGGAAAGAATGAGGTGAGGGGGGTGATGACCCTCACCTTTGGGCCGGTTTTGGTGGGGTCCACAGGGGTGGGTTTCACCAATTTTTGCTTATCTTATTTGCGCTTCGTGCGGTGTTCGTTCTCCCTATCGTTTAAATGTTAAATAATTATTTCATACGTTTAATTATATGTTGTAAAATACGAATAATTATTCGATGTTTTTGTTGAAGTATTTTACAAAATACTTAATAGTTGAGGAGTAAATTATATCTTAAATTGTTTCGTTGGCTTGCGTTTAACATTTTAATCGCGTAGACGTCATTTGTACGATACGAATTAAATACGAAATATTATCAAAATAATATTTGTGATATAATAGCGTTATTAAATAATGTTATATTATTTAATAAAATTGTTTACCAACGTCCGTATTAATTGAATCGAATTACATTCGATTTGAATTGCGTATAATTTAATCAAATCGCATAATTGTATATATTCAACAATATATGTTTCGATACATTAATTAGCCTAACACATAACTAATTACATGTATTAACAGTAGATTAGGCACTAATCACTAATCCTAATTTGGCGGGTGTCACAGAGAGTTGTCCCAGTTTAATGATGTGAGTGTTATGGTAGCTTTGTGTCCAAAGTCTTCCGACTCTGTGTGGTCGAGCGGCGTGTCCCAAATGAAATTCCGTCGATGGAAAGTTTGAACGGGTGACATTTGTGAAGAGACGAGATTTGTGAAGGATTACAGGTTTGGGGTTTGTTTAATCTTCAAGTGGGAGATTATTGGGAATGAAGATTAAATTTGGGAAAAACACAATAGAGCAGCGAAAGGGTGTAGATAGTGCAGCAATCCGTGCTAGATAGCGGCTCGAAATTGTACATATAGCGACGCAATCCAAGGGGATCGCGACGGGATTCATGGAGATAGTGACGCGATTGTGATGTCGGCCAGAAAACGCTTGGCTTCTTCTGCAAGTTTGTCTTTTCCTTATTTAAGTAATCCTAATGTAATTGCAATCCTTCGTACGGAAATAATATACGAAAACTCTCAGGTTTGGCCCTGTGGACTAAATAAATCTCCAAGTTGGAGATTGGATATAACCACGTTAGGTCCTTGCGTCTTTATTGTCTCGTTTATCTTGTTTGCTAACTCGTTTATTGTTTATTGGTGTAACCGCGTTTATATGTTGCGTTGTTTAGGTTGGTTAATTATCAAAAGATATTAGAGTGATCAACTATAGTTGTTGGTTCTTTGGTTCCGCTGTCAAACCCCATCACAACTATGTAGAGTTCAAGCAATTAAGGAACTACTCTTGCAGGTACCGAGCTCTAAGGGGCATAGCCCACCCTCAAAATATCACCATCATCAATATCAATATTCAATAATAAGGTACTGTTCGAACATTCCAATTTCTTGAACTATGTAGAGTTCAAGCAATTTAATGGGCTATTGGCCCGCTTGAGAATATTTAGATCCGTTTAATGGCGCATAAAAGTTAGCCACTTTAACTCTTGGCAGGCGATAACTAGTTAAGCTCGATAAACTCATTTGACTCGAAATTAAACAAGCTTTCAATAATAACTTTTTAATCTTGACTCGTGAAACCAATCGAATAATAATTTTTGGAACTCGAATATTGTCAAACTCGACTCGAACTCGAATATTGTTAAACTTGAACTTGAGCTAAACGAGCTCAAATTCGAGTAGTTCTTTAACCAAGTAGGTAAAATCTGAGTTACTTTTCTACATATGAGTTGTCTCACACTCCCATTCCATATTTTTTAATTTGGTATTCATATAAACAAATTCCTACCAACTATTCTATATTCTATTAAAGTTAAGGGTTAAAGCTACGGATCGGTAACGAACTTTCACTTTTTTTACCGAGTTAAGTAATGAACCTATTTTATTACTATTGTAATTAAGTAACAAACTTTCAAAAAACAAAATCGATGAATAAATGATGTTTTCACATTGTTTTTCCATTAATTTGATTCGAATAATGTAAGCTTAATACATGTTACTATACAACGATGTAAGCGTGATTCCTGAACACAATTAGAATGAAAGTTGTAAACAATCAACAATACCGATTATAAAACCAAGCTGCCAATATATAGTTTACCACTCTTATTTAAGAACTAAAGAGAAATTGCAAATACCCTCAGATAATTGTACGTATGTGCAATTTAACCATTTTACAGAGTAATATATACACAAACTATGTAGAGTTCAAGCAATAATGAACTACTCTTGCAGGGACAGCTGTAAGGGGCATAGCCCACCCTCCAAGTATCACCATCATCAATATCAATATTCAATAATACGGTACTGTTCAAACTTTCCAATCTCTTGAACAAGTAATGGGTTATTGGCCCACTTGAGAATATTTAGACCCGTTTAATGGCGCATAAAATTTAGTCAGGTTAATTATTGGCAAGCGATAACTTGTTAAGCTCGATCAACTCGTTTGACTCGAAATTAAACAAGCTTTCAAGCGAGCTGAGTCGAACATAACTTTTTAATCTCGACTGTGAAACCAATCGAATAATAACTTTTTGAACTCGAATATTGTCAAACACGACTCAAACTCGAATATTGTCAAACTTGAATGTGAGCTAAACGAGCTCTAATTCGAGTAGTTCTTTAACCGATCGACTAGCTAACACCCTTAATTCTGTTATAGGCTTATGGCTACAAATTGTTCAATCTTCTTAACTGCACGTGGATCTTTATCTATGAAAGCTGGGTGTGCATCTTCGATCAAAGTATCAATAAACTTTTTATCTAATCTACCTATCTACCTATATAAGTAATAGAGGATAGCCCAATTCCTACGTGTCATATTTATTCTTTTGACAACTAAACAAAAATCCTAGGTGTCATCACCTTAGCTTCCTAAAAAATCCTATGTGTCATTCAAATTGAAAAAAATTCTAAACCCACCTATTTTTTAGCTATTAAACTCTTAAATTTTTTTTATAACACGTAGATTCCAACAAATAAATAATAGGCGTTTTTGTTTCACTTGATATCTATTCCTAATATATATTTCTATATAATTAATAATTCCTTCAAAAATTAAAGATTTATATGCATTTCGATCTTATTACGCTCTACATGTTTTTATGATAAATTTGATTAGTTTAATGAACAAGTAACGGAGTGCAACTCATCAGTAGGTGATCATGAAGAAAAAAATTTCATTGCCTACTCTTTGCTTTCTAGATGATTAGTTTATCTTCTAACTAAATATTTTTTTTTATATAAAGTTCTTTGTTTTGATTAATTATATATTTTACTCATCATTCACGTGGTTTATCAACATGCTCATTGTTGTTTTGTGTTGTTTATATAAGTTAAATTATTTTTGCAAATTAATATCGAGAATTGTTGAACATGAATCATCCCGTGCGTCGAACAGGTTAAAACTAATATGGGTTTTGAAATGTCATTTCATGAAAGTTCGGTATTTGATAATATTAAGGTATTGATCACTATCACTCATTAATTTGTAGAATCACTTCGATGAACCAGACATCATGTTGTTTGTATAGTGTTAGGGTCTACATTCCTTCTAAACTATAATATATCAATACGTAGGTGCTTAGTTCAGTTATTTATGTATACTTGACTATATAAGTACGTATACTCAATCTTTTTCATCTTCCTATAATTATTAGTCGTGCATCGCACGGACATAAAAACTAGTATATATATATATATGTATAATTAATTAAGAGTTTGGATCAAATAAGAACATTTCAAAAATAACAACATATAAGAACAGATCTCAACCGTTAAATAGTTTGATCAAGGGTTAAGAAAAATGGTTGAGTTTTTAATTAAATAAACATCTAGAGGGGTATAATCGGAAGTTAAAAATCGATTGACTATCTTTCTCCTAAAATTACTCTCTCAACCGCACAACAAATTAAACTATTTATTTCTCTCTCTGCAACCGAAAGAATACACCGCCACAGTGACGGATTGAAGCTCGGAGCCGTGAATAAGTCTAATTATTATTTAGGCCTTAATTCCTCTTTTCTTACTTATAAGTTTATTTTATTTTGTGCATTTACGTGATATGCACATGTAGAGTTTGAATCAATATTCTGTTGGTGTACATTCACTTTATTTGAAGCATCTACTTCTGAGTTCCGATGCACATAAAGTATTTATTTCTTTTAATATATATATTGAGCATCAGTTTGTTTCGTTTCTATGAATTAACTCCCATACGTATTGTATGCTTATATCAATAGATTAATCAATGTCAGGTTCTTTTTTCTAATATTATATGGATGCAAATTTAAAGTTGAATACTTGATTTGGTTATTCTTCTTGTTCGTTTTCAGTTTTGTTTATATGTTCGATATCTATATATTGAGCATCTTATGAAATTTGTGAATCTATTGAACTAGATGACCAAAATTAGAAAGATGCTCAAAATATATGTGCATTTACAGTATTGTGTTTGTGAAAGAACAACTAATTAAGATGTGGAGATCGACGACATTAATTGGCAGCAAAAGGAGTAGTCAACAAAACACCATGGAATATATTATCACTTACTATTTTTATGGATGTTTTTGGAATTAAAATAAATAAATTTGACCAACATTGGAAAAAGAAACACAATTATGTTTTTATCCTGTTCTTACCGTTCTTATATAAGTGGTGTTCTCACCGAATCTTTATCCATTAATTAAATATATATTAATTTCTATCTTCTAATCTTCTAATATATGAATAATAATAATAATAATAATAATAATAATTAATAATAATAAATATAATAAATATTAACAAAAGAAAAACCTTGCTAGCTTCAATTTTGCTTCATAATTAATTCTGTCAACCAATAAGAATCGAGTATTTCATTTAACATTCAATTAGCCAATCAAATGCAAAAATTTGCCTAATAATCTCTTTTAAAAAATCTCCATATTTTAAAATATCAAAAAAGATAATATTACTAATAATAATTTAATCATCATTAATATTTTAATGAAATTCCTACCGTCATTATAGAAAATAATAATTAAGATCATTAAACTCTGTCTCCTATTCCATCCAACAAAAAGTAAAATATGAAGATAGCATAATAGCATGTGTTCGTCAATATTAACCACAAGTGACAATAAATCACATAGGTTCAAAGATTTCTTAAAAAGACAACTCGATTAATTGATTATATTAATTCTGTTAATTAAGCTACGAGGGTTTGTGATGTTTCATGCTTTTTTTAGTTCGGGTTAAAGCTACAAATCAACAACGAAGTTTCACCTTTATATCAAGTTATAAGTAACAATCCGATTTTATTACTAATGTAGCTATTAAACTTATAATTTTTTTATCAAGTTAGGTAATATGTATTACGTGACATTGTTATAATTGATTTACGTGGCATTACGGTAATATGCCACATAATAGATATTACCTAAATCTACATAAAATTTGAAAGTTCGCTACACATATGAGTAATAAAATCGATTAATTAGTTAACTCGGTACAAAAGTGAAAATTCCTTGCCGATCTTTAACTTTAACATTTTACTTATTAGGCAATCAATTGTGAAATACAAAGTAATTTGTTACCCATTCTTTGTTTGTAATCAAGTTCGTAAATTAACCTAAAAAACTATTATAAATTAAACTTTTATAATTCCCGAATTAATTCATTTAATTTAATTTTAAAAATTAAAAATAAAAAACATAAGAAACGTAGCATATATCTGAATTACGATACTTTATTAACTTTTATTAGTTATTAAAAAAACTGTAGCATATGTTACCTATCCTAGAAAAAAATCATAAAAACCTTCCATTCTTCCAAAATTTAATTACTTATAGTAAAACTTATAGTAATTGTTTATATTCATATATTTATTAGAAGAAAACAAGAAACCGTATTAAAAGCTATAGTTATGTATGGGTTTTTATACTTTTACACAAACTGTGTTTATACATATGTTTCATCTATTATAATCATTATGTTATGCAGCAGCGTTTTTAATTTAAGATGATATCAATTTGGTGTCAATAAGGTAGTGTAGGACATTGGAGTCGTATGCAACATTGAAAACTTAAAAAGATTTTCACTTTATCTATAATACAATATAGTTAATTATAATTCATAAACATCAACTTTTAATTATAATAATACCTTATTGTCTTCTAATTTTAAAGCGTTATGCAGGAGTTTTAATAATTATTTTACTTTTACACAAGTTGTGTTAATAAATGGTTTTCATCTATTATTGATCAGTAACAGTGTACTTACACTATGCATTAGATGTTTTTAATTCAAGATGATGTGAAGTTGGTATCAACAAAGTATGTATGTGAAACGCCCTGAAAATATGACCTTTTTTTTATACAATTTATTAACTTATAAACTTTGCTAACATAATTGTTACTGAGAATTAGTCTCAAAACATATGTATAATAATGAGTAAAGGCTGTTCTAGTACTAAAACAAGGCTGTTCTAGTACTAAAACAAGGCTGTTCTAGTACCAAAACCTGACAGTAGAAATCTGGTCTGCAACACTTAATACCAATAGTCGAACTTCAAACTCACGTAACTTTCAAACGACCACACCTGGGGACCTGAAATTTTGTAGGCACGCGTAACTTGACTAAATAAACGTTTCCTCATTTTCACTTTTTCAAATTTCGCGATAAATCTCGTTTTGACCCGTTAACTCAATTTCGACTAATTTTAGCCAAAAATCTTGACATACCATATTTCAAACTACTCCACTTCTGAGTTCAAGCTTTTGACCACTTATTCGACATCACATTTAAGACTTGTGGGTGTGAAAACATTTGACTTTAACCTACTATAGCCCATTTTGACTCGTAACCCTATTGGTCGCCCATTTGGGCACCAAATGACCCGATTGGGTCTCTGACCAAATTGACCCATTCTTTTGGTCAAACTTCATCCAATTGACTTGTCCAAGT
Organism: Pseudognaphalium luteoalbum; assembly: GCA_963422505.1. NCBI lineage: Eukaryota > Viridiplantae > Streptophyta > Magnoliopsida > Asterales > Asteraceae > Pseudognaphalium > Pseudognaphalium luteoalbum. The sequence continues at coordinate 8,962,627 of OY730194.1, forward strand.
CAAACTAACTCAATGACATCAACATTTGACCATAATTTTACTAAATGACACTTTTGACCTTTATAACCATACTTTCTCATTAAATCAAGACTTTCTCATACCTATACACTAGCATTACTCATTTGACTTTTCGAAGTCAAAGATACATATCATGACCATTCACAACTTTATATTTTAAAACATTTCTTTGGGCGATTTACACAATGGCTAAATATAACGATCATTTAGGGAAAAGGAGCTTATCTAACCATAAAGCAAGCTCCATTCCACGTTAACCTCTTGCATCCATCTTCTACCCACTTTAATCATTTGGTTCAACCGAACCAAGCACCTACACATGAAACATCTTATAAGGTAAGCATTAAGCTTAGTGAGTACATGAGCAATTAAATGAATAATTATATAACTATTGAACACATATCATTACCCATGAACATTTATTACTTTAACACATAACCATTTAATAGGTGTAAGCATAATTACCATGTCTTTCCAATTAGCACCATACCAAAAAGTAGTAAGCATGCCAAGACATCATCCACTAGTATCATACCTCTAGATGGTATGCATACTAGACATCATTCATTGACCAAGGATCCTTACACACATACACATGACATATCCATCTACTTATCTTACATAAGTAATGGAATCCACACAACAACATGTTCATCTTTTTAACATGTTCATTTAACCTTTATCACTTTACCATTAATCATGCCATACACATTAACAATCATAACTATTTAATTGAATATAAGCTTTAACATTTTATCATATCATAAATAAAACGTCACTGTTCTTGGTTGTATGAACCTCTTGCTTACTAGCAACTTGGAACATACATCCCTTACCCATTTAACCCACATATAACTCACCTTAGCCTTGAAGATGATTTAATCATTTAGCTTTTGCTTTGTGGCTTCCATATTATTTGCTCACCTATCATAACATAATCACATAACATACACTTAGTATTAATCGGTGATCAATTTAATCAATCCTCATTACATTCTTGTTACTCTCACTAGTTGATCTTCACTCAACTAAACATAACCTTTACTTTAATTTACATATCATATAAACTATTATCATTATAAAGCTCACTTTCTAATCATTTCACATCATTAATGGAACTAGTTAAACCTATAAGTTTAACTAATCCAATTCATACTATTTCTATTTTTCTAAGTTATGATCAACATGATCACAACTACACTTTAATCCCCTTAACGATTACTAATTAACCTTCTTTAATTATTAACAATGTTAATTAACATCATTTACCATGAACTCACCAAAAACCCCATATTAGGTTTAGTGAATTCTCATTCAATTTCACACTTTTAACTTGAATTAGTGTTAATATCATCTTTACCAAATTTTACTAACACTAAATAACATCTAATTCACTTGATAACTTACCATGATCATCATGCTCATCATGAACACCTCAAAAGCACTTAACCAATTTAGGGTTCTTCATTTCTAACTTGATATAAAGCTAAGAATCGCTATAATTGAACTTAACTAACATTAATTTAACCTTTCCAAACCCTAAATTCGGATTTGAACTTATCAATTTCATAAACTTCTTGAAAACCCATTTCTAGGTTTAGTGAATTTGAACAACATGACTTACTTGAGGTTAGAGAAGATCAAGGAATGATTTCTCACTTGTTTCCAGCTTCAATTTCATGTTTCTAGCTTGATTTCTCCTTGAATATTTCTTCCTGTTCTTTCTCTCTTTTCCGTTTTCATCCTTACGTACGTATGTATGTAAATATGGATATGTATGAAATATAAACTCATTAACCGACCTACATATATGTATTAAATTACACTTCGTACTTATCATTGTCTGGAACTTAAAAACCATTCACAGTTATTACTATTTTATTTTACCTAATATAATAATAACTTAAAAATTTTACTTTTACCTTTACCATTATAATACTTTTTACATTTTTGGGGTGTTACAACTCTCCCCCACTTGTTTCATTCGTGTCCTCACAAATGTCTCTGACACCTGTTCAATCTTAACACATTTTTTTACTTAAGCGGAAGCGTTCTCTTATCTTAACAGACCTCTTTACTTAATAGTTCCAGACATAAACATATACCATTTTGGTCTAAGTTTCTTACATTCATTTCGACTACATACATATCCCCTTAACACATTTACTTATTACATTAGCCTTAATAGCTTTTCAGCTATATATGTTTCACATAACTTTTACAACATGAACATCTAATCAACCTTATCAACTTTCTTAACTTTATGCATTTAAAAAATTGCACTTTCTTCTTATCAACATATATTACATAACATTCTAGTCAACTAATGTGCAAATTTCAACACTAGTAGTTAACTTTACACTTAACTATTTCTCAATAGAAGCACATATGTTGCGTCTACTGCTTTAGTAATCTGTATACATATAACATTCGGTGTGTCATTCAGACAACTTATACACATCAATACATTCTTTTAATTCTTTTCAAGTGCACACATTACATGTGTATTTTATTTGCTTTCATCTGCCTTTAGGTGCTATACATAATTCTTATCCTTTCACCTTAACGGTCCACGTATAAAGGTCATTAATACTTAATGACATAATCTCTTAAACACATAATCACTTAAATACTTTCATAATTTGAAACTATCAATATGCTAGAATCCTTACATTACAACATTTGTTTTAACATTAACCATAATTGTGACATTAAAAGCCACCTTACCCATACTAACATTGACATCCTCCACCTTTGAGCAACTTGAAATGCCCCGGTGACCTTTTTTTATACAATTTATTAACTTATAAACTTTGCTAACATAATTGGTACTGAGAATTAGTCTCAAAACATATGTAAAATAATGAGTAAAGGTTGTTCTAGTACTAAAACAAGGCTAATCTAGTACTAAAATAAGGATGTTCTAGTACCAAAACCTAGCAGCAGAAATCTGGTCTGCAACACTTAATACCAATAGTCGAACTTCAAACTCACGTAACTTTCAAACGACCACACCTGGGGACCTGAAATTTTGTAGGCACGCGTAACTTGACTAAATAACGTTTCCTTATTTTCACTTTTTCAATTTATCTGTATATTTAAACATATAGCTAACTTAAGTTAGCTTACCTGAACTTCTGAACATAGTATTAATGTGAGTTAACTTACGTGTATTTCTGATCTTTTAGCTAACATAGGTTAGCTTATCTGAGCATTTAACCTTTTTGCACATAAGTGAACACGTAAACATATTCCATAACACCTTAACATCATATATATGTTCAGGAATTTACTTGCTACTTTATTTACTTCATATCACTGTGAGTGTAAAACTACTTAATTACTTTACTTTACTTAAACAAGAAATTCCACATAATCTTTTAACATCTATTCAGTTAAACATATACATTTCGGTTCACATAATAACTTATCATTTAATGATAACATATTATACTAATCTTGTCATCATATCACATTTATGGTATTAACACGTATCTACTATCTTTACACATATCTTTCTTTCATTTACAGTTGATCAGGAAGATATACCTCTTCCATAGTCAACTGAAACCTTACTTTTATCTTGCTTATTTCATTAATATATTATTTTCATTTACTCACTTTACCCCGTTCATAATATAATTTCCCCCATGAGTCATATCATTTCTAATCATATATCACATAACATTTGCAAGGAATTTTAATCACACCTTGCAATTTCTTTACTTCATTCACATTTCTAAGTCTGTAATTATTCTTAACTTCTCATTATTATTCTCTACTTTTTCTTGACATTTACAAGTGTTTTAAAGTTTAATCAAATTATTCAAAACACTTAACATATCATAAAAGATCTCAGCTACTAGCCTAACAAGTAGTAATTCTTTACCTGACTCATATTAGTGCATTATATTATTTCAGCTTATTTTAACATAATAATGCACATAGTTATCATAGCAACTTAAGCAATTCTTACTGGGGAATCATATCAGTTCTTTAACCGAAATCTTACTTCTGCACTTAATCATCATAACACATTAAATATATCATATTGGTTTAAGTTTGGGCAATCCTATCGTGGATTATCTAATTCCCTTAAACCATCGCTCTGATACCAACTTGAAACGCCCCGAAAATGTGACAATTTTTTTTATTGCTTTTGACAATGTCCCACAACTACTACATTTATATATTTAATTTATAATAAAGTTCCATAACTAAAATGGGCTTTTAAAAAACAAAATATTCATTTTGTACATTGATACGCGATCTTGGAAAGAAGTTGGATCGCGTAAGCACTTGAAAAACTTTCTGATACAAAAATACATTATTATACGCGATCCAGAAAAATTTCTAGGATCGTGTAGCTATGCCTATTTTGGAAGTCAGCAAAAGTCAACTTTTTAGACAATTTCAAACACGCATAAATTTTTACTCGTTAGGAGTTAGGACCTGAAATTTTGCACACACCTCCACTATGACATAATAAAACTTTTCCTTTTTACACTTTTTCAAAATACGTGTTATTTCTAAATTTGGACCGTAATCCCATTTTAACCGCTTTTCGACACTTTTACTTGACATGTTAAAATACAAACTGTAGATCCCGTATCTCTGATCTAACGGATCGTTTAATCAACCAAACGTGCGAAATCCGTTTAGTTAGCGATTATTGAACGAATAAACAAACACACGATTTCTATAACGTTTTCTGTATATTAACAATTGAAGTATAAACGTTTACACACACTTTCTCTCTCTCTAGCTGCGCCTCTCTCTCTCTATCTAGGGTTTGATCACTCTACAAATGAAACCCTACATGCCTATTTATAGGCTGTCCAACCCTATAGCGACACTAGCCAAGTGTCGTTATATGCGACACTAGCTAAGTGTCGCATAAACATTTATTTTGTGTATATATTCTATTTCACTATTCATTTACAAACTTGCACATACACACTAAACACTATACATATGCAGACTAATTGACTTTGACAATTACAAACCTTTGACCAACTGACTGACATACAAAATGCACCAACAAACTCCCCCATGTCAGCAGCTTGGTCAAATAAGTCTTCAATTAGTCTTCATCAACAAACTCTTTCATGTATTCAACAATCGGAATCTCCCCTATTGAGATAGCATGGTCTTCAAAGAAATCTTGATGTTCAAATTCATGTGACTGACACAAATTCATCATACAGTAAGATCTTCAAACTATGTGACCATCTCTCAATCATCAGCAGCTTCTCCAATAGAATTTATCTTCACAGTCTTTGGAGAATAACTGACATCCTTTACATCTTCAATATTTGACTTTAACAAGATATGTGATGTTTGAAGAAAATAGAAATAAAATCTTTTTTTATTTATTTTGGGGATAGGATTGTTTTACGTCTGCTTTGAGATCATATCAGGCCAACATACAATTATTAGGAAATAGTAAGTGTTATCTCGATTATCAGTATATTTGTCCTCTTTAAATTTACTTAGCATATTTAAAACACCTTTTATAAAAATTATTTCAAGACGATTACTGATATTGTTTGTCCACGTAAACATGTTACATCTGGGTCTGTGAGTTAACCTTTTATTGTTAGTATGAATATTTCTCCGTAGTTCCCACCTATGACATACCCCTGTAACCCAGACATGAGCATAGCTTTCTAATCCAGAGAGAATATAAGAATATCATTTTTAAGAATCAAGTCAGCGGTGACAGGTCTGTACAAACGTACAACAAAGCGACATAACTTGATTCAGGTTTAAGCAAAACCAGACTTGGTCAAACCATTTTGGTGACCTTGTTAGGTATCTTATGATTTAAGACTTTTTCAAGTTCATTAACTTGCGTTTGCTTAACTTTTAAGCATATACTAATTGAGACCAGGTCTGTACTTACGTACAACAGAGGAAACAATCAGTATAGACCCCCAAATGATTTCAGATAAACCTCAAGTATAGAAATATTTCAGATAAACCTAAGGAATTAAGACATTTAGTCGTACATCATACGGTGTTTACCACAAGATCATAGACACGTATTAGAATTACTTCTTAAGAACCCAGAAACCGGTGTGTATCATTCCTACCAGTACATCATATGATGAAACTAATATTTATAAAAGCTATTTTAAACATGCCAGATAAACCTACTGACACATCAAACATAAACCTTAAAATTTCCATTTTGTGCATGTCATCTGATGTACAATCATTTCCCATGTTGTTTACAGACACAATCCAATATCTTTTTGAGGAATAAGAATCTTGCTGTTCACACTTCTAATCCGAATAATCAGAATTTTAATTACTCCCCCTGAACAGCAAATTCTTTTCAAAAATCCAATTCAAAGGTACTCCCCTTAAACATAAACATTAAACATATTTTTTGTAATTTTTGATTTAAGATATTTCGCAACATTGCATTTCTTTGATACTAAAAAGTATAAAGAATGACTGTTGCAATAATAATAAAATTTAAAAGAAAAATATCAAAATCACATATCAAGTCAAATCAAATGCCTTTTAGCACTTTTACCACCACGAAACTTCAGAAACTTCGGAAACTTCAGAAATCATCCTAACATTCTTCCAACTATATCCACATCCATGCAGTCACTAAAAATATTACTTTACAAGAAACTGACTGCATCACCACAAATAATCAAACATTAGTACTTATGGGACACCCAAGCCTTGATAGACTTGGGTTGTCCATGATCATCCATAATCATCACATCAATGAGTTTATGATACTTTAAAAACTCAGAAGATTTCATTGATGCGTTGTTTGTGGATTTGGGTTTCCAAACCTGTTTAGGTTCAGATGATTTGTTTTCAACAATGTTATGCTTTTGAACTTGAGGTCTACTAGGCACAACTTTGTTTACTCTAGCCATAGGTTTTGGAGAGTTTGATGCACAACTAGATACAGGCGAATACAAACAACGCCTTGAAAAAGTTTTTGAAAAAGAATTCCTGAAAGAGGAAGTTCTTGGCATCCCTCTACCAAACCTATCTAGGGATAATAACTTACAATCCCTAATAATATGGCCCTGTTGACCACAACGATAACAAGAACGACGCTCCACAAAAGATGTATTCCAATGAGTTCCCTTAAATCGTTTCGGTGGAGGACAGTACACAGAAGGTCTATGACCAGGAACATTTGTTGAACATTCACTCTTAGGTGAACATGTTGAAGTAGATGTTCCTGAGGTTGAGTTAGTAAATTTTGAATCCTTTTTAACATTTTTAACATGGAAAGATTCATTGTCAACCTTAGCTTTGCCTTTGCATTTAAAACAGTCAGGTTTGACAGTTATTTTCTCAACCTTAATGGTAGACACTTCAGGTATATCTTCTACCTCTTCAATCTCCTCAACACTAACTTGAGATTGACTTTCAGGTTTAACAAACTTAGGAAAGGGATACTCTGACCTTTTTATTTTCTCCTTTGCCTGTTTGTTTTGCTTAGCTTCTTTAGCTTTAATACCATAAAGCTTCGTATAATCAACTGGAATCTCTTCAAGCCCTTCCTTAACAGGCGCAGGACAATATTCGGCATGGGAAGGTGGTGGTACTTGGTTATAACCAAGTCCTTCCTTCTTTTTACCGCCTGTCCCTTGCTTGTTAACGATTTCATTAAAGACAAAAGTTGCGGATGAAGAACCTAAAATTTTGCTTTTATGGTTATCGTACTCACTTTTTAAATCAGAGAGCTCCTTTCTTAACAGGTCTATTTCAGTAAGATAACTGTTGATAGCATCCTGTTGACTAAAAACTTTTGATTTGTAATTCTGTGTGTCTAACTTATATGCCTCAATTTTCTTATCATAAAGTTTTTCATTTTCTTTCAAAAACTTGTTAGATTCTGTAAGTTTTACAACCTTTTCCCGCAACTCTAAATTGTCCTTTTGATAAACCTCAAGAGATTCAGTCAATTTAAAACAAGTAACACAATTAAAAGGCTCAATAGGTTCATGTTGTACCTCGGGTGTGATGTGAGCCATCATTGGAGTATGTTGATCCTCTTCTTTATTTACACTATTTTCTTTTGACCATAAGCCTCTATAAGAGCGTCCCATAACTCTGTAGAAGTTGCTTGATTTTCAAATTTACTTATCACAACTTCTGGCAAACACATGGTAATCATCTCATATGCTCTATTGTTATTGTCAAACTCTTCCCGTTCCTTGACTGACATTTGTGCTCTTGACTTAAGCACCCCATTGAGTTTTGGTTGCTCATATCGATCAATAGTATTAAACCAGTTCCACAACTTTGGATCTTTGTGTTCAATGAAATTGCATAGCTTAATCTTCCAATTAGCAAAATCACTATAGAACAAAGATGTAGAAGGAGGCATTTTCGCACCGAAAGCCATCACCGAATTTTCTCTCCAAAATTGAATTCGAAAATTTCGTAAACTTTCCAAGTATGCGAAACTTTTCCGACACTAAAATTAAGCTCTTTTAAGCTTAAAAACAAAATTTAAAATTATTAATTTTTTCGCGTTTTTCCCGCTAAAATTTCCTCCGAAAACGTCAAAAATGACCGGGTAAAATGAAACTTTTTCCAGGCTAAAATTGAACACTTTTAAGCCTATGGAAAAATTTTGAAAACGCAAAAATTTTTCGGAGTTTCCCGCCAAAACTTTTTTTTTTTTTTTTTGTTTTTTCGAATCTAGAGCGACACTAGGTAAGTGTCGCTAAAAATCACAAGTGACGCTATGAAATGATGCTAGAGGGTAAGTGACGTACTGAAGTGACGCTAGGGGGTAAGTGACGCTAAGGAGTGACGCTAAGAAGTGACTCACGGAAGTGACGCTTTAAGTTTCGCTATCAAGTGACGCTATCAAGTGACGCTATCAAGTGACTCTATCAAGTGACGCTATCAAGTGACGCAGCGAGTGACGCAAAAATGCGGCTGTCAGCTCCAAAAACCCTAAAAATCGAAATTTTCGAAACCCTAACGAAAATTGACGAACGACATATGAACTTGCACCAAAAAACAGCCCAAAACTCAATATAATCAACACAAATAACCTAGAAACTGATTATAATCGATTAATACCTTTGCGAATCAACCGAAAACGTTCTAAACACGATCCGAAACTGTCGAATCCTTGATTCACGGCTCTGATACCAATTGTAGATCCCGTATCTCTGATCTAACGGATCGTTTAATCAACCAAACGTGCGGAATCCGTTTAGTTAGCGATTATTGAACGAATAAACAAACACATGATTTCTATAACGTTTTCTGTATATTAACAATTGAAGTATAAACATTTACACACACTTTCTCTCTCTCTAGCTGCGCCTCTCTCTCTCTCTCTAGGGTTTGATCACTCTACAAATGAAACCGTACATGCCTATTTATAGGCTGTCCAACCCTATAGCGACACTAGCCAAGTGTCGCTATATGCGACACTAGCTAAGTGTCGCATAAACATTTATTTTGTGTATATATTCTATTTCACTATTCATTTACAAACTTGCACATACACACTAAACACTATACATATGCAGACTAATTGACTTTGACAATTACAAACGTTTGACCATTCACAACTTTACATTTTAAAATATTTCTTTGGGCGATTTTCACAATGGCTGAATGTAACACCCGCCAATTTAGGACTTTTGATTAGTGCCTAAACTACTTGTAATTTCATGTATTTAGTTTTGTATTAATCTAAATATATGAGACTTTTGTGAAATTACCTACTCGCGTACGTGATTCGTTTAAATCGTACACTTACCAAACGGACGAGGTCCGGTACAAATTATATTGGACGTTGGTGACAAAAACTTTTAAATAATGTGGAATTAACCAAACAAACATTATTTGCTTTAATATATTGTGAAAATATATTACACGTATCTAGTATCGTTTAAAACACTCCGAACGCGACGAGAGCACACGAAACGCGCCTAACAACAGGAAGTAAATACAAGTTATATTTTTATAACTCATTATTAAGTATTTTGATAAAATACTTCGGCTAAAAATATTTCGGATACACTTTAACATATAACGCGAAACAACATTTAAACAACTATGGGATTTAACCGACAACGACTCGTGATATAAAATTCGGAAACACAAACCCACGAGCCGAGGCCCAAATGGGTCGGCTCAGACCCGCGGACCCAAACCCAAACCGACCCATGACCCACCCCTTTTAAAACCCTTTTGTTTCCTTCTTTTCTCATTTACACCAAACACACATACATACACTCTCTTCTCTCCTTCTCACTCTCAAATTGCAGCCCCAAACCACCCCAAAAACGTCACCCAAAAACTCATCATCTTGCGGAGTTGATTTAGGGAGAAACGGTCACCATCTCGAGCTCTCCATCTTCATCTTCTCCATTTTCGATTTCGTGGTAAGGTACTTCAAAACTCTTTTAAATTACTTGTAAAGCTTAGATTTACATGCTAGAACATTTACCCAACAAGATTATGTCCAAAAACCAAGATAAATTACGTTTTAAAACTTGATTTGCACAAACAGCCCCGTCTACGAACTGAGATGCGTCTCAGCTCGCAGATCGAGCTACGAACCGAGATTTATCTACCAAAAACTGAACTCGCGAACCCAAACTGCGAATCGAACCCACTTGCGAGTTGACTTGCGAGTTGACCTGCTAGTTGACTTGCGAGTCGACCTGCGAGTTGACCTGCGAGTCGACCTGCAAACTGAACCTTGTGCTGCGAACCGAACTCAGTTCGCAGCCTACCACTTGCCAACCCACTTTGTCTTGCGAATCCAAACTCAGTTCGCACCGCGAACTCAGTTCGCAACGCATTTTCAGACCAAAGCCGGACTAGGTCAATTTTCCCGAATTTAAATTCTAGATGCGATTTTTAATAAAACAATGTAGTAGAAATAAAAATTTTCCAAGCTAACCTGGCAGCTCGACCCCAGCCAGGGGTTCTGCCCCTTGGAACCCCCCAGGGGCTGTCGCCCCTTGGACCCCGCTACCAGGGGCGCTGCCCCCGGACCCCCGTCATCCAGGAACTTGTAAATACTTTTCGCAACTAAGTGTCGAACACTTACAAATAATGAAACTTGATACAACAATACATATAATAATAACCCTTTTTGGATTATAATTACAAACCGTCACCAACGGGCCACACTTGTTTTCAAAATACAAACGGATTACTAAACGAACACTTGGACATTTCCCAGTTGATTGGACAACTAGCATGGGTGATATTTCACGACCCCAACTTACTTACTTATTTACTTACAACCTTGTGCGTTCTGGACGCCAGAAAGTGGCAAGGTTCGGAGAATCACATACGGAATTACATCCGCTTTACTTACTCGATTTCACATACGTGCTTACCAGACTCAGGTGAGTCTTACAGCCCCACTTTTACTGTTTTTATACTTTGGGGTGAGATACTTAGCTACCATTTTACATGTGAACGCAATGTACTGTACTGATTTTACTACTGCTTTTACACGAACTTTGCATGAGTTACTTTTATCCACTGAAATCCTCCTATCATGAGTTGTTAGTTATCGACTTAATCGCGATTACTAGTAAATGGATCCATTTGGGACTGACAATCCCTTCCTGGGGTGGTAGCGCCACCACGTACTGATTTACACGTAGAAACAGGCATATTAGTATTTGTTACTTATGAGTGTTCGGATAGCACTCACGGGGGTACGTGATGCCGTACTTGACTGTACCATTCACATTAACTGTTAAGCTTCAACTTGTGAGCTCATGGCACTTGTGATAATTTACTGATTTACTTACTTTGCTTGATAGCAACGCCGGTACATACTTGTGGTTCATAAACGATTACTTTACTACTAAACCCGTGAGATTCACCAACCTTTTTGGTTGACACTTTTTAGCTTTGTATCTCAGGTACACAGACGGAGTAGGATTATCCCTGGATACTAGCTAGAGTCGCATGATTTCTACATTGCATTTAACGGAGATTCTGAGCATTATTTTTTGTATTTATTATGATTATGTAATAGAATCTTCCGCTTTACACGCGGACTCTAGGGAACTTCATTTTGTAACCAGAAACGCTATGTTTCAAACATTTTATGAATGGAAATGTAACTATTTTACAAACGTTGCATATAGATGTCGTTTGCTTTACTTTGTGCTGTGATGTTTGATTTGTAGCACCCCAAAGCTTGCTTCCGCTAAACAGTGATTTTGGGGGTGTTACACTAATCATAACGATCATTCAAGGAAAATGAGCTTATCTAACCGTAAAGCAAGCTCCATTCCATGTTAACCTCTTGCATCCTTCTTCTACCCACTTTAGCTATTTGGTTCAACCAAATCTATTACCTACAACATGAAATATCTAATGGGTAAGCTTTAAGCTTAGTGAGTACATAGGCTATTAAATAAAAAATTGCATAACTTTTCCACATATATCAATATTACAATAACCATTTACATTACTACATAAACATTGAATGAATATAGAAAACACTCATAAATCTTACCAATTAGTACCATGCCTCTCGGTGGCATGAATGCTACATTACCATCCACATAGTTAAGGATGTTCAACACATTTACCATGTCAATCCTGAAGAATTGATACATTACCAAGCTAATGACCTCGTCACTACTTGGATACCACCAAGCCAATGATTAATATCATTTCATGGTTCCACAATGATACACATGTATAACACGTGTCTTCACATACCACGTGCAAGGCACGTACTCTTCACATACTACGTGTAAAACACATACTCTTTCAATACTTACCATTTTATACTATTCATATCACATGCCTTTCCAACAATATGAATAATCAATATCAATTCACATTATAAGCATAAACAATACTTTACTTGATTGTATGAACCTTTTGCTCACAATCAAGATAGAACCACAACCCTTACCCATTTAACCCCTATATAACTCACCTTAGCTTTTTAGGCAATTAGACGATCTAACACTTGATTTGGGGCTTCCATACCATTTGATCACCTAGCATATAACATAATCACATAACAACACATTTAGCATCAACCGGTGATCAAATCATCTAATCATCATTACTAATTCTTTACTTTCATAAGTTGATCTTTAAATTAACCAATCATAGCTTCACTTTACTTTTACATAGTCATGTGAGCTATTAACAATATTAACTCACTTTCTAACCATTTCACATCAACAATTGAACTAATTTAAACCTTTAAAGTTAACTAATCCAATTCATATCATTTACATCTTTCCATGTTACGATCAATATAATCACAACTATACTTTAATCACTTTAACAATTACTAATCAACCTTATTAATTCAAGAACAAGATTAATTAACATCAGTTAACAATAATCCACCAAAACCCCATATTAGGTTTAAGTGGATTCTTATTCAATTTCATATCCTTTACTTGTATTAGTGTTAATATCATCTTTTCCAAACTTTATTGACACTAATTAACATCTATTTCACTTGACAACTTATCATGATCACCATGACCATCATGAACATCTCAAGAACACTTAACCAATTTAGGGTTCTTCATTTCTAACTTGGTATTAAGCTAAGGATCATGATTAATGAACTTAACTAACATCAATTCAACATATACAAACCCTAAATTCGGATTTAAACTCATCAATTTCATAAAACTCATGAAAACCCATTTTTAGGTTTAGAGGAAATTGAAGAACAATACTTACCATGTGTTAAAGAAGATCAATGAATGATTTCTCACTTGTTTCTAGCTTCAATTTCATGTTTCTAGCTTAATTTCTCTTTAATTCTTCTTCCTGAGCTTCTTTCTTTCTTACTATATTTTGTTTCATACGTACATATGAAATATACTTGGATATGTATGAATATAAACATATAAACCGACTTACATATGTGTATTAAAATACACTCCGTACTTATCATTGTCTGGAACTTAAAAACTATTCACAGTTATTACTATTTTATTTTACCAAAAGTAATAATAACTTAAAAGAATTACTTTTACCTTTACCTTTATAATACTTTTAAATTTTGAGGTGTTACAACTCTCCCCCATTTGTCTCATTCATGTCCTCACGAATGTCTCATGTACCTGTTCAATCTTAACCATTTCTCTACTTATATGAAAGCGTTCACTTATCTTAACATATCTCATTTCTTTCTTGTTCAAACGTAAACATTCATCTTAACTACATATATATATATATATATATATATATATATCCCTTGAACACATTATCATAATATCTTTTCAATTATATATACATTTCTCATAACTCTAACAACATGAACATCTAATCAACCTTATCAATTTTATGCATTTAAAGAAATGCACCTATCTCTTATCATTATACAATAATATAACAATCTGATCAACTAGTACGTATGACTTTCAGCATACCACTTACTTAGCTTTACACATAACCATTTCAACGGAAACACATAAACTGTGCGTACTATTTCATTAATCTGAACACATAACTTTTAACACATGAGTTAAATAACTCATATATATATATATATATATATATATATATATATATATATATATATACTCTTACTAACATAATCATATAATTGTTTAAAATTTTACATTCAATTGCATACATGCCGTGTGCATTTATCATTATCACATAACCTATACTCTTTACTTTTAACTTTATCACATAAGCATATAACCTTTATATCTTATTTCTCATTAGCACATAGTGCAATATTCAGCACAAGTGCAACATTAACATTTGTTCCTCTATTCGGAACTAACTTTTTTTTTAAGTGATATTCATAACACTCGCTGTGCCATTATGACAACTTATACATTTCTTATCCCTTCACATTAACAGACCATATACAAAGGTCATTTATATTTAACCACATAACATCTTAGTACACATAATTACTTAAAATGACTTTTACAATCTGAAACCAGCAACATGCTAAAATCTTTACTTTATAACTATTACTTCTACTGTAACATTAACCATGAAAGTAACATTGAAGGTTACCTCGCACATACCAACAACAAACTTTCAATCCTCATTCATAACTAGCAGAAGAGCAAAACTTATATAACAACCTTGACTAACACTACATTAGACTTCTTTATCCTTGCTAATAGTTAATCACAATTTTACAAACTGTATTTATAACATAATCTTGGTTATGTGAAATCATTTACACCTGTGTAGTTTCAAAATCACATAACCTTTATTCATTCGGTTTCACTTACATAGTGAATTTTCCTTCCTACTTAAAACAAAATGTGTTACTTTCTGTTTCATATCACATTTTAACTCTTACTACTTGCAGATTTATTACTTTATATTGTCATTATTGCATAACATACATGTACTTTACACTTATATTTCTTTCAATGGCAATATGTTTAACATTCTTACATTCTCAATTGCTAACATTTCTTAATACTTTCTTTCTTTATTGACACATCTTACAACTTATTTCTTTAAACTAGGCAACTTTGGGTCTTCAAAACCCTCATTCACATTTTATAATAGTAATTTATAATCATTTACTCACACTAGGTTATATTATAACCAATTACTTTCCTGTCACCATCTCATATTTCATAAATTGACATCAATTTCTGTCTCTAATTACGACTTTCCTCTCCCACTTAGGTTCATTCTATCATTTTCTTACCATAAAATCACATGAAAATAACAGTTTAGCGGTTTAATACTGTTTCACATTAACTGATACCTATCTTTCTTTCAATTTAAGTGTCAATTTTCTGATCAATAGTGGGACTTATGAATTATTGTGCCCACAATTGTCTAACAATAGGTATATCTGTTCACATAACGAAAGTAAATTTGATCATAACATTTTAACTATCAACTTCTCACAGTCTTATTCACTTACTGTCTCTCCTTCCACCCCCAATCAAGGCTAACCATCACTAGTTTCATTATACAATTAACAATCATGAATTACCCGTGTAACTTAATATATTAGAACCACGTTGGCCAGACGTCGTTTTAATATATCTGTCTCACACTTCTATTCATCACTGTCAACTATATACTGATTCCAGTGTGCTTATACTTGATTTCATATGATCTGAATAAACATAACACTTTAACTTGCACATTAGTAAATCATAATAATTCCAACTAAACACATAAACTTTCATTTTCACTTTCTTACTTTTCCATTTTACTTTTAGGCAATTGTAGATATCATTCTGAACCTTTCCATTTAGTATCATACCTCTCGGTGGTACGAGTACTAAAACATTTCTGTACCGTTAAGGATCCTGAACTTCTTCACATTATCGAGCTAGTGTCATGATCAATGCCCATCTGCATCATATCCATCTACCCCATGGCATGAGTAATGAAAACCTTATCATATCCATTTACTCAATAACATGAGTAATGGAAACATACATAAACATTTGCAAGGCATGCCTTTATCTTTCTTTTTGCCATAGCCGTCAACATCATACAACTGATCTCTACAATCGCCAATTACATGTAACTCACATTATCTTTAACTTTAAACACATACTGTTTACGGATAAATTTTATTTTATCTGAACATTTAAACATACAGATTGAACTTCTTAACATAGCATCAATGTGAGTTAACTTATCTGTACTTCTGACCATTAAGCTGGTATAGATTAGCTCATCTGAACGTCTAACATTTTTGTATATAACTGAATATTTAAACACATTCCATAACACCTTAACATCATATATATGTTCAGAAATTTACTTGCTACTTCATTTACTTTATATCACTGTTAGTGTAAAACTACTTAATTACTTTACTTTACTTAAACAAGAAATTCCACATAATCTTTTAACATCTATTCAGTTAAACATATACATTTCTGTTCACATAATAACTTATCATTTAATGATAACAAATTATACTAATCTTGTCATCATATCACATTTACGGTATTAATACGTATCTACTCTCTTTACACATATCTTTCTTTCATTTACAGTTGATCAGGAAGATATACCTCTTCCATAGTCAACTGAAACCTTACTTTTATCTTGCTTATTTCATTAATATATTATTTTCATTTACTCACTTTACCCCGTTCATAATATAATTTCCCCCATGAGTCATATCATTTCTAATCAGATATCACATAACATTTGCAAGGAATTTTAATCACACCTTGCAATTTCTTTACTTCATTCACATTTCTAAGTCTGTAACTATTCTTAACTTCTCATTATTATTCTCTACTTTTTCTTGACATTTACAAGTGTTTTAAAGTTTAATCAAATTATTCAAAACACTTAACATATCATAAAAGATCTCAGCTACTAGTCTAACAAGTAGTAATTCTTTACCTGACTCATATTAGTGCATTATATTATTTCAGCTTATTTTAACATAATAATGCACATAGTTATCATAGCAACTTAAGCAATTCTTACTGGGGAATCATATCAGTTCTTTAACCGAAATCTTACTTCTGCACTTAATCATCATAACACATTAAACATATCATATTGGTTTTAGTTTGGGCAATCCTATCGTGGATTACCTAATTCCCTTAAACCATCGCTCTGATACCAACTTGAAACGCCCCGAAAATGTGACAATTTTTTTTATTGCTTTTTACAATGTCCCACAACTACTACATTTATATATTTAATTTATAATAAAGTTCCATAACTAATATGGGCTTTTAAAAACTAAAATATTCATTTTGTACATTGATACGCGATCCTGGAAAGAAGTTGGATCGCGTAAGCACTTGAAAAACTTTCTGATACAAAAATACACTATCATACGCGATCCAGAAAAAAATCTGGGATCGCGTAGCTATGCCTATTTTGGAAGTCAGCAAAAGTTAATTTTTTAGCCAATTTTAAACACGCATAAATTTTTACTCATTAGGAGTTAGGACCTGAAATTTTGCACACACCTCCACTATGACATAATAAAACTTTTCCTTTTTACACTTTTTCAAAATACGTGTTATTTCTAAATTTGGACCGTAATCCCATTTTAACCACTTTTCGACACTTTTACTTGACATGTTAAAATACAAACTACACATAATCTGAGTTTCAAACTTTGGCAACCTCTTTAACTATCAAAATGGGACTTAACTCAACTTACATAACTTTAATACCATACCTAGAACCCATTTTGACACTTTGACCCATTTAGTGTCCATTTGGACACCCTTTGACCCATTTCTCATTTCAAACGTACTTTGACCATTACTCTTATATCTTTCACATACAATTGACCATTTCAAAGTAGTTGACTACATGTCACTACTCATTTCAACCAATGACCTCTTTTCATCACTTAATCTCATTTCACTTTTAAAATTTCTTGACTTTCTCATACATATACACTAACAATGTTCTTGACCCTTTCTCCTTTGACTTTTCAAAGTCAAAGATACATATCATGACCATTCACAACTTTACATTTTAAAACATTTCTTTGGACGATTTACACAATGACTAATCATAACGATCATTCAAGGAAAATGAGCTTATCTAACCGTAAAGCAAGCTCCATTCCATGTTAACCTCTTGCATCCTTCTTCTACCCACTTAAGCTATTTGGTTCAACCAAATCCATTACCTACAACATGAAATATCTAATGGGTAAGCTTTAAGCTTAGTGAGTACATAGGCAATTAAATAAAAAATTGCATAACTTTTCCACATATATCAATATTACAATAACCATTTACATTACTACATAAACATTGAGTGAATATAGAAAACACTCATAAATCTTACCAATTAGTACCATGCCTCTCGGTGGCATGAATGCTACATTACCATCCACATAGTTAAGGATGTTCAACACATTTACCATGTCAATCCCGAAGAATTGATAGATTACCAAGCTAATGACCTCGTCACTACTTGGATACCACCAAGCCAATGATTATTATCATTTCATGGTTCCACAATGATACACATGTATAACACGTGTCTTCACATACCACGTGCAAGGCACGTACTCTTCACATACTATGTGTAAAACACATACTCTTTCAATACTTACCATTTTATACTATTCATATCCCATGCCTTTGCAGCAATATGAATAATCAATATCAATTCATATTATAAGCATAAACAATACTTTACTTGGTTGTATGAACCTTTTGCTCACAATCAAGATAGAACACACAACCCTTACCCATTTAACCCCTATATAACTCACCTTAGCTTTTTAGGTAATTAGACGATCTAACACTTGCTTTGGGGCTTCCATACCATTTGATCACCTAGCATATAACATAATCACATAACAACACATTTAGCATCAACCGGTGATCAAATCATCTAATCATCATTACTAGTTCTTTACTTTCATAAGTTGATCTTTAAATTAACCAATCATAGCTTCACTTTACTTTTACATAGTCATGTGAGCTATTAACAATATTAACTCACTTTCTAACCATTTCACATCAACAATTGAACTAATTTAAACCTTTAAAGTTAACTAATCCAATTCATATCATTTACATCTTTCCATGTTACGATCAATATAATCACAACTATACTTTAATCACTTTAACAATTACTAATCAACCTTATTAATTCAAGAACAAGGTTAATTAACATCAGTTAACAATAATCCACCAAAACCCCATATTAGGTTTAAGTGGATTCTTATTCAATTTCATATCCTTTACTTGTATTAGTGTTAATATCATCTTTTCCAAACTTTATTGACACTAATTAACATCTATTTCACTTGACAACTTATCATGATCACCATGATCATCATGAACATCTCAAGAACACTTAACCAATTTAGGGTTCTTCATTTCTAACTTGGTATTAAGCTAAGGATCATGATTAATGAACTTAACTAACATCAATTCAACATATACAAACCCTAAGTTCGGATTTAAACTCATCAATTTCATAAAACTCATGAAAACCCATTTTTAGGTTTAGAGGAAATTGAAGAACAATACTTACCATGTGTTAAAGAAGATCAATGAATGATTTCTCACTTGTTTCTAGCTTCAATTTCATGTTTCTTGCTTAATTTCTCTTTAATTCTTCTTCCTGAGCTTCTTTCTTTCTTACTATATTTTGTTTCATACGTACATATGAAATATACTTGGATATGTATGAATATAAACATATAAACCGACTTACATATGTGTATTAAAATACACTCCGTACTTATCATTGTCTGGAACTTAAAAACTATTCACAGTTATTACTATTTTATTTTACCAAAAGTAATAATAACCTAAAAGAATTACTTTTACTTTTACCTTTACCATTATAATACTTTTAAATTTTGGGGTGTTACACCTACATATGTGTATTAAATTACACTCCGTACTTATCATTGTCTGGAACTTAAAAACCATTCACAGGTTATTACTATTTTACTTTACCTAAAATAATAATAACTTAGCAAATTTACTTTTACCTTTACCATTATAATACTTTTTACATTTTTAGGGTGTTACAGTATGACATTGGAGTCGTATGCAAATGATTTAAAACTTAAAAAAAAAATCAGTGTTAATAAATGGTTTTCATCTATTATTGGTCAGTAACAGTGTGTCTGCACTATGCATTAGACGTTTTTAATTCAAGATAATGTGAAGTTGGTATCAACAAAGTATGTATAACATTGGAGTTGTATGCAAATGATTTAAAACTTAAAAAAAATCAGTTTTATCTATAATTCAATATAGTCAATTATATTTCATAAACATAAACTTTAATTGTAAATTTACAAAAATTTTTGAAATTTAAAATTTTAATTGAGATATATAATTAAAGATTAAAAATAATTTTATATTTTATTTAACTGTGTTACATTTGAAGATAAAAGAACTAATAAATGATATAATCTAACTTGTTATTTTTAAACTTTTAAATTTTTTAATGATGATTCAACAATATTTTTTATAATAATGTTCAAATAGTCTAAAGTTATATACATTTATACAGCATATATATATATATATATATATACACACAATTGCTCAAATTTATGATATTCAGTATATTGGATGTTTCATTATCCATAAGCACAATATATAAATATTCATCTTTTCAACATGTTTGTATTAAAACCAATATTTTTACACAGGTTTAAAATCTAGTATATCTTAAATTATATATAGGAAACATCTATATGATGTCATCAATTTAATCAATTTGGTGCCTTAATTTCACATAATATCTTATAAATAGCCCAATCAAATCTCAACTTTAAAAAAGTCCATACAATTATCGTTTGAACAAATATATGGATGTTTAATCTATATAGTTATATTAAAATTGTAGTTGGATACAATCAATTCCTTATTATTATTATTATTATTATTATTATTATTATTATTATTATTATTATTATTATTATTATTATTATTATTATTATTTTCTACTAATTATCAACCATTTGCTAACTAAAATAATATTATAATTGCACAATAATAACAATGAATATTACATATGTTTGCACTTTACTTCTTCAACTTAAAATCTATTCAAATTGAATCATGCATGGCACAACCCATGTAATACACGGGTATACATGCTAGTATATATATCTTTATAACTAAGGGAGGAGACCCTTAATTAATTTTCAAATATATACACATGCCACATCATCCAAATCCTATGTGTCATCACCATATAAAAAAAAACTTGCTGATGTGGATTTTCCTACACCCTTATTCCAAATAAGGTAATATTCAATTAAAGTTTATATTATAGCTATTTTCGTTTAATAAGGTAATTAATAAAATTAAATTATACTATTTTAGTTCAAAATAATGTGTCATATAATAACACTTATAAGTTTTTATTATAGTCCAAACTCATGACATCCTTTAATCTATTTTTTCCTTCTAATTTTAATCTTTTAGTTTTTTTATCTTAATCTTAACTCTTATTCCTCTAACTTTCTCTTTTTAAAAAAATATAAACAAATAAACTTTTAATAAATTATGAGAACTTACTTTTAATGTAATTATATCTTTCATTAAAGTTTTGTTAATTTGAATTTTTTTTATTATCATCTTACAGTTTAAGGGAATTCAATTTCTATTATTTAGTAAATTGAATACAAGCTTTATGGATAAGCAGATCAAAGTTATCATCTATTTTTTAAAGAGTTTTTCTTTCTTCTTTTTTTAATCTCACACAACTTAATTACAATTCAGCATGCGAATGGTAAGACGGGTAGTTCTATTAATTCTATATTACTTTTCAAATATATATGATGTAGGTATATATTTGTTTGTTGTAGAATGATTTATATTTTGTGCATATATGTAACACCCCTAAAACACGTGAGTTTTTTTAATAATAAAATATGTATATTGTTCAAGTTATATGATATAATATACATTTTTGTGTACATTTTAATTGTATAGAATATGTTAAAGGTGTAAAGTGACAAGTTGTTAGAAATGGGTTAGGGGACTAACCAAATAAAAGAAATTTAGTTAGAGGGGCTAAATGTGTTAATATGTAAAGATGAGGGAACATAAGTGTAAAAATGAGTAAATATACTCCCTACAGTTTCTGAAATCTTCCAGACTAAATATTCATACGTATATGATTGTGTATGTGGCGGTTTACAGAACACAATCAAGAATTTGAAATTAAGCTCAAATTAGGAAGAGTTAGGGCTTGAGAACTTCAATTAAACATCTCTAAGGTATGTTTAATATTTCTACAAGCTCAATTTATGTTAGGGTTTGTATTTTTGTAAACCCTAAATTAATGAAAGTCTAAGAAAGTTAGTTAATTGAATGAATAAAGGTTCTATACTTGTTTATGAGTCATGTAACAAGATTAAATCAAGTTAGGGTTTAAAGTTTATAAACCCTAGATTCATAAAGGTTGATGAAAGTTAATTAATTCATGTAATTAGTTTTCCATACAAGTTTATGAGTTATGTAGTATGTTTAATTAATGTTAATTTGATTAAAGAAAGCTTGATCATGTGTCAATGTTTGAGTAAGAGGTCATGTATATATATGTAATGGTGTAAGAGATGATGTTGATGCTGATCAAGAATAGAAAAGTGATTTATGCCCATTTACATGTGATGGTAAGGTTAATTGTATGGAACATATGTTAAAAATGATAAGTTAAAAATGATAAGTGTTAGTAATATAGCACCTTGATCATGTAGTTAAGTTAAAGTTATAAGATATGTATAAGAGAAGGGTGTTAGTGAGTAACACCTAAGTCATGTGATCAAAGTTAAAGAAAGAAGTCAAGTGTTATGTTAAATGATCATGTATGTGTTTATATGATAGGTGATCAAGGTTCAAGACATCCATGTTCAATTGTGAAGTCATACAAATTCCTATAATCAAGGTGAGTTATATGGGGGTTAAATGGGTAAGGGTTGTATGTTCTAAGTTGCTTGTAATCAAGAAGTTCATACAATCAAGAAATGTGATGTTTATGTTTATGAAGTAGATTAATGTTAAAGTTTATGTGTAATTGACTAGTTATGTGTTGCTACTATATTTGGTAAGAAAAGTTGTGAAGTAGTAAGTATTGAAAGAACATGAGAATATGTGAATGTTATGTGGAATGAGTAAGTTACAGGGACAAGGAAAGAAAGCATGTTTTGCTCTTGATCAAGTGAATGAATGTCTAGTATACCTACCATCTAGAGGTCTGTTATTAAAGGATAATGTTATAGTATGCATACTACCTAGAGGCATGATACTAATGGTTTATGTCTTAGCATGTATACCATTTAGAGGTATGATGCTAATTGGAAAGGTATGAAATGATGTTTACCATTACACATTAGCTATGTGGTAAAGTAAGAAATGGTCATAATAATGTTATATGTGGAAAGGTTATGTACTTATTCATTTAATTGCTCATGTACTCACTAAGCTTAATGCTTACCCCGTTAGATGTTTCATGTTGTAGGTGCTTGTTTCGGTTTAATCAATTGGCTAAAGTGGGTAGAAGAAGGATGCAAGAGGTTAACGTGGAATGGAGCTTGCTTTACGGTTAGATAAGCTCCTTTTCCTTGAATGATCGTTATGATTAGCCATTGTGTAAATCGCCCAAAGAAATATTTTAACATGTAAAGTTGTGAACGGTCATGATATGTATCTTTGACCTTGAAAAGTCAAAGGAGAAAGGGTCAATAACATTGTTAGTGTATATATATGAGAAAGTCAAGAAATTTTATAAGTGAAATGAGTTTAAGTGGTGAAAAGAGGTCATTGGTTGAAATGAGTAGTGACATGTAGTCAACTACTTTCAAATGGTCAATTGTATGTGAAAGATGTAAGAATAATGGTCAAAGTACGTTTGAAATGAGAAATGGGTCAAAGGGTGTCCAAATGGACACTAAATGGGTCAAAGAGTCAAAATGGGTTCTAGGTATGGTATTAAAGTTATGTAAGTTGAGTTAAGTCCCATTTTGATAGTTTAAGAGGTTGCCAAAGTTTGAAATTCAGATTATGTGTAGTTTGTATTTTGACATGTCAAGTAAAAGTGCCGAAAAGTGGTTAAAATGGGATTACGGTCCAAATTTAGAAATAACACGTATTTTGAGAAAGTATAAAAAGGAAAAGTTTTATTATGTTATAGTGGAGGTGTGTGCAAAATTTCAGGTCCTAACTCCTAACGAGTAAAAAGTTATGCACGTTTGAATTTGTCCAAAAAGTTGACTTTTGCTGACTTCTCAAAATGGGCATAGCTACGCGATCCTAGAAATATTTTCTGGATCGCGTATGATAGTGCAATTTGTGATCAGAAAGTTTTTCAAGTGCTTACGCGATCCAACTTTTTTCCACGATCGCGTATCAGTGTAGAAAATGAATATTTTGGTTTTTAAAAGTCCATTTTAGCTATGGAACTTTATTATAGATCAAGTATATAAATAGAGTAGCTGTGGGACATTGTCAAAAGCGTTTAAAAAAAAATATGGTCATGTTTTCGGGGCATTACAATATATATGTACATTAGTTATTCAATAAAACGTCTAAATTGTTATAGTAATTTTTACAATTTATTTTTCCCAAGACTATTAACGTACACATTGTTGCAAGGTTAACATATTATAACTATAGGAAATGAAAAGGTCACAATGACTAGACAATTTTTGTTAGTTAGAAAAATGTCAATTTATAACATACACATCTTTTTTAACCTTCCCATTTCATTTATATATTATGGGGAAAATATGTTGTTATTAATTCATTTTTGAGAGGTTAAAATTTATAAAGTATCATTAATACCGATAAAAAAATTTCTTTTATAATCTGAAAGTTTTCATCATTTCATATATCATTTTGACTTGTGATTCACATATTACGACATTTTATAATGCTAGTCGTGCATCGCACGAGTTTAAGACTAGTATATTAATAAAAGAAAACGTTTAACCCTTAATTTTGCTTATATTCAACATCTATTAACCAATAAGAATGTTTTATTTCACATAAATTATAATTAACCAATTAAATGCATTTATTTACCTAAAACTTCTCCTTTAAAAACCTTTAATTAATTTAATATATTAAATATACTCACGCCATAAATTAACTATTGAAACTTATCCTTTATACATCACATCACAAGTTATTAACGAGGATCTAAATTTTTCAACAACAACAATAATAATAATAATAATAATAATAATAAGGGTTTTACTAATATGTGCCACAGAGGTACACATTAAGCTGCATTTAATGAACTCTTAATTTTCTTAAATAATAGAATCTATATTTAATACTCATTGATTCAAATTAATAATTACCTTTTATATATATATATTAATTAAAAATTCTGTTATTTAAGAAAATTATGAGTTCATTTAATGTTGTTTAACGTATGCCACGGGGGCATACATTATCAAAACCCTAATAATAATGATAATCTATCTTATATATTAAAAGAAAAATCTTGAAAGAATATTAGCCATTAGATTGAGATGAATAATTAAGATCTAACCCTTAATTAATTTAATGACATCATTAATTCTATATTTATGTGATTAAAAGACTACTATACCCTTCTATATTTACAATATACACCATTCAATATTTACAATATAAATCATCTATTTTTTCTTTAATTGTATATAATATTCAAAATATTTTATGAAAATTCTAATTTAATAACTACTTTATTATTATTTTTTCATAATTCAATCTCTTCCTAAAAAAAAAATTATTTTAAAATTTCTGCAAAAACTCCCCAACAAGTTATTTCAATTCTAACAAAAAAATAAAATCTTTTATCAATTTCCAATTTACAATGCTTAGATTATGGATCCTAACGGTTCAGTTTCCAACGGGTTTTAATGAATCTGTACACATACTGGTTTATAATATTCATACTGATAGCCGACTCAATACCCGTTGGGTACCCAATTATTATTACCCATCGGTTTTTCATACTTATCAACGGGTTTCAGTTATCCTCATGTATGTAACTTTGGCGAAACAAAAAATATTAGTTGAAAATACAACACAAATTTGAAACACGAAAAAAAAACTATATCGAATTATAAGATTTGAAATCTTTATTATGAAATATTAATACAAATAACAAGGTGATATCATACACAATATTATCACTATTAATTAATTTATTTATTTGGACTTATCAATCCAAAGTTTATCACAATTCAAATTATTAATACATTTTTCATTTGAAATTAAAACAATATAAACTGATATACCGTACACTAACACCAAAAAAATTATTACATCCATATAAAACATCCATATAAGACATATTATAAAGTCAACCTGTAAATTTTACGGGTCTTAAACTAATAATAATAATAATAATAATATATCACCACCACCACCACCACCACCAATGTAACATTGATAAAAAAAAAACGAATGGAACACTAATTAAACACTAATTAAGATCGACGAAACATATTTTGTAAGGTCATTTTTAAGACGCGTTTGATAAATAGTGTATGATGTAAAAGTATGACACAATTCACCCCTTTTAATTTGTATAGGTGCATATTAATTTAATGAAGTGTAAACTGCACACTCATTTTCTTTAATTAATTAGTTTCAATATAATAACATCAACATTTTAAGACTCACCGAATAATAGACGCAAGTGGGAGGCAAAAAAGTACTAGTAACTTTTAAGTAAATAATATTTCGTAGTTTTATTTGACATCCGTGTGTATTCACAGGTTAAACATTTAAATAAACATAGATAGTTTTATTCGTCAAAGATAGATTTATTCTACATCCAAGTGTCTTCACGGGTTTAATATCAAATAAACGAAAGATATTTTGATTCAACATCCGTGTGTATATACAGATTTAACATTCAAATGATTAAAATGTCATTTTTTTATACCCATGTTTCATACGGGTTTTAAATCTACTTTTATATTATACAAAATTATAACTTTTAATTAATACATACGGTTAGTGGTGAATAAAGTATGTTAAAGTTAATGGTAACTTTTGGATAACTATATATTTGTATTTAACTTATTAATTAACAACGTGAAACATTAAAGTATCCATGTACCCATGCAGGCGGCTTAATAAGAAACACTAGTTAA
The DNA here is from genome assembly GCA_963422505.1 of Pseudognaphalium luteoalbum. Lineage (NCBI taxonomy): Eukaryota > Viridiplantae > Streptophyta > Magnoliopsida > Asterales > Asteraceae > Pseudognaphalium > Pseudognaphalium luteoalbum. Next base: position 8,990,198 of record OY730194.1, read on the forward strand.
TTAATTTGTCTTTGTATGCGTGTATATATACAACTACGTGGGCATTCCATAGGGCATAACTAAGTTAAGGTCATGGTATTCTTTTCATCCTCATCACAAACCTCTAATTTTTCTTTGTTTTTGTTTGGATTTGTGGTGCTTTTTGTTGGTTACAAATGGATCTCATCTTACTCCAAGAACAAGAAAAGCTCACCACCATCACCACCAAGACTTCCAATAATTGGAAACTTTCATCAACTCGGATCGAGCCCTCGTGAATCTCTCCGTGATTTGTCCCAAAAATATGGTCCACTTATGCTACTTCACCTTGGTAGCACACCAACACTGGTCGTCTCCTCGGCTGAAGCAGCCAAAGAAATCCTGAAAACTAATGATTTAGCCTTTTCTGATAGACCAAGTTCACTTATACCCGATATACTATTCTATGGCTCTAAAGATATTGCCTTTTCTCGTTATGGGGAACAATGGAGGCAGTTAAAGAGCATTGTAGTACTTCATCTTTTAAGTCCAAATCGAGTCAAGTCATTTCGACAAGTGAGAGCCGAAGAAGTTGGTAACGTGCTTGACACACTTGCACAAAGTCGTGGTTCTTTGGTTGATATGAGTGCTTTACTTGGTTCGTACACAAGTAACGCACTTTGTCGAGTAGCGTTTGGAAGGACATATGATGGGTTGGGATTTACATATAAGTTGAAAAAATTTGTGGATATGTTGGGTATCTTTTGTATTGGCAGTTATATTCCGTGGTTGTCATGGGTAGATAGATTAAGTGGAATACAAGGAAGAGCAAAGAACATGTCTAAAGAACTCGATGAGTTTTTTGTGAGCGTTGTTGAAGATCATCTAATTAAGAAGAAAATAGATGATCAAGGTGAACTAACCCAAGACTTCGTTGATATCTTAACAAATATTCAAAACGATAAATCACTCGGCTTCACTCTCTCCACAGATACTCTTAAAGCTGTGATCTTGGTACGATTTCTTCATATCCTCTTTAAATTGATGAGTTATTTATTATTGAGCTTCATTTACTAGCGTAATGGCATCTCTAAATAACACGGACGGAAATAGGACTAGTCGATCTCTTGGTACTCCAATAAGAGACTTTTAATTTACGGTGAAATGCATTGTTTTCAGATTGTTTACAGATTTCAAACACTTCATCTGTAAGTTTGACTTATAAACTCCCCAAACTGAAAAAAGTAAATCAGTCAATTGGTTCAATATATTTGACTTTGTTTAACAAATTACTCAGTTTTGAAAAGTTGCATTTAGTTTCCTGCATTTAATAAAATAGAACTCATCGGATCAGTCAATGGACCATTGGCCGTGCGATATCTGAATGACTCATTAACTAAGAGGTTGTGGTTCAAATCTAAGCCGATATACCTAATAGGTTTATACGTAGTATTTGATCGATAAGTTATTCTTGTAAGGAAATTTATGATAATGAAGTACTTACGATACAAAGAAGTTCTATATTAATAAATTCACTTGCAACCAAGTACCAAGAACTTAACCTGAAAAATTAGTTGTGACAACAGAGTGAATTAGAATAACATTACAAGTGACTATGGAATTTAACTTTTCTTAATTTCTTTTTTGGAGTAATCATATTTGTTGTATAAATACGAATAATCAACAAGTCGGATTAATTAAGAATTATGCTCTTTTGTAGGATGTATTTGTTGCTGGATCAGATACTATATTCTCAAGTTTGGACTGGGCAATAAGTGAGCTAATAAAACACCCAAGAGTAATGAAAAAGTTGCAAGAGGAAGCATCGGAGATAGGACTGGGAAGATCCATGATTCCGGAGGAGGATTTGGAGAAAATGCCATACCTTAAAGCCGTTGTAAAAGAGGCTTTGCGACTGCATGCTCCACTTCCACTTCTGCTTGCTCGAGAAGCAAGACAGCAAGTCAATCTCATGGGATACGACATTCCAAAAAAGACACAAGTGATCATCAATGCGTGGGCTATTAATAGAGATCCCGCCACTTGGAAAGAATCAGAAGAATTTTGGCCAGAGAGGTTCTTGAACAGTCCCATTGATTATAAAGGGCTTCATTATGAGTTTCTTCCATTTGGTGCTGGCCGTAGAGGATGTCCTGGTCTTCATTTTGGTGTCGTTATTCTTGAGCTTGTATTAGCAAATCTGGTATACAAGTTTAACTTTGGACTACCGAATGGAGTTGATGTGACGGAACTGGACATGACTGAGGATAACGGCTTAACCGTTCAGAGGAAGACTGCGTTAATGGTTGTGCCAAGTCCTCGGTTTTAGCGGTCTCTTGATACACCAAGCTGTACCATCATCAATATCAATATTGTTCAAACTTTCCAATCTCTGGACATATGGATAGCTAGTGAGTTACTTTAATTTGTTGTCGTAAAAGTTAGAATTCGATGCTTGTTTATCTATAAGTTTGTAACAAGCAACTTAGGGGTTCGAGTGAGATGGTAAAAATGTACTCCCTCCCCTCCGTCCCAAATCTATTGTCCCCTTGTTGACTTTAGAGTCTTTCTTTAACAACTTTGACCTTAAATATTTTTATTTTGTGTTATATAATACTTGATGCAAATTATACCAATTAAAATACATTCAAAATCCAATCAATTCATATATTTTGCATCAAATATTATAACACACAAACAAAAATATTGAATGTCAAAGTAGAAAGAGAAAGACTCCAAAATCAACAATGGGACAATAGATTTGGGACGGAGGGAGTAGTATATATATAGAGGCTTGGGGAAGTAAATAAATAAAATGAGGGAACGAGGGAAGGTAATCCAGCCATCCATTTGACATGGTCAACACGAAGTCAAAGCGGTGACAAATTTAAAATAACTTGGATAACAAATAAAGAAACTGTTAAGGACCTTTTTTAGCCAAACCCGTCCAAAGCTTATGTAATACATAAGCTCAGACGAGGTTCAACTTTAAAGACTCAAATCAATTGGTGATAGAAAGAGTAGCTCACAAACTTATATACATAATTTGATTTATTTATATTTCCGATGTGGGACTTAGGTTTGCACCCAACATAAACAAATACCTAGCAACTACAAAAACATGATCTTCTACTAAGATTTATCAAATTAAATGAAGAAATCTTAAGAAATCAATTGAAAAACATTAATACATAACTCGTTGAGAAAGATAGATAAATAATTGTTATACTCTATCGGAAAAAAGTTAGAAAAAAGACTTCATCAAGAACAAGATATAAACCCAGGAAAAAAATAACTATCGATATATATAAAACAAACTACAAATAAACTGATTATTTACATTATTATCAAACAAGATTGTAATAATTTTACGTTATAAACAAAAAACGATCGATATTAAATTTTCCAGAACGTTAACATTCATTTAGAATAATAAATGTCAATCAAAATTACAAGTTAATATTCGTAAACATTTATCTATGATGAATATAAACTTTTATATATAGAGTACCTTTTTAGGGTGGGTGAAGTGTAATATCCATTACGATGCATTTTAATTTTCGTCAATACAAATGTCAAAAAATAAAAAATGAAAATTAATAAATGTTGATTAGAATCGATTCTATAATTGTTAAGCTTTTTTGATACATTCTTTTTGTTGCATATATATCCAAAATTATTAATATTCACCAAGATAAATGTAAGTTAAAATTCATCATGATGAATGTTAAATTTGTGAAAATATTATTTTTTTAAACATTCGTCGTGAAGATTTTAAGTTAACATTCACTGGTTTCATCAATTAAATAATAGAAGTATAGTATTTTTTTTAGTTTTGAACTTTTTGCTCGCATAAAAGATAAAAGGTAAAAACTAAAAGAAATTAAATAAGAAATAATAATAGAAAAGGTGTTAACCGGTTCAAACCCGGCTTTGATTCCCATTAAACAGGTTCAATGGTTTAATTCAATCAGTGAACCGAACAATTCGACCAAAATGAAAAAAATGACTCAAAACCGGTTTACAATGGACCGGTAATCTTGATTTTTTTTCAATTAATTGGGTCGGACCTGACTGATTGAACCGGTTTTCAATAAATTAAGAATCATGCCGATCACCTATGGACCGAATTCGTGGGTCAAATGACCTAAAGTCGTGGCTAATAAGCGAATTCCCACGGATTACCCACAAATACGGATATAGCCTTCGAGGCTAATTGTTTAATCACGGATATTTTCGTCCATGGGTAATTTTATCCACGACAATTTTGGTTGGAGATTATTTTAATTCTTGGGTAAATATGTTGTGGGATTAACATAAGAACATCAAATTTCCCATAGATGTAGTCATGGGTAATCCGTGTGTAAAATTACCCATCGATATACTCATGCGTAAATGTCATGTGTAAATATTTTGATATTTCATTGAATAATTCGTGAGAAAATTAACTATGAATATAAGCGTGTGTATAAAGCAAGAGTAATTATTTGTAATTTATCATAATAATCCGTGTGTAAAAACTGTGAGTAAATACCACGAGTTTATGAAAACAAGTATAGATCTACTTGTTTTAAAAAATAATTAACAAGAATATGAAGAGATGAATAAAACTTTTATAAACTCAACCGGTCAAAGACCAAATACAAGACTAAAACCTCACTACAGACTTAAAATCTCTCAAGAAATTATTCATAAAAGGATGAACAATTTCTTCTAATCTAATCACACAAGAATCAGTGTTTATAATCGAGAGAGATGATACAGAGAATACAAAATACAGAATGAAGAAAAATAAAAGATAATCAAATCCTATAAAGACAAATACAATCTATATAATTACAATCACAATTACAACTTGTCATTTTTGGTCCCTGAACTTTGCCCTTCTTGCTTATCTTCTAATATAACCTGCACACATACTTATAATACAAATAACCAATCTTTATAACAATTAACCAAGTAAGATTGTTAACTAACCTACCTATCTTAACACCCCCCCTTCAATCTTAGCTTGGAACAAATCAACCAAACCAAGTTTTTTACAAAAAAAGTTATGCTGTGAAGAAGATAAACCTTTAGTAAAAATGTCTGCAACTTGTGCACTAGATTCTACCTTTATTGTTTGTACAATACCTGCACTTACTTTCTCTCTTATGAAGTGAACATCCACTTCTAAATGTTTGGTTCTTTCATGAAAGACAGGATTACCAACAATTTGAATTGCTGACTTGTTATCACAATACAAAGGAACAGGCAATGCAGATTTAATTTTCAAATCATCAAGAATTTTTAATATCCACATTATTTCACAAGTAGCATTACTCATGCCTCTGTATTCAGACTCAGCATATGATCTAGACACAACATTCTATTTCTTACTTTTCCAAGAAACCAATGAATCACCAAGATAAACATAAAAATCATTTACCGACTTTCTATAAGAAATAGTCTTTGCCCAGTCAGCATCAACATAAGCACTTAAATTAAGATTTGAAGACTTTATAATAGACACTCCTTTACCATGAGACAACTTTAGATATCTTAATACATGCATTGCAAGCTTGAATTGTGACTGTAAAGGTGAATGCATAAATTGACTTAGGCAATGAACAGCAAAAAAGATATCTGGTCTAGTCATAGTCAAATAAATCAATTTACCAATAAGTTTTTGGTATTCAGTTACATTTTCAATCAACTTATTACTTGCAGATTCTTTCAAATATATAGACAAATTCTGTTCAATAGGAGTTGTAAGAGGTTTACAACCTAAGAGTCCAAATTCATTTAACAATTCTAAACAATACTTTCTTTGATTCATACAAACTCCATTATTTGTATCAAGAACTTCTATTCCTAAGAAATACTTCAATTTACCCAGATCTTTAATCATAAAATTTGAAGATAAGTAAGTTTTAAACTTATCTATTTCATGATTACAATTTCCAGTAATAATTATATCATCTACATAAACAAGTATAGCAAGAAATAAATCTTTCTCAGATTTTACATATAAAGAATAGTCATTAACACTTTGAATAAATCCATTATTTTTAGACACAGATATTAATTTCTCATTCCACTTTCTAGGAGACTGCTTAAGACCATACAAAGACTTCAACAATTTGCATACTTTATTATCAGAAACTAAATAACCTTCAGAAGGTTTCATATAAACATCTTCAACTATTTCAGCATAAAGAAATGCATATTTATATCTAATTGATACAAACTCCAACCATTTTGAACAGCTAAAGTAATAAGACATCTTACAGTGATCATTTTAACTACAGGAGAAAAAGTCTCTTCATAATCTATTCCTTCTCTTTGATTAAAGCCTTTAGCTACTAACCTAGCTTTATATCTTTCAATTTCACCATTTGATTTATATTTTATTTTATAGACCCATTTACAACCAATAGGTTTTCTTCCTATAGGAAGATCAACTACTTCCCAAGTATTGTTTCTATTTAAAGCTTCCATTTCATTATTCATAGCATCAATCCAATGCTTATGCTTAATGGCTTCTAAGTAAGAAGTAGGCTCAACACCTTTATTTAAACTAGACACAAAATAATAATTTTCATTATTAAGTATAGAATAGTTGACTACTTTCTCAACTTCATATTTTACTTTGCCCTCAATCACATAATCACTAAATTTCTTTGACATACATGTTGTTCTTTCAGATCTTCTCATTCCAGAAGAATCAATTGATTCTTGAGTTTGTAAATTTTCATTTTGTTGAAAGATGCCCTCAGGGTGGTTATGATTTTCATCAAGTGTTGCACTTGACTCTTCCTCATTGTTATCACTAGATGTGATATTAGAAGAAGAATCTATGCCATCACTGACTTCAGTGTCTCCCCTATCATCCTTGGAACTTGGATTTTGGTTAAAATTTTTAGGAAACATTTTATCAAAAAAATTAAGATGATTAATATCATCTGTATTATCATCATCATTTGAAATTAAAGATGTTAGAGACATTTTAAATGGAAAAAGAGTTTCATAAAACCTAACATCTCTAGAATATAAAATCATTTTTGTATCAAGATTATAAAGTTTATAACCTTTTTTTATAGTAGAATAGCCAATTAAAACACATTTATCTGCTCTACTACCAAATTTGTCATTGTTATTTAAAACAGTTGTAAAGCATAAACAACCAAAAACCATTAAGTGAGAGAGACTAGGCTTAAAACCAAACACCAATTCAAAAGGAGATTTCCCAGAAAGAACAACAGTGGGCAACCTATTGATCAAATAACATGCAGTTAATACACACTCAGTCCACAAATTAAGAGGTAACCCCCCTTGAAACATAAAACTTCTAGCTACATTTAATAGATGTCTATGTTTTCTTTCTGCAATTCCATTTTGTTGAGGTGTGTAGGCACAAGATGTTTGATGTATAATACCATGTTTTAGACAAAAATCATTCATTTTGTTATTCACAAACTCAGTTCCATTATCACTTCTAAAAGTCTTAATATTAACATTAAACTGATTTTTCAGTAAATTATGAAAATATTCAATATTATCAAACACTTGATCTTTGGTTTTGATTAAAAACACCCACACAGCTCTTGAATAGTCATCAACAATAGTAAGAAATGATTTAAAACCTTCCCTACTTTGAATCCTATAAGGACCCCACAAATCAAGATGCACAAGTTCTCCTAAACAAGTAGTTTTATGATCACTCAATGGAAAAAGTTCTCTAATTTGTTTAGCCTTGTGACAAATAACACAAGGTTTATCATTTGAATAATGTTGTAAATTAAGATTTGTTTTTAAAACACTTAGAACCTGATCTGCAGGATGACCCAACCTACTATGCCACAGATTAATAGAAACATTATCAGAAACAATATTATTATTCAAACCAATTATACCTTTATGACCAAGTTTAAAACAATAAAGACCTTCAGACTCATCACCAATACCCAGGAGTTTGTTTTTCCTCAAATCCTCAATATAACATCTATTATCATCAAAACCAACAAATAACTTGCTATCTGTGACACCCGGTCAAAAAGGGCCAAAATTAGCCCATAATTTAAACCTAAATCATTCGTACTCAATACGTGATTAAACAAAAAAATTCAGATATTATATATATAAATATATATATAACATTAAAATGATTATTTAATAATCACATACCATCAAATCTGAAAAAACACGCAATCTCAAATACGGACGTTGGTGCAAACATTTTTAAATAATGTATTATTAATGAGAATAATAATTATTTACTAGATTGAGAATTTAAACGCATTTTGTACACTGAAAACTATCCGTCAAACCAAAGAAAAACAAAGATATAATTTTATATCTCATTAAAAGTATTTTTATAAAATACTTCGATTAAAAATCTATACGATTTCATATTTAAAATTTTATCATTTGAAAACATTACACTACTTTACGATCGGGTGCACGAACACGGATACCCTAAACAAATTATTGGAGTCGGTTATATCAACCAACTCCAATAATTCATTTACACACACACACACATATCTATCTATCTCTTCAGGGTAGCTTTTCGATGAAAAATTTATTATAACGGTTTGGGCTAAAAGTCACACGGTCACTCGAAAACGGCCCAATGATCAAGGCTATGTACCATAGCCTAGGCGGTTTTAGGCCTTTCGGGGTCGTCTAGGGGTCGAAAATGACATATTTCAGTTTTTGGACCTCGTACCAAATTTCGTAACTTATGAAATAAAATATAACGAATATAAGGATAATTGTAAACAATACGATACATCCATGAACGAGTTATATAAATGCAAAAACACACGTTATATATCTTTAGAATATAATTTCAATCCATCACCAACGGGCCGAACATTTTATAAACTTTAATCGGATGTACAAATATAATCACTTGGACATAATCAAAATGGATAAACATTAATACGGAGAAATATTAGATAATCAAATGCTCATTAGAATCTCGCGTGTTTAGGACACTAGGAGATTCGGGGTTTGTCTATTCCACGTCGGACATATTCATTGCTCGGATAGACTCAGGTGAGTCTCACAGCCCTACTTTTACTGTTTTTAAACTTAGGGTGAGATACAATGCTTACTTGTTTTCGTGATCACTGTTATTCGGTTAGTTAATTTAATTATTAACTCTGTTAAATATGTTGGTTATCATTGTCGGTCTTGATTTTTATTGTTCGGGTATTGCATGAGTGTTTTAATACGGGAAAGTCCTCATCATTGCATGGTTCGTTAACTTAATAAGGCGCGATTACTAAAAGATAGATCTATCATGGGAGTGACGTCCCCGTCCGGGTTGCTAGCTACAACCATGTACAAACGGGCATTTTAGTAATTGTTATGGGTGTTGACACCGTTCGGGAGGCACAAATCGGGTTAGGCCTCGAACCATGGCTTAATGCAATACAAATGTCATTGTCGGTAAATCTAGTCGGTAACCTTAATTGGTTAATCATAGTTCGGTAACCTTGATGGTTTAATCATTGTTCAGAAACCTTAATTGGTTTATCATTGCTCGATTGTATTATTTAATCTTTATTAGTATTAAATCGTCGGATAATCATGTTAATCACATCAATGTTTATGTTAAACCTGTGAGATTCACCAGCTTTAGAGCTGACCTTTTAGTGTTGTATTCTCAGGTGATTAGTAATAGTAGGATGACCCTCAGGATAAGTTATCTACTTACGAGTCGCATGCATCTATTTGGACATGAAGATTTTCTTGCATTATGTTTTGTATTAATGGTTATGTATTAAAATCTTCAAAATCAAATGTGAACTCGCTGTTATTGTAAACTTATAACTTATGACTTAAAACTTTGTACTACTTTTGTAATATATTTATAAACGTCTCATGTAGAGTCATTTGCTTGTAACCTCTGTGTTTGATTATTGATTAGTCACACCCAAAGTCGCCGCTTCTGCAAATCATGAAATCGGGGGTCGGACACTATCTTTTGTGAGTCTATGAACAGATAATAGATTAACACAATATTCTGGTACAAACAGAACACCATACAAAGTTACATGCTCATTTAGTTTATAATTTCCAACCTTTTTAATCTTAGCTTGAGTACCATTAGGATGTCCAACAGTAATATTAAGATCAGTCACATCAACTACATTAGACAGGTTATTTTCACTATAAATGATATGTTGATTTGCACCAGAATCAATAATCCAATCATTGATATGAGTAAAAAAAGAATTATTCAAATTTGAAAAGAAAATTTTTATCAAAATTTTCATTAAAATACTGATTGTAATTAACAAATATACCTGTCATGTTCACTTTGACACTAGATGTAGACTCATTTTTCTCATTAATAAGGCTCGTTAGCTTCATAATCTGTGCATTAGAAAATGGAAGACTAGATTGCACATCAGTGTTAGCATTTTCAGACACAGAATTATTGTTATTAGCAACAAACTTAGGTGCATTTTGGTTAAAAGGTTTTCTTTTATAACCAGGAGGATATCCTACAATTTCATAGCACCTTTCAATAGTATGCCCAATCATACTACACTTTGTACACTTCAAATTAGGATTAAGCCCTCTTGAAATCTTTCTGTTGTTATAACTATTAGTGTTGTTAAAAGTTTTAGCAACAAAAGAAGAAGTTTGTGTTTTTTGAGAAACATCACTAGAAGCAACACCTCTATGAGATTCTTCCCTAGATATCAAAGCAAAAGCATTTTTGATACTAGGAAGGGGATCTCTACTCAAGATATTGCTTCTAATGGGTTGATAAATATCATCTAATCCCATTAAAAACTGCATAAGTTTTATCAATTGATTATGATCAAGAAATTGTTTTGAAGCTGCACATGTACAAGTTGGTAATTTAATCAAAGCATCATATTGTTTCCACAGAGAATTTAATTTATGATAATATCCAGAAACACCAGATCCATTTTGAGTTAATGAATTAATCTTATGATGTAGATTAAAAGTAACAGAACCATCAATCTTATCATAAGTTTCTTTTAACTCTTGCCAAACAGTAGCAGCATTACTAGAAAATATTTGACCCAAATATAACTCATCAGATATTGAAGTCAAGATCCATGTTAATACCACAGAATTACATCTATCCCATTGATTAGACAAAACCTCATCAGTTGCATAATCATCTTTTACACATATTCCTTCTATAAAACCAAGCTTATTTTTAGTTGCAAGAGCAAGTGTCATTGCTCTACTCCAAACACTGTAATTTTCAGTTCCTTTTAGTTTTATAGAAATTAGAGCAACACCAGTAGTATCACTAACATGGAGATAGAGAGGATCTCCAAAATTTAATTTATTAATCAATGTGACAGATGTACCACCTTCCTTATCCACATACATTTTAGAAATTTGATTACCAATTATTACCAAATATAAAGCTAACAATCAACAGACAATTCACTTAAACCAAGTAATCAAATAAAAATGCACAGATACACATAGATGCCTAAAATAACAATCAGATACAAATCCTAGCAGGTTAGCCTAAGCAGGGATCCGTGCAGGTGGCCTCTCAAAATAATTCCACCCTAGGTCTTACTTAGGGACCTCACTTCTACCCGGAAAACAAACAAACGTTAGGCAACTTAGATAATAACACACAAAGAATCAACAACAAAGCAGCACAGATTGCAACTATCAAATATAGATCAACAAGATAACACAGAGTCACGAATAAAGAAAATTTAAACAAGAGAAAAGGAACTTCTCACAGAGTACTCCGTGCAATAAGCAATAAGAAGAAGAGAAAATCACAGTGGAAGACAGATGAACAACCCTGGAACAGCCAAGAGTTGTATCAAACCCTAATTTTGAAAAATTAGGGTTTCTAGCCAGAAATCACCACCAGATGTTGATATCAACACCACAAGTCGCAAGAATAACCCGATCAGATCTAGAACCACGAGTTTTCAAACAGAAAACCCTAAATCACCACACGAAGAAACCCTACCGCAGCTTCAACAGAAAATAGCCAGAAATCGTCCGATCAAAGCCGAGTTATCTCTGATACCATGAAAACAAGTATAGATCTACTTGTTTTAAACAATAATCAACAAGAACATGAAGAGATGAATAAAACTTTAATAAACTCAACCGGTCAAAGACCAAATACAAGACTAAAACCTCACTACAGACTCAAAATCTCTCAAGAAATTATTCATAAAAGGATGAACAATTTCTTCTAATCTAATCACACAAGAATCAGTGTTTATAATCGAGAGAGATGATACAGAGAATACAAAATACAGAATGAAGATAAATAAAAGATAATCAAAACAAATAAAGACAAATACAATCTATATAATTACAATCACAATTACAACTTGTCATTTTTGATCCCTGAACTTTGCCCTTCTTGCTTATCTTCTAATATAACCTGCACACATACTTATAATACAAATAACCAATCTTTATAACAATTAACCAAGTAAGATTGTTAACTAACCTACATATCTTAACAGTTTACCATGATAATTTATGGGTAAATCCATGATTGAATTTCCCTCATGAGTGTTAGACATTCTTAAAATGTCTTATAATATATATAGCAACTACTATAAAAGGAAACATCATGTATCAATATCTCATGATAAAAAGCATAATGTTATTATATATAACATTCAGATACATGTCTCAATCTACCAAACAACATAAACACTACTGAAGAGTCTTAAAGCATATCAGAACATAACAAATTGATGAACAAGTGCAATAAATCTGGATATGAACATTGTTATCACTTCCACCATCCTATTGATGACTAATATGAGTACGCACAAACAGTTCCAATGCAGTAGGTCGTTGATTCTGCATTGGTTCCTGCACCAATATGAAAATAATTAGCGATTAGTAACAGCTAGGAGGCAGAAATAATATTCAAACTATATATATACTATATAACCTGTATCTTAGACTCCCACAACATAAATACATTATACCAGATTTGGAAAAGTAGAATAATTGAGTTCCTCAACCAATTGGTTGCTGCACAACTATATGATCAAGGAATGGAATACTAGAGTTGCAAAATAATAGTAATGGGTCAAGGGGCATGAAGAATTCTTTTCAAGCTTATAAAAACTAATACAGAAGGCCTGGTAGTGAAGTTTGGTGCAATGGAAGATGTCAATGTAAATCATAGTCAAAGTGGGTCATATATATGTGTGTATATAAGGGTTCTAACATTTGTAAGTCATAGAAGAATGTATGATCAAAATGAAAAGGAAAAAACATATAGCTAATTGGGTCAGGTAGTGGCAGTGTTGGTGATCTCACAATAATTGTAGTTCGTACTCGTTTGGTTAATCAATACAATTCGTTCTCAAAAAAAAAAAAAAAAAAAACAAGGAGCCAACTTAGGAGGTCTGTCATGTCTAAGCACATCATAGTCAATTGTATATTACTATATATATGAAATTGTGGCACATCTATGATACTTGGTGCCTGTAACAGTTTTTCCGTTATTCTCAAATAGTAAACACATCACCGGAGTATTTAGAGTTGTACACTATGGCCTAAGTACATGACCCGCCAACCTTACCCAAATTGTCACCCCTAGCTACAACTTATTCATTCATGTCAGTATTTGTGCACCAACTTATCACTTTACAGTTTATAACTAATTCCATCAAAGATCAGCATATGATGTAGGGTTACGCCTAGGAAATTACCTAGCGTCTATATTATGTATTAATATAAAATAACATTGTACTACGTTGTATGGAAGATAGCATAAAAACTTACAAGTCTTTGTGCATGTTGCACGTTTGATACTGACCATCCCATGTAACTTGATGAACCTTCAACTTTCATGTGACTTTTTTTGTTTATTCATTGTTTTCAAGTGACTTGATGAACCTTCAACATGTTGCATTGTCCAATAATATTTGAAACTCCTCCAAGTACTACTAGTTATGAATGTTGGCTTCACCTTTTTTGGTTGTATGTCTCTTACTAAATCATTAGAGCATGTTGAAGCGTTCGAATCCCATACTTTCCTCACCTGCTCTTCAGTCTCATGGTCCCATACATAATATTTATGGTCAGCAATGAAATTATTAATATTTAAAGTGAAATATAAATCTCATTAAAAAAATTCAAAGTTACTTAATAATACCTTGAATTCTTCAAAATAGAAGTTTTTTGTCCTTTGGACACCTTGCTCCACGTGTACACGTTGTTATCAATTCTTTCTTTGAATATCTTTGTAATCATTCGTGAACACTCACTTGGCTGGGGTAACCTGTTCAAATTATGAACAATTTATCTAGGGATTTTTTTAACAGCCAACCAAAACTTTATTAGAAAAGCTAAATAGCCAACAAACAAAACAAACCCCAAAAACACTACGAGGCTATGTACCAAATGAATAAACAAAACACACTACACTTAAGAGGAACATAGTGCACACAAAGGACCCCTCAAGCCACCGAAAAGTTAAACAACACAGACACAAATTACCCATTCACCTTTTGAACAATTTAACTAATAATGAAATTACACTAATTTTTCTATCAAGCTTAAAACATATATTGGTGGGTACATACCTTCCATTCATCAATCACAGTTGTTTCCTTCTATCTCCATCAAGTGGATTCACCAAGATAACATGTGTAACACCCATTTCTTGGGTCTAGTAGTATTTTAATATTTTATGACTTGAATTATTATTTAATGTATCGGAAAATAGTTTCGTTGTGTTATTTGAAAATAACTGGGAAAAGAGTCAAATAAATTATTGTGACTAGTAGATTATTAATTGTTTTAAATTAATATAGTTGACGGTATAATAAAATAGTTTTTCCTCGCGAATGATTTTTAAGTTCCAGACAATAGATATTAAAGGGGACAAAACTAATACACATATTATCTAGTATATGTGTGTAATACGTATTAAACTTCAGAAACACTCCAGTAAATTCGTGTGTTGCGAGAGAAAGATTCAAGAACCTATAATCAAACCCTAATCATCAAAATTCTTGAGAAATCAAAACCTTCTTCCTCCTGTTCTTGGTCTGGCCGAACTACACCACGCACAGGAACAAGTTTGGAGTTGCAAAACAAGCTTTTAAGTTAAATTGAGTATGTAAAACTTTGATTCAAGCTTTCAAAACGTGAATTAATCATTTTTTCATCCTCCTAATCATCTTGTAAGTGTTAATTTCTTGATTTCTATAAACCTAGAAAATGGGTTTTTGGGTAATTGATGAAATCAGAATGATTGATATGAAATTGAAGCTTGTAATGCTTGTATAATTGTTAGTTGATACTTGAATCATGATTATAAGCTAAGCCCTAATTTAGAATTGAAGAATTTGATATATGTTCATGAAGAAAGTCATGAACTTAATATGTAATTTAAGAATTAAAGCTCTTAAGCTTGAGTTAATGATATGTAGTTGTTAATAGTTGTTAATGATAATATAATAGTTGATTAATGATGATGAAAAGTGATTAAGTTGATGGAATTACCTATATCATATTTTGATACAATTGAGTAAATTATGAATGAAAGTTTTAAGCTTGTGTTAGTGATATATATAATTGATAGTTGTTGCTAATATGATTTTAAGTATTAAACTTAATTACTTGTGAGATAGAATGGTAATTAATTACCACTTGATTATTGATAATAGTTGATACCAAGTATTGAGATAATGGTGTACTCATAAAATGAGTTGTTATAACTCGGTGATTATTTGTGGTTTGATATAATTAAATTAAATGAGTTATGTGTTATGGATTACTTACTAACTCATTATATATACTGTATTCTCAGATATGGAGAAGACTCAGTGATATTAGAGCAGATCTGAGATATCGGTGAGTGGATCTATAAACCTCAGTGTAATTTAGTTGTAACAGATTTGGTTCCAATGGGTAAACGTATTATTATTGATTTAGTTACCATGATTATTATGGGTTAATAATAATACTGTTGCTAGACGGTTAGTTGATATGTGATCACTTGAGCTATTTGGCCTTCGGGCACTAGTTGATTCAGAGGTCAGCATTAGGCTGGGCTTGGGTTTGCTATAGTGTTGAATAACGCAGGGTCTTAGTACAATTGTTATTGTCGTAGCCTGTATTATTTGGGTTATAGCACCAAGTAGTCGGTTAAACCTCTGTGTGGGCCTGCAGTTGGTTTTCAAGTGTTCTTTGAGAAGGTGTTACCTCAAGAACCACCGATCTTCTTTGACACCAGTTGTATTTGATATTATATGTGGTAGCAGATGGGTTGTGTATATATATATGGTTATATGTTGTACACAAAGTTGTTGTGCTAAGTTAGGCTGTTGTTTATTGATTTACTCACTTAGCGTTGTGCTAATCCCCCTCACATTCTACTTCCTGCAGGTTATGGTTTTTGCGATATTGTGGGTGGGCAGGAAGCTTTGGAAGTGGATGGAATGTTTGACAAGTGCATTACTCTGATGTTATTTTGATAAATAACATGTTTTGAATTAGATAACACCTATGTGTAGTATTTTGGTTTGTAGAAAACTAAACTGTTGTATATTGGGTGTGGAAAAAGTTTATAGACATTTTAAGGTAATGTATAATAATAATATATGTTTTAAATCGATGCTTTCAAGTTAAAATCATTATTATAATAGCTTATAAAATGAGAGGTGTTATACCATGGTCCAACAGAGAGCTAAAATTTGTGACATTCATATTTTCATAGAAAGTTTTAATATCATCACTATTGATAGTTAGATCACTAAACGTGTCATTAATATCTTGTATCTCCAAATAATCTGAGGCATAACTATCAGTTTCATCAAATCCCTCCGAGAATTTCGATAAAAACCGTGCATTACGTTCGAATAAAGGGCGCAGATTTTTAATATTTTCGTAGCAAAAAACCTAATTTGATTAACATCTTTTGTTGTAGATCCGTTTAAGGAGGAGTTACACGGTGAGTACAAGTTACTAGTTAATTACTGTAATAATATAATAAGGCTAACATATAAATAAAGTAAGTATGGTTTGTTGGTTAAAGCAATTTTCTTAATAGTTAATTAATAATAGAACATAATCGGTGGACTTAATTTGGTAAGACTAAAAATGGACCTAAAGATATGATTGGTTGGTTTGAAAAAAATGATTGGATGTGATTAAGAGAGAAAAAAAAACTCAACCAATCACAAAATTAGGCATATATTTAGATCTTTGTAGGTAGGTCTATTTAGCATTACCCTTTTTAAGATAGGGCTAAAATATAAGTAAAGTTGGTATGGTTTATTGGTTAAAGCAATTTTCTTTCATCAAAGCGATACAAGTTCGACTCTTGTTCTTACTATTTTACGTTTTATTTATCAATTTATATTCTTCAAGTTTTTCCTTAATTTTAATTTATATTTTACGTTTTCTCTAGTCATATATAAATTAAAAACCCCCTATTAGAGTTGTCATTTAGTGGGATAACGTAAGTTTTTGATTACTTAAGTTCTAATTGATCTCCAAGTTACTTTAAAGTCGAACTAAAAGGTGAAAATATTTTTATTGAGTTCTACATAATTTCATTTGCAGTACTTAGTCGGATTGAATTTAGGTTAGTGGAATAAATAGTCAAATGGTGATGAAGTATTAAGTGTTCATGGTTTGAAAGTGTTTCGATGTACTTCACACCCACCTTAGTAATCAACTCGATACTTTCAAGCTTGACTCTAACCGACTCAATATTTTCATGCTTAACTCGGTTTGAAGTTTATTCAGAATATGGTAAATATATTAGTATACATATATATAAATGAAGGGTAAGAATATATAACGTAGTAGGCTCGATTACGCTCACGAGCCAATAATGCTGAGTTTATTAAGATTCGAGCTCGACTCAAAACTCTGCTTGAGTAACTCGAGCTTGAGTTCAACTTGACTTGTATCCAATTCTATTTCACGTATTTCTCGAGTAGCTCATGAGGTGTCTCGTCTCGTTTACAACCATCCTTTTTTTTGTCTTGTACTCATCAACAACATTACCTTTACCAATACCATTATTCATTTCTCTTATCTCATATCAAAAGTACATTTTTAATAAAACCAGTGGAATCGATCTACTACTAATTTAGAAATTTACATATAGAATAAAAAGGCATTTATCGGCTAGAATTGTGAATCGATCCAGATGAATCATGGATTGTGTAACACCCCCAAATTTTTTGTTTGGCGGAAGCATACTTAGGGTGCTACTAATCAATAATTACAAGCACATAAGATAAAGTGAACGACTCTATATGGGTCATTTTAACAAAATACATTGATTTTAATAAAGGTTTACAATAGTTATACGGATTACAAAAGCTCGGTATACTGATCTGAAAGATTCTATGACATTAGTATTTATACAAAATATAATAATGCAGAAAAATCTCTTGTTGTTCGTGTTTGCATGCGACTCGAGCTATATAATTCCTGAGTAGTCCTACTACTGTTGTGTACCTGAGAATACATGCAAAAATGTCAGCTAAAAGCTGGTGAGCTCATAGGTGTAAATGATGATCATAATGTGACACCCGTCAAATTAGGACTAGTGATTAGTGCCTAATCAACTGTTAATACATGTAATTAGTTCCGTATTAGACTAATTAATGTATCAAAATGTATATTGATGAATATATACAATTATGTGATTTAATTAAATTGTACTCATGTTAAATCGAATGGAATTCGGTTCAATTAATACGGACGTTGGTGAACCTTTTTTTATAATACTATTTAATACAACATTTATATCCAAAATATTATTTTGATAATATTTCGTAATTATTTCGTATTGTACAAATAAACGTCCACGCGATTAAAATGTTAAACGCGCAAATAAACGAAACAAGTTAAGATATATTTTACAACTCAACTACATGTATTTTGTGAAATACTTCAATAAAAAATATTGAATAAACATTTGTAATTTAAAACGAAGATTTAAGCGTATAAAAATAATTATCTAACATTTAAACGATCGGGGAAACGAACACCGCACGGAACGCAAACACAGGAAAATAAAAATTGATGAAGTCCACCCTTGTGGACCCCACCAAAAATCAGCCAAAAGGTGAGGGTCATCACCCCCTCACCTCATTTGTCACCCACACACTCATCTCACTCTCTCTCTCTCTTTCTCTCTTTTCTCTCATCTCTTTCACTACCACACCACCACCTCATTCAACCACCTAAAAAACCATCAAATGACCTCGGATTTCAAGACTCACTTGAAGAAAAACGTTCACGGTATCACGATCTACGTTTCCATCTTTCCGGTTTCTCCCGGCGTTAACTTGTAAGATTCCCGACAAATCCCAAAAACTCTTAGATTTCATTTATTTTTCATAAAAGTTGTTTATTTAAGCTTGAAATGTCCAAATATGGGTTGGGTAAAAGTTTCAGACCAAACGAAAACCGGAAAACACGTTTCCAGCTCAAAATCCGCCAACAGACCTAAGTGTCGCACACACCAGTGCAGCGTAGCGTCACTTAATGCGTCACTTAAGTGACGCACTGAGTGTCGCTAAAAACCCTAATTTTGCGTCACTTGCCTAAGTGCCGCATAAAACCCCCTTTTCCCGACACTTGTCTAAGTGTCGAAAATTCAATACCCGACACTCCCATCCGACACTTCTAGCGTCACTTGCCTAAGTGACGCCTACAACCGAATTCTGATTTGATCCGTCACTTGTCTAGTGACGCCTAACACCTTTATCCGACACTTGCGATCGACACTCGCTTAAGTGTCGCCCTTAATGCGTCACTTCCTCAAGTGACGCTACTGGTATTAAAATCACAATTTTATGCGACACTTTCTAAGTGACGCATAAACCCTAAGCGTCGCTATAAGTGTCGCATGAAACAGAACCTAGAAAACACAGATTTTACTAAGTGTCAAGACCTAAAATTTTATCACTTGATTGCACCCAAATTCAAATTTTATATACGTTTTTCACTATAACAATATAGTAGAAATAAAAATTTTATATACGTCAGCTCGACCCCAGCCAGGGGCTCTGCCCCTTGGACCCCGCCAGGGGTTGCCACCCCTTGGACCCCGCCAGGGGTTGCCACCCCTTGGACCCCGCTACCAGGGGCGCTGCCCCCGGACCCCCGTCACCTAAAGTTTGTAATTACTTTTTAAGTATAACACTTCGAAATCAAAATAATAATGTTGAAGATTATTATTGCAAACAATCACCAACGGGCCGTACATACTTTCAAAACATAATCAAATCAACCAAATCGTAGTAATTTGGACATTCTAGTTGGACGAACAACTACAAAGGTAGTCTTTCTAGATACCTGCTCACATTTATAACCATCGCGTTTCGTGGACACCCTCAGGTTACCAGTCTTCGAACAACTCATTTCAGCTAATCAACTCAAATTTATTAATTTAAACTCTCAAGACTCATGTGAGTCTCATAGCTCCCATTTTACTGTTTTACTCAGGGGTGTGATATCATTGCTCGTTTTATTTTACTATATGAACGTAAGTACGAAATCAAACAAATACTACATGAGTTATCTCATTAATCTTTTCAAAGCCCTCCTCAGCATAGTTTGGTAATACGTTGCAGCGTGAATATTAGTATATGTAACCATATAAGATTGACCCTCCTCGTCCGGGTTAGCATGCACTAACTGGGTAAACGGATGTACTAATTTGTTCAGACGAGTGTAGATTAGGCACTCGTGGGAGGAACCTAGATCAGGATACCTTAAATGTGGACCTGACACCTCGAGTTAAGCTCATACTATGTGCTCATGGCTGTAAAACTTTTATTTTGCTTAATTGCAACTTAAATTCAATTAAATCTTGCGGTTCATATAATATGTGTTGACATACAAACCTGTGAGCTCACTAGCATTTCGCTGACCCATTTTAGCATGTATCACAGGTACCCAGCAGTAGATTGGATTACCCAATTCAGGAATCATTAGCTCGTGTCAGCATGCAAACATTCAGAGATTTAGCTGCATTATTATATTTTTTATAAATTAATTATGTATGTAAATCTCTCGATTTCAAACTGAGCTAATGTAAACTATATTTTGATGTAAACATTGGTTTTATCAATACAAATTGTAAAACGGCGCATATAGAGTCGTTCATTATATCTTTGTGCTGTGATTATTGATTAGTCGCGCCCCGACCCGATTCGCTTCCGCAACCCAAATTTGAGGGTGCAACACATAATGTATGAACCACAAGATTTAACAATGTGTTTGAAATTAATCAAATAAATGTGTATATTACTGCCATGAATGCATAGTTTGAGCTTAACTGAGGGGTCATGATCCACCTTTAAGGACCTGAGTGAGGTGCTTCCGAGCGAGTGCCTAATCTACACTCGTGTGAACAAATGATAATGTGTCCGTTTGACATCACAGTCAAGGTAGCGCGACTACCCCGGACAGGGATTGTCAATCCCATATGGTACCATACACTAACATTCACGCTAAATCCATATTAACAAACTATGTGGTGGAGGACTTCATGATTAGTGAAAACAAACTCATGCAGTCAATATATCGAGTTTTGTACTTGTGTTCACATGTAAAACAAATCTGAGCATGTATTCTCACCCCGGGAGTAAAAACAGTAAAAATGCGGGGCTATGAGACTCACCTGAGTCTGATGCGTTTATACGATAAACGTGCATTGCTGCTAAACCAAGCAGTGATGTCCGAAGACTGTAACCTGAGGGCGTCCAAGACACGCGTTGGTTAATACGTGAGTAGGTATCTCAAAAGATCACCTATGCTAGTTGTTCATCCAACTATTTATGTCTAAATACATTGGTTTGTTTGATTCTTTGTTTGTGTTTTGAAAACATGTACGACCCGTTGGTGATGGTTTGTGATAATCTTACATCTTTATTATTATGTGTTGTATCGTATATAAGTGTATCATGTATGAGTACATCGTATGTAGTTTGGTTGTTGTAAATGTTTGACACTCAGTGTATAAAGTATTTACAACTTTAAATGATGGGGGTCCGGGGGCAGCGCCCTTGGTTAGCGGGGTTCCAGGGGTGGCAACCCCTGGCGGGGTCCAAGGGGCAGAGCCCCTGGCTGGGGTCGCGGTGATAAAATTTTACTAAGTCATTGTGTCGCTATATGCTTTAATGAAAAACGCATCTAAAATCTGAATTTGGGTAACGTAAGTGATAAAATTTCAGGTTTTGACACTTAGTAAAAATATGAGTTTTCAAGGTTCGGATTTGTGCGACACTAGGTGCGACACTGGGTGCAACACCAAGTGCGACATAGATTGTTTTGTCGCAGGTCATGACTGCGACATAAGTCATTGTGTCGCTATATGCGACGCCCGCAATTTAATGCGACATAGGGTGTTGTGTCGCTATATGCGACATCCGAAAGTGTTGCGACATAAATATTTGTGTCACTTTATGCGACATAGGTAATGGTTCTGCGACATAGGGATTTGTGTCGCAAAGGCTCCAGGCCTTGTGTGACACAAAGGGTCTGGTCGTTTCTCAAGGCTCGGGTTTGTGGTCAAACGATCTCGGTTTGACCCGAAACTTTCACACAAGTCTTAGAACAGTTAGTAGAGCTTGTAAATATTATCAGTTTGTGTCGAGAGTCATTCTAGGTGTCGATTTTATAAAAATGGCTAAAACCGACATTTTCTGAAAATGTTTCGAAATCAAGTTTTAAACATAGATTTAGACATTACAAAGCTAGATGAACAACAATCAAGCAAGAAAAATCAAAATGCAAGAGTTTTCGAAAGTGTCGGAATTCTTACAACTTAGTGCGAGAGAATTCCGAAAAGATGGTTGCATAGCTCTTATTCTCGTGATTCTTTTTCTCCAAATGGGTGAGGTGATTTAAGGTGTTTAAATGGTAGTCTTTGGTGGTGTTTGGGGGCTGATTTAGAGAGAGAGGGGAAAGGAAGAGAAAAGGTGGAGTGTTGGTGATGAAAGAGTAAAGTGGTGAATGGAGTGACTGTGTGGGTTTGGTAAGTCAAAGAGAAAGGGAGGGAAAAGGAAAGGAGGGGTAGGGGCCCCGGCCAAAGGGGCCCACAAGGGAAGGGAAGTCTCCAATTTTTCATTCCCTGCGTTTGCGCTCCGTGCGGTGTTTGTTTACCCGATCATTTAAACGTTTAATTATCGTTATACGTTTTAATACGTGTGTTTTGTTAACAATTTAAATCGCGTTGTTTTCATTGGAAGTATTATTCTAAATACTCAATTTCAAGTTACTAAAACGTTGTCGGGTCTCAGTTTGCGTGTTCGTTGCGTAGTTGTACATTTATCTAACTCATGTAACATTTTTAAACGTTTTATTCGTGCGCGTGTAATCGTAATATTTTTACTTGCAGTATTTTATCAATATACTTACTAATGAATTATAAAAAAATAATTTGGGTTTATTTCATTTGTCGCACACGTTTCGCGCGTTTCGGTTGTGTACGGTTAGTTTTAGACGATACGAAATACGTTTGTATATATTATCCAAATAATATATAATGAAAATGAGTTAATTTAATGATTTCATATAATTTAATAAACTGTTCACCAAGTCCGTATAGTGATTGTGTCGGATTCCATCCGATAATAAAATGCACGATTTAAATAAATCGCGTACGTGTGTATATATAACAATATACAAAATGATACACATAATTAGCCCTAAACATAACTAATTACATGTATTAATACAATGATTAGGCACTAAGTACTAGCCCTAATTTTTCGGGTGTCACAGATTGATCCATATAGCTATCTGGATGAGCGGATATGTATGATGAATCACTTGTTGAATGCACGTTTACGATTTCCCCCCTCTATTATGTCATATCAATGGAGTGGATCAGATATGTAAAATCTTAATTAAATTATTACGTAGGTTTAAGGTGAGGCCAAGCTCAATAGTCAAAAATTCGAAATTGTATTTAGAAACTTTATCTAGTTCTGCTTCACTTGAAGTTAAATTAAACCATATTCAAATGAAAGGCATACTTGTTGATCGAAAAAAAAATTCCCACCAAATTTTTCTATTTTACAATATTCAGTTTCACAAATTACTGATAAAAAATATCGGTCAAAATACCCATGAATATACTATGTATGTGTTTAAATACGTAAAGATATATATTCACCCAGAGATTAAACACAGAAAAAAGTAATTATCACACTTAAATAGCCACATAACATGGGGTGGGTAAAGAATCGAGTATATATTTTCCCACGACTTAAACACAAAATTTTATGTCACAAGTAGATACCCACAAAAAAAGATTTATGGTTATATATTCACCCTCGACATACCCACAAAAAATTATTGACACCAAAATTCTCATATAGAATGAATGTGGGTAACATTATGGGTATATATATACCCATAAATTACCCATAAAATTATATACAATTAAATACACACGATAAGATCAAGAGTCGTATGTTTTTACCCACAATTTACCCATAAAATATAATCAATACAAAATACTTAAAATTTTAATAGTTTAGTGGGATAACGTAAGTTTTTGATTACTTGAGTTCTAATTGGTTTCCAAGTTACTTAAAAGTCGAACTAAAAGGTGAAAATAATTTTATTGAGATCTACATAATAGCATTTGCAGTACTTAGTCGGATTGAATTCAGGTTAGTGGAATAAATAGTCAAATGGTGATGAAGTATTAAGCGTTCATGGTTTGAAAGTGTTTCGAACTACTTCACACTGCACCTTAGTAATCAACTCGATACTTTCAAGCTTGATTCCAACCGACTCGAAATTTTCATGCTTAACTCAGTTTGAAGTTTATTCAGAATATGGTAAATATATATTAGTATACATATATATAAATGAAGGGAAAGAATATATAACGTAGCATGTAACATCCACTTTATGGGTCCAGTATTTTACTATTATTTCCTGACTTGAAATGGTTAATTGAAATGTTAGGAAATATTGTAAATTGGTAATTAAAAATAAATGGGTAAAAGAGTCAAATAATTTATTGTGGTTGATAAATTATTAACTGTTTTAATTTATTTCAGTTGACGGTAAAATAAAATAATATTTCCCCGCAAATGGTTTTTAAGTTCCAGGCAATGATAAGTACGGGGAATGAAAATTTACCAATTATATGTTATACTCTATGTTGAGTCGGTTAAACTCAAACTTATCCCCTACATACATACGTACGCATCATACATACACATTTAACTTGAGATTGAACAAAATACATGAAGAAATCTCAAATTGAAGCTACTAAGTTCGAATTCAAGCTTCAAATATATGGATTATCATTCCTAATCAAGTTGTAAGTCTCAATTTCTTGATTTCTAGAACCCTAGAATTTGGGGGTTTTGATGTTCTTGACCTTAAATCCGAAATTAGGGTTTCAAATGATTAAATTGATGTTAGTTAAGCTTCAATAACATGTATTCATCATTCCATCATCATGATAACATGTTGAAATTGCTAATTCTTGATTTTCATGTAAACCCTAGAAAATGGGTTTTGGGTAATTCTATGAATTAGGATGAATTTCATGGAATTAAAGCTTGTATTAGTGATATAATTACTAGATATTGCTTAATACATAATTATAGGTTAAGCCATAACCTAGAATTGAAGATTTGAACGTATGTTCATGATAAAAGTGTATGAGTTAGTTGATAATTCAAGAATTGAAGCTTCTAAGCTTAGAATAATGATGTATGATTGATAAGTGTTGATTAATGATGATTTGAAGAGTTATATAATGAAATTGGTATTGGTTACTAATTAGAACACTTGATCGAGTTAAATATCATGTTGTTTACATTGTAGTATTATGTTGTAAATACTAAAGATAGTAGTGGTTAGTAACTATGAAGATTTAAGTTACTAAATGTGTTAACATATTAATAATTGTGGTGATTGTGCTAATTCATGTGAAGTGAGTAATTTAGATTTGTTGGCGTAAATCTATTGATACGATGTTATATAGAATTTGAGACAAATGACTAACTTGTGTTATTTATATTGTATTCTCAGATATGGAGAAAGACTCAGTGACATTAGACTACTGAGTGGATAACTGAGGTGTCGGTGAGTGGATCTTAATCCTCAGTGTAATTTAGTTGTAACAGGTTTGGTTACAACGGGTAATCGTATTATTACTGTTTTTGGTTTGCCATGATTAATTTGGTTTGATAGTAATAATACTGTTGATAGACTGATTAGTCTGATATGTTGACTTGATTGAATATATGAATACGTGATCACTTGATATTTGACCTTCGGGCATCAGTATTGAGGTCAACGTGTTGGTTGGTTGGGCTTGGTTACTATTGAAGACGACAGGAATTTCCTTGTACATCGTTAATAGGAAATTAGGTCGTATAAGATTAGTACCAAGCTATTGGTCTATTCTGTATTGGCCATACAGATTGTTGGGTAAGTGTTCTGGGAGAATCCCCGGGTATTATGATATCTCCAGAGCCACTGATCCTCATTGATATGTTGTGTATTGAGATGTTATCTCATTGATATTATGTGGTATTCTTGGCTGAAGGTTTCCCCAAGAACCATCGATCCATTGTGATGTTATTGGTTTACGATGATTTGCTGTAAACAAGGTTGTTATGCTAAGTTAGGCCGTTGGTTATGTATTCCCTCACTTAGCTTTATGCTAACCCCACCACCCCACTTCTTGCAGGTTATGGTTTTGATATAACGGGATTGTCAAGAAGTTGTTCGGGACGGAATGTTTGACCAAGCCTACTCTGATATTTGATTATACAAATCAATGTTATTTAGTGGTTTGGAAGTAACACCCATGTTAATAAACTATGTTTTTAAATTAGGTTGAAATTGAAATGTAACTTGGTATTGTTTAAAGTTGGACTAACGCTTCCGGATTTATTATATTTAAATAATGTAAATTGAAGGGTGTTACATAGCAGGCTCGATTACGCTCACGAGCCAATAATGTTGAGTTTATTAAGATTCGAGCTCGACTCAAGGTTAGTGGAATAAATAGTTAAATGCTGATGAAGTATTAAGCGTTCATGGTTTGAATGTGTTTCGAAGTACTTCACACTGCACCTTAGTAATCAACTCGATACTTTCAAGCTTGACTCCAACCGACTCGATATTTTCATGCTTAACTCAGTTTGAAGTTTATTCAGAATATGGTAAATATATTAGTATACATATATATAAATGAAGGGTAAGAATATATAACGTAGCAGGATCGATTACGCTCACGAGCCAATAATGTTGAGTTTATTAAGATTCGAGCTCGACTCTAAACTCTGCTTGAGTAACTCGAGCTTGAGTTCAACTTGACTTGTATCCGATTCTATTTCAAGTATTTCTCGAGTAGCTCATGAGGTGTCTCATCTCGTTTACAACCCCCTTTTTTGGGTCTTGTATTCATCAATAACATTACCATTACCATTACCATTATTCATTTCTCGTATCTCATATCAAAAGTACATTTATAGTAAAACCATTGGAATCGATCTGCTACTAATTTAGAAATTTACATATATAATAAAAAAAAATTATCGGCTATATTTGTGAATCGATCCAGATGAATCATGGATTGATCCAAATAGTATCTGGATGAGCGGATATGTATGATGAACCACTTGTTGGATACATGGATACGATTTTTTTCCCCTCTATTATGTCATATCAATGGAGTGGATCAGATATGTAAAATCTTAATTAAATTATTACGTAGGTTTAAGGTGGGACCAAGCTCAATAGTCACAAATTCAAAATTATATTTAGAAACTTTATCTAGTTCTGTTTCACTTGAAGTTAAATTAAACCATAATCAAATGAAAGGCACTCTTGTTGATCGAAAATTATGGATCCCACCAAATTTTTCTATTTTTACAATATTCAATTTCACAAATTACTTATAAAAAATATCGGTCAAAATACCCATGAATATACTATGTGTGTAAATACGTAAGGATATGTATTCACCCATAGATTAAACGCAAAAAAAGTAATTATTACACTTAAATAGCCACATAACATAGGGTGCATAGGGTAGGTAAAGAATCGAGTATATATTTTTTCACGACTTAAACACAAATTTTTATGTCACAAGTAGATACCAAAAAAAGGATTTACAGTTATATATTCACCTTCAACATACCCACAAAAAATTATTGACACCAAAATTCTCATATAGAATGAATATGGGTAACATTATGGGTATATATATACCCATAAATTACTCATAAAATTACACACAATTAAATACACACGATAAGATCAAGAGTCATGAGTATGTTTTTTTCCCACAATTTACCCATAGAATTTTAATCAAGACAAAATAATCACGAAAATAAGACGTGTGTAATTTTGTGAGTACAAAACTACTCATAAATTTTCCACATAAAACTATAAATGAGAAAATACCCATGGAAATGAAATTTGAGTAAATCGTGGATATATGATTACCCACAAAAAAATTACCCACGAAGGAAAATTTCGAGTGTAATCCAAGATAACATACATTTGGCCCACGATATTACCTATATTTTTAGCCATGATAATTTAATCAGTGGGTAATCCGTGAAAAGTATTCCGAACGTAATGATTTACTCACAATTTAGACTCGAATAAAATTCCGTGGGTAATTTCATGGGTGAATCTGTGAGTAATTTGAGGGTAGTCATAATCACCGGTTCGGATTCCCGTTCATGGTTGATCTGTGGGTACCCATGAATTTGTATTTGTGGGTAAATTTTATGGGTAATCCGCATATTTCTTGTAGTGTGAAGAAATGAGTTGTTGTGATTTGTGTTTGTTTTTTTTCCTAAGAGCCGGATGTTTCTAAATTAGTTTAATTATATGGGAGTACTCGAGCACATACGGATGTTTCTAAATTAGTTTAATTATCTAGCATGCAACCATTTTATTTTCACAAAAATAAATAAATCAAAAACTTAATACATTGTTGTGTCAACATACGTACATATAAACAAAATTTCAAAATACAAATCTTCAAACATTATTTTATGACGTTATAAAAGTATTATAAAATATAATGTACAAACTTGAAAATAATTGAGACTTCAAATGTTGGAGCAACCAAATAATAATGATCCCACTCATCTATGTGAACTGTGAAGTCACTTTCCCCTTGATGGCTTAATCCATCTAGCTTGCATATCTAACCCACACATCACACACGATAATTATTGTCATTATATTAGCACACAAGTTTCAATTAATAAGTTTGTAGAACGTACCAAATATATAATTATATATCAACAAAAACTTACTATGAAGCATACTAGAAACGAGGAGTTGCCATAACAAGTAAAGGAGATTTCTTGTGTAGTGTAATGCTATTCGACTCACTCATGTCCAAATCTTTAGCCTTGACACCATTTGGCAATGCGAGATCGAATTTATATATCACATTTGCCAAAGCAAGCTCATACATGACTATAGCAAAATGAATTCCAGGACACCCTCTTCTTCCAGAACCAAATGGAAGCAGCTCAAAATGAAGCCCTTTATAGTCGATAGAGTTATTCAAGAACCTCTCTGGCCTGAACTCTTCTGGCTGGTCCCATATAGTAGGATCTCGTCCTATTGCCCATGCGTTGACGATTGTTTGTGTGCCTGATGGTATGTCGTACTCCATTAATTTGACATCTTGCATTGATTCGTGAGGAAGAAGTAGTGGGATTGGAGGATACAAACGTAGTGTTTCTTTGACGGTAGCTCTAAGATACGGCATTTTCTCCAAATCCTTTTCGGATATCATGGACCTTCCTCGTGCTATTTCGCTAACTTCTTGTTGTAGTTTTTTCATCGCTCTTGGGTTTCTTAATAGCTCACTAATTGACCACACTAGACTTGCAAATGTAGTATCAGTTCCAGCAGCAAATACATCCTACAAGAAAATCTCGTTTATCAAATCATTTTTTTTCAGTCAATGCTATCGCTATTTTTGGACACTTGCTAGTTGGCTAGAAAAAAAGTACATGAATAATATGGATAATTTCATCTATGTCCTTACAAACATTCAATATTACTTCCATATCCTTGTAAACTTTAATAGTACATAAATATCCTTACAAAGCTTAAAAATACCCACATATATCCAAATAAATAACTAAATTATTATTATATGATTTTAATTTATTAAGTATTCATCTGTATATATGATTAATAGTTGATTGACTTATTTACCCTCTTCTCATATAAACCCTTTAAACTCTCGCAGTCCCACGTCAAACTTTTGCAATTTTGCTTTACGAATTATTTCATACAAGACCACAAAATATATAAACAAAATCAATTTTATAAGGTATTTAATAAGGTATTATGCAAAAACATGACGATTATGTAATCAGAAACGGGTACATGAAACTGTTAGGACATAGTTTGGTGACCATCACTATACAATTCAGGAACGAGTTTAGAAGATCAAGATTAGAGAACTTGGGCCTGCCGATGTAAACCGAGATCTCAACTCACAATTTATGTATATGGTGTGAATTGAGAAAGCATGGGACGTAGCCCATTAACGATTGATGTAGGGCTGGACGGTGGAAGTCATTAGATATATTATATATATGTCATATGTGTGTCACGTGAAAAGGTATCAAGGAGGTCGGCAAAACATGAAGCTAGCGAACTGAACTTTTTGAAGTCGGCAATAAAAAGTGAGTCGGCTGATCATGTAGATTCATATGATATGGTTTCACACGCGAAAGATTTACGATCAAAGATTAATTTGTATTAATAATTGATAATAAATAAGCAAAAGTTATGTTATCAACATATCTTAGGCTAGTCTTGATATTGATCAAAGATTAGTATTAATCTAGGATTAATTTAGACATAAACTCCTTTGGTATTGTAATCATTAGGTTATTGTAATCGAATTGATTTATTAATGAATGATTTATTTTACCAAAGTTTTAATCTCCTATTCATATTTGTATTGTATTTGTTATTCAGTTCGTTATCGTTCGCATATTGTATATAATCTCAATGATTAGTTTACGAGGATTCTACACTCGTATTCTAGTAATCGGATCTTGAGTACGTATCAATATATGTCTATCAACGACCTCTTTAACAGAAACCACAAAGATAGCAAAATAAAAATGAATACAACCTACCAGAAAGAAATTACAAAATAATCAATTAAACTATGGGAAATTTTAAAAATAAAAATGGTGGCCAATAAGGTTCTGCAACGTTTGTCATCACGAGTAGAGAAAGAAAATTAGGTTTGCCCGCAAATTAGTCAATGTACTTATCAGTTTCACAAATTTAAATACTAAAATCATTTAATAATGAGTTTATTATTGATTTGGATATATAGGAGTATTATTGAGTTTTAAAAAGATATTGACATAATTTTTGAGTTTACTAGTGTATAGATGTAATATTGAATGTTTGCAAAGATAAAGATATAGGTGAAATTATCCCATTGAATAGTTACAAATGAGCTTATTTTACAACATAATTAAAATTGATCACCCTATCTATTTATCTTAGAATCGAAAGCCATCCTACCCCACATTATTGAGCACCCTTAAATTTAATTAATATATATTTCAAGATTTTAATGTTTAATATGGATAACGTTACCCTGTAAGATCTAAGTTGTTGAGCCGTGTTTTTCAATAATTACTCGCTTGTTGGGCATTAATGATTTTTGATAATATATAGCCTTTTAAAGTTATATATACCTAACTAACTACCAAAAAAATATACCTAAAAATGAATAGAAATGTGTATATATGTGACATTTATAACACTAATTCAAGGGAGAAAAAGAGAACTTACCAATATTATAGCTTTAATAATATCTCTGGTAAGAGCAAACCCAATTGCATTATCTCTTTGACAATCCAATAAGATATCAACTAAATCCTTCTCTTCATTAATTTGAACATCCACCTTTCTTCTCTTTTCTACATGTTCTTCAACAACACTTTCAAGAAAATCATCAAAATCTTTTGCAACTTTTTCAGCTTTGTCATCTAAACCACTTAACCGATCGATCCACGACAACCATGGAATATAATTTCCGATACATATAAGCCCAAGCACATGTACAAACCTCTCCAATAAGTCCGTGAACTTTAACTCGCCATAAGTCCTCCCTAACGACGCCTTACATACAGTGTTATTTATAAGCCAAAAACTCAGCTCACTTATGTCTACTACCCCGCTATCACAACTTTTTTCGATTTTTTCAATCATAAGTCGCATCTCGTGTTCCCTAACTTGTCGAAAAGATTGGACTCGTGTACTATTTAATAGGTGGACTACTGCAATACTTTTGACTTGCCTCCAATGCTCTCCATAAGGGGAAAATGTTATATCGTTGGAACCATACACAATTGTGTCAACAACTTTTAACTTGGGTCGATTACAGAAATTTAAATCATGGGTTTTCAAGATCTCTTTGGCTGTATCGGCTGATGAAGCGACTAGTACGGGTACACTGCCAAAGTGCATCAACATGAGTGGACCATGTTTTTGGGACAAGGCTCGAAGAGAGCGGTGGGGGCTCGAGCCTAGTTGGTGAAGGTTTCCAATTATTGGAAGCTTTGGAGGAGAAGGTGGTACATTTTTCTTAATCTTGTTGTGAAATAAAATCCATTTGAAACTGAAAATTAATATTGCAAAAATGAAAAAATGGAAAAGGTAAGTTTGTAAGAAAGAAAGCATTGCCCTTAGTTTATTGGCTACCAAGGTCTATCAAGAAAGTGTGGTGCTAATTTTTGATGGAATAACTACATATAAACTTGCAATATCATCTCAATTAAAAGACAATAATTGATTATTGTTTTTTATGTTGGATGACCATGTAGATGTTGACAATTTTATGTGGTGTATGTATAAACTCAGAATTGAAGTGTTCAAAAAAATAAAATAGAAATAAAAAAACATTTAAGTGGTCGGTCAAGTATTAACCGATGATTCTTTACACCAATCCAAAATAAAAGCGGAGGTCACAAGTACAAATTTCGTGTCAATAATGTCCCTTTATCAGGGATTTACCTCATTTATGTTAAGCGTGAGACCGCTCAATAGTGGACCGCCAAATAGTCAATTTACCTTTCCTTCATAGCTGCAAAATAAATAAAATCTCAAACAAAACAAAAAAAACAAAAAATCTCTTTAATCTATACTATTATATAACACATTTTTAATTTTTTTAAGAGGGAATTTACTAAACTACCCCTTACCTTACAAATTATACTCCCTCCGTCCCAATTTGATTGTCCCTGATATCGCGTAAAGAGTCACGTTTTTACCACCGATATCTCTCTCATTCTTAAATAATACTTGGCAAATAAACTCAAATGATGTTCAAAATAATAAAACTTTGTCAAGAAGGTCAAAACAAAGTTGCACGAGAAAAATAAAGAAAAACGGACGAAAAACGAAGATTCCACACACGTTTGAAGTTTGAAGACATCGAGACAAGATTTAAAGGAAAAAGTTCCCATCACTGAGATTTCTCTTATCTAAGATATTCGTTTTTAAAATACGAATCTAACAGAAGAGGAATCAACAAAAATGGATGAAGAATGAAGATTCTACGTACGCCGGAAGATTCAAACGATTCGTACAAGACATCCAAAAATCAGAGACATATTTTTGGGATTTCTTTTCATTAAAGTCTTCATTTTTGAAAAACGAATCCAACGCAAAAAGAATCAACAGAAATGGACACATAACGAAAGAGATACGCACGAATCAAGAAACGAGACGAAAGACGGCGAACCGGGGCGGGGGAGAGGCAGCCGCCGCCGGCCACCACCCCACCGACACCGGCCACCAGGGTGGCGGCGCCAGCTGGCCTGTCCCCGTCTCCCGTGCGCTTTTTCGTCCTCGCCCGTACTCGCAGGGTACACGTGCTAGACATTTTCCGCAACTTTAGGGTACACGTGCTGGACCTTTACGCGCTTCGGGTACATGTGCTAGCAACTTTCCCACCTTTTGCTAACATGTTCCCCAAGTTGCTAGAATGCACCAATTTTCCCCTATAAATAGGGAGCCCATGGTTCATTTGAAGACACACCTTTACACCTTTCCTACACCATCACACATCTTTCTTAAATACTTTCACTTTGTTATTTCTTTCATAATTTGTTAGATTTACTTTCTCATTCTATTGGGCTAGTTTAGAAAACTTGTTTAGAATAGAACGAAAGCAAGGAATGTGTTTGTAATCTTTGGTGTAAGCTTGGAGCTATTCTTATTAATTCAAGTCTATTCCTTCTTGCGCATTTACATCGGTTATTTCTATCCTTATCTATCTTAATTAAGTATGTATACTTTAATTATGCTAGAGATAGTTTGTGCCATGATCAGCGAGTAGATTACTATTGTATTTGTTGTGATTTAATTAGCATAAATAATTATGGGATGATCTTAAATATGCTGTGAAGTAATATGACGACCCCGATTCGAATATTTACCCGATATAGTACTGGAAACGCTGTTAAGTAGAGTACAAATGTATGGAAGTCGGTAAACGACCAAAAGTAGTTGTATTATGGATCAACATTATAAAAATGGAAACTTTATGAAAGGACTTATCTTGTGATTTTAAACATAAACCTTATATTCGCCTTTCGATTAACAAACGTGATTGTAACCTTATAAAGAGGAGTCGCGAACCTTATGCTAAAGTCGTCAGCATTTTAATTAGATTAGTTTAGATTAGATTAGAGTAGGTAGGCTATAGGCTAAATAATCATTCACGAAAACCTAGGGATTTGTTAATTGTATTAAGAAAGGCAAGTTTAAAATCCAATTTAAAAATGATATATTTCTTTAAACCGTGAAACCTAAAATTAGGTATGCAAGAAACCTAAACACTTTCCCTCGTTTACCATGCTTGAGTTTCACTAATAGGAATTAATCAAATAAGTCCGAACATATTTTCTAAGTTAGTTGTTTGTCGGATTTGTAATCTTTATGGTATTAAGAACGGTTAGACCTGTTATGGACTTGCTACTCTTTTCCTTCTCCCATGAGCAAATGCGTTCAATAACAAGGGCCACTGACTCCCTCGTAGGAGAATGTGGAGAGTTGAGCATTGTCTGTCTGATCCGAATAATGATACCCTAGTTCCTCGTGATATATCAGTTGATAACCGACTGATAAGGAATCTATGGGTTATACCATAAGCTATCAAATCTAGTAAACATTCCCAATTTAGATAAACGTTTTCTCTAAGAACTCATCATCCCATATTATGAGCTAATGAAATTACAACAAATACTACTTTCCATAATCTGATTTATTATTACCTTTTATTCGCTTTATTTAGTTTATTAGTTAACTGAACCAAAACCCCCCAACGCACTTTTATAAAAACCTATACTAGAAAGTAACGATTGATTGAATCACCTCCATTTCAATTCAGTTTCTCTTTAAGAATGGCTCTAGGTCATACTTACCATCTACTAGCCTTTGGTTCAGTAGTAATAAGTCATACTTAGACCCCCGCATTTACAAATTTAAAACACCCATCGATAGGCGTTATGATCACTCGCGTTTGCGACGGTCGGACACCCATCAAGTTTTTGGCGCCGCTGCCGGGGAGACTAACTGTCCGATACAGAGGCCCAACCAATCCTGTTTTCTAGTATACCCTTAGGATAAAACCATATAAAAAAACATTTTCTTTATTATCTGTTTTCCTTTAGTGTATGACCTGGCCCCTAGATCTGCACCGGTTTTTAACTTTCCTGATCCAGAACTTAATACGCACTATTCGACGAGAAAAGAAGCAATCCGAATTCAGACAAGCAATGGCTGATCGCATCACTCTCGCTGACAAGAGCAAGCCCTCTATTGAAGGAAGAGGAGGCCCAATTCTCTACCCAGAAACCCCAGGACAATCATTCGAGCTTAAACACCACATCATCCAACTAATCCAAAACCACTGTCAATTCCATGAATTGCCAAGTGATGATCCAAACTCTCACCTCGACAAGTTCTTATCTCTTTCAAACTCCTACAAACAAAATGGAGTTAGCCAAGATACAATCCACTTGTATCTCTTCCCTTATTCGCTCACACATCATGCGCAAACATGGTTTGAAGGTTTAGAAACCGGCTCTATTCCTTCATGGACGGTGATGGCGACAACGTTTCTAACCAAGTACTTTCTGCCCTCTAAACAAACCAAACTCCGAAATGACATCATGAACTTTCACCAAGCTTTTGATGAGTCATTATACACCGCATGGGAACGATTCAAAGGAGAACTGAAGAAATGCCCCAATCACCGGCTGACAAATCTGCACAATTATGTACCTTCTATAATGGTTTAGACCCTAACCACCGAACCACCCTCGATGCTGCTGCACAAGGAAGCTTTATGACGAAGACGGACGAAGAATGATGGAACCTTATAGAAAACATGACTATGCATCACCATGATTGGAACTCTGGAGATCACTCATCATCTTCAGCACCTCTCGCTGCATCGAATCCAATTCCAGTCGAAACAATTAAGGTATTAACGGAGAAGATGGACACACTTGTCAAACAGTTCGGAGAACTTAAGAAGCAACAACACCAAGTACACCAAGTGCAATCCTATCAAAACTGCACCAACTCGCAACCACCTGGTGAATATCAAGTTGAATATGAAGAGACAGATGGCACCGTTTAATATGCTCAATATCCCGCTCGACCACAGAATTTTCCACCCGGTTTTAACCAAAACCACAAGCAACCTAGAGGACCTTCATTCCCACAAAGAAACAACCAACCTTTCCAACCCCGATACCCACCTAGATACCCACCTTACCCACAACAACAACAACTTTCCTACAACCAACCCCTCGCACTTCCTGGACCCACTTCCGACACAAACCAAACCACTGAGCAACCCAACAAGAAAAATGCCCCAGCTTCAAGTTCAGAAGACGCCTTCACCCAGTTCATGCAAGGCCAACACACACTCAACCAAAAGACATCCGCTAGGCAAGATCAAGCTGATCTCTTCATGAGAAATCAATTGGCCGTACTAAAGAACTTAGAGGCTCAAATTGGACAATTGGCACAACGTCTTGAGAATAGACCCATAGGAAGTTTACCTAGAAACACGGTTCACAACCCACATGTTAAGGAGGCAAAGCAAGTTATCACCACCAAGGAAGCAGCCATACCACCCCCTGCTGCTATCCCAGTCAAGGAAGAACTAGAGATCAAGATACCAGTTGTGGAAACCACCCCGACCATGAACAAGGAGGTTAGAATCCCTTACCCCGCTAGACTTAAGGTCCAACCTAAGAAATTATCATCCTTTAAGTTAGACGGAAAATTCCTCGATACTATGTCTAGAGTTCCCGGTCGTAATAAATACATTAGAAAACTGTTATCCACTAAGGATAAACTGCCCGAAGTAAACAACATTCCTCTTAGTCCTGAAAGCTCAGCCCTACTTAAAAATAGCCTTCCTGAAAAACTAGGAGACACCAGTAGATTTACACCCCCTTGTTCTATTTACCAATTTGGAGATATAAGTGCCTTGGCTGACCTAGGAGCTAGCATTAACCTCATGCCCTACTCCCTGTTTAAAAGGCTAGAACTTGAAAATTTGAAACCCACTAAGATGACTGTCCAGCTAGTTGACCAATCCGTTAGGTACCCAAAAGGAATAGCTGAAAATGTCTTAGTTCAAGTTAACAAATTCTTCTTTCCTACGGATTTCGTGGTAATGGACATCCACGAGGACATAAACATCCTTGGAAGACCATTTATGAATACAACCCGAGCAGGAATTGATGTGTATAACCACACAATTGTCCTACGCTCACATGGCGAAAGCATCACTTACAAGATCGACCAACCAAAATGCACTCCAGAACAAGAAGAATGTTATGCTATATCAACAGGCATATTTACCTATAATGATGAATTAGAGCCCGAAGAAGGACAACCTTTCACCCGATCGTCAGCCTTCATCTCTGACACTGAAACTGACCCAGAAGAGGAAGAGGAGTATCAACCTGCAGAGGAACACGTGGAATCTGAAGAAGAAGAACCCGAAGAAGAAGAAGAAGAGGAAGACCCCACTGAAGAAGAAGAAGAAACTGAAGAGGAAAAAGAAGAAATGAACGAAGAGACCTGATATCGCGTAAAAGTCACGTTTTTACGACCGATATCTCTCACATTCTGGAACGATTCTTGGCATTTGAACTCAAATAACACTCAAATCAATGAGAATCTTCCAAGAAGGTCAAAATAAGGTTGCACGAGAAAAATCAAGAAAAATGGACGAGAAACGAAGATTCCACACACGTTTGAAGATTCAAGACCTCAAAACAAGATTTAAAGACAAAAAAGCCCATAATCAACATCCATCTTATCCAAGATGTTCATTTTCAAAATACGAGTCTAACAAAAGAAGAATCAATAAAAACGGATAAAGAATGAAGATTCTACGCCCGCTGGAAGATTCAAATGATTCGTACGCAATATCTGGAGATAGCAAACTCATCTCAGGGATTTATTTATATCAAAATATTTGTTTTTGAATTACAAATCCAATGCAAAAAGAATTGACGCAAACGGATACATAAAAAAGAAAATACACACAAACTAAGAAACAGAACTAAAGACGGCGAACCGGGACGGGTGGCAGCCACTAGCCGTCGGCCAGCCACCAGCCGCCGCCGGCCAGCTGGTGGGCAGCACCTACCGCCTATCCCCCATCCCATTTCCTCTTTTTGGTCCTTACGTGTACCCGGTGCCACACCTTTACGCGATTGTACGTACCCGGTGCCACACCTTTGCGCGATTGTACGTACCTGGTGCACCACCTTTTTCATCTTTTGCTAAAGTGCTCCTCAAGTTGCTAACGTGAGCCGAATTTCAACCATTAACACTACCAGTGTTAATACCAGTAGTAACATTAACACTAACAGTGTTAATGCCTTGTGCATTCATCAATCAACAGTATTAGTAACAGTAGTAACATCAATTCCCAACAATCTCCCCCTAAACTTAATCTGTCCCCAACAGTATTAAGTTTCTCTATATTCTTCATGTTGACCTCTTTCAAATTCTTTCAAACCAACTATCTCTGATCTCTATGCCTCCTCTCATACTCTTCTTTCTTGTGAATCTGATTCAATATCATATAAACCAAATTCTCTGCCAAGTCATTGTTGAATGAGACAGATAACTTGGCATGCCTTAAGCTTCTCAATAAACTCAAACTCATATCATATTCCCTATCTGTTAACATCCAAAGCATAGTAGCATCATCCAATATCACTTGATGAATATCTGGATTGCAGTGATAAATCCATTGTCTTACTGTCTGAAAAGTGTTGAACTCAAATGGAAATCTATCTGGTTCAAACATCATTGAAATCCATGACCAAGTACACAACTCATATACACTATCAAACTTCTTGGTACTTAATCCTTTCTCAGACCCAATCTCATACATCCTAACCAAATCTTCCCTGGTAATTACCTTGATCAACTCTTTAAAAGACCTCCAAAATGATACAGAAGTATCTGCTCTTTCAATTCTGATTTTCTCACACTTAACAGGAATTGAAAATTGTTCAATGGACCAGTCAATTATTCCAGGAAAATTGTCAGGTGGAAGTTGTACCTGAAGGGGTTGCACCACAATCACATCATTCAAATCAATTTTATTTCTTGGTAGATCAGGAATTGATGCATATTCCTGCCTTAATTGCTCTTTAAGCTCAGCACTCAGTCTTTCCCATTCTTTTTCTTTTTCTGTTTCTTTTTCAATCCTTTCTTTTTGTTTCTTTTCTCTATCTGCCTTCTTCTTGGCTTTCTGCTCTTCTTCTGCTCTCTTAGCTGCCTCAGGATTCAAAAATGTATCTCTGTCCCATATCCTCTGCAGACTTTCAAGTGACATAGCATTCAATCTAGAAGTTGGTATATTACCTCCTTTTAACTTTACAATCAAATTTCTTCTCTGTTGTGCTCTTGTTAGAGGCTTATTCCTTTTCTTATCAGCTTTTGCAGCTCTGATCTTTCTCATTTCATCAGCTTTCTTTCTCTTAACCTGCTCTACCAAAAACTCAATATCATCTAACTTCTGCTCTTTCAACTGAGCTTCATCCCATTCATCTACCTGAGCTTTGGTCATCTTAACAAACTGACCTGGTTCAACTTCTACATCAATTAATTCCTCCTGAAGAATATCAACATTAATTTCTGCATGTAATCTCTGAGCATATTCATCATCATTAACTGTAGCTTCATGAGGCATTGATCTCTGCTTTTTCTTTTTAGGCCCTTCTTCCAGAATGCCCTTACCCTTATCCTTTGGATCAATTTTGGGTAAATTTTGAGCAGTAGCAGTAGCTGCAGTAGGTTCTCTGATCTGAACAGGTGGTAAAGTTGTCTTTGTAGGAACATTTTCTGGCACATTCTTAGCTGTAGCTTCATCATTATTCACATTCTCATGCACATTTTCATCAGCATTCTCATTCACACCAGCATCATCATTCTCATTCTCATTAACATTTTCCATCTCAATATCCTCATCCATCTGTTCAGAAACATTATCACCATCATCAACATGAACATTCTTTTTATCACCCTTGTTTGTCCAAAATTTCTCCCCCTTTTTGAAAGCATCCTGTGGAGAATCACCTTCAACCAAAACATATTCCTTGCCCTCTTTCAAAACTTTGACCACAAGTTTTTCCAACTGAGTAAGCCTATGCTCCAAATTTGCTATCATTGCATCTTTTTCTCTATTCTTCCTTCTTTCCACCTTTAGCTTCTCCCAAACATAATCAATCATTTTCGTTAATTCCAGGTTAGTTCTAGCCTTATCACCATCAGAATGTGACTCCCTAGGTGAATCATTGACATGTGCATCAAAATCTTCCTCATACCTTGTATGATCAGAAAATTCCCCTCTTTTCTTGGTACTGGGACCACCAAAATCATCTACATGAGTAGAATCATCTTCTGGAGTTGCCTCTGTTTGGGTCTTATTAATGTTACTTCTATCCTGCTCTGTCTGTGGACTAGAAGCAGTAGAAGCAGCCCTTGCAGAATGGTCACCCCACTCCTTATGGACCACATGCTGTTCATGACCCCTGTCATTGGACTGAGATGACTGAGCAGCATGAGCCTCAGACACCTGATGTGTAGCCTTTTTGGCTTTTCTGGTGTAGGTTGTGGTAAATTTGTTCCCTTGTTTTTGTACATTACCCCCAATTGCTGTGGGTTGAGAAGGAGTGGGTTGTTCCATTCTCTCAGCAACTGGTTCAACTTCAGTTGGTGGTACAGAAGCTGTGGTGGAGGGTGCAGGAAGCATTGTTGGAAACAATGCTGTTACCCTCCCAGAAAAAATTGTACCTTTGATTGAGGTATCTCTCTTCATATTTGAAAACACTTTTGGTTTGAAAGAAGAGATACCTATAATTCTATCCAAGGCAGGCAAGGCAGGCAAGTCAGCAATTTGTTCATTTAAAAACAACTGTACAAACCTTGGATACATTAAAAATTTGAGTTTAGGTTGGTTTAAGTTTCTAAG
Organism: Pseudognaphalium luteoalbum; assembly: GCA_963422505.1. Lineage (NCBI taxonomy): Eukaryota > Viridiplantae > Streptophyta > Magnoliopsida > Asterales > Asteraceae > Pseudognaphalium > Pseudognaphalium luteoalbum. Next base: position 9,031,713 of record OY730194.1, read on the forward strand.
CTTACCAGCAAAAATAAATTTTGAAAAATTAAAAAGTTGGCCAGTAGCTAGACATACCATGGCGTAGCCTACATTACTACTAAATTGTTCAAAAGATGAACGTTTTGAAGATAGACAATGTAGTAATGTATGAATTAAAAATCGCCATTGGTAGGAAAACAAAGTTTTCTGGAAAACAAACCCACCCAGATTTCCCTCATATCCCATTCGTTGTAAATTGGTATATAAAGCTTCATCAGATATTGAAGTAATACCTTCTTCATCTTCAAGATGAAGAGAAAAGCGAATGGTTGCTTCTGTAATCACCACTTGTTTCTCAGCAACAGTAGAAACAATTCTTTGGATGCCTGCTTCTTCTTCAATCCTAGCATTCACCCAGAACTCATTGATATAGTCGTGTGAAATTCTGGGTGCAACAGTTAGCGCATAGTATATAGATGAATTGCGCAGAAAATCAATGATCTCAACATAATCATTGGCGATTATAGGCTTAAAAAGAAAGGCAATCATGTTATGATCTTTGCCTAGTGAGAGTTGAGGGGTGGTTGACGAAGAAGAAGCCATGAATGATTTGTATAAGGATTTGCGAAAGCAGTGATTACAGAGTTTATGAAAGTAGTGTTTATGAAAGCGTAAAGAATATGTACAAGTGTTGGGAGTATTTATACTGTTAGTTTCAATGATCTAATTTTGAAATAAAATTCCCAAATTTAACACTAACAGTGGAAACGATTTTAAAACAGTGGAAACTGTTTTAAAACAGTGGAAACAAAAAGAACTAACAATACTTATACATTCATGATAATAATACGAATAGTGTTACACCTAGTTGATGGAAATAACTCATGACCAAAGGAATTATAACTCAACACTAGTGACTGCATTAGTATTACTAACAGTAAGTTTTTTTTTTTTTAATATATATTGTACCTGCAAAAGGAAAACTGAAAGATAAACAGTGATAGTGAAAAATTTCAACTTGATAGTATAAACAGTGGTAACTGATATACTAACAGTGATAAAAGTTACACTAACAGTGGTACAAACAGTTATAACTGAATAGTGAAAACAGTGGAAACTGTTTACACTAACAGTGATGGTTGCTTCACTGACAGTGATAACCTACAAAGAGTTAGTTCAACAAAAACAGTGATAACAATAAAACTAACAGTGTAAACAAAACAAAATACATATACAGTGGTAATTGAATAATAACAGTGATAATTAAGAAAGCAAAGCAGTTGTAACTAAGACTATTATCACTGTTAGTATCAATTACATCTACCAGCATCTAATCCTTAAGCATTATAGAGATGTTTTACAAACTAGTTATGAAGAAACAATTTAAGAAGATTTAATCAGACCAATACTTGTAATCAGAAATGTAAATCTGCCCACATCAAAGGCTTTGGTGAACAGATCTGCAAGTTGATTGTCAGTATGGACTTTTATAATCTGAATAAGTCGTTTTTCATTACAATCTCTGATAAAATAATACCTAATCTCTATATGCTTAGTTTTAGAATGTTTAATAGGATTATTGATGATGCTGATAGCAGAAGTATTGTCAATAAAAATAGGAGTGTTTAAGAAAGTTAAACCATAATCAAGCATTTGATTCTGAATCCATAAGACCTGAGCACAACAATTTGCAGCAGCTACATACTTAGCCTCAGCAGTGGATGTTGATACAGTTGTCTGTTTCTTACATTGCCATGAAATTAACCTCTCTCCTAGAAATTGACAACCTCCTGACGTGGACTTCCTGTCCATGCTAGCTCCCCCATAATCACTATCTGAATATGATATTAAGTCAAAAGAAGAATCTTTGGGATACCAAAGGCCTATATCAGGTTGTCCCTTTAAGTATCTAAAAATTCTCTTTACAGCATACATATGTGATTGCTTTGGACAAGTCTGGAATTAGGCACAGATACATACAGCAAACATAATATCTGGCCTGGAGGAAGTTAGATACATCAATGACCCTATCATAGACCTGTACAGATGTATATCTACTTCCACCCCCTCAGGATCTGCAGCTAATGGCTTGTGTGTCTCCATAGGTGTGCTAGCCACTTTAGTTTCAGTGTAGCCAAATTTGGTGAGTATGTCTTTAACATACTTTCTCTGATGGATGAAAATGTCATCTGAGCTTTGTTTGACTTGAAGTCCCAAAAAGAAATTAAGTTCCCCCATAGAACTCATTTGAAACTTCTGATGCATTAACTTCTCAAATTCCTTGCATAACCCATCATTTGTAGATCCAAAAATGATGTCATCAACATACACTTGTATCAATAAAATATCATTGTGATCCCTTTTGATGAACAGTGTCTTGTCAATGGTACCTCTTTTAAAGCCATTCTCCAAAAGATAAACAGATAGAGTCTCATACCAAGCTCTGGGTGTTTGGTGCAGGCCATACAGTGCCTTATCCAATCTGCAAACTCTATCTGGATAAGTAGGATCTTCAAATCCAGGTGGTTGACAAACATACACCTCATCATCAATTGTGCCATACAGAAAGGCACTCTTGACATCCATTTGGTATACTGTGAAGTCTTTATATGAAGCATATGCCAAGAATAGTCTTATGGCTTCTATCCTTGCAACAGGAGCAAACACATCATCATAATCTATACCTTCTTCCTGAGTATATCCCTGTGCCACCAGCCTGACCTTATTCTTGATGACAATTCCCCTCTCATCCTTTTTGTTCTTGAATATCCATTTAGTACCTATAGCCCTTTTTCCCTTTGGTAAATCAACTAAAGTCCACACATTCTGTATTTTGAATTGCAACAATTCTTCCTGCATTGCCTCGATCCAACTAGGGTGTTTAAGAGCTTCTACTGCCTTCTTAGGTTCAACTTGAGAAAGAAAACATACATATAAAGAGGTATGTATCTCTTCTTCATTGATAGTAGACTGCTGTCTAGTTTGAACAACAGAGTCAACATTCCCAATTACTTGTTCTAGAGGATGATCTTTGTGAACATGATAAGTAGATGTTGATGTCTCTGGAATGTTTTCTTCTAAGTTGGTAAGATTGCCTTGTTGTCCAGAACTCTCACTAAATGATATATCAGTAGATTCTTCTGTCTCAATTCTCTGAGAGGACTGTGGTTGATCAGAGGAAAACACCTCTGGTGGATCAGGAGTCCAGATTGGAAATACAATGTATTCCAAAGAGTCTTTATTCTTTTCCATGGACATTCCTGATACTTCCTCACTTGCTTCATCTGTTGTTCCTGTGTTGGTACCTGTACTTGTACCTGCACTAGAATTTACAGTTGCATATCTAAAAGCAGAATTAAGAGCATCAATATCAAACAATGACTTTGGACCTATTCCATCAGGATTAATGGTATTCTCATTAAAAGTGATGTTCATTGATTCTTCTATTACACTGGTCCTTTGATTGAAAACCCTATATGCCTTACTTTGGATGGAATACCCTACAAAAATACCCTCATCAACCTTGCTTTCAAACTTTCCTAAGTGATCCTTGGTATTCAGAATGGTAGATGGACATCCAAATGATTTTAAGAAACTAACCAATGGTTTGTTCTTAAACAGAAATTCATATGGGGTTTTGAAATGAGGCTTAACAACTGTTACCCTATTATGAACATAGCAAGTTGTGCTAACTGCCTCTGCCCAGAAAGACATAGGTAATTTTGCCTCAGCTAGCATAGTTCTAGCAGCCTCAATTAGTGTCCTATTCCTTCTTTCAGCTACTCCATTCTATTGAGGAGTTCTAGGAGCACTAAACTCTCTCTTAATGCCTTTTTCATCACAGAATTTATCCATCTCATGATTTTTAAACTCTGTTCCATTATCACTCCTGATGATTTTAACCTTTTTATCTAATTGATTCTCCATCTTAGTTATAAATGATCTATGTATTTTACCTGTCTCATCTTTTGTTCTAAGAAAGAAAACCCATGTAAATCTAGTATAATCATCATTTACTACAAGGCAGTAAGATCTTTTTCCCATACTTTTTATACTTGTTGGTCCAAATAAGTCCATATGTAACAAGTGTAAAGGAGTACAGTTTGTATTCACAGATTTGGACTTAAAAGAAGTTTTGTGTTGCTTTCCCTTAAGGCAAGAAACACAGTGATCATCACATGAATATACCTTTTCAGGTAAACCTCTAACAAGCTTGTTTTTGACAAGTTTATTAATGGTTTTATAATTCATGTGACACATCCTTCTATGCCACAAATTAGATTCATTCAGATTTACTTTTGAAATTAGATAGTTTAAATCAGGTTGAGGTGCCATATTTGCTAAGTCACACTTATATACATTATCTTGCCTAGGAATTCTAATTAAAATCATGTTTTCTGGAATTTTGAATTCCTTAGACAAAATAAGGCATTCAGTGTCTGTAAAATGAACTGGGTTCTTTTTATCTGTAATTTGACTCACACTTAGAAAATTATACCTCAATTGTTCCACAAAATAAACATTTTCAAAACTTAGCTTGGCACTCTGAACAGTTCCTTTGCCTGTAATTTTTCCCCCTTTGGGATTGCTTCCAAATGCTACATATCCACCATCAAATGATTTAAAGTTCTGTAGCTTATCCTTATCTCTAGTCATGTGCCTTGAGCAACCACTATCAATATGCCATAGGCTTCTTGGTTTGCCTTGCACACAAACAAACAAAAAGAAAAATTAATTTCTCTTGGGAACCCAAACCAATTTGGCTTTGGGTTTCCCATATGTATCAAAGTAATCAACTTTCTTGAAGATCATTGATTTTGATACATTGTTGGATTTTGGACCTCTGGGTAAATTAGATTGAAAAGGTGTCCAAATCCAAATAATTTTAGACTTAACAGTGGGTTTTGGTCTAACAGTGTTAATTGAAGGACCATAGTTATAATGCCTAACAGTGTTAAACTTATTATAACTGTTGTTATGTCTAGCAGTGGTAAAATAATTAACACTGTTAGTATTCCTTACAGTGTTATTTACTCTACCAGTGGTAACTGTTGAATTAACAGTCCTAACAGTTTTAAAAGATTTACCACTATTTACATTATACTCTTTTGCCACTGTTTTAGCCTTATTACTGTTGGCTAAATCTGTAACTTTTGTTCGTGCAGTGGAAACCTTTGCAGCAGCCTTAGCTTGATTTGCCATATAATTCATCTTTCTGACAGCAGCAATATGATTAACTTTAGATTTAAAATTTTGTTTGTTGATCATATTAACTGATGTCCATGGCTGTTTCACATTCTTTTGAACAGATTTTGGATTATGAAAACAGTCATGTTGAAGATGATTATTTCTGCCACATATAAGGCACAACTTTTCTCTAATCACTGTTACATTATTTCTCAGTTTTTGAGTTACCATTTGATTCCAATTTCTTTGATTACCTCTGGGAATATGTTTTTGAATATTTTGTGATTTAGAGGAGTTATCCTTACATTTGCAATTATCACATTTATTCAATGCAGATGTAGTACATACAGATACAGATGATTTCACTGCATTCCTAACATTCCTTTGAAACTTCCTAGGTGTATTAGGTGTGGCTCTCACATGTTCTACCTAATGTTTATCCTTCTCTACAAACATTTTCTTACCCTCTTCTAGTTTATTAACCTTAAGTTCTAAAACTAGATCAGTAATGCTTTTGCTGCTCTCACTTGTTGACTTAGATGAATGATTTGTCACAGTGTCCTCACTTTCAGAAGTATCATTTTCCTCATCATCTTCTTTACTCCAATCTGTAATTTCAACTTTATCAAAGTTCACATCTTCTTTTAAACTCTTAACAGGGTCAGCCTTTTTAACATCAACATTCACTCCTTCTTTAAGTGAATTGATATCAATATCAGTTTTAGAAGGAAAGTAGTTGTTGTTATAAGGAGGAGGTACATTACTGTATCCTAACCCAGTCTTAAGTTTATCATGAATCTGTGAATTGATAAGTTTATGAACACTCTTAGATGCATTTTCTAAGTTACTTACATTAAGTCTTATGCTGTCTCTTTCACATGTGACCTCAGCTAGTTTCTTAGTTAATAATTCTACCTTATCTTTAAGAGTATCTCTCTCCCACCTAGCAAATTCAATATCATACTTAAACTGTGTTGCATTTTCTTCATATGCATGAATCTGTTTTTCTAGATTTTCTATTACTGATATTGTGTGTTTACTCTTGATTTCACATTGTTTTAATTCATCACACACTTTCTGATTATGATCCCTATAATGTTTAACTGTTTGTTTACACACACTGGAACATAATTTAATTTGTACCTCATAAGGAATCTCTGACTGTTTGTCAGATTCAGCAGTAGCCATGAGACACTGATTCTTAACTTCATGTTCTTCTTGGTCACTCCAGTCCCAACCACATCCATCCACAGATACAAGGGCATTTGATGAAGTACCCTGGATTGGTACATACCTTGTTTGGCTCACATTTCCTCCACTTCTTTGACCATTCCATTTATCATTCTGCTCATTCTTTGTACTTCTGCATTCCCTAGCAAAGTGTCCCATTTTATGATAGTTGAAACATTCAACTTTGCTCTTATCAAACCAACTTGCATCATTCCTCTTCTGTGCAAAGTTGTTCCTGCCAGTTCTTTGCATAAACCTTTTTGCCCTTTGAGTGATTAACGCAATTTGCAACTTAATATCCATTTCTTCTAGATCATCTGATTCAAATTGATCTAAGTCTTCATTAGTAAGTGAAGAGTTCACATTACTAGCAAAGAAAGATTCTAAGATTTGATCATTAGAATGATTTGATGATGATCCACCTCCACCAGACCCATAAGAAGAACCTTTCTGACTTGATTCTGCCTTTGTTCCAGCCATTGACATAAATGCAGAATTGTTGTTGTTACTTCCTGATCCAATTTTCTTGCTCTCCACTTCAGCTTCAAAGTTTCTCAGATCATTATATATGTCTTCCAGCTCTTTTGATTCCAGATCTGCACTTTGTCTTAACCCAACTGTATAAATTGTCCACTCATCTCCCAAAGACCTCAAAAACTTCCTGTTTGAATCATCCCTATCAATCTTCACTTGATGATTTTCCAGATCTCCTACTAACTTCGAAAACCTATCAAAGGTTTGAGTCAAAGTTTCTGACTTTGCAGAATTAAAATTCTCATATTGTTGTTTCAACAAAGACCTTTTATTCTTTTTGGTGTTATCATTACCACCAAATCTCTTCTCTATAGCTTCCATGAGAACTTTAGCATCTTGACATGCTTCAAATCGTCTCTGATATTCATTGGGAATAGATAACAATAAAGTACTTAAAGCTTTGTACTCTATAGATCTAACCTTTCTTTCAGCCTCAGATGTTGGTGGTAATCTAGCCTGTGCTACACCATCACTATTAAGGGTCACTGGAGGACCATTAACAACCACTTCCCACATCTGATAATCTGTGAGAAGCATGTATTGTCTGATTCTGTTCTTCCACAGATCAAACTCATCAGGTCTAAGCATGGGTATTTTAGTGACCTGAATTCCTTCATTGCTTTCTGCCATTGATTTAATAAAAAGATATTGAAAATAATCAATCAAACAGTGATCCTAGATCTTCTTGTATTCAAAACTTAACCAAAAGCTCTGATACCACTTGATAAACCAAGATCGATCTAATAAACTTATTAGATTAACACAAGTTTTGAATTATTACTGAGAAGTTGCGGAATCACACTCAATAATATTATGAAGATCAATAATAAAATCAATGAAAACAAAGTTACTATCAAAAGCTTCAATCTTATTAATAATATAAGACGAATACACTGAACTGTATTAGGGTTACAAAACCTTGAAGCTGCGTGAAAACTAATGTTAACCTAATCTAGGTTTAGGATCTCTATTTATATCCCATAGAGTCCTGCTAAACAATCTCCTATAATCATGGAAACAGTTACACTCCATAATTATTCAAACTTCATCTTTCCGCCTATTCTATACATAAACAGTGTTAACTACCACAACTATACAAACAGTGATAATTCCTATAGAACAGTGTTAACACTTGTACAATTTACTAGACTTACCAACCAACAGTGGTAACTAGCCTAAACAGTGCTAACTGTTGTAAAACGAACTAACAGTTGTAACACTCTAACAGTTGAAACTATTACTAATAGTTGTAACTCTTGTCTTCACTTCAATCTTCAATAATAGTGTTAATCTTCAACCAACAGTTGTAACTCTGAAGACAGTGGTAACCATTAACACTACCAGTATTAATACCAGTAGTAACATTAACACTAATAGTGTTAATGCCTTGTGCATTCATCAATCAACAGTATTAGTAACAGTAGTAACATCAATTCCCAACACTACGGGTAATATCTATCAGTTCTTTTATTAATTATTTGTAATGTTCTTGTTTGATGTTTACGATTTATTAACATTAGAAATGTCTATTGCCATGATATGCGAGTAGTTTCTTATATGTTTGCCATGATTTAGATAGTTATAATGGGATGATATTAAATATTGTAAAGTAATATGACGGCCCCTATTCGACTGTTCCCTGATATAGTGCTGGAAATGCTTTATGCGGAGTATAAACATATGGAAGTCTGGGACGACCGAAGGTAGTTATATTACGTATCAATATTATAAATGTGCTAAATGAATTTCTGTTTATAGTTTAATTATAATATTATGAACGAATGATGGCATGTTTGGCCAATCGCTTATGACCAGACTACCCCAACTTATTCCGATAGGGTAAAACCTATTCATGCGACTATTTATTCAACAGACCATGCCATGATATGGACATCTCCGACGACCGAGATTGGGGAATAGGATTCGAGGGTAGTCGTTGGCCGATGTGTTCAGTACATTTGGGAGAACTTCTGCATGTTGGATGTAATAAGCCATGGAACTATTCTATAAAGTACACCGGTTATTACTGAAAGGTATGGTCTGCATATGAAACACGTTTTTACAAACTGCGAATAATTCAGGGATGTATAACTGTTTGAAAAGGAGAGGTCTAGGTCATAAATCAAAGTAATTAGAGCTTAAAAAATGTATTAACAAGATCTAGAAAGGAAAGTCCAAGTAACTTAGGTACATCAACCCCCTAGATCTTACATATTTGATTCTTTAAACATAACAAGTTAATAATTAGTTACACTATTAGAAGAACGAGATATAAGCTTAGGTGTTAAGAACGGTCGGACCTACGAGATGATAAGTTGCTTTATTCATGTACCTCGGTATTTCACTAAGATAGGTTGTTTATCTTTCAACTAGGTAAGTATTGGAAGTTTAGCGTATTACTCCGATCAGAATCACGATAACCTAGTTCCTAGTGACATGCCAATGGGAAAATTAGTTGGTAAGGTTCTAGTGTTTACACCAAAGTCTGTCAATCTATTAATCTGAAAGTGTCTCCATCATAAACACCATCCTGATATTGTACTATCCCAAGTCATGGCAAACCACGTCTTCCCTGTCCTTAGTTGTTCCATACGTGCTAGCTAGCTTATTTTAATTTTATTGTTTTAGTTATTTAAATTAGATAAAAACCAAACAAAACCAACTACCTGAACCCCATCTTGAAGACTGAATTATCCAAACGAGCTTCGCTTCAAATTCGACCGTTTGGAGATGACCCTAATCATCCTTACCACGTACTAGTATCAAGTACTTATACCTCGTGCCAGTAGGTAGTTCAGAAGTTTAGGTCCCAAGAAAAATAAATTTTAAAACTCCCTGATCGCCCCCTCAGTCGTTACAATAACACCAACGACACTAACAGCTGTGAAAGTGCCCCTTGTCGTGGACCTAGATGTCAATTGACAGCAATCGTAAGGCGGAATCAAACAATTGATTGTATGGCTTAACAAATCACAAACCGAACACAATGAATTCAACAATGTAAACGTGTATATTGACTTGTATAACTGTATGGGAATGATTACAATATGGTTTAGTCGACAAATGGTGCTAGGGTTTCGTCAACCCTAGCCGAAAACCCGTAGGTTTCTATTTATACTAAAAAGTCAGCCGACATGCGTCACTTGTGGAAGTGTCGCATGTGGCCGCCTTCATGCGTCACTTACCTAAGTGACGCTATGCGTCACTAAGGCAAGTGACGCCTAACCTAAAACACGAGTGTCGCATATAATAAAAACTATATTTCTATTAAGTAACTAACGACACTTATTACAACTCGATAGACCAACTGACAGACACCTAATATGCATCAACAAACTCCCCCGTGTCTTCAGCTTGGTCTTCAAAAATCTTTAAGTCTTCACTTCCAGCCAGCTGGAAATACACCACCAGCGTGTACTCCATTGGCAACGCAGATATCCACGATCTTTTGAAATTTTAACGCTTCAGCTCTATCTTTCGTCTTGAACTCAATTCTGTTTTCATGTAATCTTTTCATATCTTGAGCAGAAAGATTGATCAAACTTAATGGGTCAAAAACACAAAACATTTTCCTCTTAAGACCCCATAACGACCTCTTCGTAGGCTGAACAGCATCCCAAGCTGTTTTCTCGTTATTTCCCTTATCTGCAATAGAAGACTCCGGGTCTGTAGCTGGTTCTGAATTTGGAATAAAAACTATCACAGCTTCACCCGTAATATCATCATATTCCCAATACACCAACCTATTCAAAAAGTCTAACGGGATGATCTCCAAAGGTATCTTTTGTAGACACTTTGCTGGTGGATAGATCATCTTCACAATAGGTTGTCGGGTAATCGGATCTAGCTTCTTCTTAAATTTGTACCTCATACCCAACGTCGGCTTTATCAAGTTATACTTTTTACTATTAATCTCACGACGTATGATCACCTGAAAGAAGTCTGCTCTTGAATCTCGCGACCGGTTGATCAAGGGTATATGAGCTAACCTTTGAAGCTCACACTTCGGCAGAGTACTTATTTTATAAAACTTCATATTGAAGTACTGAATGCCGTCACTTCTCTTTATCATAAAAATCGAGTTGTTCTCATCAAATTTCCAACTCTTAATCAACCCCGTGTAATCAGATCTAACTTTGTAGCATTTACACGTAACCGGTACCTCGATAATCGGTTTAAGCACAACATCCGGTTTTGTTGTAGAAGTTGATGGCTCGTTCGTCTCTTTTTCCGATTCATCTTCAGACGAGTCCGATTCTATAATGGGAGCATCATCATAACATTCATCACTGTGCAATTGCTCTCCCTCAACTTCAATATCCTCATTTTCCTCAAAAAAATAATCCTCTGCTACAGGATCATCCATCACCTCTTCCTCAGGCATCGCGTTATTATCATTCATCAAGTTTTGTAAATATGTGAGATCTACGAATGAATAATCAACCGCAATAGGTCTTGCCTGACCTTGAACCTCAACAAAATAATCCAAACTGATATTTTCATTTATAGTATCTGAAGGTTGTACATTTTCAGGTTCAGGGGAAGGAGTTACATTTGTTTCTATTTCCCTAGGATTATCCTCCCCCGAAACAAGTGTGACTGACTCCAATTCTAACAACCTAGAAGACATAGTCGTTATTTGTTGCTGGAGAGAGTCCACTGTAGCAGCTTTAATCTCTAAATCCTTAATCTATGAAGCTTGAGCTGCAATGATCGCCTGTTGATCATCAAAACGCTTAGATAAAAGCTCCAGTTGAGCTAAAACTTGCTGAATAGAAGCAGTTGCAGGCTGAGGAGAAGTCTATCGAGTTGGCTCCTCAAGGACAATCGAAGTCCGCTGGCGTCGACGTAAAGGTAAATCGGCATAAGAAGGCGACGACCCAGCAGGACGCTTGCCAGGATTCCGCGGGATATGAACCCGACCAGCAGAAATCCGGCGCAGAATACGCTTAAAGCGTTGAGGATCAGCTAGTTGAATCCCCTCAAAAGCAGATTGTGGTGGCACATCACCCTCAGAATCAGGAGGAGTGGGCCCACCATCATCGGAATCGTCATCGACCCGGTCGAAACGATCAATATCATCGAGGTCCTGAGCAATGTCAGTGTCGACCAAGTCATCCTCATTGACCGGAGGGATGACATTATCTTCAAAACCATGATCAATCGGCGCAACATAGTTCTCATTGACTATTTGCCCGAATAACTCTCGGTCGGCCAAAATTTGTTCACCTTTTGGTGCCAGCTTACAGTCATTAAAGACTCGTAAAAGCATCGGTGTGGGCACCAAAAGAGAACGCTGGTCAGGTGCGATATCCAAGTTCAGATCATTTAACAATAACTGGACAAAACGAGGATACTGCAACCATTTGTCCTTCCCAGCCCTGATGTTTTCCACCATATTCCCAAAAATATAGCCGCTAAAGTTATAGGGCTTATTATACACTAGGGCTAACATAAGTGACAAAGTCAAATGACTTGCTGCATCATACCCCCCTTTCCTCGGCGATAAACATACAATAATAATGTGACACAGATACCTCCAGACCCTGCACAGGTACTGTTTCCTGAAGTCCGAGAGTTGGTTTGCTGGATACCCCATTCGTTGAAGTCCCCCATAGATAAACGTCGTGGGGAAGATAGTGGGCATCGTGTCGTTGTCGGTGAACTGTAAAACCCGCCTAATCGAGTTCTCGGTAATCTCGATTTCCTCCCCAAACATATTAGAAACAATCCGAGGAACGTCACCCTGAACCCTGATACGGCATGATCATAGAATTCCTCTATTTGGTTCATGTACACAGGAGTCATAGCCGTGATCGCATAATAAATCCTCGATCTGCGTAGAAAGTCAATCATTAGCCTGAACGGTGCAGAATTAGCATGCGTAGACTCGAGAAAAGCCGTGATGTTGTGTCGAGTGTTTGTGCGGCGGTAATAATTCTGAAGTTCAGCCATCTGTAAGCTAAAAAATACAAAGAAAAATAAACGAAAGCGTTATAGCGTTAGCCCGAACACAGAAGGGTTAGAAAACGAATTTTGACTTTAGGCGTCACTTATGATAAGTGATGCATGGCCACTACCGTCACTTAGTGAGTGTCGTATAGCACAGTATTTAAAATTAAAATCAAATTATAGCGTCACTTGTTGGAAGTGACGCTATCATGCGTCACTGATGTAAGTGACGTTTGTATTTGGTGTTTTAAGTTATACGACACTTGCAAAGTGACGGGTGAAGAACATGCGACATTTAACATAGTGACGTTATCCTAAGACAGTCACTTAAGAAGTGACGGTATAAGTGACGTTTAGAACTAAGCGTCACTTAGACAGTCACTTGGGGTAGTGACGCATGTAAAGGCGTCACTAGGAAGAGTGACGGTCTCGACAAGTAAAGTAATTATATGCGTCACTACATGAGTCACTTAAGAAGTGACGCAAAATCAAGCGTCACTTATTAAGTGACGGTATGGTTTTTCAAAATTACCAAACAGCGACACTTGAGGAAAGTGACGCAAGAAGTGACGCAACGATGAAGATCATCGTGTCACTGTTCATACCCAGATTTGAAAATTAGGGGTTTTCAAAATCGAAGTGAGGGGATTGTGCATATGATAAAAACGATGAGAACACACCCTTTATTACAAGAAAATATTATCGAAACATGCATTAAATCAAACGATTTCACGTTACCCAAAATCCCGTAACCCTAAATCTAAATTACAGCATGAATATTAAACGATAAAGGGTAAGGTTAGTACCAAAGAGCTCGTGTGAATGAGTAGAACAAGAATATGAGACTGGAATGCTCGAACAGGCTGTAGAAACCACGAACGGATCGAAGAAAATCGCACAGACCAAGTGACGCAGAGACAGTGTAAGTGACGGTATGTCAGAGCGAGTGTCGGTATAAGTATTTGAAAAGTGGTGAGGTTGAGTGTCGTGGGGAAGGGGTATTTATAGACCGACCCTTGTATGTGTCACTCAACCCGGCACTTATAGCTAAGCTTACCCCGACACTCACTGCGTCACTTAGTAAGTGACGCAATATCGAATGCGTCACTGGTAGCGTCACTTATGAAAGTGACGCTCAGTTCACTTTTAGTGAAAAAATTACGATTTCATCGATTTTTCGCGTTGTGATTTCGGAACTCAAATTTGAAAATGTAACTGTAACTTGGATAATAACTAAAATTACACTAACTTAGATAAAATAAAACTTATACGAAAAAAATGTAAATTGACAACTAGAGAATTAACACATCCTTTTTGGTGACGGAGTTGATAAAGTCTGGTTAGGGATCATATTGGAATAACATGCATTTATTAGGAACAATAAGTGTTATTTCGATCATCAGTATATATGTCCTCTTGAAATTTACTTGACATACTAAAAGCACTTTTTATAAAAATTATTTCAAAACGATTATTAGTATGTTTATCCACTTAAACATGTTATACTCATATCTAAGAAGTATTTTATTATTATTGGTATGTGCATTTCGCTGTAGTTCCCACCATAGATATACATCTTAACTTAAGACATAGACCATGTTTCCATTTACAGATGAAATATAAGAAAATCAATTTTAAGAATCAAGTCAGCGGTGACAGATCTGTACGTACGTACAACAGAGCGACATAGCTTGATTCATGTTTAAGCAAAACCAGACTTGGTCAAACCATTTTAGCGACCTTGTAAGGTATCTTACTTTGAAAGACTTTGCAAGTACTTTGACTTGTGTTTGCTTAAGTTTAAAGTATATATTAATAGAAGCCAGGTCTATACTTACGTATAACAGAGGAAACTATCAATATATACCCCCAAATGATATCAAATAAACATCTTTCACGAAAGCATGTCTAGTATAAGTAAGAAATTAAGACTATTGTCATACATCTAATAACGGTGTACCACGTGAAATGGGCAGTTAATGATTAAGCTTCTTAGGACTTCTCAAAGAGTTTTGTATACCATGCCTACTAATACATCATATGATGAAGACAATGTTTATAAAAACTGTTTTCAATACGTCAGATAAATCTACTGACACATCCAAGATAAACCTTAAATTTCCATTTTTAATGCATGTCACCCAATGTACTATCATATCCCAAGTTGTTTACAGACACAACTTCAACGTCTATTTTAAAATGTAGCAACCTTGCATTTCATTAATACTAGAAAGTATAATGAGTGTCAGTTGCGTAGGTTGCATTTTTTTTTTTTTCTTTTTTTTTTAATAAAACATTACTTTAAAGCTAATCCAAGTCACAAATTACTTTTTCGTAGTAAAGAATCTTAGACCGATCATGTTGACTAATTCATCAAATCGGGCTCTAGAAAAAGCTTTAGTGAATAAGTCAGCATTTTGTTTGAGGGTATCTATATGGACAAGGTCAATAAGATGTTTCTCATAGCAATCCCGTATGAAGTGAAACCTAATTTCTATGTGTTTGGTTTTAGAGTGTTGTACGGGATTGCGTGTGATTGATATGGCAGCAGTATTATCAATATGTATAGGAGTTAAAGTTAAGAGTAACCCGTAGTCGCGCAATTGGTGCTGAATCCAAAGAACTTGAGAGCAGCAGCTTGCAGCAGCAATGTATTCAGCCTCTGCTGTTGAAGTAGAAACCGTTGTTTGCTTTTTGCATTGCCATGACACCAATCGGGATCCTAGAAACTGACATCCTCCTGTTGTAGACTTCTTATTCATGTTGCAGCCACCATAATCTGAATCGGAATAAGCAGAGAGCGTGAAGTTCTTCTCATTTGAGTACCATAGACCGAGAGTGGGTCTATATTTAAGATAGCCAAAAATCCGCTTCACCGCCTTCATATGAGAAACCTTGGGACGTGCCTGATATCTTGAACAAATTGAAACCGCGAATACGATATCAGGCCTTGAGGCAGTAAGGTACATTAGAGAACCTATCATCGAACGATAATCCTTTTCTTTGCAGTCCTCATCATCATCAGCAGGTCCAAGATTATGGTTGAGTTCAATAGGAGTTCCATAAGGCTTACAAGTGAGCATATCATACCGTGTCAACATGTCATTGACATATTTCGACTGATGAATATACATCCCTTTGGATGACTGTTCAACTTGCACTCCTAGGAAGAAAGTTAGATCTCCCATTGCGCTCATCTCGAAAGCTGACTTCATGACCTCTTCAAATTCTTTGCATAAAGCCTCATTTAATGATCCAAAAATGATATCATCGACGTATACTTGAATGAGTAACAAATCATCCCCTTTTCCTTTTGTGAAAAGGGTGCTGTCGATGGTGCCCCGAGAAAAACCGTTGTCCACCAGATGAGTAGCAAGTCTCTCATACCATAGTCGAGGAGATTGATGAAGTCCATACAATGCTTTATTTAGCTTGTAGACATAATTTGGATGCACCGAATCGTCAAAACCTGGAGGCTGTTGAACATAAACCTCCGTATCAATCTTACCATAAAGGAATGCACTCTTGACGTCAAGTTGCTTGACACGAATCCCTTTAAAAGAAGCAAAAGCTAAGAAGATACGGACAGACTCCAATCTGGCGACAGGGGCAAAAACCTCATCATAATCCAGTCCTTCAACCTGAGTATACCCTTGAACAACTAATCGAGCTTTGTTTCTTGTAACAACCCCTCGATCATCCTTCTTTACTCGATATACCCATCGAGTGCCTTTTGGATCAGCACCCTTGGGTAATGGTACTAGAGTCCACACCTGCAACTTGTGAAATTGTTGCAGTTCATCTTGCATGGCCTCGACCCAAGATGGATCTTGTAAGGCCTCCGAAACTTTCTTCGGTTCGGTTTGAGAAAGATGGCATGAATTAATAGTCGCCATAAATCCCAAAATCTGATTAGCTGAAGTATCATTATTTTCAGCAGATTGCTTCGCCTGATGTCTTGTTTGAACAGTAGAATGAGGATCACCAATAATGTTTTCAACTGGGTGATTCCTATGTATCCGAGTCACTGGAATGGCGTCTGGCACAATATTTAATTCCAAGTTGTTCAAATCACCTTCAGTGGCAGAAGCATCGTCGTTCTCTTCATTAATGAAGAAATGAGAATAATCCATGTCTTCGTCATCCTCTAGGAGAGGCATATTGGGATCGTCCGGAAGATCCGCGGCATTAACAGTGTTTGAAGAAGACGGAATGGTTGTAGTTGGTGGTGTGGATGTAGGTACAGATGCAGGAGAAGTGGTGGATGTAGGTGCAGGCATTTGTTGTGTTGGAATAGGTGCTGGAGTGGATGTCGTATCAGGAATTGGATTGGGTGTTGTAGGGAGAGAATCGCATTTTTGTTGAAAAACATCAAGTCCATGAAGCATTGTGATTAACTCTTCAGTGTCGTCGTCCTCCGGTACATTGAAGGAACTGAAGAGTTTCCCATAATTAAAGAACCAATCCGGACCCGTTCCTTGAGGTGGTTCTGTATACCGTAAGCATTTTACCTCAAAGTGTTCCTCGATCTCGTTTGTTGATTTGTTGTATACCCGTTTGTTTGGAGAATTGACTGAATATCCGAGAAAAATCCCTTCAACAGCTTTATCACCAAACTTAGGAACACGTTCTTTGGTTATCATTATCAAACAAGGACACCCAAATGGCTCAAGAAACTGCAGATTTGGCTTGCGATTGTTGAAGAGCTCATAACACGTTTTATTCTTCTTTTTAACCGAAAGAACCCGATTCAAAACGTAGCAAGCAGTATTAACTGCCTCGGCCCAGAAGATAATAGGTAGTTTGGAATCCGCTAGCATAGTGCGAGCGGTTTCAATGATGGTTCTACTCTTCCGTTCAGCAACTCCATTCTGTTGAGGAGTTCTCAGAGCACTGAATTGATGTTCAATTCCCCTAGAAGCGCAAAATAACTCGAGAGTTGAGTTCTTGAATTCGGTTCCGTTGTCGCTTCGCAGTCTCTTTACCTTTAAGTTGCATAGATTTGCCAGCTTATCCAACAAATAAACTAAAATACCCGCAGTTTCATCTTTTGTTGCAAGAAAGTATACCCACGAGAACCGTGAGTAGTCATCTGTCACTACTAAACAGTAAGAGCGACCACCGATGCTCTTGGTAGAAACAGGACCAAAAAGATCCATATGCAGTAATTCCAACGGAGCATTAATGGAATTCACAACCTTAGACTTATGAGACTTCTTATGGAGTTTGCCCTTGTGGCAAGAAACACAGTCATCCATCAAGGCGAAGGACTATTTCGGAACTCCACGAACCAAGTCGTTGTTGACTAGGAAATTCATTTTTCGGAAATGAATGTGTCCCATCCGTCTGTGCCAAAGGAGTGATTCCTTTTCTGAAGCCTTCGAAAGGAGACAAGTGTATTCGCTAGATGTCTCCACGGTTCGCATGTTCATCACATAGGTGTCATTTCTTCTAGGTGCACGCATTACCACCCATTCCTCTGGAATGACATACCCCGGCTTCAATATGACACACTCAGTTTTTGTAAAAGATGTGGTGTAGTCCTTATCACAAACTTGTGAAACACTTAGCAAGTTATGCTGAAGTTCAGCCACATAATTTACATTCTCAAAACTAACCTTTCCATTAGTTAGTGTCCCTCTACCCGAAATTGTTCCCCCTGTATCTCCAGCAAAAGCAACATGACCTCCTGCGTAAGGTTTAATATCCACTAGGAGAGACACATCACCCGTCATGTGTCGCGAGCAGCCACTATCCATGAACCATTCGCTATCTTTTATACGTTCAGACTGCTGCAACACATAGAAATTAAGAGATTAGTGAGAAACGGTGACCCAAGCCTTTACAGACTTAGGTCGACCATAGTCATCAACAATAAGCACATCAGATAAAACTTTAATTTTAAACAAATCAGATTTTGAATCTGATGTGTTATTATTGATGACATTTGAGTCTTTAGTGGACTCCTTTATCTTCCAAACCTTTGATGGTTCAGGATTTGGCTTAGAAATAATGTTGGGCTTTGGTTTTAACAAAGGATTTTGCCCAACACAAACGACTTTCTTAGCAGGCCTGGGAGAGTTAGAGTGATGCCTAGAAGGTGATTTTGAAAAGGAATTTCTGTAGAGTACTGTCCTAGGCATAGGTCTCCCATAACGCTGATAAGAGAGTTTGGGACAATCACAGATCAAATGTCCTTGTTTCTTGCAGTAGAAACAAGAACGAGTCTCTTGAAACTGTTGAAACGGAGGAATTACCGGAGTAAATGATGAAGCATTTTTAGAACATGAACATTTTGTACACGTTTTAGAGAATGCTTGTGTTGGTTTAGAAGTTGAGGCAGAAGTTTTATCAAACAAAACCTTTTCTTTTGTCACCTTTTGTTGTAAAACTTTTGTAGATGACTGATTAGTTTGAGATTTCACATTCAAAACTTTATTTTCCTTTTTATATTGAACCTTTGGCACAGGTTCAACTTTCAGAATAACCTTTTAGGTCTAACCTCAACCTTCTTAAACTCAGGATATTCCTGATCAGTAATATCCTCTATTTCTACAATCTCATCAGTATAAACTGGAGACTTACTTTCAGCTTTAACAAACTGAGGCAATGGATACTCTTGCCTCTTGGTTTTCTCCATTGTCAGTTTGTTTAGCTTGGCTTCTTTGGCCTTAATACCATATAGTTTGGTATAATCAACTGCAATCTCCTCAAGACCTTGTTTAGCAATCGGGGGACAATATTCAGCATTAGAAGGTGGTGGTACTTGGTTATAGCCAAGACCTTCCTTCTTTTTGCCACTTGCTCCCTGCTTGCTAACAATCTCATTAAAGACTTGAGTGGCGGATGTTGAACCTAAGATTTTGATTTTATGATTCTCAAACTCATTTTTTAAATCAGATAATTCTTTAGTCAACAATTCAATTTCAGTAAGATAACTTTTAATTGCATCTTGCTGGCTAAAGACCTTTGCCTTAAAGGTTTCGGTATCTAATTTATGAGCTTCAAGGTGTTGTTCATAAAGTTTTTCATTATCTAGCAAAAAGTTATTAGATTCATTAAGTTTAACTATCTTGTCCCGCAGATTTTGATTGTCTTTCTGATAGGCCTTAAGGGATTCAGTCAAGTTAATACACGAAACACAATTAAAAGGCTCAGTTGGTTCATTTGGTACCTCAGGAGTAATGTGAGCCATCAGGCATTGAAACTGTGCAGCTTGAGCACTCCAATCAAAAGTAGTTGGCTCAAAGACAATCAAAGCGTTATCTACAGCCAACGATTTAGCTTCTTCTTTTTCATTTGCCTTGGGTGGGTCCGGCTTAGTAAGACCCGACGATGGCATCCTGGGTTTCTCACATTCCCTTGCGAAGTGACCAAGGTTCTGACAGTTGTAACATCGAACCTTGCTTTTGTCGAACCCAAATCCAGTCTTCCCATTACCTTCCAAACTCTTCCGTCCTGTTCTCTGCATAAATTTCTGAACCCTTCTGGAAAGCATAGCTATATTCCAGTTTAAATCCATCTGCTCCAAGTCATCGTCATCCAGCTGAGCATAATCTTCTTTGGTCATTTCCAAAGTAGTATTTGGTTGAGTAACCAAATCTTTGTAAGAACTAAGGAAAGCTGTATAGATCGCCGCTTGCTCTTGAATAGTTGGTGAAGATGAAACCTGCTGTTGTGATCCTTGAGTAATGGAGGATGTGCCAGAAGCATAAGCAGCATGTGATGCTCCAGCTGAATAAGATGGAGAGTTGGTATCCGAGATGAATGCCATTCCTCCATAACTCTTACCAGAGTTAACTTGGCCTCCATAAAGTGAAGGATTTTGTGCAAAACCAGTTGACTTGCACTCTTTCTTCTTCAACTCCATAGCGTGTGCTTGAAGAACTCCTATCAGCTTATCCAAAGTCATACCATCCAATCCCTCACTTTCCTTCAAGAATTGGACTTTTACATCCCATGCACTTGGTAGAACATCTAATAGTTTCTTATTTATCTCAAGTGCTGTGAGATTATATCCACCCTCCGTTAACTCACTCACCAATTGTGAGTACCGGGTAAACAGTCCAGAGGTTGTCTCATTAGGTAAGGAGTCAAACAGATCGTACTGTTTCTTTATCAATTCCAGCTTAGCCTCCTTGTATTTCGCATTTCCTCCACACCTCGTTTCTATAGCCTTCCATAAGTCATAGGTTGTGTCATGATTTTTAAAAAGTCTCATAACATCCTTTGTCAAGCACATACAGATAGCTGAGTGTGCTTTTCTTTCTATTTGATAATCCTTCTTTTCTTGAGGCGTCATCGCTATGAAAGATTTTGGTGGAGGAACCTGACGATAATCTCCTTCAGCTACTAGAGCCTCATATCTTTGTTTTAATGGGCCCCACAATTCTGGACAATGAAAGTCAACAAACTGTTCAAATCTATCCCTCCAATAAGCATAGTCCATGTCTGCAGTGAACAGTGGAGGTTTATTATTGGAACCAATATCATTTCCCTGCTTTAGCATCTCCCTAATACCTCTAATATCTTCCTTGTCAGCAATAGAAGCCATTGAAGATATACCTGAAATTATACGCAAAAACAAGAACTTGCAAACAAATTAGTACCAAAGGCGTCACTAGATAAGTGACGCACTCAAGTGTCGCAGCGACTAGCGACACTTAGCAAGTGATGCTATCGAGTGACGTACAAAATGACGGATGACACTATTCGTAAGTGTCGGTCAGTAAAGCAAGTGACGCACTCAAGTGTCATACTTGAGTGTCGTGCGAAATCGAATAGGCGTCACTAGTAAAAGTGACGCTATAAATCAAACAGGCGTCACTAACAGAAGTGACGCTTGAGGGTCAAGTGACGTGCAACAGTGACGCACTTGAGTGTCGGTGTATTAGGGTAGACGACACTTAAGTTAAGTGTCGTATAACCTCAAATGACGCTTTAAGTGACGCGTCTAAGTGACGGTAAAACCCTAATTCTGGGATTAGCTAGTGACGCTATAAGTGACGCGTCCAAGTGACGGATCGAGTGTCGCAAAACGGCTGAAAAATCCCAAAACCCTAAAAAATGTCGAATTTTCGTAAACCAAACAAAAATTCCTTGAACCCTAATGGACGAAACCTGTAGATTATGAAGAATCTTGACTGTAAATCACCTTAGCTACTCCAAAACCGTATGTAATATCAATTAATTATTCGAACAAAGCCGAAATCAACCCAAAATCGAACAAATGTCAATGTATTCACCTAGATGGCTCTGATACCAGTTGAAAGTGCCCCTTGTCGTGGACCTAGATGTCAATTGACAGCAATCGTAAGGCGGAATCAAACAATTGATTGTATGGCTTAACAAATCACAAACCGAACACAATGAATTCAACAATGTAAACGTGTATATTGACTTGTATAACTGTATGGGAATGATTACAATATGGTTTAGTCGACAAATGGTGCTAGGGTTTCGTCAACCCTAGCCGAAAACCCGTAGGTTTCTATTTATACTAAAAAGTCAGCCGACATGCGTCACTTGTGGAAGTGTCGCATGTGGCCGCCTTCATGCGTCACTTACCTAAGTGACGCTATGCGTCACTAAGGCAAGTGACGCCTAACCTAAAACACGAGTGTCGCATATAATAAAAACTATATTTCTATTAAGTAACTAACGACACTTATTACAACTCGATAGACCAACTGACAGACACCTAATATGCATCAACAAGCTGGGGTCGCACAAAGACCGAAGAAGAAAGATCTGAAGAAATGGAGGAAGATGAAGATCAAACTGATTCACCCCAAATGGCTGAAGTCAAAAGGATACAGTGCTCCGAAGACAACAATTCATCAGACTAATTCGTTGATTATGAATCCATCCGTCAATCCTTCAAATTTGTTCATCTAAGGAGAATGGAAAACATGCTCGACCCCTATCTCGATCCTTCGAAATCATTCACCCGAACCCGACTCCGAGATATAGATGCAATTGAAGAAGAGATCCGATTCTCAAGACACTCAGAAATATATGACAAGCTCTTACAAAAAATCGCTGCGTATAAGGAAAGTCAAACGAATGGCTTTGTGGAAGAGAACCTTCAAGATTCAGCCACGAAAGTCAGGACCATTGAAATCGATAGCTCCCAACCTTTCAATAACGCACCCTCAGATGAAGAATTCCACCAAATTCCAGATTCCCGTGATGAAGATTCTGAAGAAGAAATCGAGCATGACGACGATTGTATCGACGTCACTCTTGACGAACGCTCTATTCCCCCTACTTCAGCAAATTCTCCTATCTCCACAACCGAGATATTGGAAATCCCTCTCTTAGATACCCACCAAGAGATGATTGATTTCATTGATGAAAACGACGATGTTCGTATCATCATGGAAGCTATTAGAGAATCAACCAATGACTACACCATCGCTCAAAGGCACCTGATAAGAGAAATCGAATGAGAATACGATTCATACCTTGCCAATTATGGATCACAAGAACCTCGCGCTCTACGCAGGTATATCCAAGAACTATCAGATTCCCTTCTAGCTCAACTCACAAGAGAAGCTCAACAGCCAGAAAGACCCCACTACCCGATGGGAGAAATCGAGTTCTGCAGCAACCAAAGGCAAATATACCAAAAAGTATATTGTGCCCTAGTCGGATCAACTTTCCCCTACTCATCGAGTCAAAAGGCTACACTAGCATCAATGAGAACCCATCTGAAAAGAGCTACTAGAAACCCGTGAAATTATGCCAATCTCATAATGGTGGGAGATCTTAGAACCCTTCTAGATCTCATCGAAATCGGAGAACACCTCACAACTTCAGAAAATTTCAGAATTGTCATTCATTCCACTATTGGTCATCACGTTGAGCTAATAATTGATTAACTAAATGACTCAGTATATGAAGAAGAAGTTCGTGAAGTACCAAGATTCATTCCGCACTTGTCACAAATCAACTTAGCAACATATGTGACGACTCGACTATGCGGAATGTATACTGAAGAAGATGTAGAGCTTGATGTCTATTGCAACGTATACAATGAAATATTCAACAAGCTAATCTATGTTTTCAAGGACTCGGATTTCCCCTTCAACCGTGAGCAACATTAACTCATCAGACAAGTATGCCAAGCAACCAGATCATTTGGAGGAGCCCCTTTGGCTATTGACTTTGAAGAAGTGAAAACTCAATTCATGGCCCTAATCGCTTCAATAGGCCGAAACCACCCCCAGCGTGAGATTGTTCGAACTCACACCTGCACAAGAGTTGGCCCTAATGGACCAGTCACATGGTTAGTTAGATACATCAGCTACGGGATGGCAATCCTCGATCGATTAGCCACTGATCACTTCAAAAGCTTCAGGATGGAATCCACCAATCCACCAACCCTAATTGCTGACATGATAGAGCAATTCCTTCAGTACTTTCCTCCACGTTACAGCTTACCTAGAAGTCACGGTAACAACTCAAGCACCTGGGATCCATCCAACATCATCATCTGAAGTAAAGGACTAAGTCGAGCTCTCAACTTTAAAAGAGCGCTTCTCGGGAGGCAACCCGTGTTTTATATTTCTGTAAATTTTACTTTCCAAGAAGTGATGAAATCTCCGACTATCTTTCACACTCGGATATGCAAAGAATACCTCCTCTTTCAAGGAAGTAGCACCATCCAACATGTCTTATATCCGACGTGTTCACACCTACGAGATAAATCACAAGAAGACTTGATCAAGAATGAACCCAGCAAGACAAAGTTTGGCACCCACGTACTAAGGAAAATGACATCCACTGGGGACTACCTCTCTACCAATCTTTTTCCTACATTATAAATAAACCATACCCATTACGCTTATCACTAAGTGTGGGATTCAAACCAAACACACACCGCTAAAAGAATACGTCTTAGATGTTTCAATTATTAAGTGTGGGATTTTACCCCAACAAGAGCTTAGTATAACATCAAGGATGATGTTCCTTTAAGTGTGGGATAGCAGTAGTTATACTACTGTAAAATGGATAATGGTATATGCTTGATTCTAATCTCGTTGCTCTTTAGACCATCCTTCTACAATAAGTAAACAAAATTTTTCCAAAATTGAGTTAAAAATATGTTGAAAATGAAAAAATTTAGATAAAGAATAATTTACCTTGGGGGAGAAGGATAAATAAAATATGAATTCCTTTGAAAAACTAGTTTAGCAATCCCATAAAGAACATCGCATGACTAGGCACACAACAAATCAATTTTCGATTCGTGAGGTATCTTGAGCCATATAAAGCATTCAATTTTAATGCTTCACTTTTTCGATTCTTGAGTGTGCCGATGTATGCGTTTAGAATCAGAATTTGCTCATGTTATGCATTTCGAATTCGAATTGGTGAATGAAAAGGAGATTGAATCACATCATTCTTGAACCCATCCATACAAATGAAAATACGTTATCCCTACTCTCTCAAAAACATACCTAAAACTTCATAGAAAGTTCCAAAGATGAAAGAAGAGAAGCTACAAGGATATGACATCGAAAAAGAAAATCAAAAGAAAAGAATTCGAAGAAAAGAAAGTCAAATGGAGAAAAAAGACTCCTACCAAAAATCATGAGAAAAGAGCGTCAATCCTCCCAAAAATTCCAGCTTTCCTCTTCACACAAATTTTTTTTTATATATAAACCAATGAAAAACCAACACAACTCCCCCTCATATCACCAACACTCCACTCCAAAAAAAAAACCCTACACCACTTCTCCTAGAATGATTGTGGATAGATTGACTTCGCGCTCACTTAAAAGGTAACGATTTGATTCTCGATCAAGCCTATGACGATAAACGATACATGATTGGCGTTCGGAGTGATTGATAAAATTAGAATAGGAAACCCTAAACACTTTGAGTGATTGGAGTGACCATCGTCAGAGGATCGCCTAGTCATGTATCCAAGATCAAAGATCAAAAGTATGCTCCCAAAGATTACAACGCCACTTTTTCAAAAGAACAAATATTTTATTTTTCCAAAACCCCAGTAGTAAAAAGTTCCACCTCGAAATATTTCACTATCTATATATTTCTAACCATGCTTGAAATTCGAGTTTGCTTGAGGACAAGCAAAGTTCTAAGTGTGGGATACTTGATATCGCGTAAAAAGTCACGTTTTTACCACCGATATCTCTCTCATTCTTGAATAATACTTGGTAAATACACTCAAATAATTTTCAAAACAATGAAACTTTGTCAAGAAGGTCAAAATAGAGTTGCGAGAAAAATCAAGCAAAACGGACGAAAAACGAAGATTCCACACACGTTTGAAGTTTCAAGACATCGAGACAAGATTTAAAATAAAAGGTTCCCATCACTGAGATTTCTCTTATTCAAGATATTCGTTTTTAAAATACGAATCTAACAGAAGAGGAATCAACAAAAACGGATGAAGAATGAAGATTCTACGTACGCCGGAAGATTCAAACGATTCGTACAATACATTCAAAGATCAGAGACATATTTTTGGGATTTATTTTTATCAAGTTCTTCGTTTTTTAAAAACGAATCCAACGCAAAAAGAATCGACGCAAACGGATGCATAACGAAGGAGATACGTACGACTCAAGAAACAAGATGAAAGACGGCGAACCGGGGCGCGGGAGAGGCAGCCGCCACCGGCCACCACCCCACCGCCGCCAGCCACCAGGGTGGCGGCGCTGGCTGGCCTTTCCCCATCTCCCGTGCGCTTTTTTGTCCTCGCCCGTTGATCGGGTCCCAGACGGTCGGTCAAGGAATCGCTTCCTTGTCGTTGCTGACCTCCCAGTCTGGACTGCGCGATCGGATGGGTGGTTTTATATTTATAGAGCTGGGGACCTAAGTTTTACTATGGGTAAGGGTAGTTAGCGACAAGTAATGACTCAGGGTCGTTCTTAAGATCAACCGTATTGTGAATCCAAGCAGTCAAGACGATCGATTCGATTTAGTAGGGTTTGTAAACAAGAGTTATGATTTTGGGATTTTACTTAAGTCCTAAATTAAACTAAATAAACAGCAAAATAAAATAATAGGTGATAATCAGTATGGAGAGGAGTGTTTGTTGTGATTTCATTAGCCTATTGGGGAGATGATGTTTGGGTTTGATATTTTGAAAACGTTCTTTCTAAGTATTTGTGTTCTACTGTTTTAGGTACTTTATGGTGTCAACACTAGCACCCTACTATCTGATTCCTCAGATAGCATGTCACTGAGCACTAGGTTGTCATGATTCTGATCAGATCAGGCTGCTCTACCCCCAACACTGTCTGTGAAGACTAGTGGCCCTTTTTGGAGTTAACTCTTGGGCGCATGAATAAGGTAACAGACCGATATTTAATTTCTGACCGTTCTTTGATACCATAAAGTATTCTAATTCAAATAGAGCATTTAAGAACTAATTCGGAAAACGTCTGTTAACTTTTCATCGATGGTTTGTTAGATTCAGAGCTGGTGGATGACCCAGTGCTGCTCAGAATGTATACACCGACGTCTGTTCCATAGCTTGTGTGTATGGGAACCGTTCCCTAAGGATGATTCCGACACTTACACGAGGTACTAGGACGTTTTACGGCATTCCATGCCTTGCGCACTAATGAAAGTTAGGGTGTATATACCGACGACCGTTCCGTAGCTTCCATGCGTTTGTACTACACCAGAGGTGGTTCCAGCACTATACTAAGTAATAGGTCGTTTTACGGTATTCCACACATGTTGCACATTCAGGTCACTCTGAACCCTTTTAAACTCAATTTGTATTAAAGCGTACCCATCTATGATATAAACCCCAGCCCTCACTTAATATTACTCAATAAATACATGATTTATTCATGTTGTACTATACATTTGGTTTAGCGATATTTTCAAAGCTTCAAAATCAGACCATGCATAGATAGCACAGATAATTAATTACCCTCGGAACAAGGTTCGCGACTCCTTGTCTTTTAGGGTTTTAACCACGTTTATTGGAGGAAAGGCGATAGTTTGATGAAAAGTTTATAATCATAGATGAAAAGTTAAACAGACATAGTTTTCAGTTATATATTTAAGTTAATATCATCCCCCATTATAACGGCTAACTACATCACAACAAACACACAAGCTAACTACTCACTAATCATGGCAACGAATCCTAAATCTAACATAATAACAATAGCATGCATTATAATAGATAAGGAAAGAGATAACCGTAATAAATGCGTAGTTGGAATATAAGCTGAAAGATTACAACGAGCAGAGCCTCGAATATTACAAAAGCACCCCTCTAAGTATCTTCAACAAATATTACAAAATAGCCCCTCCGTTAGTTCCGTTAAATATTAACGAGAAACTAACTACTAACTAACCTAAACTAGAGAGAAAGTGTGTGTGTGTGTGTGTGTGTGTGTGTGTTGAATGGTGTGAATGGTGAATGGTGAAAAATGAGGAGGTTTAAGCCTCTATTTATAGGCATCCAAGAATCGATTTTACACTTAACATCCTCGATCCATTTTAACACTGAAATACACCCCCTAGCTATAGAATTCGACACCAAAAGGGGTGTATTCGATACCAAATAGGGCGTATTCGGTAGCAAATGGGGCGTATCCGACAGCGTAGAGTTGGTATACCACCCCTACAAGGGGATATACGGCCCCAAAGAGGGGGTATACGGCCTCTATGGGGGCGTATACGGCCCCTAGAGGGTGGTATACGGCCCCTGTAGGGGTGTGTAGCCCGTGGTCGTTGCCTTGTGTGCTGGATCGTAAGTCTCGTGCACTGGTCGATCTTCGTTTGATCATAACTTCTTCATTTTTGATCCGTTTTCAGCGTTCTTTATATCCACATGATTGTAATTACCCGAAGATCATAATGAACTAATCAAAGAATAATTTCAAGGTAATATGCTAAAAAGTGCTCGTAGAACGTGACCGTATCGTTTATGCTTTATTTTGTACGTTATTTAGCCATTTTACATGATTTTTGAACCAATGCCTTATTTTTAGCCTTAATAATGAATTTTGGTGAAAAAGTATTGATATTGAATGATTTCATCCATTTTGGGGCTAAAAAGGTGGGGATTATGTACGCAAAAACGTGACTTTTTACGTCAAATCACCCGTACTCGCAGTGTACACGTGCTAGACCTTTTCCGCAATTTTAGGATACACGTGCTAGACCTTTATGCGCTTTAGGGTACATGTGCTAGCAACTTTCCCACCTTTTGCTAACATGTGCCCCAAGTTGCTAGAATGCACTAATTTTACCCTATAAATAGGGAGCCCATGGTTCATTTGAAGACACACCTTTACACCTTTCCTACACCATCACACACCTTTCTTAAGTACTTTCTCACTTTGTTATTCCTTTCATAATTTGTTAGATTTACTTTCTCATTCTATTGGGCTAGTTTAGGAAACTTGTTTAGAATAGAACAAAATCAAGGAACGTGTTTGTAATCTTTGGTGTAAGCTTGGAGCTATTCTTACTAATTCAAGTATATTCCTTCTCGCGCATTTACATCGGTTATTTCTATCCTTATCTATCTTAATTAAATATGTATACTTTAATTATGCTAGAGATAGTTTGTGCCATGATTAGCAAGTAGATTACTATTGTATTTGTTGTGATGTAATTAGCATAAATAATTATGGGATGATCTTAAATATGTCGTGAAGTAATATGACGGCCCCTATTCGACTGTTTACATGATATAGTACTGGAAACACTGTTAAGTGAAGTACAAATGTATGGAAGTCGGTAAACGACCGAAGGTAGTTGTATTATGGATCGACATTATAAAAATAGAAACTTTATGAACGGACTTATCTTGTGATTCTTAACATAAAACTTATATTCGCCTTTCGATTAACAAACGTGATTGTAACCTTGTAAAGAGGAGTCGCGAACCTTAATACTCGGTCAATAATTATTTGTGTCAAAACTACGGCTTAATTGTAACGTCATGCAATCATCATAAAATGCAATGTGATTACGTGGAATTGCCATGAGTATAGTACACCTCCAGTCACAATGTACTTATCATGAAAACATTGCGAAGCAATTAAATTCACAACGGAAACATCGGTAAACGATTAAATACATTGTGAACTACTGTAGTATTTTCCGATATGGTCTGGGTTTAACTTTATGCAAAAGCCGTCAGCATTTTAATTAGATTAGTTTATATTATATTAGAGTAGGTAGGCTATAGGCTAAATAATCATTCACGAAAACCTAGGGATTTGTTAATTGTATTAAGAAAGGCAAGTTTAAAATCCAATTTAAAAATGATATATTTCTTTAAACCGTGAAACCTAAAGTAAGGTACGCAAGAAACCTAAACACTTTCCCTTGTTTACCATGCTTGAATTTCACTAATAGGAATAAATCAAATAAGTCCGAACATATTTTCTAAGTTAGTTGTTTGTCGGATTTGTAGTCTTTATGGTATTAAGAACGGTTAGACATGTTATGGACTTGCTACTATTTTCCTTCACCTATGAGCAAATGCGTTCAATAACAAGGGCTACTGACTCCCTCGCTGGAGAGTGTGAAGAGTTAAGCATTGTCTGTCTGATCAGAATCATGATACCCTAGTTCCTCGGGACATATCAGTTGATAACCCACTGATAAGGAATCTATGGGTTATACCATAAGTTATCAAATCTAGTAAACATTTCCAATTTAGATAAACGTTTTCTCTAAGAACTCATCATCCCATATTATGAGCTAATGAAATCACAACAAATACTACTTTCTATAATCTGATTTATTATTACTTTTTATTCGCTTTATTTAGTTTATTAGTTAACTGAACCAAAATCCCCAACGCACTTTTATAAAAACCTATACTAGAAAGTAACGATTGATTGGATCACCTCCGTTTCAATTCAGTTTCTCTTTAAGAACGACTCTAGGTCATACTTACCATCTACTAGCATTTGGTTCAGTAGCAATAAGTCATACTAAGAACCCTGCATTTACAAATTTAAAACACTCGTCGATAGGCGTTGTGATCACTCGCGTTTGCGACGGTCGGACACCCATCAGTCCCATTTTGACTTTTAGAGTCTTTCTTTGACAACTTTGACCTTGAATATTTTTTATTTGTGTTATATAATATTTGATACAAAGTATATGAATGAATTGAGTTTTGAACATATTTTCATTGGTATAATTTGTATCAAGTATTATATAACACAAACAAAAATATTCAAGGTCAAAGTTGTCAAAGAAAGACTATAAAAGTCAAAATGGGACAATCAAATTGAGACTGAGGGAGTATTTGAAAAACCTACTTGAAATTACTGAAATACCCTACATGTATTAAAAACTCATTAATATCATTATTATTCAACTTTAATGTAATAAATATATGATATTCAATTCTAATTAATTGAAGCTTTTCTATATTAATCTATATCTATACTGTATATATACTAATATATAACTTTTAATAAAAATATGACATAACTTTTAAACCGTAAAGAGTTACGAGACGTGTCAATTATTGACAGAAAGGTTTGAATGTGATGCACGTGTTAGCAAACAACTGTAGGTGGTTTGTCCACCGTTTGGAGTCAAATTCCAACTATAAAGCCTTCAAATTAA
The DNA here is from genome assembly GCA_963422505.1 of Pseudognaphalium luteoalbum. Taxonomy (NCBI): domain Eukaryota; kingdom Viridiplantae; phylum Streptophyta; class Magnoliopsida; order Asterales; family Asteraceae; genus Pseudognaphalium; species Pseudognaphalium luteoalbum. The sequence goes on from OY730194.1 coordinate 9,063,177, forward strand.
CTTTCAGTCAATTTGACACGTTTTGAAGTGATTTCAAAAATTAGAAACGGACTATTAGGTGTGTTTTTTTGCGTAGCTATAAATTTACATATTTATTTATATTTCTTATTTTGAATTATACAATTAATTTCTACATTTGAGAGTTTCAGATTTTGAATTAAATTATATGATTACAATTTCAAGAACATAATATTTAGGTTATAAATTACTAATGTAAAAGACATAACACAATGACTCCGCACCTACCAACTTGTCACCTGACTATTAGAGATTCCCAGATTGACTACCGAGTTCACAACAACGTATCGTAGTGTATCGTCATAAATGTAAAGCTAATAAATGTTACCCGCTGCATTGTACGGACATTCTGCTAATAGAGTATTAGCGAATGTAAAATTATTTTTGTTCCGGCCTACGTCAAATATAAATGTTGGTCATATTAATGTTGATGAGGCCTGTTTGTTTTTTTACTTAGTAATTGAGAGCATCCTAAAAATGCTTTAATTAGTTAATTATTAAGGGTTATTTGTTTTTTATTTCTACTCAAGCGTCTAACATATTCGACAAAATATAATAATATTACAGATGACATGCAAATTAAAAAGTATACATTAAGAGAGGTAGTATATTTATTCCGCTCTTAGCATGAAAAAAACATACCGAGCGGTAAAAATATATTGTCATGATTGAATGAATATGATTCACGTTATCTTTATCTTAAATTCTTACGATTGGGTTAAGATATTGACTTAAACTTAGTTTTTGTCCTATCGAAAATAACAACTATACCCCTTAAAAACATATGCATTTGAAAACAATATTTTTTCAACAAATCATACAAATCAACATCCATTTTTTTAAAAAGTACTTTATATTCTTAATTACACAATAAAAACAAATAAAAAAACCCCTTGAAAATAAAGTGTTTAAAAAAAGAACAAATGACAATAACAAAAAGAAAACATAAATATATATTATCTTCAGTAAACTAATTCGGACATTTATGATCATGTTACTTCATAACTATCACACCAATTTTTTTTTATTTTATTATTATTATTATTATTTGATCTAATACATATTATTTGCATCAACTATGCAATAACTAATCATAATGATCGATTTTAAAAATAACTTCCATCGTATAGTGTGGATCATCTACTAGTAAATAAGATGATTGTAATCATTTTGTTGTGATATCATTGGTTTTTTCCCTTTCTTTATTTTTCCTAATTATAAACTCGGTATCGGAAATCAAATCTTGATTAGATACCACAAGACAAATTTATTCTTACATGTTGTATAAATAAATTAGGAATACGCTGCTTTACATAAATGGAGTTTGTATGATTTGCTTTATTTGGTATAGAAAAAGTTAACGGTGTTACAGGAGGTGTGTTAATTGGAAGATATGATTATATATATGATGATATGATATGATTATTTTAAATCACTGTGAAAAGGATATACGCAAAGATAACTTTATTTATTTATTTAGGGAATTGATAAAAGAAGCCTTAAGGGCCTTGGATAAGGATTTTTTTTTTTTTTTTTAAAAAAACAAATATTTGAAAATACATCACCCATACTCCCACGTTTCTCTCTTCCGACTTCTATTGACTTTGTTTTCATAAAATGTAACCTCCTATTTTTTTTGTTGAAAAATTTGCAAATGTCAATTCATGGACGATTCTCATCTAATTATTTGAATTAATATTTTTTTAAAAATCCTTTGTTCAAAGCCCTTAGAGCTTCTTTTATCAATTCCCATTTATTTATTATCAGATTATTAAATATATTGTAAAATAAAATCTATATATATTCATTTTGACCTTTTCATACGGAGTATCTATTTGACAGTGATCTATTTGTCATCATTCTAGTTAAATTTCAAACTGTTAATTAAGCTATTTAATTATAGTAAATTTTAAATCATGATTCCTAACTTATAAAAAAAATCAGCTACCCACTTACATATAAAAAAGAAATTTAATTCATTAGTTATAACATTATCTAAATCGATCTGAAATGTTTCTATATATAATTTAGCAAATAGGAATATAATTACTTGAAAAGGTTAATATAGACTTAAAATAATTAATTTTTCACTAATTTGGTTTCAAAATTATATTTTTTTTAAATATCTAATTATATATATATATATATATATGTGTGTGTGTGTGTGTGTGTGTGTATATGAGAAGAATTTAAAAAAGAATGGCAAAAAAATAGAAGAACCAATATGATTGCTCCATTTCCAAAACTCATTTTCACTTTAAAAAAATATATATATCTCACAAACCGTATGTCTATAAACTATAAAAATTACATATTCAGAATCAACGTCGTTTTCTCTTCGATTATAGATCTCACAAGCATATTTTCGACAAAGTTTTTTTCATTTTCTATTAGGTTTTAAGATTTTATAATGTGAAATCACATGTTATTTAACACTGAAAAATAACACACACGCTTATATTTTCAATGTAATTTTAAATTCAAATCATTGATTATTTAAAAAGATTCAAATATGAAAAACAAAGTTGTAATTACATGCAATTGAAAATCAAAGTATCAATCACATGTATTAAAGAGTAATCAGATACGGACTATTAAATCATCGGCTATAATTATACAACTAAGTAGAAATCAAGTAGAAATCATTCATGAATCATCATATATCGATAAATTATTCATCAAGTATCAACTTTTATATGAAAATCATATATATGTGATTATATAATAAATCATATGTGATTTTACAACAAATCACATATGATTAAATGTACAACTAGCAATCACATGTGATTTTAATTAAAAGAAATGCAATTTTTAAAATTCTATTCTATTTATAATTATTAATGTATATGAATATTAAGCTGTAATCACATGTTGATTAACATATACCATGAATAAATAATCTTGAATATTTTTTTAACTTTTTATCATAAATCACATTTGATTATATTGTAAAACCCGGAAAAAAAATATCAAATGTATAGCTTGTGAGATTTCTGATCGAAAAGAAAAAGATGATATTTTTGAATATGTAATATTTATATTTTATGGACATAATGTTTGTGAGATATTTAATGTTAGGTGTAAAAGTGAAAGTGAATTTTGTATAAAAATGAAGCAATCCTATTAGTTTTTCCATTTCCTAATTTATATATATATATATATATATATATATATATATATATATATATATATATATGAAAAAGATTAAGAGAGAAACTTCGCATTTCGGAGAATGATGGAAGCAAACAGTTTCCACCGATTTACTCATATCTTCTATATTCATCTGCAATATCCATATCATTAATTTTTATCCATATGTAAAGTTAAAGAATGTAATTTAATGATTTATCAATCATAAACGTTATAAATCATCAAATCTATCAAATGCATTAATACATATCTTCAATTCGTCATAATTCTGATTCATTCAAAGTTATGAATTTTGTTGTAACTTTTAGGTTTTTGAGAAACTTTTGATTCGGTAATGAAAACAATAAAATTAACTGAATTTCATCCTACAAAACATATAAACATGTAATTAGTCGAATTATGATCGTCATTCTCATCGAATTTCACAAACATAAAAAGGTTAACATTCATTTGTAAAGCATGTTAATCAAAATTACAACTTAATATTTTTTAAAGTTCATTTATGAGGAATATTAATTGGGTTAATATACAACAAGGGTATCAAATTTTCAAAAAATATTTAATTTAGGTCATGATCAAAAATTATTTACATAAATCAACCTTAACTATACGTAGTGTTTAAAGGTAACTAAAGTTTTTTTTAACAAGGATAACCAAAGATTATTTAAATGTTTACAAAGATAACTAATGTTTATAAAACTGTTTAAGAGTTAGATTAGTTTTTTGCTAAAGAAATTATATTATTCTTAAATTGAATATTTTGTAAAAGTTTGATTCCTTAAATGTCTATTAACCCATATTAGCTTATATGTGTTATTATACACTATTAAATGTGATCACATTATATGTATATGAGTTATCATTTATCGTAAATGAATGTATAACATTCATTAGGGTACAATACTATATATTTGTTAATATTCATTGTAAATCAATGTTATAATGTAATTAGTGTCTAATAACACAAAGAAGTTAATATTCATCCCAAATGAATTTTAAAAATAAAAAAATGGGATAATAACATTCATTTCAGATTAATGTTAACTAATACGCATATTTATACAGTGATGAGTTTTATGCTATAACATCCATCAATATATAATAATGTAACATCCTCCTTACTGGTCTAGTAATTCCTTTATTTAAATTGATTATTGAATTGTTTTAGGAATTTAATCATAATATTGTTTTACTATGAAACGTAGATAAATAAGTCTCGGGATTTATTGTAAAAACTAAAATATTATTTGGTGAGTTTTGATTCGAAAAACTCGTAACAGCAGCGAAGTTCGCAGTTCTCAGTTCGTCTTGCGAACCGAGTTTATGTTGTGAAGCGAGTTGAGGTTCTGCAAAGCGAACCGAGATCTTGCGAACTGAGATTTTGCTTTGCGAATCGAGTTTCTGCGAACCGAGTCGCTGCGATGCGAGTTGAACTTGCGAAGTGAGTTGAATCGCTGTGCGAACTGACATTTTGCGAAGCGAAGCGAACTGAAATGTTGCGAACCGAGTTGACTGTGCGAACCGAGATTTTTAAACTTTTTGTTTTGCAATTTTTGAAAATGCGTAAGTGACAATTTCATTAACTCGGATTGGGTTGAAATTCGCATGGTCACTCAGAACGGCCTAATGATCCCGGCTCTATTCTAAGAGCCTAGGCAGTTTTTGGCCATTCGGGGTCATCTAGGGGCCGAAAATGGCATTTTTCAATCTTTAATCGTCATTTCGGGATTTTATAATCTTATTTCTGATGGAACTGTTATTTTTCTAGACTTCAGGGATTACTTGATTGAATAAATATACTAGAATGATGATTGTGGAACAAGTTACTAACTTGTGTATTATGTGGTGTTTCAGATACTCCAAAGAATCAGTAATATAAGATTTATGAGTGTGTAATCTGCAGAGGTATTGGTGAGTGGATTTAGGTAACACCTCCAAAATCACTGTTTAGCGGAAGCAAGCTTTGGGGTGCTACTAATCAGATATCACAGCACAAAAGTAAAGCAAACGACATCTATATGCAACGTTTGTAAAATAGTTACATTTCCATACATAAAATGTTTGAAACATAGAGTTTCGGGTTACAAAATGAAGTTCCCTAGAGTTCGCGAATAAAGCGGGAGATTCTATTACATAACCATAATAAATACAAAAGATAATGCTAAGAATCTCCGTTAAATGTAGTTGTAGAAATCATGCGACTCTAGGTAGTATCCTGAGGGAATCCTACTCCGTATGTGTACCTGAGATACAAAGCTAAAAAGGTCAACACGAATGTTGGTGAATCTCACAGGTTTGTAAATAGTATTAGTATTTGAACACAAGATTTCATCAGTAATGCCCGCAGGCGTAAATCAGGTATTTGCAATCCCGCAAATGTAAAGTAAGTAAGTTATACCGCTGTCATGAGGCTCATAATCGAAGCTTAACCCGTAAGTAATAAGTTGCTCCCGTGACATGCTCGTAACTGAGCAAGCATAAGTAACGAATAATAGTCACCCGTTTATACAGAACGGTTCGTGGTAGCGCTACTACCCCGGGCGGGGAGGGTCATTTCCCTAATGGATCCATTAACTAGTGTTCGCTTTTAAGTCCATAACTAACGATATATGATGGAGAGACTTCAGTAAAAGTAAGTAACTCATGAAATCCCGTATAGTAAAATAAGTTGTTCGTACTTGTGTTCAATAAAAGTAAGCAATGTATCTCACCCCGTAAATAAAACAGTAAAAGTGGGGCTGTAAGACTCACCCGAGCCTTTGCAAGTTACGTTTATACCAATAAACGAGAAATCGTAAGTAATGTCAATCGTAGGTTCTCCAAACCCAAAATCCTTCAATGCCTAGACACATAATGTTAAGTAAGTAGATGTCCCGCAAGACCACCTAGAATAGTTGTACACAACTAGCATGTCCAAATTACTACGATTTGGTTGATTATCTGGTTTGTGTTTTGAAAACGTGTACGGCCCGTTGGTGACAGATTTATAATAATAACCTTAACTATTATTATTACACTTTGATTTATCCATTTTTGCGTATTAATCGTATCGTATTTTGTTTGGTTATTGAAAAGTGATTTTTAAACACTTAGAATGTTTTTGGCTTCTATTTTTGGGTTTCTGCGACATAATATGCGACACAAAGGTCGGGTATGCGACACAAGAGCTTAGCGACACAAGGGTTGTGTCGCATAAGCTTTCGGGCTAAATCAATAGCGACGTAAGGGTTGTGTCGTATAGGGTATACGACACAAGGTGCGACATAATCGTTGTGTCGCAAAGTCTACGACACAAGGGTTGATGCGACATAAAATGCGACGTCAATGGGTTTATGCGACACAACCTTGCGACACAAGGCTTGTGTCGCAAAGATGAACACCAGCCCAGAAACAGCGCCTGTCGCGCTTTTCCGACCCAAATCGCAAATCTAACTCATTTTTAGGCTATGAAATCATGTTCTAATCCTTTATTTAGGCATAACTAAGTTGTGTACACAATCTAACATCAAAACATAACATAAAAATGAGTAAATCTAAGATTTTAGAGTTTTTCTTACAATCGTAAATCGAAGTTAGAGGAGGCCGAAAATGATGATGATGCTTTTGTAAATTTTGTTCCTTGCTTGATGGTGATTCCGAAAATATAACTTTTGTTGGTTGGTTTGCAAAATTCGAAAATTGATGAAATCTTGGGAGAGAATTTAGGAAGTGTGTGTGTTTTGTTGAAATGGAAATGAAAGAAAGAGGGAAAGAGAGGTGGGGTGTAGGTAAAAGCCTCACCTTTTTCAGTCCCCGCAATCGCGCTCCGTACGGTGTTCGTTCTCCCGTCCATTTAAACGTTAAATGTTTATTTTATACGTTTAAATATACGTTTTAAAATACGAATAATTACCCAATATTTTTGTTGAAGTATTTTACCAAATACTTAATGGTTGCGTTATAGAATATAACTTTAACTTGTTCCGATTTGTTTGCGCGTTTAATAATCTAATCGTGTAGTCCTTGTTTGTACGATACGAATTTGAATTGAAACATTATCTAAATAATATTTTGGATATAATTGCGTTATTAAATAATATTATATTATTTAATAAAATAGTTCACCAACGTCCGTATTAATTGAACCGAATTACATTCGATGTGAAACTTGTACGATTTAATCAAATCGCATGACTGTATACATTCAACAATATATATTTCTTGATACATTAATTAGCCTAACACAGAACTAATTACATGTATTATAACTGATTAGGTACTAATCACTAGTCCTAATTTGGCGGGTGTCACAATTTAGAACTCATCTTTTGATTTAGTTGTAACTGTTTGGTTACAACAAGTGAACGTAGATGTGTTTGTTGAATTATTTAATCTGAGTTATTGATTATAAATCTATGTGCTATGTGGCCTTCGGGCATCAGTTGTTATTGAGGTCAACTGGGTAGTTGGGCTATTTTGTTATTGTGTGAATTACATAGGGTCTTAAATCATTCGTTGTGTGTAGAACCTGTGTTTGAGTATAATAACCGTTATTCGTTGTGTGTAGAACCTGTGTTTGAGTATAATAACCGTTACCTATCGGTCTATTCTGTATTGGCCTTACAGATTGTTGGGTAAGTGTTCTTGAGAGCCACCGCGGCAGTAGGGTTTCTCAAGAGCTACCGATCCTCATTGTTGAATTGTTGTACTGTGTAGTATGTGTTTACGATTATTTGATGTAAACAGTTGGTTAAGCTAAGTTGAATTGTGGGTGACGAATTCATTCACTTAGCTTTGTGCTAATCTCTCATATTTACATCCTGCAAGTTCTAATTTGGGAATGTGGGTTGCAGGATGATGATACCGTTAGCAGGGAATGTTTGACGTCATGTAACTCTGATATAATTTTGATAAACTCTGTTTAGAATTATATAATACCTTGGTTATGTAATATATGTGTTATGGGTTTTATTAACTTTTAAACTGTGATGTATTAATCATGTAAAAAGTTTATGTAATGTATAGTAATGAAATATGGTTTATAATCTACGCTTCCGACTAAAATAATATAATATTCAAGTTTAGAATAAGGGGTGTTATAAATAGCCTATATAAGTTAATATTCATCATTAAGGAATGTTTTAGATAAATTTAGTTGTAATTTTGATTAAATGATTTCCAAATAAATGTTTACAAATATTAAAATATAATTTTGATTAACATGCTTCTAAAATGAATGTTAACATTCTGTGAGGTGATTATAAGTTATCTACAAATTCGCAACCGTGTTGACTTTTGTGTTGATCAAATGCGTGGCTAAGAATAACTTTCCTCATTCCGCCAATTTTTTTACTTACTTATTAATCTCTTTACATATACATATACATATACATAGGATTAGATCCATGGAGAAACAAATTAAATGAGAGAAAAGAGAGAAGAGATCAAGACCCTTAATTAAATTGATCAATGGTTAAAAGATAGGATGGCATAAAGTGTAATTTATTGTAATAATATTTGACTACTAGAGGGAAAAATTTGTCCAGATAGATTGACTTATTATTTTGAAACCGTCAAATTTAAATATATCCCTTTAAAGGTTCCTAAAAATGTGGGGCATCTTTCAAAATAATCCAAAAATTTATATTTTTGTTTTCGTGAACAGGAATTTAATATGTTGGTTCCCACTATCCACTTTCAATTTCATGTGAACCGAATGATCGGTCATGTTGTTTTAATTTTTTTAGTGGAAGCACCATGATAAAATGTAGGTAGTTTCCTTGAAACCATGATTCATTTGTTTTTAATTTTGTATTGATATATTGCTCTAAATAATATCTAAATCATCATCAAAAAAATTTAATCGATGAGTAAATCTATAATTATACATGTTGTAAAATTTTTGAATCAATGTAATAATTTGTTTGAGTCATTAATATATTAACTTGAGTTGTTATACAATTATAAATTTTGTGAATCACTGTTATCAAATTTATGAATCAATATAATAATTCTTTTGAATCAATTATATATATTGTTGAATGAACGTGATAAAAGTTTGATTCCTGGTTATGCTTATGTAAATCAATTTTTTATATCAACTTTATAGATTTATTAATATCTTGTTCACTTATGATACACAAATCACAGTAATAGATTTATGCATCTGATATATCATTGTTTTAGTTGGAGTAATCTTTCATTATCGTTGAAAACTATGTGTGTGTATATAGTTTAAAACACAACACTATTACTTGAAACAAAGATAAGTGAATTCATTTAATAATAATATAGAATTCATGGATGATGATTAACAATAGAAAGTATATGGATAACACTAGTTTCTGATTATAGCGACTTACGAGAAAGTTGCGACTTTTGATCCCCAGTTTTCTAATAAAACAATAACCAATTTTGATGATATGTTTTTTGACTTTTTCATTTGAAATTCTTGGTCCAGAAAGAACTATCAGATTTGTTACATATGACGTGAATCATCAAATAATTAGTTACTGAAAACTAAAAAACTGCTCTTCCATAATTTAAGGAAATAATTAATTAGACAATTATTTAATTAGCGCTAGTAAATACCCATAATACCCTTTCACTAATATTTGAAATAATTGGCCCAAAATGCTTCTCCCTCTTCTCTTCATAATCTTCTTTATATATATATATATATATATATATAGAGAGAGAGAGAGAGAGAGATTTGGGATCTAGTGAGAACATAATGTTTATGTGAGAACGGTGTGAATACATCTTAGTCATCCATTTTTTGATCAAAAAACATGATTTTGGATGTGGCAATTTTGTAAATATTTTGAAGATTGATTTTGGAGAGTTCACATATACGATTTTAAGTTAGTGGTTCATTTAAAAAAGAAAAAATCAGTAGATTTTCCAAAACACAAAAAGGTGAATTAGTGATGCTTTTTCGGCAATTTACCCAATTAAGAAGTATAAGTTAAAAAACACATTTAAGGTTTAATAAATTGTTAGTGGTAAAATAAATAAATATTTGAGGTGGGGTGGTTAATGGTGGATCAGTTATAGACATTAAACGTAACTGAACTGTGATAGGCGGTTAATTCATTTTCCATAACCGTAACCATCGGTTTGTGAGTGGATCGGCTCAAATCAGTGGCGAATCTAGGGTGCGAAGTAAGGGGGTCCAACTTAATAATATTATTAAATAAACAAGTTAGATATGTTAATTAACGGGTCGGGTCGGGTCGGTTTAGTGAAATTGAGTAAAAAAAAATAAGTTTCAGTATAAGTGTTAGAACACAGGGTGTGGGGAACGGTGTTCTGGACAATGTTCTGGAGAATGTTGAAAGTGAGGATTCTGTGGTGTGGTGAAAAGTGAGAACACCAAACGAAAACAAAGTCCGGATATGGACGCTGAGCTCAAAACACTGTGAAAACGCCGGCGAGAACACTGTCATGGTGTGCCAGAACACTGAGATACAATGTTCTCGAATGGGAAAATTGATGGGAACGCCGGCATACCGAGTGCTCTTATAGTTCTATAAATTTAGTAACATGCTTGAAAATTTTTAATATTATCAAGAATTTCAACATCGAAACAAAGTATAATGTGTGAAAATATTGAAACTTTTTTTATAAATACAAATATTATTATAAAAAGTACCTATTATTTTAAAAAGTACTAATTTGACCAATCCACAACTAAAAGAAAGACATCTCTTGAGATCATTTGCAGTGTACAGCTTATCATGGGGCATTCTCAGCACTATGTCAGCATCAACTCCACGTCAATATTTGCAGTGATAAATTCAAAACGCTCAGAACTTCTCTTGGGACCTATCAGTTTAATTTAATTTTCATTTATTTAACAAAAAATAAATACATAAAACAAAACAAAAATTGAAGAATAAAATAAAAAGTTTAACAAAACAAAATTTAACAATAACAAAAACAAATGTATTAAATAAATATAAAAATAAATAAAACCCAAACTAGTGCAAATAAATGTTGTCTCCTTGACCACGTTAAATTCATTTGGTGGGTCCCACCCACTACCCCACCCCACGCCTTCTATTTTTTCTTTTCTTTCATTCTTCTCTTTCATCTTCCTACAAACCTACAACTCCTTTACCCCATTTTTCTTTCAAATTTCATCCATAAAACCTCAATCTTTATGCAATTAAAGCAAGAAATCCACCATCAAGAACGTTATTCCCACTCATAGTTTTTTAAAACTATGTTCAAGATCAAAATTTAGGGGGGGGGGGGTCCAATTTCAGTTTTAAAGGGGGTCCATAGCAAAATAAACAAGTACTCTCTAAAGATTTTTGAAATCTAAGGGTGGTCCATTGACCCCCCCTTAACTACATAGATTCGCCTCTGGTTAAAATGTGGCGGTTTTAGCGGTAAATATTATAACGCACCACATTTTATTTTATTTTGACAACAAAGTCGGAAGCGCAATCCCATTTATAATGTACAATAGACGACATGATGTCATCTACCAAAATCATTATACAATTTATAAGTATTAGCTAATAATTTACAAACTATTTGTAACACCCCCAAATATGTCGTTTAGCGGAAGCAGGATTTGGGTGTTACTAATCAATAATCAAAGCACAGAGATTAATAGTAAACGACCACTACATGCGTCGTTTTACATTTAAATTGATAAAATAAAAGTTTACATCAAAGTATCGTTTACATTAGCTCCTTTTGAAATTGAGAGATTTAAGTACATAATTAAACTATACAAAATGTAATAATGCAGCTAAATCTCTGATTGTTTGCATGCTGACTCGAGCTAATGGATCTTGATTAAGCAGTCCAACCTACTGCTGGTCACCTGTGATACATGCTAAATGGGTCAGCGAAACGCTGGTGAGCTCACAGGTTTGTATATCAACATATATTTGTATGAACCGCAAGATTTTCTTAATTGAATTTAAAATACAATTAAGAAAAATAAAAGTTATACAGCCATGAGCACATAGTCTGAGCTTAACTTGAGTGTCAGGTCTAATTAAGGAAACCCAACTTGAATGCCTCCTACGAGTGCCTAATCCACACTCGTCTTCCCAAATGCTAATACGTCCGTTTGACCAGTTAGTGCGTGCTAACCCGGACGAGGATTGTCAATCCTATATGATATCATATACTAACATTCACGCTACAGATGTATTACCAGACTATGCTATGGAGGGCTTTAGTGATTAGTTGAAAACAACTCATGTAGTATTTGATTGATTGGTACTTGCGTTCAACTTGTAAAATAAAATGAGCAATAATATCACACCCCTGATTGAAAAGCAGTAAAATAGGGGCCATGAGACTCACCTGAGCCTTGAGTGTTTATTAAAATAAACTTGAATTGATTAGCTGTGAATTGATGTCCGAAGACTTGTAACCTGTCGGGCGTTTAAAACGCGTAATGTTATATGAGTGAGTAGATGTCTCAACAGACCATCTATGTTTGTTGTCCAACAATTAGTTATGTCCAAATGTTTGATTGTTCAACTTTGTTTATCAAAAACGTGTACGACCCGTTGGTGAAAGTTTATAATAATAATTCTTTAAGACATTATTATTAATTCTGTGTCATCGTATACATTGTTACAGTATGTATCATGTGTGGTTATAAGTGGTTACCCATGTTCAATACTTAGTGAAGAAATAAATCCCATAAATTCTGTCTTTAGCGACACTAGTAGCGACACTAGTGTCAGTGTCGCAAGTCATGCGACACTAGTGTCAGTGTCGCAAGTCATGCGACACTAGTGTCAGTGTCCTTAAGTGTCGCAGTGTATGCGAGTGTCGCAGGTCATGCAACACTAAAGTCAATATCACAGTGAGTTTATGCGACACTAGGGTCAGTGTCGCATTAAGGTCAGTGTCGCAGTGAGGTTATGCGACATTAGGGTCAGTGTCGCATGTTCAAACAAATTTTCAATAAGTAGCGACACTATGGTAGTGTCGCAGGTAGTGTCGCAGTTAGTGTCGCAGGTCATGCGACACTAGCGTCTGGCCAAATTTCTATTTTTAGCCCAAGTGTATCCAAGTGTCGGTTTTCGTTCGGGAAACTTTCTAAAATTAGTTTTTTTGGTCCAAGTTACTTAATTAAGTCAACCAAACCCTTTTTTGTTACCACTTTTCAAAAATAGTAAGTTTTTCGAAAACTAGCCACTTTTGTTGACTTGGTCAAACTTACTCGGTTTGACCCGAAACTTTCACCCAACCCAAATATCAGTTTATAGAGTCTAAATAAATTGTCGGTTTGTGTCCAAGTTCACCAAGAGTGTCGATTCTTATAAAAGTTCCAAATATTTAAGATTTCACATTTCGACTTTTTGTCGGTTTATTCCACCATGTGTCTAACATATTTCTGGTCCCAACCAAGTCTCACCAATTTTTCTAACTGATCTTCTATGTGTTTAGGGTCTAACATATATTTTTCCAAGAGTCTTAAGCCCATGATCATAGAGAAACAATTTAATTTGTCATGCATAGTCCAGTTTCTGATTTTAGTCAGGTCAGTCCCAAAAATCGATAAATAGAGAAAAACACGTTCAGATCTGGTAAAAACGTAAAACATGAAAGTTGTATATATTTTCAATACGCAAATTTTAAAAAAAAATGCATCTTCTAACTCTTCCTAGAACTCAAGTTATGACATTTTTAGTAATCTGTGTTTTTCTGGACAGATTGTGTGTTCTTTGTGAAAAATTCATAAAAACGTATTTCAAGTTTATATTTGTACATAATCTTGTTAGGTGAGCTTTATAACATGTAAATAAACAATATGAAAGTAAGATAAAGTTTCCTTACAAAGATTTTGATGGAAATGAGATGAGAAGAAAGAGGAGTTGTTGTTGAGCTTGTGTTCTTTGTAAAATGGTGACTTTGATGGTGGTGTTGCTATGGTGGTGATGATGGTGGTTGAATGGTAGTTGTTGGTGGTTTTAATCTCTGGAAATTAGAGAGAGAAGTGATAGAGAGAAGGTGGAGAAAATGTGAGTAAAGGAGTTAGTGGAAATGAAAGTGAATGGGATATGATGTAAGTATCCACTAAGTCTTCACTTGCATGAAGATTTAGTGGTTCATGTGGGTGGTGACCACATTGGGCCACATGGGGAAGGGGGGGCCAGCCTAGGGGGCCCACACAAGGGTATTTTGGTCATTTTCTCATTTATTCGATTTGTGCTTCGTGCGGTGTTCGTTTTCTCGTTCGGTTTGGTGTTTAAACGTTTATTACGCGTTTTTAAGTAACGATTTAAATTTCAATACTTTCACTTGAAGTGTTCTTTCTAAATACTTGGAAAAACATTTATATAGATGATTCGTTAATCTAGGGATCTCGATTTGCTCGTTCGTTGTACGGATTTTAAATCACGTAACTGTTGTTTGTACGATACGAATTGATTACAAAGTATTATTATCAAGATAATATTTTGGGAAAGATAGTGTTATTAAATAATGTTATATTATTTAATCAAATTGTTCCACCAACGTCCGTATTTAATTGAACCGAAATACATTCGATTTGAACTTGTACGATTTGATCGAATCGCATAATTGTATATATTCGATAATATATATATTGGTACATTAATTAGCCTAACACAGAACTAATTACATGTATTATTAATTGATTAAGCACTAATTACTAGCCCTAATTTGACGGGTGTCACACTATTAAAAGTTATCTGGCAATATAAAGTATCAAAATAATATCAGAGTAGTCATGGTCAACAACTTCCAAGCACTCCTTGCCCAGTCCCATTCAAGTCAAAACCTGCAAGGAGTAAACAACGGGATTAGCGCGAAGCTAAGTGAATAAACCTGTTACCAACAGTTTGACTTAGCTCAACATAATTACTTATCAACAATTAACACATAGACTCAACGTCACCAAGAGGATCGGTGGTCCTTGTGGCGCCCTCAGACCGCGGTGGCCCACCAAGCAACACTTATGATCACTTCAGGCCAATACAGTGATTTACCGATAGCTGGTTACTACCTTTAGTCAATATGTGTTACATTCTCAACACATGATCACAAATCTCACATTGACTAACCTGTAGTACCCCAGCCCAACAATCGTTGACCTCCGAATCACCAAATGCCATAAGGCGACTCATCACATATTACACGTGTATTTCATAAATCAATAGTCAACAATTCAACAATCACAATAGCAAATATGTTCACTTGTTGTAACCAAATATATTACAACCAAATCCCACTGAGAGTACAAGTCCACTCACCTGTCAACTTTTGTCCAACTACTCAGCTGACTAAATTACTGAGTCTTCGGCGTGTCTAAAAACACAACAGAATTACAATTAATAATTCATTCCACAATCATACATTTTAATCAAATGTAACAATAACTTAACATCAGTAAATATATCAGTTATCAAGTACAATGTAGTATTACAGCATTTAATAGTACATATCACATTTATAATGCAATATTAGAACCAACATAAATTATTAAATGTCAAAACACTAATATTCCTGAAAATCGGCTAGTACCCGTCGGGTACTCACATTACCCGTCGGGTCATCCATTCCACCTGCCGGGTTCCTGGGTTATCAACCGGGTGAATTAGTTTGGGTGGTAACAG
Source organism: Pseudognaphalium luteoalbum (assembly GCA_963422505.1). Classification (NCBI taxonomy): domain Eukaryota; kingdom Viridiplantae; phylum Streptophyta; class Magnoliopsida; order Asterales; family Asteraceae; genus Pseudognaphalium; species Pseudognaphalium luteoalbum. Next base: position 9,078,947 of record OY730194.1, read on the forward strand.
AACCAAGTTGAGTTTTAAAACCTATACGAGCCGTCGGGTGACCAATTTACCAGTCGGATTCTACCTTTGGACGATCTACCCGTCGGGTAGTGGGTTTACCCGTCGGGTAAAACCCACCTTCCAGCGACCTGCAACCTGATCAACACCCAGGTCCGAATATTTTGTAACCAAATTCACAAACTCAAGTCTTAGATCAGTTTATCATGTCCAATATCACTTACTAACATTATATAACATCAAGTACCATTTTATTTACATATCAATCAACAATTCATTCAAATTACCTTAAACCTATAAATTTCACATTTTAACTAAATTTCAAAGAATCAAGCAATTTCTTCATGTAATCATCAAGAAATTAACATATTAAGGTCAAGAATCATCATTCCATTATCACACCACTAATTTCCAGCTTCAATTTCATATACTTAAATCATACATACACTTTCATGAAGAATATTAAAGAAACTTACACTTGAAGATTATTAAGTGGAAGATGATGATGATGAAATCATTAACTAGAACAAGAATCAAGCAACAGCTTGTTATTGATTTCTAATTTGGTTGTTCTAATTTGTGAATTTGTGAGTTCTTGCAAAGATTTCAAATGGGGAAGGCTTTAAGAAACAGAGGTTAACACCTCAACCCACAAACCGACTCTGTGATTTTATTATTATACCTGTCCTAATTCTATTGTCTGGAACCTAAATTTTAATTGCGAGAAAACTATTTTATTTTATCGTGAACTGGAATTATTTAAATTGGTCAATAATTCACTAGTCACAATTAATCCTTTGACCAAATTTCCTAAGTTATTAACCAAAACATATAAGACACAATAATTTAAAATATAACAATTAAAATATATAAGTAAGGGAAATTACCAGATTACCCTCAAATCACAAAAGCGGGTGTTACAAATATGGTTACGGTTCGGTTAATCGGTTTTATGTTCACATAAGGGTTACTGGAGGGTTACCGGATGAAGTTCAATTTTTTTGATTCACAAAAGTTTTAACATGTTGAAGTTTTATTTAATTTTTGTTAACAACATGTTTAAAATAGTTAATTGATATGTGTAGAGATATTAACCTCTTCAAAAACTGATGTTATAAAAAAATATTAACTTCTTCTCATTAAAAACTATATGAACCTATAAAAATAAAGATTTATAATATTATAACCTTATGTATATATAAAAAAAAATTAAACTTTACCTTACTAAAATGATGTGAACTCAAAAAAAAATTCACTTGATCGAAATATATATATATATATATATATAGATATATATATAGATATTAACCAAAAGTATTACCCTTTTCTTGTAACAATAATTCCAAAAAAAAAAGTTAGAAATAATGATACGAGTTCTAATATTTGACGCAACTTTCAACTTTGGCATCAATCAATTAAAATCAAATAAGTAACATTGTATTTGTATCACATTATATTAAAGAGTTGATGGTGATGATAGTTTATTATTGTCTTATATATGTAGTGGAGAATCGTAGGGGAGTTTCATGGATAAACCGAATTGTTCAATCGGATAATTTGGAATAGACTATTTGGTTTGAATAATTTGATTTTTTTGATTGATTTGGTTCAAAACCGAATATTTATTTTGATTTTTGGATTGGTTTTGATTACCAATGTAGAAATCGAATAGTTCAAGTTAACCGAATAGTAATATATTTTGGTAATACTTTCAAAATATGTACAAATTAATTAGGTTAATCACTGAATATCATGTATACTTATACCAATATTAATTTTATTCACAGTTTATTACAAATTTCTTAACTATACCTTAGTTTTGCCTTGCAAATTATTATATTTTTGTGACGAACTTAAGAAACGTGCTAATAAGTTTTAATTTATAATCAAGTTTTTTGATTTTGTTTGATTGTTTATATTATTAATATATGAAAGCATAAACCGAATAGTAAAAACCGAATAAACCGAATAGTAATTAGGTTCGGTTTTTTATTTGTTCGGTTCAGTTCGGTTTCAATTTTTGAAAAACCGAAAACCGATCAGTTTCATCTATTAGGTTCGGTTTAAACCGAATTGACTGAATGAACACCCTTAGAGAATCAGATGGAAAGGTGTCAATTATGGGGAACGAGGGGCAGATGAAAGTTGTTGCATTTTAAGACAATTTTTTATGATTTAGGTGAAGATTTATTGCATCTTATTAATGACTACAAGTTATAATATTTTAAATATAAATTAACTATATATTTTTTTAAAAAGCAATCCAACAATCTAACCAACGCTACATTTTATCATCTACAAATTCATCCTAAATACATCAGATTTAGCCTCTCACTATCGGTTGGAGACAGAGCAAGGATAGCGTAGGCAGTCACCCCCAAACAAAATGTATATTACATAAATTTTTTAAGGTATTACTAACATTTTATAAATTTCATCCGAAAATAAAGATATTTTTTTTGGCTTCCTCCATTAAAATTTTCAAACTTCGCACCTAACCTTTTCTCTATTTGAATTCGGCCTTCACCATTAAACCTTATTCTTTATATACTCAATTAAAAAAACAACGAATTGTGTAGTGAGAAATTATCGGGTACATATAAGTGAGGTTTTGGTGAAGTTGATCATATTTCAGGTAGTTTCACCATCAAAACGGTATTGACTATTGAGGTTGTGTATAATTTTACTGTTCAAATGAGATCCCTTATAATTAGGGCTGTAAGCGAACTGAACGTTCGGTGAACTATTCACGAACCGTTCGGCGGGAAGTTCGTTTACGTTCGTTCGTTTCGTTTTATGAACGAACATGAACAAATTTTTTCGTTCGTTTAATTATATGAACGAACATGAACACAGGTCTCGTTCGTTCATTTACGTTCGTAAACGTTCGATAACATGTCCGTGAACGTTCGGTTAAATGTTCGTTTATTAACTAACAATTTAATTAAATTAATACATAGTTGTATATCTTATTTTGATTTAAGCTAAATTGTAAATATAATATTATTAAATATTTAGATACTTTCATTCAATAATATTAAATATCTATACATTTTTACCTCACATTTCCCTCTCATATTTACCTTCACTAATTCCAGATCTATTGCTCTTACCTACGATAGGACCAATAAAATGAGTTTATCTTCGTAATGTGATCGTTTTGTAATGTTATATATGCATCGAAAAGTTTCAAGTTCTATAGTTTACAAGTGTAGATGTGTATGTAGATGTTCATTTATGTTTGTTGATGTTCGTTTCAAGTATTAACGAAGTAATGCGTTAAATTATGTGTTTGCTCGTGTACGTTCGTTTGTGTTCGTGAACAAACAAATTTTCTTAATGAAAGAACATGAACAACAAAATCCGTTCGCTTATCCGTTCGTGTTCGTTCGTTTGTTCGTCAAAACCTTAATGATCCAACACGAACAGACTCCATTCGTGTTCGTTCGGTTCGTTTACAGGCCTACTTATAATAAAGAGCTTTTGTGGGAAAGTCAATATTAAAAATGAAGATTTATACTTTGTAATTAATTTGATTGAGTTATAACTTAAAATATATTTTTTTTACCTATAGGCGCCTAAAAGTTATGATTAGCATTCGTCTTTTTTTATTTATTACTCCCCTCACTAGTGGCGGATCCAAGAATTACTTTCGTAGGGGAACTTTACAACAGGTTTTTTTGGTTGAGCCAAAGTATTTTGTAGTGCATGTCAAATGGGTCGGGTTTAGTTGACCCACAAATTCGATGCTCATTCTCAAACTTCCATAGATAATAAACCTTTTAAGTAAGCTCAATCAACGTTGTCATGAGTTGTTTCACATTTTATCTTAGGTATATCCTAAAGCTTCCAAACCTGTTCAAGTACAAGAATTTACCAATATTTCTTGCAAAAGAAGAGTAATAATGCATATTATTGGCTTCAAATGTCGACAACCAAAAGGGGTAATGGTCTTGTAAGTTTGTTTATTCTTATCTAGCTAAATCAATAAAGTAGTGTGTTATTTGCTACGTAATAGTTTAGAAGGAGGTTGTGGGATAAGCTAAACATTTACATCATCGTATTGGTTTGGTTTTAGACTAACTTCAACTTTCATATTATATTTTACACTTTGATTTGAGAAAGTCATGTATAAGTGATCTAATAATTGATTCAAATCCGATCCGATCCGGTCCAATTATATTGACTTATTGAATCAAAAAATTAATTCAGCAATCCAATTAGTGATCCAATAAATCGATTCAAATATCCAATTATACATTTGGATCGATCAATGATCCATCTGGATCGATCCATTTATTAATAAACTAAAAAAAGAAAGTTAACATATGAAATTTTTATAAATATTGTTGACATTAAAGTGTATTGATCTGTTCAAATTATATCGAATAAAGTGTAAGTAATTTAGTGTATTGAGTGATATTGTTATTAGACTTGGAAATGGGTTAGGGGTATGGAGTGTACGCCCATCAAGTCGATAATATCTCTGGTTAAAAGTTATTGCAGAAATTAGTGTTATCATTAAAATAGGCCTAATCTAAGACGAAGTTCTATTTCTAGACACAACACCTGATTGCTGATTTTAAGGTCCCGATGGCTGATTTTCATAGCCATGTGGTTAAGCCTCTTTTTAGACAAAGGCCTAAGCACGGACACAAGCCTAGTGCTAGACCGGGATCCTGATTGCATATTATGAAGGCCTTGTTGCTGATTTATAATACCTGATGGATGATTTTGAAGCCTAAGTGCAGATTTTGCCAAACACGTTAAGTGGCAAATTTAACCCGTTTTGTTGTGATTCTTCATTGGCTTTCCTGTTAGACTTTATGGTCATTAATACTTTAATGATCCATGAATACTAAAGGGGTTATAACTGCAATATATTAATGAAGGTTATCATTGGTTACTAAATACCATTGAACTCCATTGATTGTTGGGAGCTACATAACTCCAACAATGGATTCACATGAGATACACAATTAGAACACATAATACTCTTCCTCAACTAGGGTTCTTGTTTTTTGCCTCAAATCAAGAACATCACTCTTTGTATTATCTCAAAAAAAAATTCGTGTAACCCAAGGCATATAGGGTCAAATTCTTATTTTCGGAAAGTGATAACACGATTCAAAGGGATATCCGGTCCATTGAAATCTCTACCTACTTACACGGTTTCCTCCAACAATTGAAAACAACAATTTTGGTGATTTCAATGGAGGCTACTTTGAAGTGTATGAGGGCTATGTGTTGAGAACTCCTTGTTATGAAGATGATCGTGACGATGATCCAAGAAGGATCAGGTGAGAGAACGTTGGCTACATTGCTTGAGGTTAATCCTCAATGGTATGTCTAACTCCTTATTCGATATTTATCAAAACACTGATTTACCAAAGATTTACGGAATTGTTGGGCAATTAAAATAATAAGAATTGCATGTCTGAATCATTCTCGATTTTGAGTATGATTGATAAGTTATCACCTTCTTGAAACATAAGAAGAGTGGGTTAACTTTGGTATAATTGGAACATCATTGTTGTATAGAGTATTATCTTAAGACACGTGGAATGATAAACCAATGAGCAATGAAATTGCTGGAAACCTCTTCTACAATTGTAATGGAAGATGACATATACAAAACAACATGTGCCATGATATTAAAAAAAAATATCAAGGATTTCAATGGCGGTTATTTGCTGAAAATTTGGAATGAAATATCATTTTATGTAATATTGTTGTCTTGATAGTCAAGCCAAACATAACAATAAAGCGAACACAAATAAAGGATTATATTATTGCAAAAGAAATGATGATCTTATTAGATGGTACACTTATGTAATGATAATAATATATGACTATGTGCTATAATCACATATGATTATGATTATTCACTTTTATCCTTGATGAAAATTATTGTTGGGGTTTGTTTAAGAAAAAAAGTTACTTCAAGTATTGTTTTGTGTATCGAAAGATTTTAAGAACAAGTCTTGTCTAACAAGTGTGGTACATATAGTTTTTGGATTTGATATATGTATATTATCAAAATCCGATGTGTTTTTTGTTTTGATATTATATGTTTATGTTGAACAATGATATGATTATACTATACATAATTATTTTTGTATGCCATGTTTCAAATGATGATTAATACGCTTGACATGCTTGATTGAAAAATGCATATTCGAATAAAGAACATGAATTGTTATTCTTAAATTGGGAATTCATTTGTGTCATTTGAGGTGATAATCATATATGCAGATCATGTGTTTATGAGAATATAAAATATGATTACATGATATGCTTATATGCTTTAAGATGTTATTCGTTGATATGATATGCTCATATGTGTATATGTAATCATATTAATACATGGCCGGCCTAATATGTGATTATGTAGCTATAACACATGATTGAATTGGTGTGATGTATGCTTTAACATATGATTGGCTTGGTATGATATAATCATTTGTTTTCATATGTTAACAAATGATTATTTGGTATGTCTTTATCAAGTTTGTTTGCATGTTCGTAATTGACAATGTTAAAGTTAAAATGTGCTTATATATTTAACATGAGAGATTTTGACTATAAGTTTGATTTTTATGAAACTCCATCATTGGGTAATAAAAAATAATTTGTCCCATTTATTGATGATGCTTCTAAATTTTGTTATGTTTACTTGTTATATGCTAAAGATGAAACTTCTGTAAATATTAAAACATACAAAACTGAGTTGAGATACAACTAAATTCTTCAATTAAGAGGCTAAGAACAGATAGAGGAGGTGAAAATATTGATCCAACTTATTTTCAATCCGTAGGTATAATTCATGAGACTACTGTTTTATTTTCTTAATAGAGTTACTAATAAAAAGAACACGATTACTCCTTATGAAGTTTGGTATAAACGAAAACCAACTTGAACTATCTTCGGGTATAGGACTGTAGTGCTGTTGTAAGACTCCCTGGTCCTAAGAAGAAAATTTTGGGTTAACAAGTTATAGATTGCATACTTATTGGATATGCTGAGCATTCCAAAGCTTATAGGTTCTATGTTATTGAACCTATTGATTTTGTTTCGGCTAACACCGTGGTTGAATCAAGGGATGCAATCTTTCATGAGAATTGCTTCTCATCTACATCTTGACCAAAGAATACGGTTCCTAGCTCTAGTGGAACAACTAAGGAGGTAAGTTCGGATGTGACTCAAGATAAGTCATTTGAACTTAAGAAAACCAAAAGAGAAAGGAAACCTAAGTCATTTGGGCCTGATTTTAACTATACTTAATTGAAGGTTCAAGGGATGAGGTTTCTACCCAATATTCATATTGCTTTAATGTTGAGGATGATCCCAAAATATTTGATGAAGCGATGAAGTCTCAAGATGTCACATTTTGAAATGAAGCAATCAATGATGAGATGGATTCCATCATAGGCAACAATATTTGGGTGTTGTCTGATCTACCACCTGATTGCAAACCTTTAGGTTGCAAAGTGATATTCAAAAAGAAGATAGAGGTAGATTGAACTATTGAAAAGATCAATGCAAGATTAGTCATTTAAGGTTTTAGACAAAAATCCGGAATTGACTATTTTGACACTTATGCTCCGGTTGCTCGTATCTCCACAATTAGATTATAGATTGCCTTAGTTGCAATACACAATCTTGTGATTCACCAAATGAATGTGAAAACTGCATTCTTGAATGGTGACTTGGAAGAGGAGGTTTATATGAGACAACTGAAAGACTTCATCATCCCAGACAACGAAAACAAGGTTCGTAAACTTGTTAAATCCTTATATGGATTGAAACAAGCACCTAATAAATGGCATCAAAAGTTTGATGAAGTGGTAAAGGAGTCATTATATGTCTGTATGTTGATGACATGTTGATCTTTGGGACTGATCAAGATCAAATTAACTCAACAAAAGAGTTTTTGTCATCAAGATTCTCCATGAAAGATTAGGAGGAGGCTGACGTTATCCTTGGTATTAGGATTAAACGTGAAAACAATAGAATTTCCATTTCTCAAGCTCATTACAACGAGAAGGTACATAAGAAATTAGTTGTTTTGATTATACTCCTGTAAGTACTCATATGGATCCTAGTGTGAAGCTTTTACAAAATAAAGGTGAGGCTGTATCTCAACTTGATTATTCAAAGGTGATTGGTTGTTTAATGTATGCCTAGACAAGTACAAGGTCAGACATTGCTTTTGTTGTGGGAAAACTTAGTAGGTTTACTAATAATCCTAGTGCTCATCATTGGCAAGCAATTAGGCAGGTTCTAAAGTATTTGAAGAAAACTATAGATTATAGTTTATCTTATGTTGGATATCCTTCAGTTTTAGAAGGTTATTCTGATGCTAGTTGGATAATCAATGTTGAAGATTATTCTTCACCAAGTGGTTGGATGTTCTTGCTTAGGGGAGGTGCCCTTTCATGGGCTTCCAAGAAGCAAACATGTGGCCTAAACCTATTGCACCCTTTTCTATCCATTATGATAGTGCTTGGTAAAGAAGCGGAATGGCTAAGAAACTTGATTTATGAGATTCCATTATAGCCTAAACCTATTGCACCCTTTTCTATCCATTATGATAGTGCTGCTACATTGGCAAAGGCTTATAGCCATATGTACCATTGAAAGTCTAGACACTTAGGTGTTAGACATAGCATGATTCGTGAACTTATCATGAATGGGGTGATTTATGTAGAGTTTGTGAGGTCACAACAGATTTAGCTGATCACTTGATGAAAGGATTAGCTAGAGTCTTGGTTAATAATTCTGCATTAGGGTTGGGTTTAAAGTCCATATAATTTCTAATGATAAGACACTAAATTCCCTCCTAACAGGAATTAGGAGCTGAATTCAATGTGGAAATCTTACATTTAGAAATTGGAGCACATTGTTATATATGTCATGCTACGGGTATGTGCTCGGACCTGCTGAGATTAGGTTGAAGTCTACTTCTTAATAGCTTCTTTGAAAAAGTGAAATAGCAGGTGCATGAGGAAAGAAACTACCTATGTGAATGTGAAGTTTTGCCGCTTCAAGAAGCTTTGGACTTTTAGCTTTGAAACATTCATGAATGAATATGGACACATGGCTTGTATAGTGTCAAGATCGCTTTAGAGTATTTGAAAACATGTGTGTATATTATCTTCAGGTATTCAAATGGGTTGAAGGGGTCGATTCTTAGAATACCCCGATTCTAAAAATATTTGGAATGTGTAATGTACTATAATAAAAATTCAATCTTCAAGACATTTTCATTTATGCATAAGTTTTGTTTTGTTTGCTTATCTCATGTAAGGGAATTACACTAAATTGAGGAGGATTATTCCTAATTTAGTGTAATTGAGGGATATGGTTATTAGACTTGGAAATGGGTTAGGAGGTATGGAGTGTACGCCCATCAAGTCGATAACATCACTGGTTAAAAGCTATTGCGGAAATTGATGTTATCATTAAAATAGGCCTAATCTAAGACGGAGGTCTATTTCTAGACACAACACCCAATTGCTGATTTTAAGGTTCTGATGGCTGATTTTCATAGCCATCTGGTTTATTTCTAGACCTCGGTGTTGATAATCCTATTTCTAGACAAAGGCCTAAACACGGACATAAGCCTAGTGCCAAATAGGGATCATAATTGCAGATTATGAAGACCTTGTTGCTGATTCATAATACCTGATAGATGATTTTGAAGCCTAAGTGCAGATTTTGCCAAACGGATCAGGTGGCAAATTTGACCCATTTTGCTGTGATTCTTCATTGACTTTCCTGCTGGACTTTATGGTCATTAATACTTTAATGATCCATTAATACTAAAGGGGTTATAACTGCAATAGCTTAATGGAGGTTATTATTGGTTACTAAATACCATTTAACTCCTTTGATTGTTGGGAGCTACATAACTCCAACAATGGATTCACATAATGTAACACCCGTCAAATTAGGGCTATAATTAGCACCTAAACTACTTGTAATTATGTGTAATTAGTTTTGTATTAATCTAAATATACGTGATATTTTGTGTAATTAAGTACACGCTTACGCGATTTGATTTAAATCACGCACTTATGTACCGGACGGAGTCCGACACTATTTTACTATGGACGTTGGTGAAAAAGTTAATAAATAATGTGGAATTATCCAAACAAAAATTATTTACTATAATATATTACGATAATATATTACACGAATTTTCGTATTTGTTTAAGACATATTCTAAGCGATGAAACCGCACGAAACGCACCCTAACGAGCGATTAATAACATAAAGTATATTTTTATAATTTTATAACTTGAAATAAAGTATTTTGATAAAATACTTCGGTTAAAATATTTCGGATATACTTTAACATATTTACAAATCTTAAAAAGATTTCGCGATTAAACGACTACGGGATTTAACCAACTACGAGACATAACACGATATTCGGAAATACAAACACGCGAGCCCGAGACCCAAGTTGGGTCATCCCAAACCTGCGAGCCCAACCCAATCGACCCGTGACCGAACTCCCCCTCTTATATTCCATTTCTTCATTATATTTCATTTACACACACACACTCAAACACATACACCTCTTTCTCCCTCTCAAATCGCAACCCAAATCACACAAAATCGTCACCAAAAATTCATCATCTTGCGGAGAAGATTCAAGAGGAAACAACCACCACATCACGAGCTTCATCTTCATCTTCTTCGTTTTCATTTTCATGGTATGAGACTTTAAAACTCTTTCAAATTACTTATAAAGCTTTTATTTACATACTGGAACGTTTACTCAACAAGATTATGTCCAAAATCCGACTTAAAATGCGTTTTTAATGTTTAAAATGCGATCAGTTCGTCCTGCAAAATGAGATCCCAGATCCCAGTTCGTCCTGCGAAGCGAACCGAAATTTCGACTCGCGAAGCCAAACTGCGAACCGACTTGCGAGTTGACTTGCGAGCCGAACTTTGTCCTGCAAACCCAACTCAGTTCGCAGCTGTAACACCCCCAAAATCACTGTTCGGCGGAAGCAAGCTTTCGGGTGCTACTAATCAAATATCACAGCACAAAAGTAAAGCAAACGACATCTATATGCAACGTTTGTAAAATAGTTACATTTCCATACATAAAATGTTTGAAACATGGAGATCTGGTTACAAAATGAAATTCCCTAGAGTCCGCGTGTAAAGCGGGAGATTCTATTACATAATCATAATAAATACAAAAGGTAATGATAAGAATCTCCGTTAAATGCAATGTAGAAATCATGCGACTCTAGTTAGTATCCTGAGGGAATCCTACTCCGTCTGTGTACCTGAGATACAAAGCTAAAAAGGTCAACACGAATGTTGGTGAATCTCACAGGTTTGTAAATAATATAAGTATTTGAACACAAGATTTCATCAGTAATGCCCGCAGGCGTAAATTAGGTATTTGAAATCCCGCAATGTAAAGTAAGTAAGTTATACCGTTGCCATGAGGCTCATAATCGAAGCTTAACCCGTAAATAATAAATTGCTCCCGTGACATGCTCGTAATTGAGCAAGCATAAGTAACGAATAATAGTCGCCCGTTTATACAGAACGGTTCGTGGTAGCACTACTACCCCGGGCGGGGAGGGTCATTTCCCTAATGGATCCATTAACTAGTGTTCGTGCTTAAGTACATAACTAACGATATATGATAGAGAGACTTCCGTAAAAGTAATTAACTCATGCAATCCCGTACAGTAAAATGAGTAGTTCGTACTTGTGTTCAAGAAAAATAAGCAATGTATCTCACCCCGTAAGTAAAACAGTAAAAGTGGGGCTGTAAGACTCACCTGAGCCTAGTAAATACGTATGTGAAATCAACCAGGTAAAGCGGTTGTAAGTCTGTGTATCGATTCTCAGAACCCTGCAACCTTCTGGCGTCCGAAACGCACAAGGTTGTAAGTAAACAAGTAAACGAGTTGGTGTCTTAAAAGATCACCCATGCTAGTTGTCCACTCAACTAGGACATGTCCAAGTGTTTGTTTAGTAATCCGTTTGTATTTTGAAAACAAGTATGGCCCGTTGGTGACGGTTTGTAATAATAATCCAAGAGTGTTATTATATATATCGTTTTATCAAAAAAATCGTATATGGGATTAGAATTCGGGAAATTGGTCAAGTCTGGTTGTGGACTAAAATAGTGGTGCGAATTGAGTTCGCGGTGCGAGCCGAGTTCGGCTCGCAAGGCAGTAGGCTGCGAACTGAATTCGGTTCGCAACACAAGGTTCAGCTCGCAGGTCGACTCGTAGGTCAACTCGCAGGTCAACTCGCAGGTCGACTCGCACGTCAACTCGCGAGTGGGTTCGGTTCGTAGTTTGGGTTCGCGAGTTCAGTTTTCGGTTCGCAGTTTGGGTTCGTCTCGCAGGACGAACAGATCTCGGTTCGCAGAACGAGCTGCTCGAACACTTATCTTTAAAAATGCATTTTCAGGTCGGTTTTTGGGCAAATCTTCGTTGAGTAAACGTTCTAGCATGTAAATAAAAGCTTTTAAAGTAATCACATCGAGTTTTGAAGCGTTTCTTATCAAGAATCGAAAATGGGGATGATGAAGGTGAGGTAGAAGATGATGGTGGTCCTTGTGCTTTTTTTTCTTGATGATGATGATGAACGATTTTGATGACGGTGGTGTTGATGTTGCTGCTGATTTGAAGAAGGAAGAGGGGAAAGAGAAGTGAGGGTTTTGAGGTGTAAATGTGTGTGTGTATTTGTGAAAATTAGAGGAATTGGAGGAAAGAGGAGGTTTAAAAGGAGGTGGGTCGTGGGTCGGGTTGGAGCTTGGATCCGCAGGTTTGGGCTGACCCATTTGGGTCTCGGTCTCGCGAACTCATTTTTCAGATCTTTATGTTACATTCCGCGATTGTTTAAATGTTGTTCCGTGTTTCGTGTTTAAGTATATCCAAAATATTTTAACTGAAATATTTTATCAAAGCACTAAATAATGAGTTATAGAAATATAATTTGAATTATTTTCGCTTGCCTGATGTGCTTCGCGCGTGTTTGTCGTGTACAGAGTGTTTTTATCAATAAGTAATGCTTGGAATATATTCTCATAGTATATTAGTGTAAATAACGTTTGTTTGGATCAATCCACCTTATGATAAAATTTTGTCACCAACGTCCATTTATTAATATCGGACATCGTCCGGTTCATATGTGTACGATTTAAATTAGATCGCGTATGTGTGCCTGTATTCTCACCATAATGTTACCTTTATTTAGAGTATTATAAAACTAAATACACGTAATTTCAAGTAGTTTAGGCACTAATTAAACTCCTAAATTGGCGGGTGTTACATTCTCCCCCTGTTAGGAGAATTTCATCCCGAAATTAGCTTGTAGTCGCGGTGTCGGTAGGAGTAGAGTTTATGAACGAATGTGGGTATTTCAGTCTCATTTGGTCTCCCCGTTCCCAGGTGAATTCAGGACCACGCCTCGAATTCCACCTGCCTTGACAATGGGAATACAACTCTGTTTTAAACGTTTGACTTCTCGGTCCATTATTTCCGCGGGTTCCTCGACAGAATGAGGGTTATCATCAATTTGTGTTTCGCCGAGCGGTAAAGTTAGTGTCTCATCAGACAGGCATTTCTTTAAGTTAGAAATGGGGGGAAATGGGATGTACGCTACTGAGTTCAGGGGGGGTAGCTGCAGTCGGTAAGCCACTGGACCAATCCTTTACCAAAGATCTGTTCTGTCATCCGTAAGGAATCTCGAACACACATCAACAAGGCAGCTAAGGATCAAACAAAAGCTCAATCCCTAATTTGCATAGTCATAGTTACATGTTCACGGGTCGTTGTCAGTTAAATCCCGTAGTTGTTTAAATGTTGTTTCGCGTTATATGGTAAAGTATATCCGAAATTTATTCGAGGTAGTGGTATGTACGTTTTCTAGGAAGGCATTGAAGTATACTTAGTGTTGTCATAGATGTCTCCGGTTTCCTTCCTCCCCCATGTTAGAATAAGAGAGAGAGAGAGAGAGAGAGAGAGAGAAAGAGAGAGAGAGAGAGAGAGAGAGCTACTAATGTGTGTAGACCGTTACGTCCAATGGACGGGGTCGGTCGGTAAATCTGCGGGGTATAGTTACAATTTGTACTAGTAGCCTACAGTAGCTTGTGACTTATACCGCATTCGTAACAGTGGTGATAATCCGTAGTGTCGGAGAATGAATTATTTCTAAAGGTATAACGTACCCGCAGTAGTGTTCATGTCATGCTTGGCCTCAGGGATGCCGTCTGTAGTAGTTAGTAGTGGACAATTTATCTTTTTATGCCCAGTATTTCCACACTTGAAGCACAACCTCAATGCTTCCGAGCTCGTGTCCTTTCTAGGGAATTTGCAATTCTGGACCTGGTGTCCAAACGTGTTGCATCTGCCGCAAGGAGGGAGGCATTGTCCCTTATGATGGTGTTTGCATCGGGTGCAGTAGGGTAGATTTCCCTTATACGCTCTCCCCTTAGATTCATTCACTAGTGGGAGTTTGAGTTATTTTTGCCCTTTTAGTCCGGGGCTGAGTAACGTCTATGTTGGAGCTCCCTCCCGGGTCCCCTTTGGGGTTTGCCAGTTGAGCTTCGGTGTCCTTTTCCATAGGAACATTAGCTTGAACCTTTTGTGATACTGAGCTAGAAACTAACTGAAGCACATCTCCCAAAGTTGGGCACAAGTGCCTTAATTGTTCCCAATAGAATTCTAAAGTTCGCAGGCGCAATCCTTGCTCGTGGGTGAGTCGGCGTAGACCGATGATTTCCTCTTGAATAGTAGTTAGTTGATTGCGTAATGCCTTCATCGTTTCGTCGGTATGCTTAGAGTTGTCAGTGTTTACATTGACAATGATCGGAGTGGTAACAGTAGGAGGAGTGGTGATGGTAGTGGTCGTGATATGGTTATCAGTAGCAGGATTTGAAAGGGAATCTGCTCGGGTTATTTGGGTAGCTTCTGTAACTACGGTTTGAGGTGGAAAGTCTCGGAGTCCTCCCGGGTGTGCCGTTTCTTCCAACGGTTCTTCCCTCACTGGCTCGGTGTCGCCTTCGAGAGTAAGTAGGTAAGGAAACATTGACTGATCCTCACCGTGTTGATCATCATCCGACATGTGACTGCCAGTGGAGCAGCCTGTCATTTCCTACGAAATGGGGGTTTCATCAACACAAAGTTTTGACGTTGGCATTAAGTATGGTATAATAGCAATTATGGGGTTGCGAGTATAAAATTGAATTCTAGTGAAAACAATAAAAGTACAAAAGATTTTCTCCGAACAGACGATTTGCGGTGCAGTTTTCAGACAGGCGACACATAAAGATAGTAGTCCTGTGGGTCCCGGTCCCAACCGGTGTGAGATATATGGGAAAGAGTCTGTTTGTTACGTTTATGATGTGCTGAAGTATTACACCTGTCAGCCTATCCGGGGTTTGCTTATCCTAGGTCGTGCCTATGATCTATAACAGTGGATCATTAAGCAGTCAGCAAGATTTATTAGTCATGTAATATAGGGTAATCAGGTTGATTAGGTGTGAACCGTAATTGCATCTAGGTTTGGGTCTTGATGATTGTTCCTAGCATTAAGGGTATAAGCTCTGCCCCGTGCATGGTTGTTTTTGTTCTGGGTCTACCATAGTAGGGCAGAGAAGGGCGAATATGTTGATGCATATTAGTTTGTCTGTCAGTTGGTCTATCGAGTTGTAAAAGTGTCGTTAGTCGTTTGATAGAAATATAGATTTTTTATGATGCGACACTTAAGTTTTAGGTTAGGCGACACTTGCCTAAGTGACGCATAGCGACACTTAGGTAAGTGACGCATTAAGGCGGCCACATGCGACACTTCCACAAGTGACGCATGTCGGCCAGAATTTTGTGTATAAATAGAAACTACGGGCTTTTGGCTAGGGTTGACGAAACCCTAGCACCATTTGTCGACTAAATCTCATTGTAATCAGTCTCACTACGTTATTCAAGCTAATAAACACGTTTACTTTGTTTGAATCAATTGTTTCGGTTTGTGTTTGTTAGTGATTTGTGCAATTGAGTGTTTCCACCTCTCAATAGCAGTCAATCATCACTTAGGTCCAACGTATAGGGCACTCACAACTGGTATCAGAGCTTATAGGTGTTTAGATTGACGTTTTGAAGACGTTTTGGATTGATTTCGGTTTAGTTCGGATCAAGAATTGAGAATAACTACGGATTTTGAGTTGACAAGGTGATTTCCAGACGATATTCATCATTAACAACAGCCGTTTCTGCGACACTCGCTGCTTCACTTGAACGCGTCACTTAGTGCGGCACTTCGTAATCTCAAATTAGGGTTTTACCGTCACTTGAACGCGTCACTTGAAGCGTCATTTGAGGTTTATACGACACTTAATTTAAGTGTCGTCTATTTTAATCAACAGTCACTCACGTGCGTCACTTTAGCACGTCACTTGAGTGCCAAGCGTCACTTCTGCTAGTGACGCCAGGTTGATTTCTTGCGTCACTTCCGTTAGTGACGCCTTTTGATTTATTGCGTCACTTTTACTAGTGACGCCTATTTGTTCTAGTGCGTCACTCAAGTACGACACTTGAGTGCGTCACTTGCTAGATTGAGCGACACTTGCTTACAGTGTCATCAGTCACTTCATCCGTCACTCGATAGCGTCACTTACCAAGTGACGCTAGTCGTTGCGACACTTGAGTGCGTCACTTACCAAGTGACGCCTTTGGTACTATTTAGTTTGCAAGTTCTCATTTTTGAGTTAATTTTCAGGTTAATCTTTTAATGGCTGCAGTTGCTGATAAAGAGGATATTCGGGGAATTAGAGATATGCTAAAACAAAATCATGATGTTGGTTCCAATAATAAACCTCCTCTATTTACTGCTGATATGGATTATGCATATTGGCGCGATAGATTTGAACAGTATGTAGATTTCCACTGTCCGGAGCTCTGGGGTCCGCTCAGAGAAAGATATGAAGCTCCTGTAGCTGAGGGAGACTATCGTGGTATCCCTCCTTCCAAAACATACAAAGCCATGTCTCCTGAAGAGAAAAAGGAGTACGATATTGAAAGGAAGGCTCATTCAGCCATCTGCATGTGCCTTACTAAAGATGTATTACGCCCCTTCAAAACACATGACATAACATACGATCTCTGGAAGGCTATTGAGACGAGATGTGGTGGAAATCAGAAGTACAAGGAGGCTAAATTGGAACTGATCAAGAAAAAGTATGATCTGTTTGATTCTCTGCCAAATGAAACTGCTTCAGGTGTGTTTACCAGATACTCACAGTTGGTTAGTGAGTTGACTGAGGGAGGATATAATTTCCCTCATATTGAAATAAACAAAAAGCTGTTGGACGTTCTACCGAGTAGTTGGGATGTTAAAGTACAGTTTCTGAAAGAAAGTCAAGAATTAGCCACGATGAACTTAGACGAGCTAATTGGTGTTCTTCAAGCCCATGCGATGGAGTTGAAGAAGAAAGAATGTAAGTCGGGTGGTTTTGTTCAAGACCCGACGTTATATGGAGGAAAAGTCAACACCGGAAAGACTTATGGTGGAATGGCTTTTGTTTCTTCTACAAGTTCTCCACTTCAACCTTCATTGCAATCTACCAGAGTTCATCATCCGGTGTATGCTTCTGGACCCTCACAAGGGTCACAACCGCAAGTTCCAGTGTCCCCTGCTATTCAAGAGCAGGCTGCTATCTATATAGCCTTTCTCAGCTCTTACAAGGATTTGGTTTCACAACCGAATTCTACTTTAGAACTTTCCAAAGAAGATTATGCTCAACTAGATGATGATGATCTTGAGCAAATGGACTTAAATTGGAATATTGCCATGATATCAAGGAGAGTTCAGAAATTCTTGCAACAAACTGGTCGCAAGAGTTTGAAAGGAGATGGCAAAACCAGTTTTGGTTTTGATAAAAGCAAGGTTCGCTGTTATAACTGTCAGAATCTGGGACATTTTGCGAGAGAGTGTGAGAAACCCAAAGTTCCTCCATCGGGTTTCACGAAGCCTGATGCTCCCAGAACTCCAGAGAAAGATGAGGTGAAGCAAGCGACAGCTGATGCACTAGTTGTCTTTGAGCCTACCAACACCGACTGGAGCATGTATGCTGATAATTATCAACAGTTTCTCATGGCTCACATTTCTAATGAGGTACGCAATGAACCAGAAGAACCTTTGAACTGTATCTCATGCATTAAGTTAACTGAATCTTTAAGGTGCTTTCAAGAAGATAACGTAGACTTAAGAAAAAAGGTTGAAAAACTTAGTGAGTCGAATAAATACCTAAAAGCCAATGAACAATTGTATGATAAGAAAATTGAGGCTTATCAACAGGACACGCTTAGGTATAAATCTAAGGTTTTTAGTCAACAGGATGCTATTAATAGTTATCTTGCTGAAATAGATCTTTTGCGAAAGGAACTATTTGATCTGAAAGTTGAATATGACAAATATAAAAGTAAGATTCTAGGTTCCTCTTCTTCTACGGTTGCCTTCAACGAAATCCTTAACAAGCAAAGGACAGATAGTAAAACTAAGACAGGATTAGGTTATACTGTAGTCCCGCCTCCCACTGAATATTGTCCTATGCCAGTTAAGGAAGGCACCGAAGAGATTCCAGTTGACTATGCACTGTTATATGGGGTCAAGTCTAAGGTTAATAACCAAAACAAACAGGCAAAGGAGAAAACCAAACGGTCAGAGTATCCTTCGCCTCAGTTTGTTAAGTCAGAATGTGAATCTCCAGTTAGAATTGAGGAGATTGTTGAGATTGAGGATATTACTGATCAGGAGTATCCTGAATTTAAAAAGAAGGTTGAAGTAAAATCTGTCAAAATGGTTTCAAAGGTTGAACCTACAATTAAGGTTCAACCTAAAAAGGAAAAGAATAAGGTTTTAACTACAAAATCTCAAACTTTATAGTCACCTGTAAAGATTTTGCAACATCAAGCTACACGTGCAAATGATTTTTGTGATAAACCTTCTACTTCAACCTCTCAACTAAAACAAGCATTTACTAAGACGTGCACAAAATGTTCATGTTCTAGAAATTCTTCTCCTACTCCTGTGGTAAATTCTCAGCCTCAACCAGTTGTTGAGAACCGATCATGCTTTTACTGTAAAAGACAAGGACATTTAATTCGTGAATGTCCCAAACTGTCTCATCAACATTATGGGAGAGAAATGCCTAGGACAACTGTTTACAGAAATTCATTTTCAAAATCTACACCTAGGCGTTACTCAACCTTTCCCAAGCCTGCTGAAAGGCCGAGTAATGTTGGGCAAAAACCTTTGCCAAAACAAAAGCCCGACATAATTCCCAAACCAATTTCCGAACAATCTAAAGTTTGGAAATGAAAGGAGTCTGTTAGTGACTCTTCTGTCATCAACAATAACACATTAGATGAAAATTCTAATTTGTTAAAAAATAAAGTTTTGTCCGATGTGATTATTTGATGACCTTGGTAGACCTAAGTCTGTAAGGCTTGGGTCACCGTTTCTCACTAATCTCCTTACTTTATGTGTTGCAGCAGTCAGAACGTGTAAAGGATAGTGAATGGTTTATGGATAGTGGCTGCTCGCGACACATGACTGGCGATGTGTCTCTTTTGACGGATGTTAAACCACATGCCGGAGGACATGTTGCTTTTGCTGGAGATACAGGAGGAACCATTACGGGAAAGGGAACGCTAACTAACGGGAAAGTTAGCTTTGAGAATGTGAATTATGTGGCTCAACTTACTCACAACTTGCTGAGCGTTTCACAAGTCTATGATAAGGACTTTACCACTGCGTTCACAAAGACGGAATGTGTGATACTGAAGCCAGGTTTCGTTATCCCTGAAGAATGGGTGCTTATGAGGGCGCCACGGAGAAATGACACATATGTAATGAATATGCAAACTGTGGAGACTACAGATGAATACACCTGTCTCCTATCAAAGGCTTCGGAAAAGGAATCACTATTATGGCATAGACAAATGGGACACATCCATTTTCGTAAGATGAATTTTTTAATAAACAATGATTTGGTAAATGGAGTTCCAAAACAGTCATTTTCCTTAAAAGATGACTACATTGCATGCCATAAAGGGAAACTTCACAAGAAGTCCCATAAGTCGAAGATAGTGAATTCCATTGCTGCACCACTGGAGCTCTTACACATGAATCTGTTTGGTCCTATATCAACTAAGAGCATAGGTGGTAGATCTTACTGCTTAGTAGTCACCGATGACTACTCGAGATTTTCGTGGGTATACTTTCTAGGTGCAAAGAGTGAAACACCAGATATTTGGTGTATTTGTTGAATAAGTTGGCAAATCTGTGCAACTTAAAGGTAAAGAGACTGAGAAGTGACAACGGAACTGAATTCAAGAACTCAACTCTTGAGTTATACTGTGCCACAAAAGGTATTGATCATCAGTTCAGTGCCCCAAGAACTCCTCAACAGAATGGAGTTGCAGAGCGTAAGAATAGGACTATTATCGAGACAGCTCGGACTATGCTGGCCGATTCTAAGCTTCCTATCATATTTTGGGCAGAAGCAGTCAGTACTGCTTGTTACGTTCTAAATCGTGTGCTCACGGTTAAGAAAAAGAACAAGACCTCTTATGAATTGTTCAATAACCGTAAGCCCACTTTATAGTTTCTACAGCCGTTTGGGTGTCCTTGTTTGATTATGGTCTCAAAAGACAAAGTCTCGAAGTTTGGAGCTAAAGCCGTTGAAGGAATTTTCCTTGGCTATTCAGTCAACTCTCCGAACAAAAGAGTCTACATTAAATCAACACACCAGGTAGAAGATCATTTTGAGGTAAAATGCTTGCGTTACACGGATCCTCCTCAAGGAACGGGTCCTGAATGGTTATTCAATTGTAAGGATGTGTTTAACTCATTTGAAATACCTGAAGAAGATGGCGAAGCTGAGGAGTTAGTTACTTCATGGCATCAGTCTATTTCAAGACACATCTACCTTAAAACCTACACCACCACCTACTCAAACACCCACTCCACCTACTCCAACACCCACTTCACTACCTACTACACCCACACCATCGCCAACTGTTCCACATTCGGATGTTCCTTCGACTTCAGGAACGACTAATGCAACAGAACATCCAGATGATCCCAACATGCCACCGTTAGAGGAAGATGAGGAAGAAGAAGAATTGGTCCATTCTCACCTTTTCTCTAATGAAGATGATACGGAACTTCAACCTCCCGTGTAACCTGAAAGTCCTACTGCTCCTGCGACTAACACTGTTCCCGTTACTGAAGGGGACATGAACAATTTGGAGTTAGTACTTGCACCGGAGTTAATCCCAAGCACACGTATACACAGGGATCACCCCATCGATAATATTATCGGTGATCCTATCGCTGCTGTTCAAACAAGGCACCAAGTGAAGCAAAATCCAAATTAAGAAATGTTAAACTTGGTTGCTCGGATAAATTCTTGTCATTTATCCCAAATTGAACCTAAGAAAGTTGATGAGGCCTTAAAAGATCCATCCTGGGTCGAGGCCATGCAAGAAGAGTTGCAGCAGTTCAACAAGCTGCATGTTTGGGATATAGTTCCGTTACCCAAAGGTGCTCATTTAACCGGCACTCGATGGGTATTTTGAAATAAGATGGATGATCGGGGTATCGTGATTCGGAATAAAGCTCGATTGGTTGTTCAAGGTTTTAGTCAGATCGAGGGCTTAGATTATGATGAAGTCTTTGCTCCTATGGAAAGACTTGAGTCTATTCGGATCTTTCTTGCGTTCGCTTCTTTCAAAGAGTTTCGTGTGAACCAACTCGATGTTAAAAGCGCCTTTTTATATGGACAAGTGGATACGGATGTGTACGTGAAACAGCCTCCAGGTTTTGAAGACCCTGAGCATCCAGAATACGTCTGCAAGTTAAACAAGGCGTTATATGGTCTTCATCAAGCTCCGCGACTTTGGTACGAGAGGCTTACTACCCACTTATTAAAGCATGGTTTCGTTCGTGGGAATATCGACAGTACTCTGTTCATCCGTAAAGAATGGACTGGCGATCGAGAGGATATGTTACTACTGCAGGTGTATGTGGACGATATCATATTTGGCTCTACCAATGAAGCGATGTGCAAGCATTTTGAGGAGATTATGAAATCTGAGTTTGAGATGAGTGCGATGGGGGAGCTCAAATTCTTTTTAGGTGTACAAGTTGATCAGTCTCCAAAAGGTATTTATATTCATCAGTCAAAGTATGTCAAAGACATGTTGACTCGATATAACCTGCTCAATTGTAAAACCTATGGGACTCCTATCGAACTTAATCACAATCTCAGACTCGCTGACGATGAGGAGGATTGCAAAGAAAAGGACTATCGATCAATGATAGGTTCTTTGATGTATTTGACCGCTTCTCGACCGGATATTGTATTTGCGGTATCCATATGCTCACGCTTTCAAGCCAAACCCAAGGTTTCTCATATGAAGGCGGTAAAGCGAATCTTTGGTTATCTCAAACATAGACCCAATCTTGGTCTATGGTATTCAAACGAGAAATCATTCGCTCTTTCTGCCTATTCGGATTCGGATCATGGTGGCTGCAGCATAGACAAGAAATCTACCACTGGTGGATGCCAATTTCTTGGATCTCGATTGGTCTCTTGGCAATGCAAGAAACAGACTACAGTTTCTCTTTCAACTGCAGAAGCTGAGTACGTTGCTGCTGCGAGTTGCTGCTCTCAGGTTTTATGGATTCAGCATCAACTGCGTGATTACAAGTTACTTCTTTCTATGACTCCTATTCACATAGATAATATTGCTGCTATTTCTATCACACGTAATCCCGTACAGCATCTAAGACTAAACACATTGAACTTAGGTTCCACTTTATACGGGATTGCTATGAAAAACACCTGATAGACCTTGTCCACATAGACACCCTAAAGCAGAATGCCGACCTTTTCACAAAAGCTTTTTCGCGTACTCGATTTGATGAACTAATCAACATGTTTGGTTTAAGGTTCTTTATCGCTAAAAAGTAAATTGTAACTTGGAACGTAATTTATGTCTTTTTTATGTGTGTTAAAAAAAAAATGCAACAACCACTCTTTATACTTTTTAGTATTAAAGAAATGCACCGTTGCTACATTTTAAAATAGACGTTGAAGTTGTGTCTGTAAACAACTTCGGATATGATAGTACATCGGGTGACATGCATAAAATTGAATTTTAAGGTTTATCTTGGATGTGTCAGTAGATTAATCTGATGTGTTGAAAACAGTTTTTATAAACATTGTCTTCATCATACGATATATTAGTAGGCATGTTATGCAAAACTCTTTGAGATTTCTTAAGAAGCCTAATAATTAATTGTCTATTTCAAGTGGTACAACATCATTAGATGTATGACAAAAGTCTTAATTTCTTACTTATACTAGACATGTGTTCGTTGAAAGAAGTTTATTTGATATCATTTGGGGTATATATTGACAGTCTCCTCTGTTATACGTAAGTATAGACCTGGTTTCTGTTAATATATACTTAAAAATTAAGCAAACACAAGTCAAAGTACTTGCAAAGTCTTTAAAATTAAGATACCTTACAAGGTCGCCAAAATGGTTTGACCAAGTCTGGTTTTGCTTAAACCTGGATCAAGCTATGTCGCTCTGTTGTACGTAAGTACAGACCTGTCACCGCTGACTTGATTCTTAAATTTGATTTTCTTATATTCTCTCTGTAAATGGAAACATGGTCTATGTCTTAAGTTAAGATGTATATCTATAGTGGGGACCACAGCGAAATGTACATTCCTATAATAATACAATTACCTCCTAGATATGAGTGTAGCATGTTTAAAGTGGACAATTATACTAATAATCGTTTTGAAATAATTTTTATAAAAAGTGTTTCTAACATGTCAAGTAAATTTAAAGTGGACAAATATACTGATAATCGAAATAACACTTAATGTTCCTAATAAATGCATGCTACTCCGATATGATCCCTAAACAGATTATTTCAACTCCGTCACCAAAAAGAATGTGTTAAATTTTCTATTTGTAAAATTGCTTTCTTTTATGTGTTCTTGTATTTTCTATAAGTTAGTTTACTTTTAGATTTTATCCAAGTTATATTTACCTTTTCAAATTTGAGTACCGAAATCACAACGTAAAAATCGATAAAATCGCAAATTTTTCACTATAAGTGACCGGTTGCGTCACTTCCATAAGTGACGCTACTAGTGACGCATACGATTGCGTCACTAACACTAGTGACGCTGTAAGTGCCGGGTTAAGCTACGTCATAAGTGTCGGGTTGAGTGACGCATACTAGGGTTTTTGTATAAATACCCTGTTCAACGACACTCAACCTCACCACTTCTCTCACACTTATAGCGACACTTGCTCAGACATACCGTTACTCAGTGTGTCTCTGCGTCACTTCCTCTGTGCGAATTTTCTTGATCTGTTCGTGATTTCTAGAGCTTGGTTGCGCTTTCCCGTATTATATTCTTGTTCCTTTCATTCACACGACTCATTAGGTACTAATCTTAACCTCTATCTGGTTGTATTCATATTTTAATTTCAAATTAGGGTTACGGGTTTTGGGGTTTCTGTGAAATCATTTGATTTGGGGCTTGATTTGTTAATGTTTTACGCTTCTAAAAGATGTGTTTTACTCGTTTTTTCAATGCGTACGAAGTGATAACTTCAATTTTGAAAACCCCCAAATTTTACTTCTGGGCATGAACAGTGACACGATGATCTTCATCGTTGCGTCACTTCATGCGTCACTTATCATAAGTGATGCTACTTGGTAATTTGAAACCTATACCGTCACTTCATCAGTGACGCTTATTATTGCGTCACTTCTGAAGTGACTCTCTTAGTGACGCATGTACTTAGATTATCTGTTAAATCCGTCACTCATCCTAGTGACGCCCACTCATGCGTCACTCTCTTAAGTGACTGTCTAAGTGACGCTTTTGTCTATAATGTCACTTATACCGTCACTTCCTAAGTGACTCACTTATGATACCGTCACTCTGTTAAATGCCGCATGATATTGTCCCAACACTTCTTAAGTGTCGTATATACTGACTCATGATCTGGCAACGTCACTTACACCAGTGACGCATGATAGCGTCACTTACCATAAGTCACGCTATACTTTAATTCTGATTTTGAATTTGGTCTGACTCATGTCTTAGTGAAGACATCATGCTTGGACAATTAAGAGAAGAGAGATAAGTGGATGGGTTGTAAGAGGTTGCGGCGTATCACATAAGTGTAAATAATGGGGTAATCAGCAGCAGTCCTAAGTGATGGTCATATTGTGGAACGATAAATTCAAGGGCTCTTAAGGACCGGAGTTCAAAGATCCTCGAATTTTGAAGTTTTAAGAGGGTATTGAGAGTTCGTTAATAATTCGATCGATTTCCAAAGCTCTATGCTGGATGAGGTGGGGATTCTGTATACCTATTGAGGTCAGGGGGTTTTAGTATTGCACATGTCAGGTGATTTTGTACAGATAATAAATCCTAAAATCAGGGTGGTTCGTAGTCATTACATCCGATTGTTCGTTTACAAAATTTGTCGAGCAATACTATACCCGAACGAATGCCATAACATTTTCCAGAATGTGACACTACAATCATCTAGTTATAAGTGTTCAATACGTTTTGTGGTTCCTACAACCCTGCTTTACACAGATTTGGCAAAATGGTTATAGTCACTATCTAGCTAGTCCTAAGTAGGCTTCTGATCACTTGGAATTTCATTCCACGTACATGTCGCGTGGTAATAGCGTTCGGTGAGTAGGTCTTGGTAACGCGGCGGTGCACGGTACAGTGCATCTCCTTCCACCTGCTTTCCTCCCAGTCGTTTGACCCACTTTTTCGTCTTCCTAGTGAAGTTTGCGGCCACCCTCTTCCAGTGGTGTAATTTGTCCTTAACCTTTCGAGCGACGGACCTCTTCATGATCCTCAGTTCCTTCTCATAGTCCTGACACTTGTATTTCAGCTCCCACGTACGATTATTCAGTTCAATTGTCTGCTCCATGACTCGTTCATAAGCCTCTACGTCGATTATTCCGAAGTTTTGATTCTCGTTTTCCTCGACCCCGAATTCCTCTATAGGTGCGTACTCTCCGTCGAGGTAGGTGTATTGTACTTGTTCCTCCTGAATTTGGTCCGAGTCAGACGAGTAATCCTCCATAGCTGTGCTTGTCCTATTGCTGAGGAGATCCTATAAAGCGCAAGAGGATAAAGAATGTCTCATTGGTTATATTCCTGGCTAGCACTAGGTGTTCCGTTCATGCGACTGACGAAGTTTTATTCTAAGATATTGAAGAGATTTCGTGGAATCTGTTGGGTCGCCGTTGCTATAAACGCATGGGCGTGTTAATACTGTGGGTGCCACTACTGTTGTCGGTAAGTGTTAGATTTTTGCTGTCGAAATAGTGAGTCGTTCTAACAGGACGTTGATTTCCCATTTCCATGGTCATAGGTCATATTGTGCTTCTTACAGCCGAGGAGATAGTACATGTGTGAAGCCTATTCATTTATATACACAGTACCTATAATAGTCTAACAGCGTAGCAAGTAGCATTTGGTCTCGTTTCTCTCATGGTCAGAGTTAACTAGTGTATTCCTGTTCAATATAACCCCTTTCAGGCTTCACATCATCTTTCCTTAATTGTACATAGTTGATCAGGCTATGTTAAATTAACGTCGTATGATGCAATTTCCGAACCAGTCATACCTAATGAGGAAATACTGCATAACGGTCATAGTCTAGGCCCACTAAATGCAACCTAGTTCGCTATAACCTTAGGCTCTGATACCAATCTGTAACACCCCCAAAATCACTGTTCGGCGAAAGCAAGCTTTGGGGTGCTACTAATCAAATATCACAGCACAAAAGTAAAGCAAACGACATCTATATGCAACGTCTGTAAAATAGTTACATTTCCATACATAAAATGTTTGAAACATAGAGATCTAGTTACAAAATGAAGTTCCCTAGAGTCCGCGTGTAAAGCGGGAGATTCTATTACATAATCATAATAAATACAAAAGGTAATGCAAAGAATCTCCATTAAATGCAATGTAGAAATCATGCGACTCTAGTTAGTATCCTGAGGGAATCCTACTCCGTCTGTGTACCTGAGATACAAAGCTAAAAAGGTCAACACGAATGTTGGTAAATCTCACAGGTTTGTAAATAATATAAGTATTTGAACACAAGATTTCATCAGTAATGCCCGCAGGCGTAAATTAGGTATTTGAAATCCCGCAATGTAAAGTAAGTAAGTTATACCATTGCCATGAGGCTCATAATCGAAGCTTAACCCGTAAATAATAAATTGCTCCCGTGACATGCTCGTAATTGAGCAAGCATAAGTAATGAATAATAGTCGCCCGTTTATACAGAACGGTTCGTGGTAGCGCTACTACCCCGGGCGGGGAGGGTCATTTCCCTAATGGATCCATTAACTAGTGATCGCGCTTAAGTACATAACTAACGATATATGATAGAGAGACTTCCGTAAAAGTAATTAACTCATGCAATCCCGTACAGTAAAATGAGTAGTTCGTACTTGTGTTCAATAAAAATAAGCAATGTATCTCACCCCGTAAGTAAAACAGTAAAAGTGGGGCTGTAAGACTCACCTGAGCCTAGTAAATACGTATGTGAAATCAACCAGGTAAAGCGGTTGTAAGTCTGTGTATCGATTCTCAGAACCCTGCAACCTTCTGGCGTCCGAAACGCACAAGGTTGTAAATAAACAAGTAAACGAGTTGGTGTCTTAAAAGATCACCCATGCTAGTTGTCCACTCAACTAGGACATGTCCAAGTGTTTGTTTAGTAATCCGTTTGTATTTTGAAAACAAGTATGGCCCGTTGGTGACGGTTTGTAATAATAATCCAAGAGTGTTATTATATATATCGTTTTATCAAAAAAATCGTATATGGGATTAGAATTCGGGAAATTGGTCAAGTCTGGTTGTGGACTGAAATAGTGGTGCGAATTGAGTTTGCGGTGCGAGCCGAGTTCGGCTCGCAAGGTAGTAGGCTGCGAACTGAATTCGGTTCGCAACACAAGGTTCAGCTTGCAGGTCGACTCGCAGGTCAACTCGCAGGTCAACTCGCAGGTCGACTCGCAAGTCAACTCGCGAGTGGGTTCAGTTCGTAGTTTGGGTTCGCGAGTTCAGTTTTCGGTCCGCAGTTTGGGTTCGTCTCGCAGGACGAACAGATATCGGTTCGCAGAACGAGCTGCTCGAACACTTATCTTTAAAAATGCATTTTCAAGTCGGTTTTTGGGCAAATCTTCGTTGAGTAAACGTTCTAGCATGTAAATAAAAGCTTTTAAAGTAATCACATCGAGTTTTGAAGCGTTTCTTACCAAGAATCGAAAATGGGGATGATGAAGGTGAGGTAGAAGATGATGGTGGTCCTTGTGCTTTTTTTCTTGATGATGATGATGAACGATTTTGATGACGGTGGTGTTGATGTTGCTGCTGATTTGAAGAAGGAAGAGGGGAAAGAGAAGTGAGGGTTTTGAGGTGTAAATGTGTGTGTGTATTTGTGAAAATTAGAGGAATTGGAGGAAAGCGGAGGTTTAAAAGGAGGTGGGTCGTGGGTCGGGTTGGAGCTTGGATCCGCGGGTTTGGGCTGACCCATTTGGGTCTCGGTCTCGCGAACTCGTTGTTCAGATCTTTATGTTACATTCCGCGATTGTTTAAATGTTGTTCCGTGTTTCGTGTTTAAGTATATCCAAAATATTTTAACTGAAATATTTTATCAAAGCACTAAATAATGAGTTATAGAAATATAATTTGAATTATTTTCGCTTGTTTGACGCGCTTCGCGCGTGTTTGTCGTGTACAGAGTGTTTTTATCAATAAGTAATGCTTGGAATATATTCTCATAGTATATTAGTGTAAATAACGTTTGTTTGGATCAAACCACCTTATGATAAAGTTTTGTCACCAACGTCCATTTATTAATATCGGACCTCGTCCGGTTCATAAGTGTACGATTTAAATTAGACCGCGTAAGTGTGCCTGTATTCTCACCATAATGTTACCTTTATCTAGAGTATTATAAAACTAAATACACGTAATTTCAAGTAGTTTAGGCACTAATTAAAGTCCTAAATTGGCGGGTGTTACAGCAGCCTTGGGAACCCAAATCTCAATTCGCACCGCGAACTCAATTCGCAACACCATTTCAGTCTGCAACTCGACCCCAGCCAAGGGCTCTGCCCCTTTGACCCCGCCAGTGGCTGCCGCCCCTTAGACCCCGCTACCAGGGGCGCTGCCCCCGGACCTCCGTCATCCAGGAACTTGGAAATACTTTTACACTAAGTGTTGAACACATACGACAACCGAACTTTATGCGATAATACTTGAACGTGAAAATACATATACTTTATAAGACTGTAATGAAACAACATAATAATAATGCTTTCAGAAATTATTATCACGTAACATAACCAACGGCCCACACTTGTTTTCAAACTATAAATGAAATACTAAACAAACACTTGGACATTTCCTAGTTGAGTGGAAAACTAGCATGGGTGATCTTTCAAGACACCAACTTATTTACTTATTTACTTACAACCTTGTGCGTTTCGGACGCCAGAAGGTTGCAGGGTTCTGAGAACCGATATACGAACTTACATCCACTTTACTTGGTTGATTTCACATCATATTTGCTAGACTCAGGTGAGTCTCATAGCCCCACTTTTACTGCTTTTTTACTTTGGGGTGAGATTACAGGCTCTGTTTTTCTGAACACAAATAACTGAAAACACTTATACTTATTGTCGGAGTAAAATTACGATTTCACTACAATTTGGCCTCTAACAAATTTCATAGCTCCGTTAATACTAAGCGCGAACATTATGGATAGATCTATCGGGAATTGACCTTCCGCCGTCCGGGTTAGTCGCTCTAACCACTATACGGACGTATAATTTTTCGTAATTGAGTGTAGAGGGATGTACTTACTAGGGGCACCAAATGGTTAAGCTTCGGACTATGAGCTCAGGGCAATAGTGTACTACTTTGGCAACTGCGCTACTACGATAACTCTGATATACTGTGTTCAAAACTATGTTTTACTATGATTTCAACTATGCAAACCTATGAACTCACCCACATTATGTTGATATTTTAGCATGTAATTCTCAGGTTTATAGGTGTTATAGGATGCTTTTGGAAGCACTAGCTCGAGTTGCATGTTTTGCAAACTACAGAGATTTTATTGCATTATTGTTTTGTTATAGTGGTTATGTATTAGAATCTCCAGACTTACTTGCGAACTTGAAAATGATATTTTATAAACTTATTATTTTATGAAATGCATTTTGTAAAACGTCTCATTTAAAAGGTCGTTTGCTGTTTACTTTGGTGCTTTGATTACTTGATTAGTAGCTCCCTAAAGCCTGTTTCCACTAAACACGGAATTTGAGGGTGTTACACATAAGATACATAATTAGAACACATAATACTCTTATGCAACTAGGGTTCTTGTTTGTTGCCTCAAATCAAGAACATCACTCTTTGTCTTATTCCAAAACAAAATTTGTGTAACCCAAGGCCTATAGTGTCGAATTGTTATTTTCAGAAAGTGATAACACGATTCAAAGAGATATCCGGTGCATTGAAATCTCTACCCTACCTACACGGTTTCCTCCAACATAAAGTTATGTATGTATCATAATCGCAGATATCATGAATTATCATCGAACAATAATATATCTATATATTGCATCAGAAGGATCGGATAGTGGAGCCTTTAATTAACAAATGTAGCTAGAATGCAAATTTAATCTAATTAATATAAATGAAACCACAAATATTTTAATTAAAACGTAGAATGTTTGATTTGATTGAATTGGGGAAATAGTTATACAGGAACTAATAAGAAATAAAAAAGATAGAACACAACTATACTAGAGAGTGAATGTACTGAAATAGAATGATTTTTTTGTAAACGGAAATTATTTAATCTGACGTAATGAACTTCCGAATACAACCATCATTAACTAATGTCAGACAAATCGGTTGGTGGGGGGCGCGTGGCAAAATCGATTTAATTCTTTTAAGGCATTGGAAAAATCGATTAACAATGGGATCAACATAGAAATGCATAGCGTAAATTTTGACTTTGTAGAAAAAATTTAAATAGATCGATCCGGATCATGATCCATTTTGTTGGATCATGGATCGGATCACAATCCGTTTTGTTAGATCATGGATCAGATCACGATTCGTTTTGTTGGATCATGGATCGGATCGGATCATTATCCAATTAAGTTGGATCACAAGTGAATCGGATCAAGGTTCATCCATATCCATCCATCGACAAACCTAATATCAGATAATAACATTGAAGCACCGATTCCTTCTGGATGGTGCTAAGTTTCTTTTGAGTTGGAGGCTAATTGATCCACACTCCAAAAACATTGATTAAGGTAAATTTTGCATTAATTTTTGGGTATTATTAGGCATTAGCCCCCAGTTGCCTTTCTCTAGATCTGTTGAGGGCCCTCACAATACAAATTTGCATATTAGACGAGGGGCTTCACTATAACACCATAAAATTTTAAAAGTATTATATTGATAAAAGCAAAACTGATCGCTTTAAGTTATTATTATTATAAGTGGTATAAAATAATAATAACTGTGAATGGTTTCTCAGTTCCAGACAATAGAAATTAAAGAGAGTAAAATTGACTGAGACAGATATATACATACGTACGTGTACATGTTTATCCATACTCCCTCCCAACTTATTCCAGAAAACTCAAGAAATAGTGAAAGAAATTGCAGGAGCTTAATCTACCATCCAAATTCAATTCCAATCTCTAATTCAAGATTTAAAGGATTCAATTCATCTATCTATTCCATATCCTTAATCTCTAGTAAGTGTGATTCTTCATTCTCTAACCTAGAAAATGGGTGTTTGATGGGTTTTGAGCACCTAATGATTTTAGTACGAAATTGGGATTAGAAATTGTTTGAATTGATGTTAGTTAACATAATAATGATTGTTGTTAAGATTATGCTAGCTAAGAAGTGAAGATCCATGGGTGATGCTCTTGATGATGAAAGTAGGTAATGTTAAAAAGTTTCAAAATAGTGATAATCACCTTAATTTGCTAGTTAATGAAGTGATTATAATGTCTTTGATGATGTTTAAAGTAGTAGATTATTTGAAGTGAAGAACCAAAAGTTATATTTAGTTGATTAAAGATCAACTTATGAGGGTAAAGGGATAGTAATGATTATTAGTTGATTTTGATCATTTTCTTGATGTTAAATGTGTTGTTACATGGATATGTTATGTTATAGGTGATCAAAGAAATGACTTTCATAATCAAGTGCTAAACCGCATAATTGCCAAAAAAAACAAAGGTGAGTGATATGGGGGTTGAATGGGGTAATGGTTGTGTATTCCAGATTACATACGTGTAAAAGGTTCACATAACCAAAGGGAGTTTATTAGTTGTATTTCATTTTTGCTGATTGTTGTTGATCATTGTTGCTAGTGATTGATAGGAGTTATTAAATCATTGATTAGTGCTTAAAGATATGAATTGGACATAGTAGATATTTGTTGTAATTAGAACTATAGTTATGATTAAATTGATTACTTAATTGACGAATCTCATATATGTTGCATATTTGTGTGGATTTCAAGATGTGATAAATTATTGAAAGAAGTTGTTTTTAATTGTCAAATATGTTAAATGAGTTTGTCGAGAATTATTATTGCGATTAGATTAGCTAACTCGCATTAGCTATTGTGATTAGATTAGCTAACTCATGTTAGCTATATTTTGATTAGATTTGCTAACTAATGCTAACTATTGTGATTAGATTATCTAACTTATGTTAGTTGTTGCGATTAGAGTAGCTTATCCAAATTAGCTACAATTGTGATTAGATGTTGAGGCACATGTGCTTAGCAGAAAGTTGAAAGCGGATCCACTTAGTGAAAGATTAATTTCTACAGTCGCTCAGTAGTCATGTGTATAAGCAAATCTTTGTTATATGTTGACTAGTTGAGAATTATTCATTTAAATGCTCATGCACTCACTAAGCTTATATGCTTACCCCTTTTAGTTGTTTCATGTTGTAGGTGCTTGGATCGGTTAAACCAATTGGCTGGAACAGGTAGATTATGGTTGCAAGAAGTTAGCGTGGAATGTAGCTTAATTGCTTTATGGTTAGACAAGCTTCTCATTCTTTTGAATTATCATTGTGTATGACCATTTGTGTAAATCGCTCAAACAAGATTCAATGAAATGAAATGGTTAAAGTGTAAAGTGGTTAATGGTCAATGATAATAAATCCTAAAATCAGGGTGGTTCGTAGTCATTACATCCGATTGTTCGTTTACAAAATTTGTCGAGCAATACTATACCCGAACGAATGCCATAACATTTTCCAGAATGTGACACTACAATCATCTAGTTATAAGTGTTCAATACGTTTTGTGGTTCCTACAACCCTGCTTTACACAGATTTGGCAAAATGGTTATAGTCACTATCTAGCTAGTCCTAAGTAGGCTTCTGATCACTTGGAATTTCATTCCACGTACATGTCGCGTGGTAATAGCGTTCGGTGAGTAGGTCTTGGTAACGCGGCGGTGCACGGTACAGTGCATCTCCTTCCACCTGCTTTCCTCCCAGTCGTTTGACCCACTTTTTCGTCTTCCTAGTGAAGTTTGCGGCCACCCTCTTCCAGTGGTGTAATTTGTCCTTAACCTTTCGAGCGACGGACCTCTTCATGATCCTCAGTTCCTTCTCATAGTCCTGACACTTGTATTTCAGCTCCCACGTACGATTATTCAGTTCAATTGTCTGCTCCATGACTCGTTCATAAGCCTCTACGTCGATTATTCCGAAGTTTTGATTCTCGTTTTCCTCGACCCCGAATTCCTCTATAGGTGCGTACTCTCCGTCGAGGTAGGTGTATTGTACTTGTTCCTCCTGAATTTGGTCCGAGTCAGACGAGTAATCCTCCATAGCTGTGCTTGTCCTATTGCTGAGGAGATCCTATAAAGCGCAAGAGGATAAAGAATGTCTCATTGGTATATTCCTGGCTAGCACTAGGTGTTCCGTTCATGCGACTGACGAAGTTTTATTCTAAGATATTGAAGAGATTTCGTGGAATCTGTTGGGTCGCCGTTGCTATAAACGCATGGGCGTGTTAATACTGTGGGTGCCACTACTGTTGTCGGTAAGTGTTAGATTTTTGCTGTCGAAATAGTGAGTCGTTCTAACAGGACGTTGATTTCCCATTTCCATGGTCATAGGTCATATTGTGCTTCTTACAGCCGAGGAGATAGTACAGGTGTGAAGCCTATTCATTTATATACACAGTACCTATAATAGTCTAACAGCGTAGCAAGTAGCATTTGGTCTCGTTTCTCTCATGGTCAGAGTTAACTAGTGTATTCCTGTTCAATATAACCCCTTTCAGGCTTCACATCATCTTTCCTTAATTGTACATAGTTGATCAGGCTATGTTAAATTAACATCGTATGATGCAATTTCCGAACCAGTCATACCTAATGAGGAAATACTGCCTAACGGTCATAGTCTAGGCCCACTAAATGCAACCTAGTTCGCTATAACCTTAGGCTCTAATACCAATCTGTAACACCCCCAAAATCACTGTTCGGCGGAAGCAAGCTTTGGGGTGCTACTAATCAAATATCACAGCACAAAAGTAAAGCAAACGACATCTATATGCAACGTCTGTAAAATAGTTACATTTCCATACATAAAATGTTTGAAACATAGAGATCTGGTTACAAAATGAAGTTCCCTAGAGTCCGCGTGTAAAGCGGGAGATTCTATTACATAATCATAATAAATACAAAAGGTAATGCAAAGAATCTCCATTAAATGCAATGTAGAAATCATGCGACTCTAGTTAGTATCCTGAGGGAATCCTACTCCGTCTGTGTACCTGAGATACAAAGCTAAAAAGGTCAACATGAATGTTGGTGAATCTCACAGGTTTGTAAATAATATAAGTATTTGAACACAAGATTTCATCAGTAATGCCCGCAGGCGTAAATTAGGTATTTGAAATCCCGCAATGTAAAGTAAGTAAGTTATACCATTACCATGAGGCTCATAATCGAAGCTTAACCCGTAAATAATAAATTGCTCCCGTGACATGCTCGTAATTGAGCAAGCATAAGTAATGAATAATAGTCGCCCGTTTATACAGAACGGTTCGTGGTACCGCTACTACCCTGGGCGGGGAGGGTCATTTCCCTAATGGATCCATTAACTAGTGTTCGCGCTTAAGTACATAACTAACGATATATGATAGAGAGACTTCCGTAAAAGTAATTAACTCATGCAATCCTGTACAGTAAAATGAGTAGTTCGTACTTGTGTTCAAGAAAAATAAGCAATGTAGCTCACCCCGTAAGTAAAACAGTAAAAGTGGGGCTGTAAGACTCACCTGAGCCTAGTAAATACGTATGTGAAATCAACCAGGTAAAGCGGTTGTAAGTCTGTGTATCGATTCTCAGAACCCTGCAACCTTCTGGCGTCCGAAACGCACAAGGTTGTAAATAAACAAGTAAACGAGTTGGTGTCTTAAAAGATCACCCATGCTAGTTGTCCACTCAACTAGGACATGTCCAAGTGTTTGTTTAGTAATCCGTTTGTATTTTGAAAACAAGTATGGCCCGTTGGTGACGGTTTGTAATAATAATCCAAGAGTGTTATTATATATATCGTTTTATCAAAAAAATCGTATATGGGATTAGAATTCGGGAAATTGGTCAAGTCTGGTTGTGGACTGAAATAGTGGTGCGAATTGAGTTTGCGGTGCGAGCCGAGTTCGGCTCGCAAGGTAGTAGGCTGCGAACTGAATTCGGTTCGCAACACAAGGTTCAGCTCGCAGGTCGACTCGCAGGTCAACTCGCAGGTCAACTCGCAGGTCGACTCGCAAGTCAACTCGCGAGTGGGTTCGGTTCGTAGTTTGGGTTCGCGATTTCAGTTTTCGGTCCGCAGTTTGGGTTCGTCTCGCAGGACGAACAGATATCGGTTCGCAGAACGAGCTGCTCGAACACTTATCTTTAAAAATGCATTTTCAAGTCGGTTTTTGGGCAAATCTTCGTTGAGTAAACGTTCTAGCATGTAAATAAAAGCTTTTAAAGTAATCACATCGAGTTTTGAAGCGTTTCTTACCAAGAATCGAAAATGGGGATGATGAAGGTGAGGTAGAAGATGATGGTGGTCCTTGTGCTTTTTTTCTTGATGATGATGATGAACGATTTTGATGACGGTGGTGTTGATGTTGCTGCTGATTTGAAGAAGGAAGAGGGGAAAGAGAAGTGAGGGTTTTGAGGTGTAAATGTGTGTGTGTATTTGTGAAAATTAGAGGAATTGGAGGAAAGCGGAGGTTTAAAAGGAGGTGGGTCGTGGGTCGGGTTGGAGCTTGGATCCGCGGGTTTGGGCTGACCCATTTGGGTCTCGGTCTCGCGAACTCGTTGTTCAGATCTTTATGTTACATTCCGCGATTGTTTAAATGTTGTTCCGTGTTTCGTGTTTAAGTATATCCAAAATATTTTAACTGAAATATTTTATCAAAGCACTAAATAATGAGTTATAGAAATATAATTTGAATTATTTTCGCTTGTTTGACGCGCTTCGCGCGTGTTTGTCGTGTACAGAGTGTTTTTATCAATAAGTAATGCTTGGAATATATTCTCATAGTATATTAGTGTAAATAACGTTTGTTTGGATCAAACCACCTTATGATAAAGTTTTGTCACCAACGTCCATTTATTAATATCGGACCTCGTCCGGTTCATAAGTGTACGATTTAAATTAGACCG
Organism: Pseudognaphalium luteoalbum; assembly: GCA_963422505.1. Taxonomy (NCBI): domain Eukaryota; kingdom Viridiplantae; phylum Streptophyta; class Magnoliopsida; order Asterales; family Asteraceae; genus Pseudognaphalium; species Pseudognaphalium luteoalbum. The sequence continues at coordinate 9,115,819 of OY730194.1, forward strand.
CGTAAGTGTGCCTGTATTCTCACCATAATGTTACCTTTATCTAGAGTATTATAAAACTAAATACACGTAATTTCAAGTAGTTTAGGCACTAATTAAAGTCCTAAATTGGCGGGTGTTACAGCAGCCTTGGGAACCCAAATCTCAATTCGCACCGCGAACTCAATTCGCAACACCATTTCAGTCTGCAACTCGACCCCAGCCAAGGGCTCTGCCCCTTTGACCCCGCCAGTGGCTGCCGCCCCTTAGACCCCGCTACCAGGGGCGCTGCCCCCGGACCTCCGTCATCCAGGAACTTGGAAATACTTTTACACTAAGTGTTGAACACATACGACAACCGAACTTTATGCGATAATACTTGAACGTGAAAATACATATACTTTATAAGACTGTAATGAAACAACATAATAATAATGCTTTCAGAAATTATTATCACGTAACATAACCAACGGCCCACACTTGTTTTCAAACTATAAATGAAATACTAAACAAACACTTGGACATTTCCTAGTTGAGTGGAAAACTAGCATGGGTGATCTTTCAAGACACCAACTTATTTACTTATTTACTTACAACCTTGTGCGTTTCGGACGCCAGAAGGTTGCAGGGTTCTGAGAACCGATATACGAACTTACATCCACTTTACTTGGTTGATTTCACATCATATTTGCTAGACTCAGGTGAGTCTCATAGCCCCACTTTTACTGCTTTTTTACTTTGGGGTGAGATTACAGGCTCTGTTTTTCTGAACACAAATAACTGAAAACACTTATACTTATTGTCGGAGTAAAATTACGATTTCACTACAATTTGGCCTCTAACAAATTTCATAGCTCCGTTAATACTAAGCGCGAACATTATGGATAGATCTATCGGGAATTGACCTTCCGCCGTCCGGGTTAGTCGCTCTAACCACTATACGGACGTATAATTTTTCGTAATTGAGTGTAGAGGGATGTACTTACTAGGGGCACCAAATGGTTAAGCTTCGGACTATGAGCTCAGGGCAATAGTGTACTACTTTGGCAACTGCGCTACTACGATAACTCTGATATACTGTGTTCAAAACTATGTTTTACTATGATTTCAACTATGCAAACCTATGAACTCACCCACATTATGTTGATATTTTAGCATGTAATTCTCAGGTTTATAGGTGTTATAGGATGCTTTTGGAAGCACTAGCTCGAGTTGCATGTTTTGCAAACTACAGAGATTTTATTGCATTATTGTTTTGTTATAGTGGTTATGTATTAGAATCTCCAGACTTACTTGCGAACTTGAAAATGATATTTTATAAACTTATTATTTTATGAAATGCATTTTGAAAAACGTCTCATTTAAAAGGTCGTTTGCTGTTTACTTTGGTGCTTTGATTACTTGATTAGTAGCTCCCTAAAGCCTGTTTCCACTAAACATGGAATTTGAGGGTGTTACACATAAGATACATAATTAGAACACATAATACTCTTATGCAACTAGGGTTCTTGTTTGTTGCCTCAAATCAAGAACATCACTCTTTGTCTTATTCCAAAACAAAATTCGTGTAACCCAAGGCCTATAGTGTCGAATTGTTATTTTCAGAAAGTGATAACACGATTCAAAGAGATATCCGGTGCATTGAAATCTCTACCCTACCTACACGGTTTCCTCCAACATAAAGTTATGTATGTATCATAATCGCAGATATCATGAATTATCATCGAACAATAATATATCTATATATTGCATCAGAAGGATCGGATAGTGGAGCCTTTAATTAACAAATGTAGCTAGAATGCAAATTTAATCTAATTAATATAAATGAAACCACAAATATTTTAATTAAAACGTAGAATGTTTGATTTGATTGAATTGGGGAAATAGTTATACAGGAACTAATAAGAAATAAAAAAGATAGAACACAACTATACTAGAGAGTGAATGTACTGAAATAGAATGATTTTTTTGTAAACGGAAATTATTTAATCTGACGTAATGAACTTCCGAATACAACCATCATTAACTAATGTCAGACAAATCGGTTGGTGGGGGGCGCGTGGCAAAATCGATTTAATTCTTTTAAGGCATTGGAAAAATCGATTAACAATGGGATCAACATAGAAATGCATAGCGTAAATTTTGACTTTGTAGAAAAAATTTAAATAGATCGATCCGGATCATGATCCATTTTGTTGGATCATGGATCGGATCACAATCCGTTTTGTTAGATCATGGATCAGATCACGATTCGTTTTGTTGGATCATGGATCGGATCGGATCATTATCCAATTAAGTTGGATCACAAGTGAATCGGATCAAGGTTCATCCATATCCATCCATCGACAAACCTAATATCAGATAATAACATTGAAGCACCGATTCCTTCTGGATGGTGCTAAGTTTCTTTTGAGTTGGAGGCTAATTGATCCACACTCCAAAAACATTGATTAAGGTAAATTTTGCATTAATTTTTGGGTATTATTAGGCATTAGCCCCCAGTTGCCTTTCTCTAGATCTGTTGAGGGCCCTCACAATACAAATTTGCATATTAGACGAGGGGCTTCACAATAACACCATAAAATTTTAAAAGTATTATATTGATAAAAGCAAAACTGATCGCTTTAAGTTATTATTATTATAAGTGGTATAAAATAATAATAACTGTGAATGGTTTCTCAGTTCCAGACAATAGAAATTAAAGAGAGTAAAATTGACTGAGACAGATATATACATACGTACGTGTACATGTTTATCCATACTCCCTCCCAACTTATTCCAGAAAACTCAAGAAATAGTGAAAGAAATTGCAGGAGCTTAATCTACCATCCAAATTCAATTCCAATCTCTAATTCAAGATTTAAAGGATTCAATTCATCTATCTATTCCATATCCTTAATCTCTAGTAAGTGTGATTCTTCATTCTCTAACCTAGAAAATGGGTGTTTGATGGGTTTTGAGCACCTAATGATTTTAGTACGAAATTGGGATTAGAAATTGTTTGAATTGATGTTAGTTAACATAATAATGATTGTTGTTAAGATTATGCTAGCTAAGAAGTGAAGATCCATGGGTGATGCTCTTGATGATGAAAGTAGGTAATGTTAAAAAGTTTCAAAATAGTGATAATCACCTTAATTTGCTAGTTAATGAAGTGATTATAATGTCTTTGATGATGTTTAAAGTAGTAGATTATTTGAAGTGAAGAACCAAAAGTTATATTTAGTTGATTAAAGATCAACTTATGAGGGTAAAGGGATAGTAATGATTATTAGTTGATTTTGATCATTTTCTTGATGTTAAATGTGTTGTTACATGGATATGTTATGTTATAGGTGATCAAAGAAATGACTTTCATAATCAAGTGCTAAACCGCATAATTGCCAAAAAAAACAAAGGTGAGTGATATGGGGGTTGAATGGGGTAATGGTTGTGTATTCCAGATTACATACGTGTAAAAGGTTCACATAACCAAAGGGAGTTTATTAGTTGTATTTCATTTTTGCTGATTGTTGTTGATCATTGTTGCTAGTGATTGATAGGAGTTATTAAATCATTGATTAGTGCTTAAAGATATGAATTGGACATAGTAGATATTTGTTGTAATTAGAACTATAGTTATGATTAAATTGATTACTTAATTGACGAATCTCATATATGTTGCATATTTGTGTGGATTTCAAGATGTGATAAATTATTGAAAGAAGTTGTTTTTAATTGTCAAATATGTTAAATGAGTTTGTCGAGAATTATTATTGCGATTAGATTAGCTAACTCGCATTAGCTATTGTGATTAGATTAGCTAACTCATGTTAGCTATATTTTGATTAGATTTGCTAACTAATGCTAACTATTGTGATTAGATTATCTAACTTATGTTAGTTGTTGCGATTAGAGTAGCTTATCCAAATTAGCTACAATTGTGATTAGATGTTGAGGCACATGTGCTTAGCAGAAAGTTGAAAGCGGATCCACTTAGTGAAAGATTAATTTCTACAGTCGCTCAGTAGTCATGTGTATAAGCAAATCTTTGTTATATGTTGACTAGTTGAGAATTATTCATTTAAATGCTCATGCACTCACTAAGCTTATATGCTTACCCCTTTTAGTTGTTTCATGTTGTAGGTGCTTGGATCGGTTAAACCAATTGGCTGGAACAGGTAGATTATGGTTGCAAGAAGTTAGCGTGGAATGTAGCTTAATTGCTTTATGGTTAGACAAGCTTCTCATTCTTTTGAATTATCATTGTGTATGACCATTTGTGTAAATCGCTCAAACAAGATTCAATGAAATGAAATGGTTAAAGTGTAAAGTGGTTAATGGTCAATGATAATAAATCCTAAAATCAGGGTGGTTCGTAGTCATTACATCCGATTGTTCGTTTACAAAATTTGTCGAGCAATACTATACCCGAACGAATGCCATAACATTTTCCAGAATGTGACACTACAATCATCTAGTTATAAGTGTTCAATACGTTTTGTGGTTCCTACAACCCTGCTTTACACAGATTTGGCAAAATGGTTATAGTCACTATCTAGCTAGTCCTAAGTAGGCTTCTGATCACTTGGAATTTCATTCCACGTACATGTCGCGTGGTAATAGCGTTCGGTGAGTAGGTCTTGGTAACGCGGCGGTGCACGGTACAGTGCATCTCCTTCCACCTGCTTTCCTCCCAGTCGTTTGACCCACTTTTTCGTCTTCCTAGTGAAGTTTGCGGCCACCCTCTTCCAGTGGTGTAATTTGTCCTTAACCTTTCGAGCGACGGACCTCTTCATGATCCTCAGTTCCTTCTCATAGTCCTGACACTTGTATTTCAGCTCCCACGTACGATTATTCAGTTCAATTGTCTGCTCCATGACTCGTTCATAAGCCTCTACGTCGATTATTCCGAAGTTTTGATTCTCGTTTTCCTTGACCCCGAATTCCTCTATAGGTGCGTACTCTCCGTCGAGGTAGGTGTATTGTACTTGTTCCTCCTGAATTTGGTCCGAGTCAGACGAGTAATCCTCCATAGCTGTGCTTGTCCTATTGCTGAGGAGATCCTATAAAGCGCAAGAGGATAAAGAATGTCTCATTGGTATATTCCTGGCTAGCACTAGGTGTTCCGTTCATGCGACTGACGAAGTTTTATTCTAAGATATTGAAGAGATTTCGTGGAATCTGTTGGGTCGCCGTTGCTATAAACGCATGGGCGTGTTAATACTGTGGGTGCCACTACTGTTGTCGGTAAGTGTTAGATTTTTGCTGTCGAAATAGTGAGTCGTTCTAACAGGACGTTGATTTCCCATTTCCATGGTCATAGGTCATATTGTGCTTCTTACAGCCGAGGAGATAGTACAGGTGTGAAGCCTATTCATTTATATACACAGTACCTATAATAGTCTAACAGCGTAGCAAGTAGCATTTGGTCTCGTTTCTCTCATGGTCAGAGTTAACTAGTGTATTCCTGTTCAATATAACCCCTTTCAGGCTTCACATCATCTTTCCTTAATTGTACATAGTTGATCAGGCTATGTTAAATTAACATCGTATGATGCAATTTCCGAACCAGTCATACCTAATGAGGAAATACTGCCTAACGGTCATAGTCTAGGCCCACTAAATGCAACCTAGTTCGCTATAACCTTAGGCTCTGATACCAATCTGTAACACCCCCAAAATCACTGTTCGGCGGAAGCAAGCTTTGGGGTGCTACTAATCAAATATCACAGCACAAAAGTAAAGCAAACGACATCTATATGCAACGTCTGTAAAATAGTTACATTTCCATACATAAAATGTTTGAAACATAGAGATCTGGTTACAAAATGAAGTTCCCTAGAGTCCGCGTGTAAAGCGGGAGATTCTATTACATAATCATAATAAATACAAAAGGTAATGCAAAGAATCTCCATTAAATGCAATGTAGAAATCATGCGACTCTAGTTAGTATCCTGAGGGAATCCTACTCCGTCTGTGTACCTGAGATACAAAGCTAAAAAGGTCAACATGAATGTTGGTGAATCTCACAGGTTTGTAAATAATATAAGTATTTGAACACAAGATTTCATCAGTAATGCCCGCAGGCGTAAATTAGGTATTTGAAATCCCGCAATGTAAAGTAAGTAAGTTATACCATTACCATGAGGCTCATAATCGAAGCTTAACCCGTAAATAATAAATTGCTCCCGTGACATGCTCGTAATTGAGCAAGCATAAGTAATGAATAATAGTCGCCCGTTTATACAGAACGGTTCGTGGTACCGCTACTACCCTGGGCGGGGAGGGTCATTTCCCTAATGGATCCATTAACTAGTGTTCGCGCTTAAGTACATAACTAACGATATATGATAGAGAGACTTCCGTAAAAGTAATTAACTCATGCAATCCCGTACAGTAAAATGAGTAGTTCGTACTTGTGTTCAAGAAAAATAAGCAATGTAGCTCACCCCGTAAGTAAAACAGTAAAAGTGGGGCTGTAAGACTCACCTGAGCCTAGTAAATACGTATGTGAAATCAACCAGGTAAAGCGGTTGTAAGTCTGTGTATCGATTCTCAGAACCCTGCAACCTTCTGGCGTCCGAAACGCACAAGGTTGTAAATAAACAAGTAAACGAGTTGGTGTCTTAAAAGATCACCCATGCTAGTTGTCCACTCAACTAGGACATGTCCAAGTGTTTGTTTAGTAATCCGTTTGTATTTTGAAAATAAGTATGGCCCGTTGGTGACGGTTTGTAATAATAATCCAAGAGTGTTATTATATATATCGTTTTATCAAAAAAATCGTATATGGGATTAGAATTCGGGAAATTGGTCAAGTCTGGTTGTGGACTGAAATAGTGGTGCGAATTGAATTTGCGGTGCGATCAGAGTTCGGCTCGCAAGGTAGTAGGCTGCGAACTGAATTCGGTTCGCAACACAAGGTTCAGCTCGCAGGTCGACTCGCAGGTCAACTCGCAGGTCAACTCGCAGGTCGACTCGCAAGTCAACTCGCGAGTGGGTTCGGTTCGTAGTTTGGGTTCGCGAGTTCAGTTTTCGGTCCGCAGTTTGGGTTCGTCTCGCAGGACGAACAGATATCGGTTCGCAGAACGAGCTGCTCGAACACTTATCTTTAAAAATGCATTTTCAAGTCGGTTTTTGGGCAAATCTTCGTTGAGTAAACGTTCTAGCATGTAAATAAAAGCTTTTAAAGTAATCACATCGAGTTTTGAAGCGTTTCTTACCAAGAATCGAAAATGGGGATGATGAAGGTGAGGTAGAAGATGATGGTGGTCCTTGTGCTTTTTTTCTTGATGATGATGATGAACGATTTTGATGACGGTGGTGTTGATGTTGCTGCTGATTTGAAGAAGGAAGAGGGGAAAGAGAAGTGAGGGTTTTGAGGTGTAAATGTGTGTGTGTATTTGTGAAAATTAGAGGAATTGGAGGAAAGCGGAGGTTTAAAAGGAGGTGGGTCGTGGGTCGGGTTGGAGCTTGGATCCGCGGGTTTGGGCTGACCCATTTGGGTCTCGGTCTCGCGAACTCGTTGTTCAGATCTTTATGTTACATTCCGCGATTGTTTAAATGTTGTTCCGTGTTTCGTGTTTAAGTATATCCAAAATATTTTAACTGAAATATTTTATCAAAGCACTAAATAATGAGTTATAGAAATATAATTTGAATTATTTTCGCTTGTTTGACGCGCTTCGCGCGTGTTTGTCGTGTACAGAGTGTTTTTATCAATAAGTAATGCTTGGAATATATTCTCATAGTATATTAGTGTAAATAACGTTTGTTTGGATCAAACCACCTTATGATAAAGTTTTGTCACCAACGTCCATTTATTAATATCGGACCTCGTCCGGTTCATAAGTGTACGATTTAAATTAGACCGCGTAAGTGTGCCTGTATTCTCACCATAATGTTACCTTTATCTAGAGTATTATAAAACTAAATACACGTAATTTCAAGTAGTTTAGGCACTAATTAAATTCCTAAATTGGCGGGTGTTACAGCAGCCTTGGGAACCCAAATATCAATTCGCACCGCGAACTCAATTCGCAACACCATTTCAGTCTGCAACTCGACCCCAGCCAGGGGCTCTGCCCCTTTGACCCCGCCAGTGGCTGCCGCCCCTTAGACCCCGCTACCAGGGGCGCTGCCCCCGGACCTCCGTCATCCAGGAACTTGGAAATACTTTTTGCGATAATACTTGAACGTGAAAATACATACGACAGCCGAACTTTATGCGACAATACTTGAACGTGAAAATACATATACTTTATAAGACTATAATGAAACAAACATAATAGTAATGCTTTCAGAAATTATTATCACGTAACATAACCAACGGGCCACACTTGTTTTCAAACTATAAATGAAATACTAAACAAACACTTGGACATTTCCTAGTTGAGTGGAAAACTAGCATGGGTGATCTTTCAAGACACCAACTTATTTACTTATTTACTTACAACCTTGTGCGTTTCGGACGCCAGAAGGTTGCAGGGTTCTGAGAACCGATATACGAACTTACATCCACTTTACTTGGTTGATTTCACATCATATTTGCTAGACTCAGGTGAGTCTCATAGCCCCACTTTTACTGCTTTTTTACTTTGGGGTGAGATTACATGCTCTATTTTTCTGAACACAAATAACTGAAAACACTTATACTTATTGTCTGAGTAAAATTACGATTTCACTACAATTTGGCCTCTAACAAATTTCATAGCTCCGTTAATACTAAGCGCGAACATTATGGATAGATCTATCGGGAATTGACCTTCCGCCGTCCGGGTTAGTCGCTCTAACCACTATACGGACGTATAATTTTTCGTAATTGAGTGTAGAGGGATGTACTTACTAGGGGCACCAAATGGTTAAGCTTCGGACTATGAGCTCAGGGCAATAGTGTACTACTTTGGCAACTGCGCTACTACGATAACTCTGATATACTGTGTTCAAAACTATGTTTTACTATGATTTCAACTATGCAAACCTATGAACTCACCCACATTATGTTGATATTTTAGCATGTAATTCTCAGGTTTATAGGTGTTATAGGATGCTTTTGGAAGCACTAGCTCGAGTCGCATGTTTTGCAAACTACAGAGATTTTATTGCATTATTGTTTTGTTATAGTGGTTATGTATTAGAATCTCCAGACTTACTTGCGAACTTGCAAATGATATTTTATAAACTTATTATTTTATGAAATGCATTTTCTAAAACGTCTCATTTAGAGGTCGTTTGCTGTTTACTTTGGTGCTTTGATTACTTGATTAGTAGCTCCCTAAAGCCTGTTTCCACTAAACACGGAATTTGAGGGTGTTACACATAAGATACATAATTAGAACACATAATACTCTTATGCAACTAGGGTTCTTGTTTGTTGCCTCAAATCAAAAACATCACTCTTTGTCTTATTCCAAAACAAAATTCGTGTAACCCAAGGCCTATAGTGTCGAATTGTTATTTTCGGAAAGTGATAACACGATTCAAAGAGATATCCGGTGCATTGAAATCTCTACCCTACCTACACGGTTTCCTCCAACATAAAGTTATGTATGTATCATAATCGCAGATATCGTGAATTATCATCGAACAATAATATATCTATATATTGCATCAGAAGGATCGGATAGTGGAGCCTTTAATTAACAAATGTAGCTAGAATGCAAATTTAATCTAATTAATATAAATGAAACCACAAGTATTTTAATTAAAACGTAGAATATTTGATTTGATTGAATTGGGGAAATAGGTATACAGGAACTAATAAGAAATAAAAAAGATAGAACACAACTATACTAGAGAGTGAATGTACTGAAATAGAATGATTTTTTTGTAAACGGAAATTATTTAATCTGACGTAATGAACTTCCAAATACAACCATCATTAACTAATGTCAGACAAATCGGTTGGTGGGGGGCGCGTGGCAAAATCGATTTAATTCTTTTAAGGCATTGGAAAAATCGATTAACAATGGGATCAACATAGATATGCATAGCGTAAATTTTGACTTTGTAGAAAAAATTTAAATGGATCGATCCGGATCATGATCCATTTTGTTGGATCATGGATCGGATCACAATCCGTTTTGTTAGATCATGGATCAGATCACGATTCGTTTTATTGGATCATGGATCGGATCGGATCATTATCCAATTAAGTTGGATCACAAGTGGATCGGATCAAGATTCATCCATATCCATCCATCGACAACCCTAATATCAGATAATAACATTGAAGCACCGATTCCTTCTGGATGGTGCTAAGTTTCTTTTGAGTTGGAGGCTAATTGATCCACACTCCAAAAACATTGGTTAAGGTAAATTTTGCATTAATTTTTGGGTATTATTAGGCATTAGCCCCCAGTTGCCTTTCTCTAGATCTGTTGAGGGCCCTCACAATACAAATTTGCATATTAGACGAGGGGCTTCACTATAACACCATAAAATTTTAAAAGTAATATATTGATAAAAGCAAAACTGATCGCTTTAAGTTATTATTATTATAAGTGGTATAAAATAATAATAACTGTGAATGGTTTCTCAATTCCAGACAATAGAAATTAAAGAGAGTAAAATTGACTGAGACAGATATATACATACGTACGTGTACATGTTTATCCATACTCCCTCCCAACTTATTCCAGAAAACTCAAGAAATAGTGAAAGAAATTGCAGGAGCTTAATCTACCATCCAAATTCAATTCCAATCTCTAATTCAAGATTTAAAGGATTCAATTCATCTATCTATTCCATATCCTTAATCTCTAGTAAGTGTGATTCTTCATTCTCTAACCTAGAAAATGGGTGTTTGATGGGTTTTGAGCACCTAATGATTTTAGTACGAAATTGGGATTAGAAATTGTTTGAATTGATGTTAGTTAACATAATAATGATTGTTGTTAAGATTATGCTAGCTAAGAAGTGAAGATCCATGGGTGATGCTCTTGATGATGAAAGTAGGTAATGTTAAAAAGTTTCAAAATAGTGATAATCACCTTAATTTGCTAGTTAATGAAGTGATTATAATGTCTTTGATGATGTTTAAAGTAGTAGATTATTTGAAGTGAAGAACCAAAAGTTATATTTAGTTGATTAAAGATCAACTTATGAGGGTAAAGGGATAGTAATGATTATTAGTTGATTTTGATCATTTTCTTGATGTTAAATGTGTTGTTACATGAATGGGGTAATGGTTGTGTATTCCAGATTACATACGTGTAAAAGGTTCACATAACCAAAGGGAGTTTATTAGTTGTATTTCATTTTTGCTGATTGTTGTTGATCATTGTTGCTAGTGATTGATAATAGTTATTAAATCATTGATTAGTGCTTAAAGATATGAATTGGACATAGTAGATATTTGTTGTAATTAGAACTATAGTTATGATTAAATTGATTACTTAATTGACGACTCTCATATATGTTGCATATTTGTGTGGATTTCAAGATGTGATAAATTATTGAAAGAAGTTGTTTTTAATTGTCAAATATGTTAAATGAGTTTGTCGAGAATTATTATTGCGATTAGATTAGCTAACTCGCATTAGCTATTGTGATTAGATTAGCTAACTCATGTTAGCTATATTTTGATTAGATTTGCTAACTAATGCTAACTATTGTGATTAGATTATCTAACTTATGTTAGTTGTTGCGATTAGAGTAGCTTATCTAAATTAGCTACAATTGTAATTAGATGTTGAGGCACATGTGCTTAGCAGAAAGTTGAAAGCGGATCCACTTAGTGAAAGATTAATTTCTACAGTCGCTCAGTAGTCATGTGTATAAGCAAATCTTTGTTATATGTTGATTAGTTGAGATATATTCATTTAAATGCTCATGCACTCACTAAGCTTATATGCTTACCCCTTTTAGTTGTTTCATGTTGTAGGTGCTTGGATCGGTTAAACCAATTGGCTGGAACGGGTAGATTATGGTTGCAAGAAGTTAGCGTGGAATGTAGCTTAATTGCTTTATGGTTAGACAAGCTTCTCATTCTTTTGAATTATCGTTGTGTATGACCATTTGTGTACATCGCTCAAACAAGATTCAATGAAATGAAATGGTTAAACTGTAAAGTGGTTAATGGTCAATGATGTACATCTTTGACTTAGTAAAGTCAATGTGTGCGACACCCGCCAAATTAGAACTTGTAATTAGTACCTAATCAAGTGTAATACATGTAATTAGTTCTGTGTTAGGCTAATTAATGTATCAATAAATAATTGTTGAATATATACAAGTATACGATTTGATTAAATCGTACAAGTTTCAAATCGAATACAGTTCGATTAAATTAATACGGACGTTGATGAACCATTTCATTAAATAATACGATATTATTTAATAACTCTATTTTATCCAAAATATTATTTAGATAATATTTCAACTCAAATTCGTATCGTACAAACAACATTTACACGATTAAAATTATAAAGGCGCGAACAATCAAAATAAAGTTAAGTTATATTTTATAAATCAATTATTAAGTATTTGATGAAATACTTCAAGTAAAATATCGAATAAATATTTGTATTTTAAAAACCTATAATTAAATGTACATAAAATCATTTATACGATTAAACGATCGGGGAAACGAACACCGCACGGAGCGCAAACGCGGGGGTTAAAATTTGGAGATTCCCTCCCCTATTCCCCCCCCCCCCCAAAATCTGCATTTTTTCCCCCTCCACTCCCCTCATTTCATTTTCATTCTCTCTCTCTCCATTCTTTTTCTCTCTAAAACAACCACCACCACCACCACCTACAACCACCGATTTCCACCACCAAACGGTCTCGGATCGTCAGCACCTTTGAAGAAAAATGTTCACCACATCACGATCTACATTTCCATCTTTCCGGATTTCTCCGGCGTTAAGTCGTAAGTTTTCCGACAAAACTCAAAACCCTCCGATTTTACTTGTTTTTACTTGTTTGTGGGTTATTTAAGCTTAAAATGTCCAAATATGGGTTGGGTAAAAGTTTCAAGTCAAACGGAAACTGGAAAACACCTTTTCGGCTCATTTTCCGGCCAACAGCTCGTTATGTCGCAGAGGCTCCAGGACACCTGCGACACAAGGCCTTATGTCTCCAAATCATGGCCTATGTCGCATATAGCGACACAAGCCTCTATGTCGCAATACCTTCAGATGTCGCAGATAGCGACACAAAACACTATGTCTCAAAACTTATTCCCGTCGCACATAGCGACACAACACCTTATGTCGCATTAAATTACGGATGTCGCACTTAGCGACATAAAACCTTATGTCGCAGTCATGATCTGCGATACAACAGACTATGTCGCACTTAGCGACACAAAGCTGTATGTCGCACACTGTGTCGCATGAAACAGAACCAAGAAAACATAGATTTTATTAAGTGATGAGACCTAAAATTTTATCACTTGATCTCGACCCCAACCAGGGGCCAGCCCCTTAGACCCTGCCAGGGGTTGCCACCCCTGGAACCCCATCACTTAGAGTTTGTAAATACATTTCACACCAAGTGTCAAACTTGTATAACATCAAACACGAATACGATACGACTTCTAAAACACATTGGAACATACTTTTAAGTATAACACTTCGAAATCATAATAATAATAGTTGAGATTATTATTATAAACAATCACCAACGGGTCGTACACATTTTCAAAACTCAAGTTAATCAACCAAATCGTAGTCATTTGGACATTTTAGCTGGACGAACAACTACAAAGGTAGTCTTTTAAGATACCTAATCAATTAATAACCATCGGGTGTCGTGGACACCCTCAGGTTACAAGTCTTTGGACATCACTACTCGGCTAATCAACTCAAGTTTATTTAGTTAAACTCTCCAGACTCAGGTGAGTCTCATAGCCCCTATTTTACTGTTTTACTCAGGGGTGTGATATCATTGCTTGTTTTATTTTAACTATATGAACACAAGTACGAAAACAAGTAACTACTACATGAGTTATCTCACTAATCTTTTAAAGCCCTCCTCAGCATAGTTTGGTAATACGTTGTAGCGTGAATATTAGTATATGGTACCATATAGGATTGACCCTCCTCGTCCGGGTTAGCATGCACTAACTGGGTAAACGGATGTACTAATATTTGTTCAGAAGAGTGTAGATTAGGCACTCGTGAGAGGCACTTCGATCAGGATACCTTAAATGTGGACCTGACACCTCGAGTTAAGCTCGGACTATGTGCCCATGGCTGTAAAACTTTTAATTTGCTTAATTGCAATTTAAATTCAATTAAATCTTGCGGTTCATACTATATGTGTTGACATACAAACCTGTGAGCTCACCAGCGTTTCGCTGACCCATTTTAGCATGTATCACAGGTACTCAGCAGTAGGTTGGACTGCATTCAGGAATCATTAGCTCGTGCCAGCATACAAATATTCAGAGATTTAGCTGCATTATTATATTTTTTATAAATTAGTTATGTATGTAAATCTCTCAATTCCAAACTGAGCTAATGTAAACTATATTTTGATGTAAACTTTGATTTTATTAATACAAGTTGTAAAATGACGCATATAGAGTCGTTCATTATATCTTTGTGCTGTGATCATTGATTAGTCGCGCCCCGACCCGATTCGCTTCCGCAACCCGAATTTAGGGGTGCGACAATGTGGAATGTGGAAATAAATGGTTAGTAGAAAAGATTATGTGTCATAAATGGTTAAGTAATGAAAAAGGTTAAAGTTTTAAAAGTATATGTGGAAGATGTAAGTGAATGAGTCAAAGTGTTATTGAGGGTGAAAAAGTGTCCAAATGAACCTTAAATGGGTCAATGTGTCAAAACGGGACATGGTTTAAGTATGTTTCTTGTTGCTATTGGCTTAGGTGTCAAAGGTAGAATTTGTTGGTAAAATGTGAAAGTCAAAAAGGTGAATAGTTTGTGTTTTGACATGTCCTCAAAAAATGGTCAAAACGACCATAAACTAGTCGCACATCCATTTTTTTGTTAACGTGAAAATTTGAAAAAGTGTAAAAATAAAAACCTTTATTTTGGTAGAGGAGGTGCATGCAAAATTTCAGGTCCTAATTCTTAACGAGTAAAAAGCTATGCGTGTCCAAAATTTGGTAAAAATCTGAGATTGGCATTTATCTGCTGGTGGGCTTTAAAACGAGACCCCACCACCATATTGGAATCGCGTACCATAGTGTATTTTGGTCACAGATGGTTTTGTGTGTTGATACGCGATCCCACCACATAGTTAGGATCACGTATGTTAGTGTTAAACGCGTACAGTGCAAATTTTAGAAATGCGTAAGTATTGGTAGCACTGTTTGCGACGCTTTTATTTCACAGATTTTGATTCCGATATCTAAGATACATGATATAATTAGATGAGTGGTTTTGAGTCCAAAAATTAATACGAATTTTTTATACAAGTTTAGTATATATATATATAAAAAAATAAAAAAATTGGGGCGTTTCACTCACAATATAAATTTACACATTGGAAAAGTACATAGTACTAATGTTGACTAGTAAGAATTCATCTTTATCCACTTAAATACTCTATGATTTGTTAAAAATGAAATTGGACAATTATTTTGAGACAAAAATAAAATAAAAAAAGGACACTAATATTGAGACGAAAGTATTTATATTTTGTTTCACCAAAACAACAATTAACAATTAAAAATTGGTGTTTTTTGCAAAACTAGAAGGCGATGAAATTGGAGATGGAGTTAGAGCATATTGTTAGAAGTTGGAGCTAAAACTTCTATTTAAGGCTGGAGATGGATTTTTTTTTATTAAGTGTTTGACAAACTAGTTAAAACTTTTAAAATTATAAATTTTAAATGATAAATGAATGAGCTTATAAAGTTATAAATGATTGAGCTTCTTAAAATTGTAAGTTCAAACTGCTTAAATATTCAATGATCCCTTAAATCGTGTTTTCCACACATACTCAATGTTTGGGATTGATGATAAATTATATTATCCAATTTATATGATTTCTAAAATGTGGATGTGTTTGGCTAAGCTAGGTTTTTTTTGCTAGAGTTAAGACTTGAGCTTATTTAAAAGTTATTATAGAAAACTTTTTATTTTTAGGGTTTCTAGTAGCTTTTTTTTTAAGAAATTTCACTTTTAATGTATTGCCTAATACTCATTTCGTCCCAGTCAAAATGTTTACATTTTGATATGTTTCTAATTCTCTACTAACTACATTTTTTTACCAATCAAATAACATATCTACTCACTAAAGTCTTTCTCGATTGCTTGAAACATGAAAGTGGACATTTATATGAGATAACACAAGATAGTATTGTAGACACTTTGAGTGGAATGGAGGGAGTATGACTTATGAGTTGGGGTTTTTTCTAAAAGTAGAAGCTCAATTCAACTACCAAAAGCCTTTATATATATATATATATATATATATATATATATATATATATATATATATATATATATATATGTATGTATGTATGTATGTATAGGGTTGGGTTCTGGTGAGAACAAGGGGATTCTGCGAGAACGGTGAGAACACATCTTAGTCATTTATTTTTTGATCAAAAAACCTGATTTTGGAGGTGACACTTTTGTAAATACTTTGAAGTTTGATTTTGGAGGGTTCACATCACCTTTGCTCATTTGAAGTTTTTTTTTTTTAGCTTCACATCATTTTGCTCATGTGTACCTCCACATCATTTTGCTCATGTGAAGCTTTTTATTACCTCCACATCATTTTGCTCATGTGAAGCTTTTTTTAGCTTCACATCATTTTGCTCATGTGAAGTTTTTTTTTTTTAGCTTCACATCATTTTGCTCATGTAAAGTTTTTTTTTTTTTAGCTTCACATCATTTTGCTCATGTGTAGTTTTTATTTTAAGCTTAACATCATTTTGCTCATGTGAAGCTTTTTTTAGCTTCACATCATTTTCCTCATGTGAAGTTTGTTTTTGAGATTCACATCATTTTGCTCATGTGAAGTTTTTTTATTTTTTAACTTCATATCATTTTGCTCATGTGAAGCTTTTTTTTAGCTTCACATCATTTTGCTCATGTGAAGTTTTTTTTTTTAGATTCACATCATTTTGCTCATGTGAAGTATTTTTATTTTTTAGCTTCATATCATTTTGCTCATGTGAAGCTAAATTTATTAGTTTCACATCATTTTGCTCATGTGAAGTTTTTTTTAGCTTCACATCATTTTGTGAGGTTAAGTTTTTTTTTTTTTTTTTTAAGATAAGGTAATGATGCAATAAATTTTTATTTGTATAGGTTCACATAGTTTTAATGAGATTAAGTAAATATTTTTTTTGTTAACATTATTTTTTGAAGAAATTAATGTTTATACATATCAATTCACTACTTCAAGCATCGTTGTTAACAAAAGTTATATAAAACTTCACCATGTTAAAGCTATTGTGAAGCAAAAAAATTTAAATTTCACCTAGCAATCATTATGTGAATCCTTCAAAATCAAACTTTAAAGTATTTACAAAAGTGTCACCTTCAAAATCAAGTTTTTTGATCAAAAAATGGAGGGATGAAATGTGTTCTCACCGTTCTTACGGAATCTCCTTGTTATCACAGGATTCCAAGTCTCTCTCTGGCTCTCTCTCTCGCTATATATATATATATATATAAGGAATGGAGGAACCAATCACAATTTAGCATTTCTTTTAAGTGAGGAAGGGTACTTTCGTTATTTAATAACTCGAAGTCAACAACAAAAGATACAAAAGCAGACCTTAAAAACTTAAAACACTTTCAGTATCTTCTATCCCAAATTACTGAAATCTAGGGTTTATCTTCCTCTCAAATTCGTATATCAATCTACAAAATAAACTGGTTATCACTTCCGATTTCGAATGAAATTCATAATCAGAAACACATGATCATAAAAAAAAGCGCTAAACAGTATTAAATTCATCTCTATTTGATCAAAATTTAGAAAAACACAATTTTTGAGTTTTTTATGAAATCGAAGGTGATGAACATGAAATTCGAACGCGATTCATACTTTATAACGTAATCCGAACACAAGATAATCACCAGAAATGCTCGTCGGTATTAAATTGATCAATATAATGACCGAATTTTAAAAAATGTAATTTTTAAGTTTTTTATGAAATATTATGTGATGAACAGGAAATTCGAACTGAACCAGAAACATTTATCATTATTAAATTGATCGTGATCTTGATTGAATTGAAAAAAAAAAAATACAATTTATGAATTTTTATGAAAACACATATGATGTTATGCAATTTTAAGCAAATTCATACTTTGTAATGTAAACAGAATCACACGATCATCCTCATATTCATTCACCTGTATCACATCGATCGTTATCTTGGATGACTTGAAAAAATTGCAATTATCGAATTTGTATGAAATTTCAGTTGATGATCATTCAATTCGAATTCATGTAATTACACATTATGATTGTTTAATCTGAATTCAATGTATTTTTTTAAAGTCACTATTCCATGTGCTTATGTATAAAACTCACATGTGAGTAATACAATGATCATATGTGATACTTTGATGCAAAAGAGTTCTTCAATTGAAAAATGGTTGAAATAGAGTCGTATGAAGAGATAGAAGGTGTAGGAAACTTGAATAATATTGATGTTTCTTATGAAGAATACGAAACAACTAAGTTAAAAAAAACATAGAATAAATCAATAAACGGAATCACATCAAATTAAATCACGTGTAACTATGTATCTTCAATTTACATGTGATAGTAAGGCATTGTCACATTTTATTGTGTTCATAAATCACATGTGACTAGTCATAAAATCACGTGTGATTCTTCGCAACTGTTTTTGTTACAAGATTAAAATCAAATGATGAAATTTAATATGACTGGATTTGAGATTTGAAAGTGTCCACTCGACTATACAATTGTGTGAAATGTTTTGGAGAGATTTACTTGAAGTTTGGAGACATTATCTCATTTGACGCGAGGTTTAATCACATGTGATTTATATTACAAACGTGATATATGAATTAATTATATGTGATTTTCATGTAATAACTTTGATGTTAATCACAAGTGATGTTGGGGAAAATAAAAGATAATTTTATCATAATATCACATGTGATTATTGCTTCTTCTGATTATTATATGCGTTATAATCGAGTTTTTTTTATATCGATCGATTTAAATGTGAAATAAAATTATACATATGTGATTAAAACTCATAATTGTAATTTACATATCATAATAGCTACAATTACATGTGATTAAAATTTGTTATTGGAAATTCACATGTCATAATAGATTCAATCACATGTAATTAAACAATTGAAGGTTTGAAATGTACATCTTATTACATTACGTATATAATCAATCACATGATTAAACATTAATTGATTAAATTTCAAATAATAATATATGATTAAACATTAATTGATTAAATTTCAAATAATAATATATATCATCACATGTAATTATTACTTTGTAATTGGTATGTTGATCGATCACAGGTGATTATAACTAAAAATTATTATTATTGTTATTTAGCGTAACATGATTTTGCACCACTATAATTGTATGTGGTTATTTAACAACTAAAATTTATTAATATTCATTATGTTATTAAAACCAAATAATCCTCTTTGCCGATCGCTTACGTAGTCTCGTGTGCTCTTTTGCAATAGTTATAATCACATGTGATTATATTCATTGTACATAATTCTAGCAGTAGTCACATTTGAATCTAGTTATAATCACATGTGATTAAATAAATATCTTGTAATCATAATTATACTTGCATGTGATTTTAGTTTTTATCATATGTGATTAATTAAATATCACATAAAAATAAATATGATCACGTCTAATTCTAGTTGTAATCATATGTGATTAAAGATGTCATTACATGTGATTTATGTAGTAATCATACACGATTGGGGCCACGATGTAGAAGCAATAAAAGGAAGACCTTTTTCTGGGCTGTGGAGGGAAGTTTGTGTCTGTCATTTCAGTTTCACGTTTGGTGCTCGGAACCTCGAGTTTTGTTGCCACAATACTATTAGTTAGGCTCACTTGTAGCTTTTGTATTTTGTTTTGGATAAATCTTTACTCAATTGGGAATGTTAGTTGAGTTGACTCGAGATTTATTCTAGTTGATGACTAACAAATTTGAGTATGTAATTTTCAAATTCTGTTGAAAGTTAATAAAATTTCATATTTTTCGGCAAAAAACAAAATAAAATTAGTATAATAAAATCACATGTGATTAAGTAATTCTTCCAACACATACCAGTGCAGTATATATTGCTAGTTTTGAAAATCGCAGTTATTTTGTGAGTGCAATTAAAGATGGTTGTTAAAAGATTTTGAATTCTTCAACAATGTAAATCACATACGTGAGGACAAAACTACAGAGGTTCACGAGTGGCAACGGCGATGGCATCGCTCACGGCGGCAGCTACAAAGTTTCACGATTGGAGGTTCGCACCGTAGTGAAAACGGCGGAGCTTCGAATCAGTGAGATAATGACTATAATCACAAATGGATTGATTAGAAAATCTGGGTCGATTCAATTATATAAAACTTGTATCGATATGTCTGCTGATATGTTGTTCGTATCAGTGAGATTGGCGATGATGACTAGTGAAGACTGAAGACGATGCTTTTAGTTCGTAAAAGACGGAATTGTAATTTATGTACCGATCCTTTTAAATCCTGGCCACTAATTTTGTAGATCCAAGGGTCAAGAATGATTCTTCCATTCTTCATTTATTTACGGTATGTTTTGGTTCAACTAAAAAGTGATTTTGGGGTAAGAAGGCTGAGAACGCACGTGAACTTAACACGTGTCCATTAAAGCATAAGGGTAATATAGGTACACAATGAATTGTACTATTATAATTAATTGGAGAAATTAATATATAAAGTTAAATAAAACACAATGAATTGTACGAAGATAAATAATAAGTATCACATGTATTTGTAAAAAATTGTAGGTCTTTAAGCTCGTACAATAAATGGTAATGTATACAAAACTATGATATATTATAAAATAGTCAATGTCAATATTGTAATTGAAAACTATAAATTTATCATTGAAAATAGAAAAATAGTATACAACAACCAAAACATATGCGAATAAAAACTTCAAAGTTTTTGTGAGTAACAACATGAGAAACAAATACAAGACGCTTACAAATGCTAATGTAAAATATCACAATTACAAATGTTATACAAATTTAATATAAACAACCTATGTAATAGTTTCTAACATTGTTGTCTCAACTCAACAATTCATTCCACAAATGTGTTTAACTTTTAAAATGTCTACATATAGTTGATCATTAATGAAATTCGACTGTTAATGAAATATACTCAATGAGATAACGGCAATGAGACAACGGGTGTACTTAACTCTTGTATTAAGCAATACAAAATATACCTAGTCAAAATAAATTTAAGCGAATAAATTTTGGTCAACCTATCAGTTATGATGTTAAAACATTTAGAAAAAGAAGTTAGAAGGGTTAAAATGAAAAAAGAAAGTGTGGGGATTAAATTATATTAACCCATTTTAAATATGATTTATAATTATAATGATATTTAAATTAATAAAAATGGGAAGGTATGTGACATCCCTAGAATTTAGAGAATAATTTACGAGTAATCATACATATAATGATTAAATTGATTAAATTGATGACACATAAGGAAAAAAATCTTTATTTTATATATATAATATGTAAAATAAGATATAAGATAAAATAAGATAAGATAAGATTATTATATATTATATATATATATATTTTTTTTGAACAGCAAAAGCAAGGGACACGGGGAAGGAGCTTCGGCTCCGCCATCACCCCTAACCCGCATCATGAAAATATAATTAATATACTAGCAAGATGCTAGCAATCACGATACATTTAGAAATTACAAATATTCAAAATTAAAACAAAATTGAAAAACAACTACTCTAAACATCAAGATCTCGATTCCTCCTTATAGCTTTTGAATTATCTCCTCTCTTATGATCCGTTTCCACATCTTATAACCATGGTTTTCCATTCCAATCTGCCCAATTTAGTGCTCTTCCATTCCAATCTGCCCAATAATAATAATCATACATATTATTATTATTATATTATTATTATTATTATTATTATTATTATTATTATTATTATAAGATAATATTAAAATAATAAATATAAATACTCCGTTGTATAAGATGGAAACAGAATCCTATGGAAGCAAAACGGTCCCATTTAACAAATTATTTATTATATATTATTAATAATTATTGATTAAGTAATTAAAATATCATTAAAATATTTGTCTAGAAGTCACGCGGCAATCTTTCTTAATTCTTAAATTATTAATTGATATAAATATAAATATAATTAAATACTAAAAGTTTTTACGATAATCGGATAATCGACGTTATCTTAAAGTAAAAGTTGGTGTTGGATTTGTATTTGGAAAAGGATATATAATACATACTTGGGCTAATTGTCTATAAATATATTGAGCTTGTCACATAATCTTTTTGTATGTATCTATTTTCAAAAAATTTTATTGTATGTATCAAACTTACTAATAACTCCTATTGTATGTAGTCATTAAACTGAAATCGAAACTTTAGATATGTGGCACTGGTTAGTCAACTTTTGTCCATGTCGTACACCACCTAGGTGCCACATGGGACTACACAAATGTAATGAACTTTTCTAAATGTATTAAACTTTAGTTTTTGTCCAATTTCAACCATTCAAGAAAACTTGTGTCTTCTTCTTCTTCTAGCAGGGGAGTTTCAAAAGATTGACCATGTGTTTGTGATTGTGACCATCGGCTATACGTGTCTTGGTGGTGCTTATGGTGGTATTACCAGAAAATAAGGTGTCGACGAAATAAATGATATTATCGATAAATGTGATTGGAGTTGTGGTGGTGGTAACGTCGGAGATGGTTATAAAGTAGAGATAAAAGATGTTAATTAATGTAGTGATTGTGATGGCGTCACTAAAAAGATGGCGTCACAGGGAAATGTGGATGAAGTTAAAGATGGTTGTAAAGTAGAGATAAGAAGGATGTTGGTAATGGTAGTGGTTGTTGTGGTGTAATCGGAAAACATGCATGATATCATCGGAAAAATGGTGTCACTCGAAAATGTGGATGAAGTTAGAGATGGTGGTCACGCCAGAGATGGTTATAAAGTAGAGATAATGGAGATGTTGGTTAGTGTAGTGGTTTTGGTGTCGCCGGAAAAGTCACCGGAAAATATTGTTGAAGAATTGAGATGAGGTTGATGAAGGTGATGACATAAATGTGGTGGAATAAAATGTATCCAACTTTGTTGAGGTGACAATGACATGTACTGTCAACGACAACTCGGTGATCCTTGGCCACGTAAGCAAGGGGTAACCGGTTACATTTGCTTCCATATAATGACTACATATAATAGGAGTTATTAGTAAGTTCGATGCATACAATATACCATTTTTTAGATGGATGCATACAAAAGGATTTCATGATAAATTCAATACATAATTAACCCTACATACTTTGTAATTTATTTGTATTCAACGGGCTAGGTTTAAGCTAAGGTAAAAATAAGTGTCCAGATTCCCTTTCAGCCAATTAGAAAAGACTTTAATGGGTAAAGATGAAATTTTATTGATAGATAGTGACTTTCCTTAAACTGTGTGCATTTTTACATGAGACACTTATTTTAGGACGAATAGAGTAATAAAAATAAAGCATTTAATTATTCTCCATCAAAATCAAGCGTGAAACTTATATCCAATCAAATCAATGAATTTTCAAAGCCGTACGAATTAAATTATTTGTTTCTTAAAGCTAGGCGTGTTCAAAAAAACCGGGTTGTGTACCCGACCCGGTGACAACCCGGAAAACCGAACCGATTATAACCCGGGTAGGCAGTACCCGGTTCGGGTTTTGTTAGTACCCGGCGGGTACCCAACCGGGTACACACCCAGACACTTCAAATCGGGTTGTACCCGGGTTGGACCCGAACCGGTTCCAAAAACCGGTTTGAATACCCGGTTTGGACCCGGTTTTTTCACTAGCCGTTGTGTTTGAAGTTTTAGCCGTTTTATATCCGTTTTTTTGACTTTTTTTTATCATTTTGCCATCCTAAAACTAGTATAAATAGATACCTTGAGTTTGGGTTAGTTACAACATTCAAACTCACTCAAACTAGTATAAAAACACTCAAAACGCTTACGATTTACATACGAAACTCTCAAAACATTACCCTCATCCTCTAAAAACGCTCTCAAAATGGCAACTCAAAGTTCTTCAATTAACGATTTTGTTGGTTCGTCAAATGCACCAACTATTGTTCAAGTTTTTCAAACAAAACGTAATCCGGAGATTTGGTGTAACTTTGACAAAGTGTTGTTGTCGGATGGTTCGACTAAGGCACATTGTAAACGATGTGGGATTTTTTTAAAAGCCGACTCCAACTCAACGTTGAACAAACATACTTTAAAGTATTGTAGTGCAAACAAAACTAATCCGGAGGAGGGTCAAGCAACCATGTCACGGGATGGAGCCATTTTCACATACCAAGCGGACCGGTGTCGAGAAGCATTTGCCGGCTTTGTGATTCAAGAAGCTTTGCCGTTCAACCACTTCGACAACCCTCGGTTTACTAAGGTTATTCAAAATACTCTTCAACCCCGATATAATCATGTAAGTCGTCTTACCCTTAGACGTGATGCACTTAAGTTGTGGAAAAATGCTAAAATTCAACTAATAACCGGTTTTGAAAACTTAACTACAAGTGTATCTTTAACAACGGATGTTTGGTCGGCTCCTCATGGTTTGCCCGGATCGTACCTTTGTGTTACCGCGCATTGGGTTGATCCCGCAAGTTGGCAAATGATGAAACGTACCATTGCTTTTGAAAACTTTGACTATCCTCACACGGGTCAAAGATTATTTTACATGTTACGTGATGTAATGAAAATGTTTAAATTAGAACAAAAGGTTTTTTCTATCTCGTTTGATAACGCGAGTAATAACACAAATGCCGTTCAAAAATTAATACTAAAATACGCACCACCTCTGAAAGGAATTTTCTACCATAGTAGATGTGTTGCACATATTATTAACTTGGTTGTGCAAGACGGATTAGCGGTTCCACAAATAAATGTAGTAAAAGAGGCCTATAAAACTATGTTACAAGATATATTTTGCAAGGGTAAGGCTAGATACAAACATTACATGAGATTGTGTAAGGAAACGGATTCCATTTTTTTAACCCCTAATTGGGATATGCCCGTAAGATGGAATTCGACTTACAATATGTTTGTATGTGGTTTACGCCAACGTGAGACTTTACAAGCTTTTCATCATCAACTTGTCCAAAGGGGTTATGCAAACGAATTTCCAATCGAATATTGGGACATTATTCAAAAGGTAACCGAATTGCTCAAACTTTTTAAAACCGCCACTACTTTGTTATCGGGTGTTTATTATCCCACGATTCATTTGGTACTTAACCAAATTTTTTTAATGTGTTCAAAGCTAAGTGAATACGAATTTGTTGGGAATGCATACGCAATCATGGTCTCTCCCATGAAAGAAAAACTAAGAAAATATTTTAGAGAAATGCCACCGGTAATTAGTTGTGCCGCCGCATTAAACCCATGTTTGAACGTCTCCGGGGTGGAATTGCTTATCGATAACATTTGTCAAGATTTGGAATTGAATGATGAGGACCCATTTTTTGCACAAAATACAAAAGACCATTTTAACAAATGTTTTAAAGATTTATTTGGTCATTATTTTCAAAAATATGGTTCAACAAATGCTTGTTCTAGCTCGGCTTCTACAATGTTTGGTTCATCTTCCTCTCGCGATCCAATGATTAACTTATATAATAGTTTAAGGCAAGAAAACCATAAACGGGCAAGGGGTGATGGTAATCAAACGAACACTAGTGAGTATGGGAGATATACCGGAACCGATTTTTTAAACACTATACAACCCGATGAATTTGCAAAATTTGATATTTTGGCTTGGTGGAAAGGGAGGGAACCTCAATTTCCCGTTCTAACCATCATGGCCTGAGATTTACTAACCGTCCAAGCTTCTACGGTAGCTTCGGAATCCGCTTTTTCACTTAGTGGCAGGGTACTATCCATACGAAGAACAAGACTCACACCGGCCTCATTAGAGATGTGCATTTGCTTGAAGGATCACCTAGACGCCGCGGAACGTGTACAACACATTTCAAGTCTTGAAGGTGAAATGGAATACGAAGGAGATATACACGATGTCGAGGTGGAAGCAGGTATGGCAATATCACTTTCTGATGAAGAAATTGCTCTCGATGAAGCTGCACGGGAGATCACCACCGATGAAGATTTCGACCTTTGAAGAATGAAGACTACGCATTCGAAGATATTAATAAACCTTGAAGATGATTTAGAAGACTTTGTTATGATGATTTAGAAGACTTTGTTTTAAGTAGTTGTCAAGTTATGTAGAAATAATTGGAAGTGTTGTTGTTATGGTAAACGGGTCAAAAGGTGTCCAAATGGTTCAAAAATTAGTCACATGGCCGAATTCTTTGTTATCGTGAAATTTGAAAAAGTATCAAAATGGAAAGTTTTATTATCTTATATGGGAGGTGCCTGCAAAATTTCAGGTCTTAAGTCTTTACGAGTAAAAAGTTATGCGCATCGGAATTTCGGTTTAAAAAAGGCTGGATGGTATCAAGTACCCGCCGGGTACAAGTGTACCCACCGGGTACTCATGCTTGTTCATCAACAGAAACTATAATGCATTGAGTACCCGCCGGGTACAACATGTACCCGCCGGGTACAACGTGTTTACCCGTTTATGTACCCACCGGGTAGTTCATACTAAACCGGGAACCAAACAATAGTACCCGCCGTGTACTCTTTGTACCCGTCGGGTACTCTTGTTTCCAGACACATATTAGGCGCCTCCAAGGCAGTTTTTTCAAATCATATATACCCAAAACTCTCCAAAAAACGTGAGAAACACCACCAAACCCCTAAATCAACTATATTCCAAGCAAAAACTAGTGAATTCAACCCGCATAACACTTCTACAACATGTTTAAGGTATGATTAACAACTTTTTCATTCAATGCTCTTAATTTTCATGGATTAATTGAAGCTTTCAAATTTAGGTTTTCTTAAAATTGAATGTGAGAAAGTTTTAGTTGTTTATATCTCTGATTATTTTGTGTGTTATATGTGGTCACACCTTATGATAGCATGAATTCGTGTTTAGTTTACATGATTATGTAACATTGCAAATTTAGGGTTCTGGACACACATTTTGGGGAAAATTAATTTTGTGTAATGATATGCTCATAATTGTTATCCATTAATGTATTGATATGCTTAGAATTGCAAATTTAGATTTGTTCATGACAATTTGAAGTATTCATAGCAATTCTTAGTGTTCAAACTAATAGTTCGTGTATATGGCTTTCCGACTTATGTGATGGATGAATTGTTCATTTGTGTATATGGCAATTTGAATTGTTCATGGCAATTTGAAGTATTCATAGCAATTCTTTCATTTGTGTTTTGTAGGGAAGAAGCAAGAGACAAAAAGGCACCACATCTGGGACTGCTAATGATGAAGAGGGTGACCGCCCTCAACCGATGAGCATTGATGCTCTACTTGTTCCCGATACAATTCACCCATGGCTCAGATTTAGTAACAAGCTAACAAAGTACAATACGTACTGTCAAAAACTGAATTTGTTGAGGGGGAAAGAATGTGATTTATCAAGGGTGGTCGATTGGGAGCCACTAGAACAAGCAGGGGTAGCCAATGGAATAAAGGAAATCATTAGGCAACGTTATTTCGTGCATCACATAGCATTTGAATATGAAGAATGGGAAGGAATATTTCAAATTCAAGAGCAGGTATACAAGGAGCTATGTGTGGAATTCCACTGCACATATGAAATGAATGAGGATGTTGAGACGGCGACTGATAAAACTTTCATGACTTTCCGACTGGGAGGTCAACCAAGGAAAATGAGTATGATGGACCTTGCTACCTGTCTAGGCATTTATTCTCAAGAACAGCTAGATGCACCTCATTTTGAAGATTACTTGATGGCTAGTGAGATGATCGAGACCGAATTTTATCCCAAGGATATGTGGCACGAATTTTCAACAAAACCATATGCTAGAGGTGGAAATTCATACAAAGACATGGATAACATGCAGTTGCGGGTAATCCAACGATGTCTTGCGCACACCATTTCGCATAGAAGGGAGAACACCGAGAGAGTCGGCTTCCAAGACTTATGGTATTTGAGGAAGTTCGTAGCGGAGGAGAATATCAATGTGCCATACGCTGTTGCCTGGTATTTACATCATAATGCCAGCGGGATTAGAGGGTCATCCCCTATCTGTGGGGGACAATTTGTTACTAGGATTGCCAAGTCCTTCAACATCAGTTTTCAGGGTTTAGAGCGAGTGATGGCTAGACCGAAAACTGTAGGGTTAGTTCAGTTTCAGGGGGCACAGGCTATTTCAGTTGTCAATAATACTTACGTGCCCTATCAAGAGGAACAATTGGCTCAACAACCCAGAAGAAGAAGAAGACATCGGCAAGTGGAACAGGGCCATCAAGAGGAAGAAGCTGCATACGAGCAGCCGGAGCAGGGAGGTTACCATCAACAGGGCGCAGCACTACCATCCATGCTAGATCTTATGCAAGGTATTCAGGGCATTCAGGTTAGCCATAATGATTTTGCACAGGAAACCAGGTATGAGTTTGCAGCACAGCGCTACCACAACGCTTGGTCGGCACACAACACCCAAAGACTTTCTGAAGTGGTGCCCAACTACCGACCTCAGCCTACAACTACCCACCCATGTGGGGTCAGCCTGGAGCAAGCTATCCACCACCGGTTTATGATGAGAGTGCCGCCTTGGCAGATCTGCAGGAAGAGTATCGAAGGCAGCAGGAGAGAGAGCAAGAGGAGCGTGGATTCCCCTATGACTATTCCCCATTTTGAGTGCTTGCGTGCCTCATGTGATTTAGACACTTTTAACTGATAACGGTTTATCAAACTACTTTTAATTTTATGTTTGCATATTTTGAAATACTTGATTAGGTGACCGTTTGGGCACTTTTTTGTACAACGACATCTCAAAACACTTAGATTTAGGTAAATATTGGTGTGAATGGTAAAAAGGTGGATCATAGAAACAAGCAGGGGTAGCCAATGGAACAAGAAGGGGTACCCGGCTGGTACCATGTATACCCGGCGGGTACTCACTGGGAAGGCGTGAGTACCCGGCTGGAACAAACATTACCCGGCGGGTAAAGAGTACCCGATTTGGAACCGGGTATTGAACCCGAACCGGTTCCTACCCGGTACTAACCGGGTACTATAGGGTTGGGTTTTCCCCACCCCAAAACCGGGTCGGGTCCGGGTCGGGTTCTACTGGAACCGGTTCGTTGACCGTTGACCAGTACCCGGTTCGGGTATTCGGGTCGAGTCGGGTAGGGCCCAACCCGGTTTTTGTTCATGCCTACTTAAAGCTGTCCTCCAATTTCGCCAAATGAAATGGTATGTTTTGGCAAACAAATGATTGGGTTTATAAAATTGTATTTTGAAGCAAAGTTTGATGGTTAGAAATTAGGGTAGTTTGATAGGGAAAAAGTAAGAGAAATGAAATTAACATATAAAAGAAATCATAGAAAAATGAAATTTATTGAGAAATATAAAAACTTCTACTGTTTGGTAGCGAAAGAGAAGAGTTAATATACACAAAGATGATTAAACTATCTTAACATGTTCATTTAGAGTACTCAAATTCTAATTTAAAAAATCAAAGTGAATTATAATTTATACGTTTCTTAGTTGTTTCTTAGTTTTGAATAAATTATGTTGGATAAATTGTTCCTGTGGTATAATCGGATGACAGGTGGTTACTATTGGTAACCATGTACTATCTCCAATTCACCTCCATGTGTCATGTGTGCACCATATAAGTTCCAGCTCAGCGATTATTTTCCACCTGCATCTACGTGTTGTCCACGTCATTTTCATTTAGTACAAAACATCGAATTTCGTTAGATCAAAGTCAAAATCCTAAAATTATGAAATGTCACAAACTGCATACACATAAGAGATACGTATACATAAACTTATACACCATCGTAGATTTCTAAAACAATAATTTCTCAAATCAAACGCATTTATTTCTAGAACATTAATTTCAGCCTCAATTTTTAAACCCTACATTTATTTTGAGTTTAAATGAACAACTTCGACCAAGTCACCAGGTCTTAGATCAGAATAAGTATTTTAAAAATGGTTTTCTACATTCAAAATGAGGACTGTGTTTTTCGGTACATCAATCCACTGTCGTCGCAGATTTGAAATGCATAGGAAAAATAAACGTTGGAGTTCTAGTCGAATTTCGTTCAGACCATTCGCAATGGCGCGTTCTGGAGCATTTTTTTTTGAGTGAGAATTCTCCCACAAGGCCACAATGGTGCGTTCTAGGGGCCGTTGTGTAGAAAAAACGGACGTTTCATGGCCGTTTTTTGCGGGACCCACTTGTATTTATTTATTTTTCATTTTCTTTTATAAAGGTTTAATTGAAATTAAGTTTAGTTAGTGGGATCAATGGGGTAAAAAAGGGTCATTTGAGTGTTACGATTGCTAGTGTTGAAAATGATGTTGTGGTGTAATGCTGACGTGACACCAAAAAAGAGGCGTTCTAATATTACGATTGCAAGTGGTCTCATCGCCGGAAATACCAAGTGTCAGTGGTTTGTCATTCAGGGCGACCAGATTTGCGATTGTTCATCTTTTTGTGTGTGAGTTGCAGTTTAATGTTGACGGGTCGGATAAAGGTGGTGATTGTAGTTGAAATTTCTTTTGTTTGTGTATCTGAGATTGTGAGGGTTTGGAAAAAAGGTTACAAACGATGGATAATCAAATTAAAATTTGAAAAAAGAAAATATATGTAATTAAAAAAATAGCCACGTCATTAGATGTTGCCACGTTGGATGTTTAACCGGTGTTACCTTTAGAGCATCTCCTGTGCTTTGAACTCTAAAAGGTTCAAAGCACTGCCACATCAGCATATTATCTTTACATCTAAAACTTCTACAGTGTATTGAACTTTCAGGATCACATCAACGTACTATTTTTAAATCTTTGAAATTACACATATATTTATATATATATATATATATATATATATATATATATATATATATAATCTTCTTTAATTCAATAAATACTGAATTATTATTCAATTATACATATTACAGCTTAAATTAAGTAACTTGAAATTACGTTTTAGGCAATTACGTTTACGAAATTACACGAAATTACAGTTTGTAGTGGCAATAACTAGTTAAGTTTGTAGTGGCAATAACTAGTTAACTACTGAAGAACTTTATGATTGAAAAGGTTTCCATTGAAGAAAAATAAAACAAAGAAAGTGGAAGATTACATTGAGAATTAAAGTGCAAATATGTTTATAGTGGAATGGAGATAGAGTATATAGAAATAAAAGATACAATACATTTAGTACAATGGGTTCCACCCTCACCATCTATATTTCATTGAGGCAGTGTTAACCTCATTTTAAGCGTACAAAGGTTACAATGGAAATATTCTTGCCACCTCATAGTTTAGAGTAACTTTGCACCATGCCACATAATACCATTGTGGATGCTCTCAGTCGGTTTCCTAAGTTAAATCTTACTTTTGTCAGGTCGCGAGTTTAGTACTCCAACTGAATATTTCGTGATATTTTAATCGTCTTTGTGTGTATTAAATCGATAGATAATTAAACTTCCGATAAATTTTGAAACGATCAATTTAAGGATGGCAAAAATATTCAAATATGGAAGGGAAAAATCGAATCCAAAATATTTAAGATGGGTATAGAGGCGGATTAGCGGTTTTGAATGCGAGTGATATACAATTTATATATATATATATATATATATATATATATATATATATATATATATATATGAGATTAGTTCTTTTAAAAATGCAAAAAAGTAGAGAATGGGGGAACCAATAGGATTGCTCCATTTCTCTACCAAACTCTCTTTAATTTTTACCCCCAAGGTTAATTATCTCACAAACCGTAAGTCCATTTTTTTATAAAAATTACATATTCGGAATGATCGTCTTTTTCTCTTCGTTTAGATTTGTCATATGCTATACTTTCGACGAATTTTTTTTCTTTATTTTTTACCCAATTCTACAATATAATTACATGTGATTTATGATGAAAAAATAAAATTTGTTCACGATTATTTATTCATAGGATATGTTATTTAACACGTGATTACGACTTAATATTTATCCAAATTAATAATTATAAATAAAAAATTAAAAATTGCATTAGTTTTCATTAAAAATCATATGTGATTGGTAGTTGTACATATAATCACATGTGATTTGTTATATAATCACATATGACTTTGTATATAATCACATATGATTTTCATTCAAAAATTGCTATATGATTAGCAATTTACCGATATATGATAATTCATGTATGATTTCAACTTGATTTTTACTCAATTACATGATTATAGTTAATGATTTGGAAATTCGTATTTGATTACCCTTTAATCACATGTGATTGATAATTTGATGTTCAATCGCATGTGATTACAACTTAGTTTTTCATGTTTGAATCTCTTTATATCCTCAATGATTTAATTAGAAGTTTAATCAGAGATATAAGTGGGTGTGATTTTTTTAATTGTTAAATGACATGTGATTTCACATTAAAACGCAATAAAAATGGGAGGGGGTGGGGGGTGGGGGGGAACTTAATCGAAAGTATATCTTGTTGGATCTATAATCAAAGAGAAAAAGACGCTGATTCCGAATATATAATTTGTATAATTTAGACATACAGTTTGTGAGATATTTAACTTTGAAAAAAAAGATGTGAAAATGGGTTTTTGAAATGGAGCAATCCTATTGGTTTCTCTATTCTCCATTTTTTTTAACTTTCCTTATATATATATATATATATATATATATATATATATAATATAGTATAATGATTTGTTAGTTGATTATGATGATTAGTATTTGCTAAATACGTTATTATATTTATGTGTTCTATGATAGGTACTCAAGGAAATGGTTTCATAATCAAGTGATAAAGTGCATAATTGCCTAAAAAGTAAAGGTGGGTATCATCGGGGTTAAATGGGTAATGGTTGATGTTCCGGATTGCATTCGTACAAGCACTAGTACAAAATGAGGCTTTGGTCACACATGCTCGAAATCAGATTGTCACACATTCGAACATTTGTGTGACTATAGGTACGAAAATAAAATTCACGTTATTATTTAGTCACACACGTTCGAACATTTATGTGGCGAAAGGGATCTGCTATTTTTTTGCTGATTAGTTAGTCACATATGAATTTGGAATGCGTGACAAATGAAGAGTAAGTTCGATGAATTAGTCACATTATACAAATTAAACGTGACGAATCTTTGTCACACTCTTAAACACTGTGACCAAATGCCACCGTATGGTCACATGAAGCAATTGTTAATGTGACTAAATCATGTAGTCGAGTTTGTCACACATAATACAAGTGTAACCAAAATTAGGAACATATGGTCACATAACTTTTTATGTGACCATATGTGCAGTGTGTGTTAGAATGTGGAAAAGCTAGTGGTCAAACATATGGCTTTAGAATAGCCACACCATTTCACAAATGTGTAACCAAATAATGTTTATGGTCACGTTTAAGTTGATTTTATGTGACGCATATATTCACAACAGTCACTTTGTGAAATATTCATGTGGCTATTTTTTAGAGCCAAAATTGACATCAATTATCACTAAGTTTTATATTGGTCACATACAATGTTATTTTGTGTGTCTAAATCATATGCCGCTATATGGTCACTTTAAGTAACTGTTTATGTGACTAAATCATGTAGTCGAGTTTGTCACACATGATTTCAGTGTAAGCAAAACCATGTACATATGGTCACACATATGGCTTTACAATAGCCACACCATTTCACATATGTGTAACCAAAT
The DNA here is from genome assembly GCA_963422505.1 of Pseudognaphalium luteoalbum. Taxonomy (NCBI): domain Eukaryota; kingdom Viridiplantae; phylum Streptophyta; class Magnoliopsida; order Asterales; family Asteraceae; genus Pseudognaphalium; species Pseudognaphalium luteoalbum. The sequence goes on from OY730194.1 coordinate 9,149,817, forward strand.
GATGTTTATGGTCACATTTAAGTTGATTTTATGTGTCGAATATATTCACAACAGTCACTTTGTGAAATATTCATGTGGCTATTTTTTAGAGCCAAAATTGACATCAATTATCACTAAGTTTTATATTGGTCACATACAATGTTATTTTGTGTGTCTAAATCATATGCCACTATATGGTCACTTGAAGTAACTGTTTATGTGACTAAATCATGTAGTCGAGTTTGTCACACATGATTTCAGAGTAGCCAAAACCAGATACATATGGTCACACATATAGCTTTACAATAGCCACACCATTTCACAAATGTGTAACCAAATGATGTTTATGGTCACGTTTAAGTCATAGAAATTAAGATACAAATAATCATTGTTTAAGTCATAGAAATTAAGATACAAATAAACATTCCATAAAATAATTAAAAAGTAATTTACAAGGCTAATGTATTACAATTATATAGCTAGTGTTCCGGCATGACATGGTGCGGTCACTTGGATTTTATAACAATACCTCCACTGTCGGTTCGATAGTAATCATCTCGTGATTCATTACCCAAGTCACGTGGATCCACCCGTGGCAAAATGTTATCATTGTGCGGATGAATGACGGTACTAAATTCCTCATCGATTTCATCATATGTATCTCTGTAATTCTTGGGAGGTGTGTTCAAGACAATATAATTTCTACTTGCCTGGTCTTTCACATAAAACACTTGTCGTGCTTGTGAGGCTAATATGAACGGATCAACCTTGTGGCCTAAATTATTCAGGTCAACCAATGTATAACCAAGCTTAGTATCGCGTTTGACCGCACCATTCCGATGGTTAACCCAATCACATTTGAAAATAGGGAGTTGCTTGAAACGGTAATCTAGTACCCATATCTCTTGCAAAACCCCATAATACAATTTGCGTCTTGTGGTTGCTACTCCTTTGGATATGTGCATATCTTCTGTCACAACACTAACCCCACTATTTTGGTTAACGTTGCCTCCAGTACATTTAGTACGAAATGTATACCCATTGATGTTGTATGCACTGTATTTCACTATGGTGGCGCGTGGTCCATGTGAAATCCACCTTATGGTTTCTGATACAGTTTCTTTGGAGATAGCTAATTCTCTGGCAACCTGAATATCATTACAAGTATATACAAATGAGCTTCAAATTGAAGGTTCAACAAACAAGCAGTTACAAAAAATAATTATTTACCTCTTCGCGTAACCAGGTACCAAAAGATATAATGTGCTCATTCTGCAGCAACGCTTTTCGCATACCCGGGTTTTGTGTTTCTAAAACCTGCTTGTGTCGCCTGAAACAAGGTGTCTGCTTATTATGTTTGTTGCAACAATTTAAGTAACTAAACAGACATGTGTTAGTAATACTTACTCGATATAGGGTAGAATTTCATCTGTGTTTTGTATTACATACAAATGCGCTTTCTGAAGGAGTTATGCAGAAACACCACTTGATTTGCCTGCCAACAGTGGCTTTCCGTCCTCATTGTTTTCATCAGTTTCATGTTCATCATGTGGGATACCAATAGTTTTCATGGATTTTTTATATTCTGCGAAAAACTCTATTGTTTCTTCTGCAATAGTCTCCTCAGCAATGCATCCTTCTGGTTTATTTCTGTTTCGAACATCTCATTTAATAACCTTCATACAACGTTCGAAGGGATACATCCAACGAAAGCATACCGGACCACATAATCTTACCTCCCTAGTTAGGTGCACAGTCAAATGGACCATAATATCAAAAAATGACGGAGGAAAGAACTTTTCGAGCAGGCAGAGTGTGACACAAAGTTCTTCTTGCATCTTATCTAGTTCATCCAATACTATTTCTTTTCTACATATCGATTTAAAAAAAAAACAAAACCTGATGATAGCATATCGTGTGGGTTGGTCCATGATTGACCGTATTGCAATGGGCAAAAACTCTTACATTAGCATGTGATAGTCATGTGATTTAAGACCGATGAGCTTCCTGTCTTTTAGGTTGACTAAAGATGAGAAATTTGAACAATAGCCTTGAGGTACTCTGATGTTGTATAACGTTTCACAAAAGATGTCTTTCTCGGCATTCGTTAATGTGTAACCTGCTGGAGGTAGTATTGTTTTGTCTCATTCTTTCCTAGCAAACAACTCTGGTTTATCTATCCCCAACTCTTTCAGATCCAATCGAGCATTCTCTCCATCTTTCGTCTTTCCTGGAACATTTAGCAAAGTTCCGACTAGACTCTCACCAACATTCTTTTCTATATGCATGAAATCAATACAATGGTTAACTTCATTATGCCTCCAATACTTAAGCTTTCGATACCAAATGTTGAATTTCTTCCAGTACGCATCACCTTGATCTATCTGGCTTGAACTACCATCTTGAGTTCCTATTTTCCTTTTGTGCTTTTGTATCTTCCCACCTATGCCTCTCGCATCTTTCTGGTTTCCTGATGCCTTATTGTTTGGTCGATTTACCCTTCCCCACTTATTTTCAATATGTTTGACCTCGTTGTATATTTCTTCCCCAGTCATTGGAATTGGAGACGGCGGAATTCTTGTTGTCCATTGAACGCCTTCCTTTGCTTTCTGAACGCGTGTGTATATGGTAGATATCTTCTGTGACCAACATAACTCTGCTTGGATGACGCAGGAAGTCTAACACAATCTGTTTGTTTCCCACATACTACACAACCTTTGTATCCACTGGTTGGGCAGCCATATAAAGTAATGAGTGCAGGGTAATCATTTATTGTCCATAACACAACCGCACGTAGATTAAAGACTTCTTTTGTGGAAGCATCATATGTGTCAACCCCTTTCTCGAATAAGGTTTGCAGATCATCAACCAACGGTTCCAAAAAAACATCGATATTATTTCCCGGGTATCCAGGGATCAACACAGAAAGCGATATAAACTTTCTTTTCATACACAACCATGGAGGAAGGTTGTAAATGACAGTTAAAACTGGCTACACATTGTGATGCCTATTTCCTCTATTGACGTCAACCCCATCAGCCGATATTCCTAGAATTAGATTTCTTGGATCTTTTGCAATTTCAGGAAATTTTGTATCTATGGTACGCCATGCCTGTGAATCTGCAGAGTGACGTAACACACCATCTGTTTCCCTCCTAGTCGCGTGCCATCTTAATTCTTCGGCAATATTTTCTATCCTAAAGAGTCGTTTCAATCTTGGTATTATTGGAAAATACCACATTACCTTTGCTGGAATTTTATCTTTCACTTTATTTGTCTTCTGATCCAGCTTCCACCTTGATGTCCTACAAGTTCTACACACAGTCGATTCCTCATCGTCTTTCCAGTAAAGAAGGCAATTGTTTATACATACATCTATCTTTTGGTATCCTGACCCCATTAATTTCAAAAAAATTTTTGCCTGGTAAGTTTTTTCCGGCAGTTCATTATCATCAGGTAGCATCTTTTTTAACAATCCCAGTAGTTCAGTAAAGAACTTATCAGAACAACCATACTTACTTTTCAAGTTTAGTAGTTGAACAATTACTGACAACTTTGTGAACGGACATCCTTTGTAAAGCGGCTTCTCTGCATCTGAAAGTAGTTCATGAAACTTGAGTTGGTCATCCGGATCCTCATCATCAAAGTTATCGTTTGCAGCATTAACCATTTCAACTGTTTTTGGGGCATCTGTTACAATGTTTGTATCAGAATCCGTTTGCTGGGTGTCAACAAAATCTGTTGCACCATTGTGATGATGTTCCACGGCACTAGATGATGAATCATCCTTTTCTCCATGTTTAGTCCACTTTGTGTAGCTTATATCAATGCCATTACTGAATAAATGGAAATGCACTTCCTCCACTGTACGCACTACATGATTTAAACATTTGGTACATGGACATGGGATCTGAACATGTTTATTTACTAGAGGGTCGATGTTAGTCGTCTTCTCCAAGTTGCCTACCGCGTAATCAATAAATGATTTTAGTCCATCTATATAACGTTTGTTCATCCTGCTTGTTCCCATCCAAGACTTGTCTATTGGAGGGTTTGAATCTTAGATTAGTTGTGTACGGCGTGTTGTTTTGTAAATAATTAGGGTTTTAATTAAGTAAATTAGGGGAATTATAGAAAACTGATCACCTTCAAACACTTTAAAATGAATACTTTACATAAATATTAATAAAAAGAACTTGTGCTTGAGTGGTTTCAGTGTGTTGAGAGAAGGTATATGACGGCTACCATGTAAACCTGTGTTCGAATCTAGGCTGATGGAGGTTTTTTTTATTTTAGTTTCATTGAATCATACAACTTATCCTAAGTTTAATAATAAAATATATGATATATGATATTACCAATATCACATACGCCACTATTAAACTTAGGATATAATTATTTCATCATTTATTGAATCATACAACTTATCCTAAGTTTAATAATGAAATATATGATATATGATATTACCAATATCACAACGCCACTATTAAACTTAGGATATAATTATTTCATCATTTATTGAATCATACAACTGATCCTAAGTTTAATAATGAAATATATGATATATGATATTACCAATATCACAGACGCCACTATTAAACTTAGGATATAATTATTTCATCATTTATTGAATCATACAACTTATCCTAAGTTTAATAATGAAATATATGATATATGTTATTACCAATATCACAGACGCCACTATTAAACTTAGGATATAATTATTTCATCATTTATTGAATCATACAACTGATCCTAAGTTTAATAATGAAATATATGATATATGCTATTACCAATATCACAGACGCCACTATTAAACTTTGGATATAATTATTTCATCATTTATTAAATCATACAACTTATCCTAAGTTTAATTTCACCATTTATTGAACAATAACACTTATCCTAAGTTTTGTATCAAGTATAAAAATAAATTATCTTGTTACCATATATGTAGACGTCTAAATATATACAATAAACATGTTATTGACATAAATACCCTTACTAAAAGAATAAGAAGCCTATTATTTTTTAGGGTATTTCCGTAATTGACTATAAGACCAAAAATGGCGGCCTGTAGTCATTACGCATTATCACCAGGCGTTTCAGTTCCCGGCGCACCAACTTCCAAAAAACTTGAAACAGAGCATAACCAAAACTACAAGCAAGATCAAAATCATGGAATTCCAACTTGCAAAGAAACGCCGACTAAGCAAGGAACACGGGTTGTCGCTATTTGATCTCCCGGACGAAGTGATCGCAAAGATATTAGCGCATTTGGGGGCTTCGAGTGCAATCGACCTTTTCAAGTGCAAGACGCTGTAAGTTTACAAACCGTAGTTCACATTATAGATTCAACTTAAATAACACTGCGTTTGCCTATTTTAGCGATTCATTAAGTAGAATTTTAAATAACCGTATCGCATCTAATAGGGCTCATCAGATTTAAATTGTATCCAATCTTAAAATTTAGTTTTTAAGAAATTACCATTTATGAGGGATTTACTTTGGTTTCCTGATTACCTACATTATAGTTGCAAAGCCTTTGCACGAGCAGGGGAAAATGATGAGGTGTATCTGAGGATGGAAGTTGATTCCATGTTTTCACTTACGTTTCACTTTCTTAAGTTTGAGCTGCTAGCACAATTGAGGGAAAAGGGAAACCAGAACATGTTGTTTAGAGATAGAGTGGTACGTCTTATCTTCCAATCAATTTAATTTTTTGATGCATGGTACTCTGTTACATACATATTTATGTTTGTTTTGTGTGCTAATAAGGTGAAGGTGTTTTATCTTGGCGATGAGGCGGCTGGAAAGGGAATGCTGCAGCAGGCAGCGAAGTTGGGACAAAGTGATGCTACACTTGTCCTTGGTATGATGCTGATGGCAGAAGGTGGAGAAAGTATAGCAGAAGCAAGGCGTCTCCTGAATGACCAATACACAAAGGCAGCAAGTCGTAGGGGTGTGGTATAAAGCGTGACCAAGGTTAGTAGACTGCTGTCTGATCACGCGCGATTAACCCACAGGGAATTTCCTGTCTGCCTTAGTTGTACACACCACCATGCATCCAGGGTTAGATTAATCGATGCGTGGTTGAATAGGCGTGAATGGCTGTTTTGTTGTAACGTTTGTTTGTGGGACGCGTGTTACATCAAGTTTGTAGCCATTTGGGATTAGAATTAAAATTAGGCAGTTACTTGGTACAATTTAATTTGTTAATTATGTACATATTTTTTGCTGCTAAATATATATATATATATATATATATATATATATATATATATGTTGATTTGAATTCGTGTATTTGTTGGTACAATTTGTTATTTATTTTGCTGCTCAATTTAAATTAAAATATAACATGATCACTTTACACAAAAAAAAAAAGGAAACATGCAAGACTTGAACACGCGACCAGCAGACAACTTTATCCACCACCTTTACCACTAATCTATATGAATCGCTTTTGTTATATTTCGTAAAATAAATATAAAACAATAGAACAATTTTATTGCTTTTCTTTGTTTTTTTTGGAGCCAAATTTGTGGCTGAAAAATTTTAAATTTTAAATTAGTGAAATTTTTTAAATTAGTCGTGACCATTTACCTTCCTAAAAATTCGATAATTACAGTTAATGCTTAAAAACCACAACCCAAACAATCATTAATCTGTTTTTACACAATTATTCCGATCTAAATTAAACACTAACCAAAACATTATCTTTTACTACTCTCTCCTAAACAACTAAAGATTCATGGATAAAGCAGCCGATAATGTTTATCATGGCAACGACGAAGATGAGAGGTATGAATCAGAGGAGTATGATTCATCTTCTGATGAAGAACATGATGCCCGTGAAAACGCCGATTCAACAATCAAAATAGTTCCTCCAAGGGGCATCACAAGGCTAGCTAAGTTTCGCAACAAGTTTAACAAACCCGGTGCATCAAAACTCAATGTAGCCTTCGATTCAATGGGCAGGCTCACAGGGGATAACAACGCAGTGTTTGCAAGTTTCTTGGGAGACATGGTGCGTGAGCATATAGGCTTAAAGATTCTTACATGGAAGAAGGTCGTTCCAGAATCAAGAGCAAAACTTTGGGATGAAATCACGGCAAGTTTTAAACACTGATCAGATCCCTTTAGTTTCTTTTATAATTTATCAAAAAATTAATACTGAGAATACACTATAGATACATATTATATATGCAAGTACATATATTTAATTAATTTGTTAATGTTAAAAAACCACATTAGATTGCTGTTAAACAGACTCGTGAATGTTGAGAATACATTGTGTATATATATATATATATATATATACATACATATACATATATATATATATATATATATATACATCTAGTATATGTAATCTGTTTGCTATCTAGTATATTGATCGTGGTAACCTAATTAGATAAAGATGTTTTATTACAATTATAGTTTCAGTTTCTGATCCATTTGAGTATTCTAATATTGCAGCGATATTTTGTCCTTGAGGAGACATACAAAGGGAAAATAATGTATAGGTGGGCATCTATGGACTTTCAGAAGTAAATTGAGGGACAAGTACATCCTGCCTAACCTACACACACCTGCAAATCTAAAAGAAGTCCCATTTAAATACAGTTCAATTGTCAAATCCGCGGAATGGGACGCATTCGTAGAGTATACGAGCACGAAAAATTACCAGGTTAGTGATGGTCATTTATATTTAACTCCATACATAATATAGCTTTCATATGCTTTGAGTTTGCAAATTTATGCCTAAATTAAACTAATTAATTATCATTTTGTTCTTCTGTAACTAAGCGCAAGTCACGTGCAGCAAAAGAGGCGCGCTCCAAGTCTCTTTATCCACATACAATGGGACGTGGTGGATACACATATGTGAAAAAGAAAATGGTACTTACATTTACAAAGCGAATGTTTGTTTCTAATTACTACATGTATATATAATAAGTCTTAAATGTAATTTGTTTCTGTTTTTTATTGTCTAAGTTAATATATTAATTGGTTTAACATTACATGCATGTGTATTTGATGATTATAAGATCGAAGATAAAGTTATTGAACAACATGAAGAACCCCCACGTGCTCTGTTGTGGGTCAAAGGAAGGGTAAACAAAGAAGGGGTATTTCGAGACAACACAACCAAAGAAAAGACAAATGCAGTAGTAAGCATTTTGACATGAAGTTTTCCATTTATAAATTCATGTTTGTTTTGCATTAAACACATTAATTGCCCGATGAAATCTTTACTGCAGGAAGCCGCTGAGGAGCAGATCAAAGCTGGAATCTTAAAGGTTGACAATGGCGACGGATTGACAGAGGTGCTTGGTCCCGAAAAATCTGGATATGCCAGAGGAGTGGGAGGCGGAGTAACAGTCAAGACATATTTTAATCTACACCGAAACAGAAAAGCATACGATGATGCGAGATTCAAAGCACTTGAAGCGGAACTTGCAGCTGAGAAACGTAAAAATGAAGACATATAAATTAGTGTCGACCAAATCCCATAATAAATCACTACTTGTGTGATAACACGCAAAAAGTCATGTTTTTGCGTGCATTAATCTCACCTTTTTAGCCCAATATGTGATGAAACTAATCAAAATAGATACTTTATCATTAAAACTCGTCACATGGGCCAAAATATAGACAATGTATCAAAAGTCATCCAAAATGGTCGAAAAACACGATAAATCTAACGAATACGATCATGAGCATTCTCGTTCACTCGTTCTAGAACTTTTTGAGCTACACAAAGAATTATAACCTCTAACTTATGTCATTTTCTTCGTTAGGAAAATACGAACACGTGGATATAAAGAACGCTCAAAACGGATAAACGACGAAGAAGTAACACCCGAACGAAGAAACGAAGAACCGAGGAACCAGCATACGGCTGAACCAGGCCGTATACGGCTGGTCCAGGCCGTATACGGCTGGTCCTGGACCATATACGGTCTGTGCAGGCCGTATACGACCTGTGCTCAGCCGCATACGGCCCAGTTCAGCCGTATTCACCCTATGCACAGCCGTATACGGTCCAGTTCAGCCGTATACGGTCCAGCTCAGCCGTATCGTGCGTTTGGGTGATAAAAATATGATTTTTATTCGCCTTTGCGATACGGTTGTGCATTTGGAGGTTTGGATACGGTCTATGGATACGGTTGTGCGAGCTCTATAAATACAAGCCTCATTTCATCATTTCAACACACCTTCACATTTTCACACTTCTACACACACTTTCTCTCACTACTCTCTCTCTAAATTAGTTAGTTAGTTAATTATATTAGTTAAGCTAGTAGATTAGTAGCTTAATTGTAACGGAGGTGCTCCGAGACTGCGGTGTCGCACGATCTGTAATAACGCTTTGTCAGGTTCTATTATAATCTCTATCTTGTTATTTTAAATAATGTTGTGCTGTTGCTATACTTGTTTAGAATTACTTGCTTGGATTATTGCCATGCTTAGCTAGACAAATCTGTGTTTGCTATGATAGTTGCCATGCTAGGGTAGTTATACTTAAATCATGCTGTTACCCTGTCTGTATGCTGTTGAATTATATTTGAATCTATGAATTGAATCTCAAATGTTTATCTATCTAACTTATGCTGTGGTTAGTAACATCCTTCTAGGCTTGGCCAATTGCTAGTTGTATGCCACTAATTATTCTGTGTCTAATGATCGTTGAACTCGACATGGCCGGTGTTCTCCTGGTTGAAATATTACCGGAGGGAGACACGGAGCGTAGGATTAGAGATAGATTTGATTCAGGCCATTTAACAAGTGTCTTAGAGAGAACTTTCGGGACACTTGTGACTTAACCATGTACCCTGTCACTCTGCATAATTGATCCCTGCTATGCTGCCTTTCTGCATGTTCTTGTTTGATTGTTGCTTAGGGTTTGCATGCTAGTATCTGTTATGTTGATTAGTTACATGATTAGGTTTTCGAATATTTATCAATTGCATATACCAGTTTAACATGCATAGAATAGTTAAAATGATTTATATGAAATAATGATGAACAATTTAATCAGCCGTTAGACCAGACCATCCCAACTTGTCCCGGTGGGAAACCCCTGTTCATGTTTTTGTTTATTCAACAATTCATGCCATGATTCGGATATCTCAAATGTCCGAGATTGGGGGACAAGACTCGAGGATGGTTGTTGGTTAAATTGGTTGCTACATTTGGGACAACTTCCGGTGTAGTTAACATTCCATAACTGTTATCCACGTGACATATTATTTATCTGATTGCGGAAAACTCTACGTTAGATAGATAATAGGCTAGGAGTTATGGCTCATTAGGAAATATTAATGTCATCTTAACTAAGGCTTTATCCCATTAACTACCCCTAAATAGCATGAGTAATTATCATAGTAAACACTCGCTTCACCTATAAGTTCTCGTTGCCACCTCCCCTCCACTTTACTTTACTTTATTTTAAATTTAAGATAATTAGTAGTTAGTTAAAACCAAAACAAAGCAAAACCTCTTTTAAACCCTAGCTAAATTCCCGTAGATAACTAAAGTCCTAGATCCCATGGCCATTGTAGTTTGAAGAACGACCCTAGGTCATACCTATCGCTGTACTCACCCATAGCTTTAGTATACTTAGGCCCAGCAAAAAAAAAAACAAATTTAAACAAAAACTCCACTGACGCCGCCGCCGCTGACGGACGGTCCGACGACAGGGTGAAAACCCGATCGACCGTTGGTGGCGCGTCATTGTGTGACTAAATGATACAAATCGTCACACAAACATGAAAATAAAGTGGCCATTGGATGGACAATAGTCACACAAAATACAAGTTTACTTGACATTACAGAACATATGGTCACACTTATTATCACCTACGACCACTTTTGGTTTAATTTTATGTGACCAAATCCCATAATAAATCACTCCTTGTGTGACTAAATGATACAAATCGTCACACAAACATGAAAATAAAGTGGCCAATGGATGGACAATAGTCACACAAAATACAAGTTTACTTGACATTACAGAGCATATGGTCACACTTATTATCACCTACGGCCACTTTTGGTTTAATTTTATGTGACTAAATCCCATAATAAATCAGTACTTGTGTGACTACATGATACAAATCGTCACACAAACATAAAAATAAAGTGGCCATTGGATGGACAATAGTCACACAAAATACAAGTTTACTTGATATTACAGAGCATATGATCACACTTATTATCACCTACGGCCACTTTTGGTTTAATTTTATGTGACCAAATCCCATAATAAATCACTACTTGTGTGACTAAATGATACAAATCGTGACACAAACATGAAAATAAAGTGGTCATTGGATGGACAATAGTCACACAAAATACAAGTTTACTTGATATTACAGAGCATATGGTCACACTTATTATCACCTACGACCACTTTTGGTTTAATTTTATGTGACCAAATCCCATAATAAATCAGTACTTGTGTGACTAAATGATACAAATCGTCACACAAACATGAAAATAAAGTGGCCATCGGATGGACAATAATCACACAAAATACAAGTTTACTTGACATTACAGAGCATATGGTCACACTTATTATCACCTACGGCCACTTTTGGTTTAATTTTATGTGACTAAATCCCATAATAAATCAGTACTTGTGTGACTACATGATACAAATCGTCACACAAATATAAAAATAAAGTGGCCATTGGATGGACAATAGTCACACAAAATACAAGTTTACTTGACATTACAGAGCATATGATCACACTTATTATCACCTACGGCCACTTTTGGTTTAATTTTATGTGACCAAATCCCATAATAAATCACTACTTGTGTGACTAAATGATACAAATCGTGACACAAACATGAAAATAAAGTGGCCATTGGATGGACAATAGTCACACAAAATAAAAGTTTACTTGATATTACAGAGCATATGGTCACACTTATTATCACCTACGACCACTTTTGGTTTAATTTTATGTGACCAAATCCCATAATAAATCACTACTTGTGTGACTAAATGATACATAACGTCACACAAACATGAAAATAGGGTGGCCATTGGATGAACAATAGTCACACAAAGTACAAGTTTACTTGACATTAGAGAGCATATGGTCACACTTATTACCACCTACGGCCACTTTTGGCTTAATTTTATGTGACCAAATCCCAGAATAAATCACTCCTTGTGTGACTAAATGATACAAAACGTCACACAAATATGAAAATAAATTGGCCATTGGATGGACAACAGTCACACAAAATACATGTTTTACTTTACATTAATGAGCATATGGTCACACAAAATACAAGTTTACCTTACTTTAAAGATCATATGGTCACACTTATTAACACTTTTGGTCACATTTGGCTTAAATTTATGTAACCAAATCCCAAAATAAAGAACTTGTTGTGTGGCTAAATGTTACAAATGGTCACACAAACATACAACTCAAGTGACCATTGGATGGAAAATAGTCACACAAAATACACTTTCACTTGATTTTTAAGAGCTTATGGTCACACATTTTATGGTTTTGGTTACTCTTTTCAAATGGATACGGCCACTAAACAGCTAGTGTGACCGTATGGACCGCTTTGGTGGCGCGACCTTTAGTCACACACAAGGTGAAAAAACGAGTGTGACCATATGGTTTTAGTCACGCTTTTCTGGTGTGACCAAATCGCAGATCTGTACTAGTGAAGAGGTTCACTCAATCAATGAAAGTTATTAGTTATGTTTCAATTTGTTGTTAGTTGTTGATAATTTTTGTTAAGTTGTTAATAGTGTATAAATATGTAAATTAGATGTTGTAGAGATTGATTTGTGATAGATAGGTTAATTCTCATTAACTATGGTTATGATTAGATTGATTAGTAACTTGTTGATTGGTGTGGAAAGATGTGAAAGGTGCATAGTAAAGATTAATTGTAATTAGATTGATTGGTTGAGTTTTAAAGTACTTAATTGTGCTTAATTGTAATAATTGCAAGATATAATGAATAGTTGAAAGAAGTTGTCAGAAATTGTTCAGTGATAACAGATGATCAGATTTGCTAACTTATGTTTGCTGTTGCATCGATTAGATTAGCTAACTCATGCTGGCTAATGCGATTAGACTAGCTAATTTATGTTAGCTAGTGTGATTATAGTAGCTAATTTAAATTAGCTACAATTGTAATCAGATGATCAAATGTTACAGCACATGCGCTTAGCAGAAAGATGAAAGAAGATTCGATCAAAGTAAGATTTATTGGTGTGATGGTTTAGAATTATTTATTTAAACAAATATGTATTTTGTTATTTTCTATATGTTGATTAGTTTTAGAATTATTCATTTAATTGCTCTACTCACTAAGCTTTATGCTTACCCTGTTCAGTTGTTTTCATGTTGTAGGTGCTTGGTTCGGTTGAATCAATTGGCTAGAACGAGTAGATTATGATTGCAAAGAGATAGCGTGGAATGGAGCTTGCTTATAATTAGACAAGCTTCTTATTCTTTTAAATTGTTGTTATGAATATTCATCAAGTGAGTGTGTATTTATGTTTTGATATATATATATATATATATATATATATATATATATATATATATATTAAGTGATTGGTAAATACAACCGGTTAATTTTGTTAACCGTATAACCGAACCGGAAAAGGTAGTTAACCGATTAACGGTTAACTAAAAGTTTCGGTTTCGGTTTAGGTTCAAGAAAATGACGAACTGGGGATCCAGTTAACCGGTCTTCGGTTAACCGATTCTCCGGATTCTCCGGTTAACCGTCCATAAACACCCCTACCGATAGTCAAATGTAAGTGAAAGAGTCAAAGTATGATTAATGTGGAAAGCGGGTCAAGAGTGTCCAAATGGGCAATTATTGGGTAAAAGATTCAAAACGAGCCATGGTATAAGTATGTCACTTGTTGATAATGGCTTAAGTGTCGAATGTATGATAGAAAGTAGTGGTTAATTAAGTGTGAAGGTCAGAAACGAAGTGGTTTGTGTTTTGACATGTTCATAGAAAGTGTCCGGAATGACTATAAACTACTCATACGTCCGAATTCTTCGTTAGCGCGTATTTTGAAAAAGTGTCAAAAAGAAAAGTTTTATATTGTTAGAGTGGATGTTTGTGCCAAATTTCAGGTCATAACTCATAACGAGTAAAAAGTTATGCGCGTTTGAATTTGGTCAAAAATCTCAGTTGTGCAGCGAATATGTAATACGCGATCGCGTGGATTTGGAGGATTGCGTATTAATGTAATACGCGATCGCGTAAAAGTACATGATCGCTTGTTTTAGTGTTATTCAGTGCCAACACATTTTTGGAAAAATTGTCATTTTAGAATGGTCATAAAAGATGAACCGTAACTCAATTCGTACACCATCTGCTTTTGGCCGTACACCACCAAACGTGCTTTATAGTGTTGTACAGTACAACACCGATATTTTTGTGATGTATGGTTAAAATATATGGTGTACAAATCATCACCCTTAATCTTAACTCGGATATTTTTGTATCATACAAATTTTTTGATAGACACATCTTCATTCAAATGTAAAAAAATATTTAGGAATCATGACTTTCGAGCATGTTAAGATCTTCATTTTGCTTAAAGAAGAAAAAACTCAAAAAGTGTTCATTTTATAACTATTGTTCGACTTAAGTATAAGATGGTTCAGATTGTATTAGTATTTAGTAATGAAGCTCGAATTTGTGATTTTTGTATAAAATATTATTTAACATTTTAGGTTTTTTTTAGAAGTACCAAATACCTACATATTTAAATATGGGTATATGATTGATATACAAATAGATTAAGGGGTCAAATGATATATTAATAGTAGTTGAGGGGTTTTAAAAGAAAAAGATGATAAAATATCATCTTCCGCGTTAGTCAAGCCATCTGCCCACCTGCAACTTGACATTTGCAGATCTTCAGCTCGAAATATTATTCAAATAAATCACTTCTAAATACCTAATACACTACCAAAGTTAGGGGGGCAAGGCACCCCCTAGCCCCCCTACTAGCTCCGCTACTGATGAGTGCCACACCATATTGAGTACCAGGGCATGTTCTTCGACCGGCACCAGAAGCATATCAAAATCAGGATCTTTATAGTTAAAAGGCTTTATCAAGAACCTTTCTGACCTAAACTCATCAGGTTCTTCCCATACAGTAGGATCTCTTCCTATTTGCCATACATTTATCATAACTTGTGTGCCTTCTGGAATGTGATACCCCATCAATTCAACATCTTGTATTGATTTTCGAGGAAGAAGAGTCGGGATTGGTGGATGCAACCTCCAAGTCTCTTTTATGACTGCTTTTAGATATTGCATATTCTCCAAATCTTCCTCAGCAACCATGGATCTTCCTTTTGATACTTCAGCAACTTCTTTTTGTAAGTTATTCATTACGCTTGGGTGTTTTACAAGCTCGCTCATTACCCACTCCATACTTGAAAAGACATTATCAATTCCACCTCCAAGTATATCCTACAAGAAACATATTAATACCATTAATGGTTTAGCTTGAATATTGATTGTATTAATAAAAAATGTTCTTTTCATATACATAACCACACGTTGACAGGAAAGCCACTTGAAGTTCTAGTTTTCAAGATTCTAAGTGAATATATTCTGAAGGAATAAGTGTTTGAGAATGTATATCTAGCTATAATTCAAAGTCCAAGGTGTGTATCCAATTCCATTATGGTATATTGTATGCTCCATGACTTGTAATCCGTTAGTTGGTTTTCGATAATTTGACATTTATAGATACTTATCCTTGAAAACTACTACGATCACGGTAACTTTTACAACTAATAATTGGTCACATATATCATACACAATATTCCAAAATAAAGTTACTTGGATATATACACAAGGGTTAATAGAAAAAGTTACTAGACAATTAGTTTGTTCAAATGAATTACTAAACTATTTTCAATTTTTATATGTTAAGTAACCTATATATTGTAATTTGTTGACTTTAATAATTCAGTTGAGCAAATTAATAGTTTAGTAACTTACTGCTAATGATGGTTGGTAATTTTTTTTAACACATACATTACCTTCTGTTATAAGAAAAATACCCAGTGCGAAGCACGTACAATCTAACCCTCGTTAATATAAACAAGGGTTGTTGACCCGCTTCGCAGGGATACATATGTTACCTACGCTGATGAATGTTTATTAACATTAATTAAAATAACTGATTTGAGTATGCCAAAAGAAGGACCTAATTTCGTCATTTTATCCTTTGGATAGAAAATCATTATAATTAGCTCATATAACAAAAACATAGTAGCTCTCTTGTTATCTCACATTTATATAAAATAGAAAGATCTACATCTTATATTTTTTCTACAATAAGAATAATAATTGTAAGAAAGAAATAAATTATGTTTAAGTTATAACTTACTTAAAATATTTTCGCAGACTACAGTAACATATTTATCTTTTATTTTATAATATACACAAAATTTACGTTGACTCGTGGTAAAATACATTTCGATGGAGGAGCTGAACCAAAGTAGTGAGACAAAGAAGGCTTACCAAAATTATAGCTTTGAGCGTATCTTTGTGAAGGACAAACCCCGTAGCGTTATCTTTTTGGATATTTATCAAGACATCAATGAAGTCATGACCTTCGTCAACTTTAACATCTCTTCCTCTTTTCTTGCTTACATGGTCTCCGATAACATCTTCAAGTAACTCATCTAGTTGTTTAACAACTTTTTCAGCTTTCCCTATCAAACCAGTCATATGATCTACCCATGACAACCATGGAATATAACTTCCAACATTAAAAAAGTTAAACATACTAAGGTACCTTCTCCATAAATTTGTAAGCTTTAACCGATCAACTTCCCGTCCAAGTGCCACCCTACAAGTTACCTTTTCCGCAAGTGACATAAGCAATTCACTCATATTAATTGAAGAACCACAACTTTCTCCGAGCATACCAACCATATGACCTATCTCCCTTTCTCTTACCTTTTGAAATGACTTAACTTGTGCATTACTTAAAAGATGTGATATCCTTACAACCATACAACAATATGTTTAGGATATTCGAGTTGGGTCGACTAGAGAATGATATGTCATGAGTTTTCATGATCTCTTGGGCTGCTTTAGAGGAGGAGGCTACAAGCACGGGTTCGCTACCAAGGTGAAGGAGCATGAGCGGACCATGTTTTTGGGACAATTCTTTGAGGGAGTGATGAGGGTTTGATCCTAGTTGATGAAAGTTTCCGATGATTGGAAGTTTTGGTGGAGACGGTGGTAAGTTTTTCAGTGTGTTGGAATGAAGTGAAATCCATTTATTACGAATTAAAATTATCACGGCTATGGAAGAAAACAATGTAAAGAGAAAAATCGGCAAAGAAAGCATAACTTCCATGATACAAATTATTAACTCGAACACTTCGGCCTTATGTCTTGTTGGTGGTGTATTATTTATAGATGGTATATATTGGATAGTATTAAATATTATAAGCTTATAAATTTCCATTTGTTTGAACAAAGGTATGTCCGCAGGTGCAGGATGCTATTAGCTCATCAACGTACCATATCATTAATTAATGACTACAATGAAAATTGGGTTTGTCTAGGGATATATTTTGGTTATTTATTGAAATTTATACATTTTACAATGGGTTTAGTTTCTTGAAATGTACCAAACTTTGATCAAATGTCTAATATGTGTACCCAATTTACATTTGCTATTTTTAATACATTCAACTTTCAAAAAGGATGTTTTGATGTATTTTGGTGACGTTTCGATGATGTGTCACTCTCTCCGTATGTCACGTGGCACGCTATACGAATGACAAGTCGTCAAAAATACTTCAAAACACCTTTTTTGAAAGTTTGATGCATTAAAAATAGCAAATGTAAATTGATTACACATAATATATATTTAGTCAAAATTTGGTACATTCTCGGATGCTAAACCCTTTTACAATTGTATCTATTAAACTCGGACACCTCCTACAAAATTTACATCACAAAAAATTCCAAAAGTACGCTTCATAAAACATGTAAAATATAATACAATTTCAAACCATAGACCCTAAATAAATATAACTGTATAAAATAATAAAATGAAAGAAAAAGTGATTATGTTCGTCATATTCGACAGAATTTATGGCACATATTCGTTTAGCGCCATTTCACTTTGATTTTCGGATATGTGGTGTAAGTCACGTAGTTTCACGATAGTCTCATTGAGATTTTCGATGTGAGTAATTAGTAGAGAAATATAATTGGTTTCCTAGATTTTGATTGCTTTAAGTTTTGGCTATGTGTTTGGGTACAATATGTACGATAAGCTAGAGCAATTAGCGAATTCAGTTTTGTAAAAGAAGATATATTGAATTCCGAAATCAGTTTTCTTGCTAAAATTAGTATTCGAAGATGAGAAGTGAAATAGCAGTATCCCGTGCCGAAATTTAGCCAGCATCAGATGATCAGAAGACGATTATTTTGGATAGTTATGGCTTATGATACCCTATCTCGATTGATTATAACAAACTATATATATTCAATCTTATATTTAAAGAGAATAAAATAACTTAATCCTGTTAGGAAATTACATTAAATTAATAAAGATAGATATCTCATAAACATTACTAATAACTAATCCAAGTAATCAAGTATTACTCTCTATCACTATATAATATGTATTTTGAGCAATGCTATACTTACAAAAATTTTACATAATTTGATTTACAAAATTAGATGTACCAATTAGATCATAGAGAAGCAAATGAGAGGATGCAAAATTTAACGTGATTGGTCCATATATAATTAATGTTACATCATTTTGTACAAGTTCTTTTGTAAAAATTGTGTATGTCTAGTTTCAATATTTAATGTTGAAAAACATTGCATAACCGTTTATTTGTGTTCTATAAAGAAGATATTTCTAAGTTTTCTCAACATAAATTTAAGCTGTGATACATACTACACCGGCCGGTACCTCTTGACAATTAGCGTTTGCAAAAGTCTAATTATTATTACTTGTATTAAATGTAGCAATGTTCAAGATTTATAATTGTTGATATTATATACTGTAACAATATGCTTTGTCTATGTCCTATTTCTGTGCTGACATTTGAGTTGTCTCTCTTCTTTCTTTCAATCGACACATCTACTTGGATCAGAAAAAGATCGGGAGAACCAAAAATGTAGGAGAAAGAAGGAGGCCCCCCGAATGATCGGTGCGGCGGTTAGGCATTTCAAATCCAGCCGGAGGTCTTCGAGCCTTGTTACGAACTAAAGTTCCCTCTCTTTTAAGTAAAGTGAAGTCAAATCAATGAAGTGAACAGCCCAACCTCAGAAATGAGGAGATCCTTCTATATCGAAATTTCAGGTTTGGAACCTTATACAAACAAAGAGCATTTGTGCCTCGTCAAATTGTGTTTGCTTGTCTTTAGTGGATCATTAACTATAACGAGGTATGAACATCATAGTTTGATAAGTACAGTTAAGACTAATTAGTAAGTACTAAACTAGCTTATGCCTAACTCAATCTTATGATTTGGAGAAGTTGATAAAAAAATACTGGTATATTTTATTGGCGCATGTGTTCAATTAAGAATGACAAAAATTTAAAGAATTTAAAAATTAATAGGAAATATATATTTAACTTGAGTACAGAGAGGTACAATTGTCAGTTTACTTAAAACTCACTTTCACTAACATTTTTAATATTTAATCATCTCACAAATTGCTAATCAAATAATTAAAAAAATTACATCATAAAATTCTAACGTTTTTTTATCTTCGATTTATGATCTCATATGGTATACTTTTGATGAACTTTTATAATTTCATTTTTTAATTTGTGGGTCTTAAAAATGAACACAATAAAATTGCATACGATATCAGATTAGATTTAAATATGGCACATGATTAATAGATTTTATTTCACATGTGACACAAGTGATTTTTAGTCGTGCATATAATTTACGATACTCATTGTTAGGCGTTGACAATTTTATTTAGATAATAGTTGTAGTTTGAAATTGGATTTTTTGTCGAAAAATGCATCAATAATTCAGTTTTTTACATTTTTGGGTATCAACTATTTTTTTTTACCAAAAAATGAACCACTAATTTAAAACTTATTATTTTCGGGCATCGTTACCGGATACCAAAAAAAATGTCTACTCATCCGGTTTTGCCTACGTGGCAATCCATGTGGATATATTTTTTTTCTGAAAAATGAATCAATAGTTCTATTTTTTGCATTTTCGAGTATCAACTATTTTTTTTTCTAATACCCGAAAATGATCAATTTTAAATTAGTAGTTCATTTTTAAAAGAAAAAAAATTAGTCAATACACGAAAATGCAGAAAACAGAACTATTGATGCATTTTTCGGAAAAACCCAATCTGAAATGTTGTCCGACTACTGTTTCAAACGGTTACTGATACCCGAAAATGATAAGTTTTAAATTAGTGGTTCATTTTTTGGCAAAAAAATTATTTGATACCCGAAAATGCAAAAAACTGAACTATTGATGCATTTTTCGGTAAAAAACCCGTTTGGAATTACATACTATGGCAATATAATCACATGTGATTATTTTCTTAGTATGATATCCAAATGTGATTATAACTAAAGTTTCTTTTTTTTCAATTATTAATTGTCAAGTAATTTTATTAACCTATGATATATTCTTTACTTTGAAGTTTGCACACTAAAAAAGGAATCAAATAGTCATTTGTTTTTTATTTCCTTTTTTTTTTTAAAATAAATGCAACATCACATCACATGTTATTGAATGTAACATCCCAAAACTTAAGATATTATTTAAATTGATATAAAATAATAATTATAAAGTATTATTATAAGTTGGGCAAAACTATAATAGTTGTGGAATGTATTTAGTTCTAGACATTTGTACTTGAGGACTAATAGTGTACTAAGTTAAAACTTGAAGCTAGTTAAACAAATAAAACAATTAAATACATATACATATATATACATCATTATACATACATATCTAGAACAAAAATCTACACCCAAAATCATTCCATAAGTTGAGTTGGAAGGAGGAAAATCGCAAAGCTAAGAGGAGATTCAAACTCATTTCACATCACAAAATTAAATCCTTAGAAGTTGAAACTATCATCTCTTAATCAACTCTATTACTAGGTGTCTTGTTTTTCAATCCTTTAACCAAAAATTTAGTTTTTGAAAGGATTTTGAGCTAGGGTATGTGTCAAAACGAAATTAGGGGCAAAATTAAACCCAATTAATGATTATTAAGTATTTGAGTTATGATTACTAACTTCAATTCAACCTACAAGATAAATATATGATTAGGATTCATGATGAGTTGTGTTGAATGCTAGAATATGAGTGATAATTAACCTAAGTGTTAGCTGAAAGAGATGATTCGATCTAATATGATATTTGTTTGATGTTGTTAAGTACTTATCATTGAATTAGTGAAATTTTGATAAGTGTTCTTCATAACCAAATTGGATTATGTTTAACACTTACGATTTGATGATTATTTGATTTAAATCGTGAATTGAAAGAGATCTTATATTTCTATTATGATGTTTAAATCATAATCAAAGTGTGTGAGATATGTTAAACCTTAAAGTTAATTGTAACTTAAATTGATGAATACGTTAATAGTTTGACTTTAAAAGTCAAACTGATTAATTATGGAGGGAGGTGAAATAATCTTGTTAATGAGTAGAGTTTGATGATGATTGAATGTTAAACTTGTTGTGTATGGCCTTATGATGCTTTTTAGGTGCCAAAAGTATGACAGGTCCGAGTGGTTATTAAGTTGCTAATTTGGCTAAAACTTGAAAGGTGAGTGGTATGGGGGTCAATTGGATACTGGTTGTGTATTTCGGATTGCATAAGTGCAAGAAGTTCACGTAACCAATAGAGATAACTTTTATATTTTGAATTTTGTATTCATTTCTAGCGTGGATTAATAGTTGTACTTATTGTTGATCATGAGTAATTGTTGTCTATAGTGCTTGACATTGCACTTGATATGTTGTGGTTTAAAGTGCTTGATATTGCACTTGATTCTAAGGTTGTTTTTAGTGCTTGACATTGCAGTTAATTTAATTGTTGTTCATAAGTGCTTGAAAATGCATTTGATATATTGTTATGAGTGGTGCTTGATATTGCACTAGAGGTGGATGTTGTCCATTGTGCTTGATATTGCACATAAGTTAGTTGCTATATTTGGTGCTTGATATTGCATGTGAATTCGTTGTAGCACATAATGCTTGATATTGCTCGTGTGCTTGTTGAGGATACAAAGTGGATTCGATTAGTTGTTAAAACTTTTGCGATGGCTTAGTGGCTAGTTGATTCGATTAAGTTGTTAGTGGCTAATTGTTAATTGTTGTTATGTATTATTCATTTGATTTCTTATATTGCTCTCTAAGCAAAATTGCTTACTCGTTGAAGTTGTTGATGAATTGTAGGTGCGAGTGGGTCGCAAGAAAAAAATGATCACCGGGAGGGCAAGGCAATAGCAAGGGATTGACTTGGATTGCAAATTTGTAGTTGTGAGTGTTAGAATATAGCAAATAAACATAAATTGTCACACAATTGCGGAAGCATAATAAACACGTATTTATAATTAGTTAAGATCAAGATGTGTACCTTTTAGCTAGCTCTAATTAAACGTTCAATGAAACGAATAGGTTTCACTAATGGTAAAACCTTCTACGGTTGCACGCACACCACTATCACGACACGATAACGATGCTTGTCGAAACACCCGTAACAAACTTGAAACCTCTCTTATTTTGATACAAAAAGACAAACCAAACCCTCTTGGGTTTTGTTAGTCCACGGCTCACAAAACAAAGAGAGAAAAAAGGGAGTTTAATTATTAGGGTATTGTGTATGTACTAGGATACCAATAACCCTAAGTTATCTTTGTATTTATAAGCTTTAATTAGGTTTTTGAGTTGTATATGGATACCTAAAAATTGGCCCATATAGTACCTAATACAAGTTTTATTCACTTAACATTTTAGTCCCTCAAGTTTAGCTTATAATAAATGTGCATAATAATTAATACGTTATTAATTATTAATCGTGTCTAAATGATTTAGTGCGCCCCCCCATAGGCTCATTAATTTTAGGACAAGCTTAAGTCGTGTACATATATACCAACAACTCCCACTTGGACATGTCTTAAGCAATAACATTGATTAGCATCTAGCAACACTTCAATGTTCTCAGAAATTCCTGAGTTTCGTTTCATAAAGTCTTAGATAATGATTTCAACATTTACAATCCCTTTGTTTCAGATACCTGTGTTAATAATGAATATAGATCAATGTCATTTCATGATTTAACTCTTCTATTTCTCATTTCGTGTATTTAATCAAGATTACAAAATGAAACGAGACATATCTAGATTTTATTTTGGTATGGCCATACACAATTCTGATTAATACCTAATGAGTGGCCTAGAAGTATCATTCTTCAATAATTTATTGAAAGAACAAATTTTGTATTGACTGCACGTGTCAGTCATGCATTTCACTACAATTCTGAAAATAGTCCTGTGTAACTACCATTTACGAATAGTTAGAACCATATCAAGAAGATAATCCATACACGCTGAACCTACTTGCATCTCAAGTCTAAAGATTCAGTAAATTATCATTTTAGAATATTTTTTAATGACGATGATCCATAAAGTAATAATTCGATGATTTAGGGAATCCGATATGCATCTGTATGAATATCATGTGAGTTTAGTAAGACCCTTTCTAACTAATCACTCAGATATGTCTTAGTTTAATTATATTCCCATACAGTCAATCGACATTGGATAGTTTAGAATAATAAAAAATTATTCAAGGATTAAACATGCAAAAATGAGATACAATAATATTTAAATAAAATAAACATACCAAGTACTTTATTTCATTAATAAATAAAATGTTTACATCTCATATCCAAATACTAATCACAGATTTACATGGGATAACTAGCTAGACGAAGTCCTATGCCTTCAGCATGTTCAGTAGGCTTTGCTCTCGATAAAGCTTTAATGAACGGATCAGCTAAGTTATGTTCTGTGCGAACTCTGAGTAACTTGATTTCACCTAGTTCAATTTATTCTCAAATATAGTGAACTCTCCTTTGGTAGTTACTGGCACCTTTCTGAACTCCAGGTTCATTGTCCATTATGATTGCACTTGAATTATCACAATATAATTTCATAGGTGATTTATTTAAGGGAACCACACTGAGCCCATAAATAAACTTTCTAATCCAAACAGCTTCCATGGCTTTCGAGGCAGCAATGTACTCAGATTCTGTTGCAGACATGGTAGTAGTAGTTTGCTTCTTGCTTTTCCAATCTACTGCTCCTCCATTTAAGGTGAAGACGTATACTGACTGAGATGTCATATCATCTTTGTCAGTCTGAAACCCAACATCGCAAATAACCAGT
This sequence comes from Pseudognaphalium luteoalbum, assembly GCA_963422505.1. Classification (NCBI taxonomy): domain Eukaryota; kingdom Viridiplantae; phylum Streptophyta; class Magnoliopsida; order Asterales; family Asteraceae; genus Pseudognaphalium; species Pseudognaphalium luteoalbum. The sequence goes on from OY730194.1 coordinate 9,174,269, forward strand.
TACTTTAAGCTCAGCTACAGGATCTCCCCTATAAACCAGAACCATATCTTTAGTAGATCTCAAGTACTTAAGAATGTTCTTAACAGCAGTCTAGTGTCTCACTCCTGGATTCCGTTGACAACGACTTACAATATTTTGCACGAACGTAACATCAGTCCTAGTGCATCTCACAGCATACATAATAGATCCCACAGCCGAAGCATAAGGAACATTTTGCAATTGCTTCACCTCAACAGGTGTAGACCCTCACCTTGTTTATTACTCAAGTCAAGCTTTTCGATTATTTGAATATTCCCTCTCTTGGAATTTTCCATCCTAAATCTCCTTAGGAATTGTTGCGACACGCACCGTTCGTTGGGATTTCTAATGGTGACGTGACACAGCAGTGGGTTTTTAATTTATAAGGCTGGGGCCTAGGGTTACTTATTATGCTAATCAAAGGGCTAGCAAAGGACAAGTATGACCTAGGATCGTTCTTCAAAGCGTGAAAAATTGAACCTAGGGGGTTTAGAAGCTTTTATGTATTTAGCTAGAGTTAAAAGAGTTGGTTTTGGTTTTGGGTTTTCGATCCTAAATTAAACTAAACTAAATTAGAGGATGGAGGTTACTTCGGGCGTTCAGCAATTAAAGCGATTGTCTACTATGATGTGGTTTAGAAGTTGTTAAATATGGAAAGTTCTAATGAAGATAAGTTCGTAAGTTAATGTGAGCTATTACTACAATCCTTCCATTGGGCTAACGCGGAGGTGTCCACAATCAGGCAAACAGAATGTCATGTGGATTGCATAATATATTAAAGTACACACCGAAAGTTCTCTCAAATGTATACCCACATTATCCGACAGTCAACCTCGAATCCCATTCCCCAATCTCGGTCGTCAGAGATGTCCGAATCGTAGCATAGTTTGTTGAATAAACAATCTTATAAACTAGGGTTATCCTCATCGAAATAGGTTGGGCCAACTGGTCTAGGCGGCCGGATAATATGTCATCGCTTATTCGTACGAGTCATCAACATTACTTAGGGATGCAATAAAACAGGGGTGATTTATGCTACAAATGGAGACCTAGGTAATATGTTTGTTATTCGATTCATAATATAACTACCTTCGGTCGTTCTTGACTTCTATACATTTGTACTCCGCCGTAAGCGTTTCCAGTACTATATCAAAGAACCGTCGAATAGGGGCCGTCACATTATTTCACGATATTCAATGCCGTTTATATTTCACTATTATGATGATCCTAAGGCAACAATCAAACAAGAACATGCAATAAGACGATCAAAGCAACAGTTCAATTTAAGCATACAAATGTATCATCTAAGTTGAGGATATTCCGAAAGTTGTCTCAAAAATATCGTCTATATGAATTTAATCTTAATCTACCTCTATTCCCATATTCTGTGTCTCTTGGATCCTAATTTTGGTCTAGAGAACACCGGCCATGCTGAGCTCAATGATTCAATCTAACATAGTATAACTAAGTGACCCGTATCCTATGAGTTAGCTACGTTCATTTTTGGATAAAGTTTTAGTCATAACATGAGTTGGGCAGATAAACGATAAAGATTTAATTCCTATATCCATTTGTAATATAAACCATCCGCAATCTCATAACATACCACATAGTCACATTTTTAATATTTTCTAAACGACTATCATAGCGGATAATTGAGTTATTTAGCTAATCATGGTAGTTCTAGCATGCATATTTAAATTTATTAAAGAAAGGACAAGCATATTAAATATGAAAGATAGATTAACACTTGGAAAGAAGTACAATAACTCGTAGCTAAAATATGCGTCCCGGAGCACCTCCGTACAAATCTTCCTTGACTAGTTAATTAGCTAGTCTAATTAACTAGGAAGAATTACCACTAATATTACAATAATGAAATGTGTTTTCCAAAGTGTGGAATGTGTATATGTGTAGGTGTCTAGGTGCAAGTTCAAATGAAACCCATACCTCCTATTTATAGGAGAGTTTTGGTGCATTTTAGAAAGTGGTAGCTCACAATAGCAAAAGGTGGAATAGGTGGTGGCATCGGTTACGTGAAGGTGAGGTGGTGGCACGAGGTACGTAAAGTTGCGTAAAGGTGGTGCACGAGGTACGTAAAGTTGCGCAAAGGTCTAGCACCACACAAGGACCAAAAAGCGTGAACCATGATGGTGACAGCTGGCCGGCGGTGGCTTGGTGGCAGCCGGTGGTGGCTGGCACCCCCCGCACCGGTTCGTCGCCTGTTGCCTCGTTTCTTGATTCGTGCGTGTTTTCTTCGTTATGCGTCCGTTTGCGTCGATTCTTTTTTTTGTTGGATTCATAATTCAAAAACAAAGATTTTGATGAAAAGATATCCCAAAAATATGTCTCTGAACTTTGGATGTGTCGTACGAATCGTTTGAATCTTTCGGCGTGCGTAGAATCTTCATTCTTCATCTGTTTTTGCCGATTCTTCTTCTGTTGGATTCGTAATTTGAAAACGAATATCTTGGGTAAGATGGATGTTGGTGATGGGCACTTTTGCCTTGAAATCTCATTTTGATGTCTTGAATCTTTACACGTGCGTGGAATCTTCGTTTTTCGGCCGTTTTGCTTGATTTTGCTCGTGCAACCTTGTTTTGATCTTCTTAGCATATTATCAATGATTTGTGCATTGTTTGAGTCCGAATGCCAAGTATTGCTCCAGAATGAGAGAGATATCGGTGGTAAAAACGTGACTTTTTACACGATATCAGGAATTTATCAATAAATGGGAATAATGTATGTAGAATGTGACAACTCTCCAAATTAGGTATTGATTAACATTTAAGCATGTGCATTCTTATGCTAATTTCCTGATTTAGTTTAAAACTAAACTTTCGATGTGATGTAAGCCTAGCAAGCCCAGTACTTTTAAACCAAAAAGTATTACTTAATACGTAGTCACCTAAAGTTACGTACAAACGTATCTGAACGAACCCGACAAAAATATACAACAAAAGTTGATGATACAAAATAATTAATAATTCAATTATTAATTACGAGTACTATTATATCTATAACATATAGATAAAACGAGTTAAATATACGTTTAACATAAAACGTATTATAAAACGAACAGAAACAATTTTAAAATGCACCCAAAGGTCAAAATGATAAAAGTTCAAATTTTTCTCATTCATTCGAAAGTATTTGGAACATTACCTCAAAATATGAATTCGAAATTCGACTGAAATTTGGCACCCAATTGGATATGCGCAGTCCAATGTACAAATTTGTACAACAGTATAAAATAATAAAAATCTCATTATTCTAAATTTAAATAACGAACCAGGAGAACATCTACAAAATAAAAATATAAAATGTTAAATTTTTTATTGTACTAATTATACCCGTATCCGAAATTAATGGGCAAAACTTTACCACCAAACTTCAATAATTGAGAGACCACATACTGTGATCTCCCATTCCCGTTCAATTTTATATACTCCCTCCCTTTTCCCTGTGAACATCTAACCCAATTATTGATCACCAACCAAATCTTTCCCCTCCCTGTGTGTCAACTGGAAGCAAGAAGGAAGAACAGCAGGAGGCTCAAGTTCATCTTCATCACCATCACATCTCCTTCATGTTTCAAACATTCAAAACAAACAACAAAGTAACTACACTATAATCATCATCATCATCTTGCGGTATCATCATCATCATCATATATCATTGTAAGGAAACCTTACATCCTTCAATTTCTTGTTTATATCTTGTGATCTAACATGATTATGCTCCAAAATCTATACATATAACACTACAAATCGATGATTATATGTTGATTGTTCATGAAGTGGGTTATGAAAACCAAAACTTACAATCCAAATTTCATATATGGATACATGATTATGGGTAATGATAAGTAGTTAAAATGCAATATATATGATGTTATGATATTGGAATGGTGTAAAAATAAGCTAAAACTCGAAACAAAAGCATGTATATATATATATATATATATATATATATGTATATAGAACACAGATCACGAACAGAGTGCAGGGAGACGAGGACAGACCAAACCGATTGGCTGGCTTGGGCCAGCCGATCGGCTGGAATTGATGAGCCGAACGGCTCAACCCACTGAGCCGAACGGCTAGGTTTGGTTGAGCCGAACGGGTTAAAACTTTTTACCCGAACGGATGGGTTGGATGTTTGGGCCGAAACAGTTAATGGACTAAGTACGCGGACTGGACCGAGCGAAAATGAGTTGGGCCGAGGGTCCCAGCCGAACGGTTGGACTACCCACGCCGAACGGCTGGGCTAGGCTGTGGGCTGGACCGACTGTGGTATGGGCTGTAATCGGGGCTTCAAGATGGGCTAAATCGAGATGTAATCTGGGTTGGACTAAAATGATTAAGGGGATAATAAATCTAAATGGGCCAACTAATTGGGCCGAGCTCAATAATCTACAAAACATATAAAACATAAACGTGACCCGAGACATTTAATGGTACGAGTATTTATAAAATGAACAATTAATTTTATAATGATACGATGTAAATAAATTTGTAACCTTTATATATATATACACATACACATGTATAACTAGAACTCAAAATTTGAATATATCATATTCACAAATGGATGTTTTCTTAACAAATGAAAACTTACACATTTTATACGTAAACAACGTATTGAAATTTATATATAGATATATATATACATATATACGACACTTGTAAAAATATATTTACATATATATATATATATACACATATGGACTACACGTTTAACAAACGCATGACTCAACAATATACAACAAGTTATTTGCACATGTATACATATATAGAACAGGTATATGTGCAAAGGGAACAAAACGACATCCAATTATATATACGACTACATACGTGTACATACACTTAACGAAGTATACGATGTGAGAAATAATAACAATATTTCAACACAATGTCACCAACAAATTCAACGACTTACATTATTAAGAAATCAACAATTTCTTCAAATCAACAAACTGTTAACATAAGTTGATTAAAAAAATCAAACGTACTTATGTTAATACATTTATTGTACATAGGTTAACATACCTTGGGCGATTATCTGTCGGCAGCTAGCATTCATTCCGAGCAAACCACAGTGAGTTTACAACTCCTACTTTTAAATGTTTTCTGCTTTTAAACACAGGGGTGTCAAACATAGAAATTGCATGCCAACACATGCAATCAAACTATAAATGCTTTATTGCTTTTATACAACTGTTGATTTGTGATATTACATATTCACTATTATTTTAGGAATTAGACAAAGTATCCTAGTACGGACCTAGACTTGGAATGTGTGCATGAAAAGACCTCATGACATGCTACTGTAACCATTAGCTAGGTAACTCTAGCCACTGAGTATACGGATAGTACTATTGCCGTGACGACCCTCCTACGGTGGAGCATATACTTAAATGTCCGTTCAGGCAAATAACATAAGTTCTGGTTGTGGTTTGGTTATAGGGTTAGGTCACGCTACTTTAACTTGTGAGGTTTAGCTCACCTTACAGGGGATCATAGTCTAAGTAAATTCCCACATACTTTTAGGAAGAACGAATCCTACAACTGTTAAATACCGGAAAACATACCAGCAACATATTTTATACTGGTAAACAACCAGTTATATGCTTTTTAGGGTAACAACCCTACATAACTTGTATTTTATAAATGAATAACAATTCATTTATACAAACTTGGTTTAACTAACCACATACATATACAAACCTGTAAATTCACTCAACATATTTGTTGATGACTTTCTCGATGTTTTCAGGAAATTAGCTGGGTAAGTAATCGTATGCATTCAGGATGGACAACCCTGGACAACTTAGGATGCCACATACTGTTGGGACCGCTTTTGGGGATTTCCTTCGTAATACTGCTACATTGCAGTCATACTTATGAAATCTTATTTTAAACTTATGTATTGTTGCTAAAACTAAAATGTTTTAAACTCTACTATTACTGTTACGACTTACATAGTCGTACTACTTTTGTAACAACTGTTAAACTTGGCATCCTTAATAAATAAAGTTGTGCGATAACCATATGCTCTGAGTATGTATGTATTTGTTGGTTGAAAATACTGTTCGCAGTCCCGCCACATCATTAAAGCTTCCGCATAGTTAATTAGTACTGATTGATATCACCGTTTGGCGGGGTGTGACAGACTTGGTATCAGATCCATTGGTTATAGCGAACTAGAATTCTTTAAGTGACCTAAAACCTTAGAGACCTAAACTATAGCCTTGGCTAGAACATTCATTTTATGCATACATACTTTGCATACATCTAACATACGACTGACACGTCACCTACGACTTCTTTTGTCTCAGCATGTCAAGGCACAGTCCGATTTACTTGTATGCTTTTGATGAGGAGCCGACTGAGGTTTCCTACCATAGCGACGCTGGCACCGGAGTTGTGAGTCCACCAGTTCACCCGAGAGCTCTATCTGATGACACCGGTGATGCCTACAACACCCCACCACCTACTGCACATGTGGTCCCACCTACTACTGCTCCCACTGACCCTACCATGCGTATGTTAGGGTCTACCTTTATGGTGACACGCCATATGACTGCTGGACCTTCCAGAGGACCGGTACCTAGGATGACACCATGGATGTGTGTCCGAGACTTCCCTAGAGGACCACTTGCGCCCCATAACAAGGCGCCGATGGTGGAGGAGAGAGAGCTACATTGTGATGAGCCGCCATAGAGGGTACCTAGGTTTACTCACTTGGAGTGGATGACTCCTATGTTAGGGCGGTGGAGGTCGTTGGAGGGTTTTCCTTCTACTTTTGAGACCGGGGAGTCCTCCCGATCCTCCGCACCACTGCCTACTACTGGGGAGCCTGAAGAGTTGACCCTCCCTATCATTGTGGCTGTGATTCGCACCTTGTTTCGTATTTGTGGTAGCAGGGGTGTTCACCTTGCAGAGCTACAGAGCGATGTCTCCCGTCTGGATGGAGACATGATAGACATGCATGAGCGTTGCCACTTCTTGTTGAGCAACGTGGTTGCTTCCAGAGAGATAGTTGAGAGTGCACGTGCTCATGTCAGGGTACTGGAGAGACGTGCGAGGACAGCAGGGTTGATGATTGGAGCTTGTGTGATGATAGATGTGTTGAGGACAGCTGTGGGATTGTTTCTACCTTATTTTCATTAGACCTATGTATGGCGGTTTGAGCTTACTAGGTATTAGATTGACTACTTTTGGATGATGGATATATTAGTAGGTCCATCACGTATTGTATAGACCCGTATCATATGGGTAGGTGTATGTATGTAATAGATATGTACTAGATGGGAAACTGTTGTTAGAAGGGTGTATGTATAGGAAAACCCATTGTCTTTTGTATAGTGCTAACCGCTGATGGGGCGTATTAGAAATCCCATCTTGTTTTGGATGAAACTATTGTATCAGCGCTACATCTTTTGATATAATATAACTTATGTTTGGTTGTATTTCGTGTTCATTACATTTAACAAAGACTATAGTATTATATCTACATTTAAATACGTGTGTTAGAAACAATAACCAATCAATAACACTTGAAACCATTCCTTGAAAACCATGAAACATACCACACTTTGATTATTGATTCTTATCTTGAATTTCTTTGAACCTGATTGTGTTAAATGATGATGAAAAGAAATATGTATTTGGCATTATATAATGACGCCTGACCAACGTGATTATATTGTACTAAGTACATATGGTCTTTCAAAGTCGTGCGACATGTGATGTAAAATCCTATTTTTCAATCCTTCATAATGTTCCCTTGTTAAACAATGTGAAATCTTGTTCATCACATTCATTATCTTGGCATTGACTTCTGCATTTATCATCACAGAACAGAATCATGCCACCAAAACGACGGATGACTAAGAACAGTCGACGAACGACTACTTCTTCCATTCCTAAAACTGTTCCCCCACCCAACAACGAGGAAACTACTGAACAAATGATCGCGCGTCGAATAGCTGAAGGTATTGCTGAGTATGAAGCAAGCTGAAATCGCGAGAATGGAATGAATAACAGCGGATCTACCTCTGTTAACACTGAGACACCTGCGAATACTTGTCGAGGGTGTTCATACAAGACATTCCAGGCTTGTAAGCCAGTTACTTTTCGGGGCACCGAGGGTGCTATTGGGACTATACACTGGATAGAGAAGACAGAGTCGATATTGGACATTAGTGACTGTTCACCTGACTGTATGGTGAAGTATGCCACATGCACCATTGCTGACAAAGCTCTTACCCGGTGGAACAGTCAAGTCTAATCACTTGGACGACCAGCTGCCTACTCCATGTCATGGGGAGTACTGAAGAACATAATGTTGGAAGAATTCTGTCCCCGTAGCGAGATGCAAAAAGTTGAAACCGAATTATGGGACATTAAAATGGTTGGTGCGGATGTCACTGGATATACCACTAGATTTCAAGAGTTAGCACGATTAGTGCCACATATGGTGACACCCGAATTTAAACGCATTGAGCGTTACATCTGGGGACAGGCACCTCAGATCCGTAGCTTGGTTACATCATCAGAACGTGCCATATTCAGGAATGCTGTTACTTTAGCTCAGAGATTGACCGATGAGGCGGTCAGAATGGGAACCTTAACCAAAAAGGTTGTGACAAGAAAGGTTGAGCCAAGCAGCACTGAAGCTGGTAGTTCTGGGGGTGCAAAGCGTAAGTGGAACGACACAGGGAGCGACCGTCAGGGTCAAACAAATAAGAAAGAATCTGGAAACCTAAAGTCCTATGCTGCCACCACTGTGGAACCAAAACCATACCTGGGTAACAAACCAAGGTGTGACAAGTGTAACAAACACCACGAGGGTGAATGTTGGTTTTGCAACAACTGTAGAGGTTGGGGTCACAAAACCCAAAACTACAAGGTTAACCCTACAGCTAGGGAAAACACAGAGCGCCAAAATCAAGGGTGTTTTGAATGTGGCGACAAGGGGCATTATGGAACCGTTGCCCTTGATTTAATAACCAGAACCCTAACAATAACAACCGGAATAACCAGAACCGCAACAACAACAACCGCAACAACAATGATAACAATCGCCGTAACAACAACAACAATCAGCCAGCTCATGGACGTGCGTTTGTGATAGCAGCAGCGGAAGCACGACAGGATCCTAACACAGTTACTGGTACGTTTCTAGTAAACAACCATTTTGCATCTGTGTTATTTGATTCTGGTGCTGATTTAAGCTTTGTGTCCACTGAGTTTAGCCACTATTAGAGATCGAATCCCTTAAGTTAGTTAAAAAATACAGTGTAGAGCTAGCCAATGGTAAGTTGATTGAATCAGGAGAAATAGTACCAGGATGCACCTTAATGTTGGAAGGTCATTCTTTCAAAATAGACTTACTACCGGTAGAACTAGGGAGCTTCGATATAGTGGTTGGCATGGACTGGTTGTCGAAAAACCGTGCAGAAATTGTATGTTTTGAGAAATTGGTACGCCTACCATTATCGTCAGGTGAAACCTTGGAAATACAAGGAGAGAAAGGAAAACGTGCAGTAAAAATGATTACGTGCATGAAAGAAAATAAATTCCTATGGAAGGGTTACCAAGCATTCTTGGTACATGTGATTGAGAAGAAAACCGAGGAGCGACGTATAGAGGAGGAGCCTATCGTACGTGACTATCCGGGAGTATTTCCTGACAAGTTACCAGGATTACCACCCCCACGACAGGTTGAATTTCATATCGACCTAGTGCCTGGAGCAGCACCAATTGCTCGCGCACCCTATCGTCTAGCTCCATCAGAAATGCAGGAGTTGTCTGCACAACTACAGGAACTCTTAGACTTAGGATTCATCCGACCGAGCTTTTCACCTTGGGGAGCTCCGGTTTTGTTCGTCAAGAAAAAGGATGGATCAATGCAAATGTGTATCGATTATCAAGAACTGAACAAAGTAACCATCAAGAATCGATATCCACTACCTCGCATCGATGACTTGTTTGACCAACTGCAAGGGTCAAGTTACTATTCGAAGATTGACTTGCGATCTGGTTACCACCAACTAAAGGTTCGGGATGAGGATATCCTTAAGACTGCGTTTAGGACTCGATACGGTCATTATGAGTTCCTAGTCATGCCGTTTGGGCTGACAAACGCACCAGCAGTGTTCATGGACCTCATGAATAGAGTATGCAAACCTTATCTTGATAAGTTCGTGATTGTGTTTATCGATGACATATTGATATACTCACGAATGAGGGAGGAACACGAGAAACATCTGAGAATGATTCTTGAATTACTGGAGAAAGAGAAACTTTATGCAAAGTTCTCTAAATGTGAATTTTAGATGCGTGAGGTTCATTTCCTTGGTCATGTGATAAATAACAAAGGAATTCACGTGGACCCATCCAAAATTGAGGCTATCAAGAACTGGGAAACACCGAAAATCCCATCAGAAATACGACAATTTCTTGGGCTAGCCGGCTATTACCGACAATTCATCGAGAACTTCTCGAAAATAGCCCAACCGCGTACCGCTCTAACTCAAAAGAATAGGAAATTTGATTGGGGCGAGAAGCAAGAGAATGCTTTCCAATTGTTGAAACATAAACTAAGTACCGCACCAATCCTATCACTACCAGAAGGAGTAGAAAACTTTGTTGTCTACTGTGATGCTTCACATCAGGGATTGGGTTGCGTATTGATGCAAAACGACAAAGTCATTGCTTACGCGTCTCGGCAATTGAAAGTTCACGAAAAGAACTATACGACGCATGACTTAGAGCTAGGAGCAGTTGTTTTTGCACTTAAGATTTGGAGACACTACCTATATGGTACAAAGTGTACAATCTTCACGGATCACAAAAGTCTCCAGCATATATTCGACCAGGAAGAACTCAACATGAGACAACGTCGTTGGGTCGAATTACTGAACGATTACGACTGTGAGATTAAGTGTCACCCGGGCAAAGCAAACATTGTAGCTGATGCCTTGAGTCGTAAAGAACGAGTCAAACCCCGTAGAGTTTGAGCTTTGGGTTTGACGATCCACTCGAATCTCATTACTCAAGTTCATGACGCTCAACAATTAGCATTCATCCCCGAAAGCCTTAAGGAAGAATCCTTGAAGGGAATGGAGAAACAACTTGAAACCAAAGACAACGGAGCGTTGTACTTCATGAACCGAATTTGGGTACCGTGCATAGACGAATTACGCAAGTTGATTTTGGAAGAAGCTCATAAGTCCAACTACTCGATACATCCTGGTGCAGATAAGATGTATCACGATTTAAAAAGATTTTACTGGTGGCCTGGCATGAAACGAGACATTGCCACATACGTTAGTAAGTGCCTGACTTGTTCAAAAGTCAAGGTTGAATATCAATAGCCGTCTGGACTTTTGCAACAACCTGAAATGCCCAAATGGAAATGGGAAAACATGACAATGGATTTTATCACAAAGCTACCCAAAACATCATCTGGAATGGACACCATATGGGTGATTGTGGATCGACTGACCAAGTCAGCTCATTTTCTAGCCATCAAGGAAACGTATAAGATGGAGAAACTGACCAGAATCTATATAAAAGAAATTGTTTCGAGACATGGAGTGCCATTATCCATTATCTCTGACAGAGATGCTAGATTTACTTCTCGCTTTTGGTAAACACTGCAACAGGCACTGGGTACTCGACTTGATATGAGTACTGCCTACCACCCATAAACGGACGGCCAAAGCGAGCAAACGATACAAACGCTCGAAGACCTGTTAAGAGCATGTGTGATAGACTTTGGAGGTAATTGGGATACACACCTACCTCTAGCAGAATTTTCTTATAACAACAGTTATCACACCAGCATACAGATGGCACCATTTGAGGCATTGTATGGATGCAAGTGCCGATCGCCACTTTGTTGGGCAGAGTTGGGCGACAGACAATTATCGGGTCCTGAGATAGTCCAAGAAACTACGGACAAAATATCTCAAGTGCTTAACCGATTGAAAACAGCACGTGACCGACAAAAGAGTTATGCCGACAACAGACGGAAACCTTTAGAGTTTCGAGTAGGTGACAAAGTCCTGCTCAAAGTAGCACCCTGGAAAGGGGTTGTACGATTTGGTAAACGAGGTAAACTGAACCCACGATACATCGGACCGTTCGAGATCCTTGCGAGGATTGGTCCTGTTGCCTACAAGCTCAAACTACTGCAAGAGCTTAGTAGTATCCATGACACCTTTCATGTATCTAACCTGAAAAAGTGTCTTTTCGATGAAACACTTATCATCCCTCCTGACGAAGTCTTCATTGACTCAAAACTAAACTTTGTGGAGGAACCTATCGAAGTTATAGACACGAAAATGCAGAAACTTCGACACAAACGAATTAAGCTAGTCAAAGTTCGTTGGAACTCAAACCATGGCCCAGAGTTCACCTGGGAACGTGAGGATGAAATGCGCAAGAAGTGTCCTCAACTATTTGAAACCGTGACCAAGACTCGCGACACGAATTAAATCTCGGGACGAGATTTCCCTAACGGGGGGAGAATGTGACAACTCTCCAAATTAGGTACCGATTAACATTTAAGCATGTGCATTCTTACGCTAATTTTCTGATTTAGTTTAAACCAAACTTTCGATGTGATGTAAGCCTAGCAAGCCCAATACTTTTAAACCAAAAAGTATTACTTAATACGTAGTCACCTAAAGTTACTTACAAATGTATCTGAACGAACCCGACAGAAATATACAACAAAAGTTGATGACACAAAATAATTAATAATTCAATTATTAATTATGAGTACTATTATATCTATAAGATATAGATAAAACGAGTTAAATATACGTTTAACATAAAACGTATTATAAAACGAACAGAAACAATTTTAAAATGCACCCAAATGTCAAAATGATAAAAGTTCAAATTTTTCTCATTCATTCGAAAGTATATGGAACATTACCTCAAAATATGAATTCGAAATTCGACTGAAATTTAGCACCCAATTGGATATGCGCAGTCCAATGTACAAATTTGTACAACAGTCTAAAATAATAAAAATCTCATTATTCTAAATTTAAATAACGAACCAGGAGAACATCTACAAAATAAAAATATAAAATGTTAACATTTTATATTGTACTAATTATACCCGTACCCGAAAATAACGGGCAAAACTTTGCCACCAAACTTCAATAATTGGGAGACCACATACTGTGATCTCCCATTCCTGTTCAATTTTATATACTCCCTCCCTTTTCCCTGTGAACATCTAACCCAATTATTGATCACCAACCAAATCTTTCCCCTCCCTGTGTTTCGACTGGAAGCAAGAAGGAAGAACAACAGGAGGCTCAAGTTCATCTTCATCACCATCACATCTCCTTCATGTTTCAAACATTCAAAACAAACAACAAAGTAACTACACTATAATCATCATCATCATCTCGCGGTATCATCATCATCATCATCATATATCATTGTAAGGAAACCTTATATCCTTCAATTTCTTGTTTATATCTTGTGATCTAACATGATTATGCTCCAAAATCTATACATATAACACTTCAAATTGATGATTATATGTTGATTGTTCATGAAGTGGGTTATGAAAACCAAAACTTACAATCCAAATTTCATATATGGATACATAATTATGGGTAATGATAAGTAGTTAAAATGCAATATATATGATGTTATGATATTGGAATGGTGTAAAAATAAGCTAAAACTCGAAACAAAAGCATGTATATATATATATATATATATATATATGTGTGTGTGTATAGAACACAGACCACGAACAGAGTGCAGGGAGACGAGGACAGACCAAACCGATTGGCTGGCTTGGGCCAGCCGATCGGCTGGAATTGATGAGCCGAACGGCTAGGTTTGGTTGAGCCGAACGGGTTAAAACTTTTTACCCGAACGGCTGGGTTGGATGTTTGGGCCGAAACAGTTAATGGACTAAGTACGTGGACTGGACCGAGCGAAAATGAGTTGGGCCGAGGGTCCCAACCGAACGGTTGGACTACCCAAGCCGAACGACTGGGCTAGGCTGTGGGCTGGACCGACTGTGGTATGGGCTGTAATCGGGGCTTCAAGCTGGGCCAAATCGAGATGTAATCTGGGTTGGACTAAAATGATTAAGGGGTTAATAAATCTAAATGGGCCAACTAATTGGGCTGAGCCCAATAATCTACAAAACATCTAAAACATAAACGTGACCCGAGACATTTAATGGTACGAGTATTTATAAAATGAACAATGAATTTTATAATGATACGATGTAAATAAATTTGTAACCTTTATATATATATACACATACACATGTATAACTAGAACTCAAAATTTGAATATATCATATTCACAAATGGATGTTTTCTTAACAAATGAAAACTTACACATTTTATACGTAAACAATGTATTGAAATTTATATATAGATATATATACATACATACAACACTTGTAAAAATATATTTACATATATATATATATATATACATATGGACTACACGTTTAACAAACGCATGACTCAACAATATACAACAAGTATATTTGCACAGGTATACATATATAGAACAAGTATATGTGAAAAGGGAACAAAATGACATCCAATTATATATACGACTACATACGTGTACATACACTTAACGAAGTATACGATGTGAGAAATAATAACAATATTTCAACACAATGTCACCAACAAATTCAACGACTTACATTATTAAGAAATCAACAATTTCTTCAAATCAACAAACTGTTAACATAAGTTGATTAAAAAAATCAAACGTACTTATGTTAATACATTTATTGTACATAGGTTAACATACCTTGGGCGATTATCTGTCGGCTGCTAGCATTCATACCGAGCAAACCACAGTGAGTTTACAGGCACTACTTTTAAATATTTTCTGCTTTTAAACACAGGGGTGTTAAACATAGAAATTGCATGCCAACACATGCAATCAAACTATAAACGCTTTATTGCTTTTATACAACTGTTGATTTGTGATATTACATAATCACTATTATTTTGGGAATTAGACAAAGTAGCCTAGTACGGACCTAGACTTGGAATGTGTGCATAAAAAGACCTCATGATATGCTACTGTAACCATTAGCTAGGTGACTCTAGCCACTGAGTATACGGATAGTACTATTGCCGTGATGACCCTCCTACGGTGGAGCGTATACTTAAATGTCCGTTCAGGCAAACAACATAAGTTCTGGTTGTGGTTTGGTTATAGGGTTAGGTCGCGCTACTTTAACTTGTGAGGTTTAGCTCACCTTACAGGGGATCATAGTCTAAGTAAATTCCCACATACTTTTAGGAAGAACGAATCCTACAACTGTTAAATACCAGAAAACATACCGACAACATATTTTATACTGATAAACAACCAGTTATATGCTTTTTAGGGTAACAACCCTACATAACTTGTATTTTATAAATGAATAACAATTCATTTATACAAACTTGGTTTAACTAACCACATACATATACAAACCTGTAAATTCACTCAACATATTTGTTGACGACTTTCTCTATGTTTTCAGGAAATTAGTTGGGTAAGTAATCGTATGCATTCAGGATGGACAACCCTGTACCACTTAGGATGCCACATACTGTTGGGACCGCTTTTAGGGATTTCCTTCGTATAACTGCAGACATTGCAGTCATACTTATGAAATCTTATTTTAAACTTATGTATTGTTGCTAAAACTAAAATGTTTAAAACTCTACTATTACTGTTACGACTTACATAGTCGTACTACTTTTGTAACAACTGTTAAGCTTTTCGCAGCCCCGCCACATCATTAAAGCTTCCGCATAATTAATTAGTACTGATTGATATCACCGTTTGGCGGGGTGTGACAGACTTGGTATCAGAGCCATTGGTTATAGCGAATTAGAATTCTTTAAGTGACCTAAAACCTTAGAGACCTAGACTATAGCCTTGGCTAGAACATTCATTTCATGCATACATACTTTGCATACATCTAACATACGATTGACACGTCACCTATGACTTCTTTTGTCTCAGCATGTCGAGGCACAGTCCGATTTACTTGTATGCTTCTGATGAGGAGCCGACTCAGGATTCCTACCATAGCGATGTTAGCACCGGAGTTGTGAGTCCACCAGTTCACCAGAGAGCTCTATCTGATGATACCGGTGATGCTTTCATCACCCCACCACCTACTGCACATGTGGTCCCACCTACTACTGCTCCCACTGACCCTACCACCTGTAGGTGCTGTATACCCCCTTTTGGGTGCCGTATACACCATTTTTGGTGCCGAATTTCATAGCTAGGGGTGGTATTTCAGTCCAAATCGAAGGAATTGGGTGTCAAGTTCAAAGGTGGAAGCTTGGTCCTCTTTGCCTATAAATACTAGCTTTCAACTCCTCATTTCTCATCAAATCAACTTTCATTCCATTCATTTCTCATTCTTCACTTTCTCTCTTTCATTCTCTCTCTAGTTTCTCTCTCTAGGGTTTAACCCTTGAAACTAGTGGGAAGACTAGGAGAGAATCCTTCTCTTTTCTTTTATTAGCTATGTAATTTAATTAGTAGAAGCGAGCAGTTTCAATGCTTGGATATTATTCAAAGAAATACAAGCTATTATTCTGTTCACAACACGTATCGGTATTATCTATCTTTTCTAGTATTAATTTATCATAATTTTCTTGTTTGATGTTTGTGATTTATTAATGTTAGAAATGTTTATTGGTATGCTTTGTGAGTAGTTGCTTGTATGTTTGCCATGATTTAGATAGTTAAGGAATGATGTTACTTTATTCTCTATCTGTATAAATGGGAGTTATTATACTTTGTTATCAGTTTAAGCTTATCCTGAATTTAGACGTACTTTATCGTTCACCATTTCCAGTCTTTCACGTGACTATTGCTCTTAGGATAGGACTTTGCAAACCCGAATACTACGTAAACATAGTTATCGCTATTACAGTATGAAACTATGAGACTCTGTAAAACGGCATTGTATTTCGTATAGCGTTGGAAACACCTCGTGTGGAGTACAAATACGTGGAAGCTAAGGAAATGTCGTAGGATCATCTCATCCTGGATTACCTAGAAGCAACACTTCTAGAACATGGTCTAGGATACATAAGTTGTGGAAATGCTAAACCATTAGAACTATTATACACCGTGAGTATAACTAGAATTATACAACTATGGAAATACTTAATGCATTATACACCGCAAGTATACCTAGGGATGAACGACTGATTGTAAAGGAGGGTCTAATTAATGACGGGAGTACTTGAGCTTAAATGATTGAATAAGGAATTCTAAAAAAGAAAGCGAAGACTCTTCGGTAGTCTAAGATGCTTAAACCGCTTAATTTCCCGTAATCGACAGTTTAGAATAACAAAGTAAACAACCAGCACACAATTAGGTTAAAACATTCAGACATAGGTGTTAAGAACGGTCAGAGTATCCTTAATGGCAGTTTGCTACCTTATTCATGCACATAGGAGACATCTCCAAGAAGAGTCACTGTTTCGTCACAGGGGCAGTGTTGGGGGTCGAGTAACCTGTTCTGATCAGAATCATGATAACCTAGGTACTCAGTGACATACTAATTTAGAACCGGAACTAAATAAGTATGGTCCTAGTGTTTACACCTAAGTTTATTTGTCTGTTAGCTGAATGTGTCCCCAATAATCATCCTTCCAACAATACGCTATCCTAAAATATGGTGAACCACGTCTTTGTTATCCTTAAGTGTTACATATCGGCTAGCCCCCCTTTACTTTTATGCTTTATTAGTCTTAGTAGTTTAAATAATTAAAAACCTAAAAACAATTACCTTTCAATCCATAAAAACCCTAGCTTAAATACTAAGTTATCAAAACTAGCTCTGTTTCAATTCTACCGTCGTGAGGAACGACCCTGGATCATCCTTACCACATACTTATACCAGGTATTCGTACCCAGTATTAGTAGGTAATACGGAGGTTTAGGTTCCCCTGACTATTATAAATTTAAAACTTCCATTAGGTGCAGCTACCAGCGGAAAGGTCCGCAGCGACAGGAAGCGATTCCTGAACCGACCGCTGGACGCGCATCAAGTTTTTGGCGCCGCTGCCGGGGAAGGTAGTACGATTCGGAGCTTGTTTAGACAAATTTAGTTTTTAAGCGATCCTTTTGGACTGGGATTCACCATCCCTTTTTCGAAGTTACTTTCTGCCCATAGATTAGCGTAGTTAGATTAAATTAGTGTCACTTAGTTAAATTATCCCTTCTTACCCACTTTAATTCTTCAACCTTCTTCGTGTGTTGTCTTTCCTAATAACTTGGCAATGGCTACTATAAAACAACTAAAGGATTAAATATATAGTCTTGCTAATTCAATTCAAGATAGATGTATGAGTGATGTTCACTTAGATAATGAATGTCAAAGGTATAGTATGACTTATCCGGATAACATAGGGTATTTAGATCCTCAATCACAATACCAGTATGACCCTTATGCTATCCAACAACATCAATACCAACCTAACAATCCTCTACCATTCAGAGTCTACCCACACTCATCTTACCCTGTATACGAACCACAACCGTATGAAAGTTCTGACTAGAGAGATATGCCCATAACTTATCTCAGCAGCATTGATGTTACTCTTTCACCTTCTTACAATCCACTTGAACAATTAATGAAAGAACAAGATGACATGCTTAAATAAGCTGTCTAAAATAGAAACACTTGTCCAAGTGAGAAGTAAGGGAACTAGGGATCAAGTTACAACTGACCATAGGCTACAGGAAGACGAGAGGCACCCATACACCACATCTACATCACTTAAGACAGACTTTCATTCTCATGAGTCTAGTTGCAAACTTCCTTCAATCCTATTCAATCTTCTAAATCCTCACTTCCACCCACTCCTAACCTAATTACCAATGGGGAGTTCATTCTAGAGGAACTTTCCGAACCACTTCAACTCGAAACTAATGGCCAGGGTGACAAGTACGACTCGGTGAACGAAGAGATAGAAATGGAGAGCCTGGACGTGGAGATTTACACAGAAGACTCAGCTTCAAAAGGACCGGAAGAATGCACACCGACTCTGAGTAGTGATCTCATCTCAATTCAATCTGACGTGATTGATAATATCACAAAACAAGTTGTGGTTAATGATGTCCCACATATCTTTCTCGATGAATCACTCATTGATCTAGTTGATCCTTCTATAGAACCAATTGCTCAAGTAGTCAATGAAAATGTTGCTACAAGATTGGAGACGTTAATGGACTGTGTCCCACCTCCATGACCAGAGTACAACGTTGTCATTAACCCAAAGACCATAGGAAGCAAGGAGGGTTTTGGGTCATGGTTTCCCAACAAACCTTCTCTCCACCACATAATGACTTATACGCCTTGGACTAGTAAGGATTCCTTTGACCAACCAATTCTGTCAATCCGACCTACAGAGATATTAAAAATTGAGAGATTTGTTATACCCCTGGTAGAACTATTCACTCACTTTGAACCATCTCCTCATATTGGACATACCCTAGCCTTAACTTGCCCTAATCTCTTAGGTATGTACCAACATTACTACTTGTGTCTACTGATGGATGTAAGGAAGCCTCCGGGATTGCCTGATAAATAGTACTAGAGTCAAGCTAATGACTCAAACAAAAAAAAGCATTTCTCAGGAGGCAACCAGTGTCTAACATAGTTTTGGTAGTAGTTATTGAGTATTATGCTAACTCAATAAGTAGAAAATGAAACCCTCAATTGAATGTTCAAAGTTTTCTTTGTTTTTATGAACAAAAAGGATGGTTTACGAAATTACTTCATTAAATTTTTTAGCCAAACCTTAAAACTTCCTACTCCCACATGTTTGAACTTTATTGCAACATCTATTTTTCACCATTATCTAAAATTCTTAGTATTCCTTCACTCACAAACATGAAACTCTGCTAGAAGTTAGGAGCCTTAGTTATCTTACACATCCACTGGCATGTTTCGAGCATTTGAGGTACTTACATATATTTATGCAAATATACATGAGATACTAATGCTTAATCTGATAACATGATTTGTATGTCAATATGTGTATTATGCTCAAACTTGTTTAAAAATGCGTGTTTTGGATATATCTATACTTGGCTACCCGATTCAACTAATAATATTTCCATATCTGC
Source organism: Pseudognaphalium luteoalbum (assembly GCA_963422505.1). Classification (NCBI taxonomy): domain Eukaryota; kingdom Viridiplantae; phylum Streptophyta; class Magnoliopsida; order Asterales; family Asteraceae; genus Pseudognaphalium; species Pseudognaphalium luteoalbum. The sequence goes on from OY730194.1 coordinate 9,194,467, forward strand.
TGTTTGTACTATGGTGAAGTTATAGGCAACTAACACTTTTAGTAAGATTAAACTCCAAGTCATACACTGGTTTGTTTCATCTTCAAAGTACTTACTTTGATAGGTTCTTCGTAAACCAGTGATTCTATGAGTTGGAGAATAATCACTTGTCTGTCAGATCACGTTTGTTTATTCTATTTGTATAAGTGTCTAACAAGCGGGGACTGACGCCTATGGATAAAGAATCTTTGAGAATAATGTGACACCCCACAAATTAGGACAATAATTTGTACCAAACAACAAGGTAACCCCAAGTATTTAGTTTATAGTAGACTAAATAATCTTAACTTTATATATATGTACATATAAAGTACTCGAACGTAATTATTTAATTACACAAACTATCGAAAGGATTTTGATACAATTACGGACGTTGGTGAAACAATAAAATAATAATATGAAATTATTATTTATGAACAATATTTAGTTTATATTATTTTGATAATATAAAACGTATACAATTTAGAAATAAATGTACCAACCACGAATGGTACCCGAAAAATATATTTATAATATTTTTCAAAGTATTTTTATAAATACTTCAATTCAAAATTTTTAAGAATATAACGTTTAAAACTAATTATAAAACGAACGAATAATTGAGTGGGATACGGGCTTTAATCCCATGCACACCTCAATTATTAGAGCCGGTTATATCAACCGACTCCAATAATTCATTATACACACACACACAAACATCTTTATCTCTATCTTGATCTCTCTCTCGGCTCTTCTTCAAACAACAACAACAATAAATTTACAACAAAAACAAGCAACAATCAGCAACAACAACATGTATCATCATCATCTCCAACATCATCATCGTGTTCATCATCTTCATCACCACCCTCGGCTTCGTTTATTTTAATCCGTAATCCACGGCTACTTTTCTCTTTTATTTCGAGTCTATAAAGCTTATACCACCATGTATAAGAGTTCTATCTATGAGGTTATGTCCAAAATCAAGTTAGAAAAACGTTTTGTGAATTAATTGCATGAACAAGCCCTGAGAAAGGCCCTCACCCGATTGGGTGAGTTTTCATACCCAATTAGGTGAATTTACCCGATTGAGTGAGCTGCATACCCGATTGGGTGAGCTGCATACCCGATTGGGTGAATTTACCCAATTGGGTGAGCTGCATACCCGATTTAGTGAAACTTAAAAGTTAAGAAACAATAACTGATCGCGTATTTTAGTTCGAATTTGTTACAGAGGTACAATTCAATGAACACAAAATTTTATACTTACAGATAAATATTTACACAACAAACGAAATCTATATAATTATATTTGTACGAAACAAATATGATTGTATTTTTGAAATATAATTTTATATCGTCACCAACGGGCCGTACATGATTTACAAACTTCAAACACAAACACAAATTGAACACACGGGACATAATCTAATCGAGTAAACACTAGTATGGATGGTTTATTAAAACATCCATTTATTTACATATAATCTCATGTGTTTAGGACACTAGGAGATTAAGATTGGAGCATAAGTATACTACAGGATCGCTAGCTCCCACAGGTGAGTTCATAGCCCATTTTTTTCTTGTATTGAACTATTTTGGGGTGAGATACTTGCTCTGTTTTATAAAACTACTTGATCTCTGTTTTATGAACTACTATGAACTACTTGATTTCTGTATTGCGAACTACTTTGAATTCTGACTTTTGATTTACTTGAACTCTGATTTACTAAATACTTGAACTCTGTTTTGAACTATGTGAACTATGTGAACTCTGTTTTGAACTATGTGAACCATGTTTTGAACTGTTTGAACTCTGTTCTATGAACTATTTTGTATTGTACTCTGAACTACCTTTGGATAACTACGATAACATTTGGGGGAACTACGATAACAACTACGAGCCCCACTATGATATCAACTATGATAACAACTACGGGGAAACTATATATTTTGGGTAGCGTCCTGACAAAACATACTTTGAAAACTCTGTCAACTTTGAAAACATACAATCTCAATTATGACCTTAAACTACGAGTTCAACTACAATTTCAACTATGATTATTACTATGATTTCAACTATGACTTTAGAACTATGATCTCAACTATGACTTTTTCTTTGATTTCAACTACGATTCTTACTAGGTTCTCAACTATGAATTTTGAACTATGTTTTAGACTACGATTTAATCAATGATCTTTACTACGACTCCAACTATGATTATTATACTATTTTTTCAACTACGATTATAACTGCGAAAACCTAAGATCTCACCAACATTATTGTTGACCCGTTTTAGCATGAATTCTCAGGTACCTGCAATAGTAGGATTGGCCTTCAGGATCCTAGCTCGATGTGCTCACTGAACCTATGTGCGATGATTACCGGATTAGTCACGCCCCAACCCGAACCACTTTCGCAACACGAATTTGGGGGTATGACAGATTGGTATCAGAGCCTGAGGTTATAGTGAACTAGGTCGCATTTAGTGGACCTAGTCTATAACCATTAGGCAGTATTTCTTATTAGGTATAACTAGTTCAGAGATTACATCATACGATTTTAATTTAACATAGCCTGATCAACTATGTACAATAAAATGAGAATGATGTGAGATGTGAAAGGAGTTATGTTGAATAGCAATACACTAGATGACTCTGATTACGATAGAAACTGGACCAACTTAACATGTGCTACACATAGTAGGCTATTATATATAGGTGTATATATGTACTTAGGCCTCACTCGCTAACGTACATGTCACCTCACACGACAAGACTCACTACTATAATATTATTCAATATCAAGTACGAGACTTTGTTCTCATCTACTACCGTATTCACATACGCCTAAGGAATAACAATACAACTAACCAAGAAAACGATTAAACTCAAATGAACATATCACCTTGAACCGATGCGTCACCTACTTCGTCACGCGAACGCTATGTACCGCAAGGAATCTTACTATGAAACTTACAAGACGAACATCCCTCATTACTATTAGTAGTTATCGAAAATGAAATCTTTCTCCCAACTCTTTTATCGATCTTAACCAAGAACTTCGAACTTTCGTACTGTCAATAGGACTTCAATTCTAACAAGGGGAGTAAGACAAGATAAGAATATAATATTCTGCCACGTAGAAAGTACCCAAGAAAAATCCCATTACCCTCGGTAGTGGAATTAGACTAGATGCTAGAAACCATGGAAGTCAATACATAGATCAAGAAAATCCTAGAAAACACATAACCAATAGTAGGTCACATGTAGTAGTCAAGTAAAATACGATAACGTGAGACACAGACCTCTAGAAATTTGTACTAGAAACAAGATGTAGTTACAAGATCATTTCATCAAGAGACAATAATCTAAGGAATTAAGAACTTAGACAACAATGGTCCTCTCAATGCCAAGGTCGGTGAATCGCAAGGCAGGGCCATGGGTTCACTTGGAAACAACAAAACCACGATACACAAGAAACACATAATCAACTAGAAACAAGACATCATTAAACGACCTACTAGTCACGAAAACTGTAGAACTACAAACCAAGAGACAAGACAAGAATTAGGAAACATACTAACGTAAGACCCTAACTACTAGAAACTTGTACAAAGAAATAGGATGCGGTCACAGAAATAAAGAAAACAATAAGTCAAGAAATAATAAGTCAAGAACTCATATATCAAGAAAAGATAGGTGAAGAAACCCTAGACCGAGAACTAGGAACTTAGAACATGACAAGAACAGTAGAACAAGATACTCGAGAGGTACTCACGTACCTTACCCTCTAGATTACTCACTTACCGCGATCATCGACTGAATTTCGGGACGAAATTCTCATAACAAGGGGAGAATGTGACACCACACAAATTAGGACAATAATTTGTGCCTAATAACAAGGTAACCCCAAGTACTTAGTTTATAGTAGACTAAATAATCTTAACTTTATATATATGTACATATAAAGTACTCGAACGTAATTATTTAATTACACAAACAATCGAAAGGATTTCGATACAATTACGGACGTTGGTGAAACAATAAAATAATAATATGAATTATTATTTATGAAAAATATTTAGTTCTATCTATGAGGTTATGTCCAAAATCAAGTTGGAAAAATGTTTTGTGGATTAATTGCATGAACAGTCCTGAGAAAGGCCCTCACCTGATGGTGAGATTTTTTATACCCGATTGGGTGAATTTACCTGATTGGGTGAGCTGCATACCCGATTGGGTGAGCTGCATACCTGATTGGGTGAATTTACCCGATTGGGTGAGCTGCATACCCGATTGGGTGAAACTTGAAAGTTAAGAAACAATAACTGATCGCGTATTTTAGTTCGAATTTGTTACAGAGGTACGATTCAATGAACACAAAAGTTTATACTTACAGATAAATATTTACACAACAAACGAAATCTGTATAATTATATTTGTACGAAACAAATATGATTGTATTTTTGGAATATAATTTTATATCATCACCAACGGGCCGTACATGATTTACAAACTTCAAACACAAATTGAACACACGGACATAATCTAATCGAGTAAACACTAGTATGGATGGTATATTAAAACATCCATTTATTTACATATAATCTCGTGTGTTTAGGACACTAGGAGATTACGATTGGATCATAAGTATACTATAGGATCGCTAGCTCCCATTGGTGAGTTCATAACCATTTTTTCTGGTTTTGAACTAATTTGGGGTGAGATACATGCTCTGTTTTATAAAACTACTTGATCTCTGTTTTATGAACTACTCTGAACTACTTGCTTACTGTAGTGCGAACTACTTCGAATTCTGACTTATGATTTACTTGAACTCTAATTTACTAACTACTTGAACTCTATTTTGAACTATGTGAACTATGCTTTGAACTATGTGTACTCTGTTTTGAATATGTGAACCCTGTTTTCAACTGTTTGAACTCTGTTCTATGAACTGTTTTGTATTGTACTCTGAACTACCTTTGGATAACAACGATAACACTTGGGGGAACTACGATAACAACTACGAGTCCCACTACAATATCAACTACGATAACAGCTATGGGGAAACTATATATTTTGGGTAACATTCCAATGGAAACTATATCTTGGGTAACGTCCCAAGGGAAACTGTATTTTGGGTAACGTCCCAATGGAAAATATATTTTGGTTCACGGCCCAATGAAAATTATATTTTGGATAACGTCCCAATGGAACCATTGATTTTGGGTAACGTTCCGACAAAACATACTTTGAAAACTCTGTCAACTTTGAAAACATACTATCTCAACTATGACCTTAAACTATGAGTTCAACTACAATTTCAACTATGATTATTACTATGATTTAAACTATGATTTTAGAACTATGCTTTGAACTATGATCTCAACTATGACATTTTCTTTTATTTCAACTACAATTCTTACTAGGTTCTCAACTATGGATTTTGAACTATGTTTTAGACTACAATTTAATCCATGATCTTTACTACGACTCCAACTATGATTATTATTCTATGTTTTCAACTACGATTATAACTGCGAAAACCTATGAGCTCACCAACATTATTGTTGACCCGTTTTAGCATGTATTCTCAGGTACCTGCAATAGTACGATAGGCCTTCAGGATCCTAGCTCGATGTGCTCACTGTACCTATGTGCGATGATTACCGGATTAGTCACGCCCCGACCCGAACCGCTTCCGCAACACGAATTTAAGGGTGTGACAAATAATGGAAAGACAACAAGGGGAGCCTACATTTCGTTAAAATTGAGAACCTTTCAAGCGTTGCTTTACAGGGGAAGAGATGACTCTTTCAGACACGTATATGATTTCTAGTTGTCTATGACTAGTTCATCAAGCTGACCGGGGAGAGGCTATCACTTTGCCAGTATCTGGAGGATGCCATCACTTCGCTTTATTTTCTATAATCAATCCAAGTCGAGCTCTCGACTATAACAGCAACGCTTCTCGGGAGGCAACCCGTGCATGAAAAAGCATTTTTAATATGAGTAAGTAATTTTGGAAAATAGAGTAAATAAGTTCGAAATTTCTCAAATTAAGAAATGATAATCTTTGGGGCAACGCATGAATAAGCACATACAACCCATATTAATTGCAGTGAGGTATTTTGAGCCTATAAAAAGCATTCATTTTCAATGCTTCACTATTCATTTGTTGTGTGTGCCGATGCATGCATTTCTGAATTAGAACTTGCTCCTGGTATGCATTTCGAGACCACATTGGTGAGTACCGTACGTGGTATAGGTGTAATTAGATGACCTTGACATTCTCTATGGAATAAACGCATTTTCTCATATCTCTCTAAAGCCTAACCCTACTGATACTCATTTTTAGTATCGATGATCCGCTTAATAAACTCTGTTACGCCTTAACCAAAATTTCATCTGTCAAAACCCACATCTTATAACCCACTCTCTCCACAAAAATTCCCAAAACTTATCTCATAAATTTTTAAAGTTATGAAAAATGCTATTTAGGTATCCTTGTTTCTTGCATTCCATATTTTACTCTCCTGTATTTCCCTAAAAGATTGTTTCTCTTGTGAGTTCCTAAAGTTCAAATATAAAATCGAGAAATCTCAAAGTGCAAAAAATTGGCACTTAGAAAATCGGAGCCGTACCAAAAAAAGAATATGAGCCAAATAAGGATCACATAAAGAGCGCGAAAAAAATAAAATCAAAATAGAAAAAATCAAATTGCTTAGAAATTCTGTGGAAGAAAGAAGTTCCTAAGGAACAAAAAGACGTGTTAGTTCAAATAAAGCTAAAAGCACTTTGCTATCTATCAAATATTACTTCTCCTCAAAGTATCAAATCTTATCAAAGATAGAAGTCAATATAGCTACTTAGTTTCTCTCTTATCCTCGTTCTTGTCTCTGTATACCTAAATAAATATTTTTCATAAACTTAGAAAGTCATGAGATAAGCAAAACCCTTCAAACCTTAAAAATATCCACTATCCATACCCCTATACCCTGACTTCACACAAAAACCCGATGAATGTCCTGGGATAATTAGCACTGTCCTCATCTAAGTGGTGGAGATATGATTCTCGATCAAGCCTATGACGATGAATGATGCATGACCGGCTATTGAGCGATTTCGTTTGTTTAGAATTATAGGTAACCCGATACACTATTTAGTGAATTGAGAGACTACCTGGTGAGATCGCATAGTCATACATATGCCAAAGATCACGAGAATCAGAAACATGCCCAAAGATAATTATTTCTTATTTCTGAAATGATTATCTTGTTTAACTCTATCTCCTGAAACAAGTTGTTTTTATGAAGAAATGATTGTTCTTAAAAATATTTTAATTTGCAAAAATCGGGCTTAAAAACTTTTTTTTAGTGAGGATAATTGAAGAGTTGCTTGAGGACAAGCAACACCTAAGTGTGAGATATTTGATGTAACGTAAAAAGTCACGTTTTTACCTACATTATTACTATTTTTTTTAGCCCCAAACATGATGAAAACACTCAATATCAATGATATTTCACCAAAAATCATCAATGAGGCTAAAACTAAGGTGTTGCATTCAAAATCAATCAAAATGACCAAATAACGTACAAAATAACGCATAAACTATACAGTCACGTTCCACGGACTCATTTAAGCAAATTACCTTGAAATTATTCTTAGTTTATCTCATTATGATCCTTAGGTAATTACGAGGACGTAGATATAAAGAACGCTGGAAACGGACCAAGAATGAAGAAGTTAGGGCCAAACGAACTACGACTAGGCGACCAAGACTTACGATCCAGCACACAAAAGCATGAACCAAGCCATACCACCCATTAGGGTTCGTATACCACCCCTTTAGGGGCCGTATACCATACCTTTAGGGCCATATAAGCCCCTTAAAGGGTCGTATACCACTCCTAAAAGGTGGTATACTACCCCTTTGAGGTGGTATACCCCCCTTTTGGTGTTGGATACTACCCCGTAGGTGCTGTATACCCCCTTTTAGGTGTCGTATACCACCTTGTTGATGCCGAATTTCATAGCTAGGGATGGTATTTCAGTGTGAATCGAAGGAATTAGATGTCAAGTTCAAAGGTGGAAGCTTGGTCCTCTTTGCCTATAAATACAAGCATTCACCTCCTCATTTCTCATCAAAACAACGTTCATTTCATTCATTTCTCATTCTTCACTTTCTCTCTTTCATTCTCTCTCTAGTCTCTCTCACTAGTTTCTCTCTCTAGGGTTTAACCCTTGAAACTAGTGGGAAGACTAGGAGAGAATCCTTCTCTTTTCTTTTATTAGCTATGTAATTTAATTAGTAGAGGCTAGCATTTGCAATGCATGGATATTATTCAAAGAAATACAAGCTATTATTCTGTTCGCAACACGTATCGGTATTATCTATCATTTCTAGTATTAATTTATCATAATATTCTTGTTTGATATTTGTGATTTATTAATGTTAGAAATGTTTATTGGTATGCTTTGTGAGTAGTTGCTTATATGTTTGCCATGATTTAGATAGTTAAGGAATGATGTTACTTTATTCTCTATCTGTATAAATGGGAGTTGTTATACTTTGTTATCAGTCTAAGCTTATCCTGAGTTTAGACTTTATCGTTCACCATTTCTAGTCTTTCACGTGACTATTGCTCTTAGGATATGACATTGCAAACCCGAATACTATGTAAACATAGTTATCTCTATTACAGTATGAAGCTACGAGACTCCGTAAAATGGCATTGTATTTCGTATAGCGTTGGAAACACCTCGTGTGGAGTACAAATACGTGGAAGCTAAGGAAATGCCGTAGGATCATCTCATCGTGGATTACCTAGAAGCAACCCTTCTAGAACATGGTCTAGGATACATAAGTTGTGGAAATGCTAAACCATTAGAACTATTATACACCGTGAGTATAACTAGAATTATACAGCTGTGGAAATACTTAATGCATTATACACCGCAAGTATACCTAGGGATGAACGACTGATTGTAAAGGAGAGTCTAATTCATGATGGAAGTACTTGATCTTAATTGATTGAATAAGGAATTCTGAAAATAAAGTGAAGACTCTTTAGTTGTCTAAGATGCTTAAACCGCTTAATTTCACGTAATCGACAGTTTAGAATAACAAAGTAAACAACCACCACACAATTAGGTTATAACATTTAGACATAGGTGTTAAGAACGGTCAGAGTATCCTTAATGGCAGTTTGCTACCTTATTCATGCACATAGGAGACATCTCCAAGAAGAGTCACTGTTCCGTCACAAGGGCAGTGTTGGGGGTCGAGCAACCTGTTCTGATCAGAATCATGATAACCTAGGTACTCAGTGACATACTAATTTAGAACCGGAACTAAATAAGTATGGTCCTAGTGTTTACACCTAAGTTTATTTGTCTGTTAGATGAATATGTCCCCAATAATCATCATTCCAACAATACGTTATCCTAAAACATGGTGAACCACGTCTTTGTTATCCTTAAGTGTTACACATCTGCTAGCCCCCCTTTACTTTTATGCTTTCTTAGTTTTAGTAGTTTAAATAATTAAAAACCTGAAAACAATTACCTTTCAATCTATAAAAACCCTAGCTTAAATACTAAGTTATCAGAACTAGCCCTGTATTAATTCTACCAGTGTGAGGAATGACCCTGGATCATCCTTACGACATACTTATACCAAGTATTCGTACCCAGTATTAGTAGGTAATACGGAGGTTTAGGCTCCCCCTGACTATTTTAAATTTTAATACTTTCATTCGGTGCAGCTGCCAGTAGAAAGGTCCGTAGCGACAGGAAGCGATTCCTGAACCGACCGTTGGACACGCATCAACCTGGTTCTCTGCTTCTTCGTGTGTTCAATGGAACTACCGAGGACTTTTGATAGGATGATGTCAAGATTAAAAGTAGACTTAAAATAGTGAAACAAAATCCCGTTTTAACTATAGAACAATGTGAAAAGTATGCTAACCCATGAAAACCGCACATTTCTCGTATTACTGTTAACAGAGCGTGTGTGGTTAACCGGAACATTAATATGAGTACATAAGTGAGAGGTTTTGTGAGACTCGCGATTCTTGAGCGTATTCGAGCCGAGGACCATGCGGGGTTTGCATTGTTAATTCACACATCTTGTTCATGATCCTCGGCATCCCAGTCATGAATGGTAAATGAGCATAACGGAGATTAAAATACCATTGATAGGTATAAATGAATCTTAAAGATCTAGGAGTTTCATAGAAATTAAATAGACAAAGGTATTTTGTTATATGATTACGATGACCCTTTTCATAAAACTGAAAATATAGATCCTAGCCTTAATTAGAAATTGGGTAATTAAGTAAGGAATATTCAGACTAAATAAAATAGCTTTTAACTCAATAATACTTGTTGAAAATGGTAATAATCCTCCCGTTCCTAGTTCCACAAACAACCAAAATTTCTCACTACTTTCAGTTCTTGGAAGGGAGCTTACCGGTCCAAAGTGTATGAACTGGATTTGAGACCTTATGTTCGCTCAAAGGAAAAAGAACAAAGAGTATGTTCTTGATGGGTTGTGGAACCGTAGGTTCACTCTAAGGTACGAGAGCGGGGAGTATGTTCTCAACGATAATGAGGTGTACAATCTCGATAAGTGAATTCCCACTATTGATAATGATTCAGCCCAAGAAAAGATTGAAGCTCACCGGAAATATTATGATGGTTGATACCAAGTTTTGGTCAACATAATTCAATCCGGTCAGCCAGCTGTCTACAAAAAGTTTGTAACCTCATGTCAAAAAGTTTTGAAAGAGAAAGAGACCTCAATAATGGAACTCCATAATTGCTGAGTAAAGGGATCAAGAAAATCGATGTGCCCTCTAGCTCAACAGCTCCTATATTTTTAATTGATCATGATGCAAAGGAAAAGAAGAGATCTAGAATAGCGACAAATGGAAAGTCCATTTGTAGGGCTAAGATAAAGATTGAATCTGAAATTACACCTGCAAATGACCAAAGGAAACACTGTGTTTTACTGCAACACAGAGGGGCACTAGAAGCGTTGCAGCCCAAAATATCTGAAGGACCTTAAAGACAGTAAGGTCGTGAAGGATTCAGGTATATAAATGATCAAACTCCAAAAAACTACGACTTATAATTCGTAGGTCATGGATATAGAGTGTGGTACTCACATTTGCACTATATTAAGGCCAAAAGGAAAGTAAATGTCTGAGGCATGGAGAGCTCAACTTAGTCATGGGAGACAAGAGTGTCATGGCCATTGGAAAGTTTGAGCTTATGCTAAAATCTAGGAGTTAGGGTACATTTAAATAATTGTTGTTATTCATCATAAATGACAAAGAAACATAGTTTCATTTCATGCTTGCTTAAGGATATTTATCAGTTTTCATTTGATAATGAAAATGGTGATAAAAGCTTCTCCTTGCAAAGGCATATATGAAAATTTTGAATATGCCACCAAAGTAATTTAAACGTTGATTCTTCTAATGAGCTTGATAAATCCAAATTGTGACATTATTGTCTTAGGCACGAAACAAGAAAGGTATCGCCCAACTCCAAGAGGATGAAGTGTTGGAATCATTCGACCTCAAATCGGATGATATACGCGAATCTTGTTTATTGGGCAAGATGACTAAATCACTATTCACAAGGTCATGTGAAAGAGGTGATGGATTATAGGACTTGGTATACACGGATGTGTATGGACCTTTCCGATGTGCTACAAAAGATAGAAATCGCTACTAAGTTATTAGATGTGTATGGACCTTTTCGATGCGCCACACGGATGACTTCAGTAGACATGGACATGTTTATCCGATTAAACATGTCTCATATACTTTTGAAACTCAAAAGGTATCAGGATGAAATAGAGAACCAAATGGTTAGAAAGATAAAGGTACTTCGATCCGATAGGGGAAGAGAAAACCTTAGTATCGAGTTTCTTGATCTTCATAGACATTGTGGAATAGTTTCACAAATTAACTCCTTTTAGAACAGCATAGCTGAATGGAGTATGTCAAACCCCCGATTTTATGGTTTACAGAAGCGAATGTTTTGGGTGTGATTAATCAAATATCAAGCACAAAGATTTATAGCAAACGACTCCAAATGGGACGTTTTAGAAAATACATTACAATACAGTACATTACATAAGTTTTCAAAAGTTTACATAGTTTGGAGTTCGATTAGTAGTATCTAGAGATTTTAAAACATAACAGCTAGTACAAAAGTAATGCAATAAAATCTTCAAGTATGTATGCATGCGACTCAAGCTATCAAGTAGTCCTGCTGGGCATCCCTACTGATGTTGTGTACCTGAGAATGCATCACTAAAAATATCAACCAAAATATTGGTGTATCTCACAGGTTTGTAGTAATAGTAATAATAGTTCGTACACAATCAGTAAGTAAAATTTACGAGCAATATCAGTCAGTAGTAATGAGTTCACAATGTACAAGCAAGTAAGTAAGAAAATTTCAAATGTAGTAAGTCGGGTAGTAAGGATTTCACAATTTTAGTAGGGTAAATGTATTCCGCCATGAGCCATCATAGTCAAAGCTTAACAAGTCTGTAATTTGCCCCTGTGAGTGCTAATCCAAAAACACTCATATGAAACGAGTAAGAAACGCCCGTTTATAAGAGTACGGTTCGTGGTAGTGCGTGCTACCCCGGGCGGGGATTATCAGTCCCATATGGATCCATATACCAAAATTCGCGCTTATCTTATAACTAACAACTATGATTCAGAGGCCTTCATTGGATTAAAACTTAACTCATGCAATTTAGTAAATTTGTAAGTCTGTAGGTCTGTAAGTCAGTATAGTTTATAAAATAGTAAATTTGTAAGTCGGTCATGCAGCAAATATATAAGTTGGTAAAATAGTAAGTATACAAGTCGATAAAACCATACATACATATATGTATACAAGTAAAACAAGAAATGCATCTCCCCCAAAGTAATGAAAGTAAAAAGGGGCTGTGAGGCTCACCTGAGGAGCAAGCGGTCCAAAAGTGGTGAGTCGTTCCAACGGAAACCTCCTAGTGTCCTAGACACTAGACAAGTGAGATTATATTTTTGTAAGTGGGCGTGTAGTAATTCATTTGTATAATTGTTCGCTTGATTAATCATGTTCAACGTATTCGACTCGTGTTATGTTTGAAGTTTACAAAAAGTATACGCCTCGTTGGTGACGACTCGAGATTATATTTCAAAAATATAATTTTGTCTGTTTTGTATAAATATACTTTGTTTATATCCATATTGTATAAATATATATTCATGACGAATGAATTTGATACGTATTATATAAAAAACTGAATTATTGAACCGGATCCGTAGGTGATCCATGGGTGATCCGTGGGTGATCCGCCGGATCTTAGCATTTTTATGGTATTCCACCGGATCAGTTAGCTGATCCGCCGGATCCTGTGCATTTACAGGTCTGTTCGAAATGTTCAGCTTAAAAATGACATTTTTAGGCTCGATTATGAAGATATAAGTTGATATAACACTAAGATATGATGTTATAAGTTATTTAAATGCTAAAATTCAAAAGAAAAGTGAATGATCCTTACGAATGAAATGAAGGCCGTGAGTGATGATGATGGTGAACAGAAAATGATGAAGAAGATGATGGATATGGTGATGATGATGATACTCATGCTACTGCTGCTGCTCTTGATCTTCTTGTTGTTGATGATGATAAACCGAAAATGAGTGAGTCCGAGAGAGAGTTCGAAGAAGGTGATAGATGGATACGTATGTGTTTGTGTGTGTCAAATAATTGAGGTCGGTTGTATATAATCGGCCTCCAATGATTGTGGTGTTTAGATATTTTCGCCCCGTGTTAGCGTATCCGATCGTAAAGTAGTATATTGTTTTCAAATGATATATTTCTAAAAATATAATCGTTTATATTTTTAATCGAAGTATCTTATAAAAATACTTTTAATGAGATATAAAATTATATCTTTGTTTCAATTCATTTTGACAGATAGTTTTAAATGTACTAAATGTGTTTAAATATTCAACTGAACAAATAATTATTATTCTTGACAATAACACTTTATTTGAAAATGTTTTACCCCAATTCCCGTTTTAAATTTCTGCGTTCTGTCATATTCGTATATACATGATTATTAAATACTACATGGTATTGGTTTAATTTAACATAGCCTGATCAACTATGTACAATTAAAAGAATATGATGTGAGATCTGAAAGGAGTCATGACTGAACAAGATACAATATTTGACTCTGACCACGAGAGAAACCGGGACTCAAACGTGTCTGTGTTAGACACCCTAGGCTATTATGTGATATATATATATATATATATATAGGCTCGCTCTCGCTCAATATCTTAGGTTATATTATATATGTATTATATGAATATATGCCTCATTCTTTCTAACGATTTATCTCAGAATGGCAAACACACCAACCAATTCATCAAACTCTCAATCCGAATTGCCGAACCCGAGGGACGATTAGCGATATAATACTTAAGTACTTGAGTATTAACACGTATATAATACGTGACTTAAAAGTTTAAATTTGGACCAAATTTTGGGTCATTTTGACCGGGTGTCACATTCTCCCCTTGTTAGGAGAATTTCATCCTGAAATTTGTTCGTAGTACTTATCGGTATGTCAAAATAATAGTCGGTGCATATTCTAAGAAAGTGTGGAAGTGACACAACACTTATCTAGCGTTGTCTTTCTCCCCTTGTTGGACTAGTGCCCTACTGATAACTAATGGAATAGAGGGAGTGAGTTTCGATATATTCAACCATTTTGTCTGTGGAAGCAAGTTCAGTCGATCAGTCAGTCACTAAGGTGTAGCTACACTTTGTACTAGTAGCCTAAAGTAACTATGTAAATTCTTTTGTATCCGTAAAGTCTGTGATTGTAACACCCGCCAAATTAGGACTAGTAATTAGCGCCTAATTCTCTGTTAATACATGTAATTAATTCTGTGTTAGGCTAATTAATGTATCTATATATATATTATTGAATATATACAAATATGCGATTTGATTAAATCGTACGATCTTTAAATCGAATACAATTCGGTTCATTTAAATACGGACGTTGGTGAACATTTTTACTAAATAGTGTAACATTATTTAAAAACACTATTATATCACAATTATTATTTTGATAATATTTCATAACTATTTCGTATCGTATGAATAAAGTCTACGCGCTAAAATGTTAAACGCGCAAACAACCGAAGTAAAGTTAAAGTTACAAATTATAACTCAATTATTAAGTATTTGATGAAATACTTCAAGTATAACCTTGAATAAATATCCATATTTTAAAACTTATAATTAAACGTAATAAGATAATTATTTAACGTTTAAACAACCGAGAAAACGAACACCGCACGGAGCGCAAATGCAGGGGATTAAAAAGTTGGAGAGGCCACACAGCGGAGGCCTCCCCAAACCAGCCCAACACCCCCCACTCTTCACCTCCTTTCTCATTTTTTAACTTACACCATCTCTCTCCTTCTCATTTCCTCTCAAATCCACACACCTACACCCAAACTCCCTCTTTGCTCTCAAATCGCAGCAGCCGAAACCCCCGAAAACACCACTAAAAATCGTTCATCATCCTCATCAAGAACAAGCCCAAGGATCATCATCATCTTCCTAATCTTCTCCATCTCCATCTTCATCAAAATGTAAGGTTTTACACACTCTCTCTCTAGAAATCGTTTCTCTTTCTAGAAATTACTTAGATATTGTGAACATACATGTTAGAAGCTTTTTATAACATCAAAATGCCCAAAAATCGAACAAAAACTCATTTTTGAAGCTTAACATCGCTGATCAGCCAGTTTCGCGAGCTGAGATCCAATCTCGGTTCGCAGTGCAAACTCGGATCGCAGTGCAAACTCGGTTCGCAGCGCAATCTCGGTTCGCACCGCGAACTTGGTTCGCAGTGCAATCTCGGTTCGGTTCGGTAACTCGGTTCGCAGTGCAATCTCAGTTCGCACCGCGAACTCGGTTAGCAGTGCAATCTCGGTTCGGTTCGCGAACTCGGTTCGCCGTGCAAACTCGGTTCGCAGTGCAATCTCGGTTCGCGGTCAACCCTGGTCAACATTTTTCAGCACTTTGAAATTTACTTAAAATGGGCACCAAATGATGATAATTAATTAATATGATATTAAACCAATGCAAGAACGGTTAACACACATTTTTATAAGTATACAAATGAATCGAAACATAATAATAATGTTTTTGAGAATTTTTATTACACACCGTCACCAACAGGCCGTACATGTTTTCAAAACATAATCAAATCAACCAAATCGTAGTAATTTGAACATTATTGTTGGAAAACAACTACAAAGGTAGTCTTTTAAGATGTCAAATCGATTAATAACCATCGCGTGTCGTGGACACCCTCAGGTTACAAGTCTTCGGACATCAATTCACAGCTAATCAACTCAACTTTATTTCGATAAACACTCAAGGCTTAGGTGAGTCTCATGGCCCCTCTTTTTACTGTTTTACTAGGGGTGTGATACATTGCTCTGTTTTTAATACGTGAACGTGAGTACATATTTCAATATACTACATGAGTTGTTTTCAACCAATCAAATCAAAGTCCTCCGTCAGTATAGTCTGGTAATACGAAAGTAGCATGAATATTAGTATATGGTACCATATAGGATTGACCCACCTCGTCCGGGTTAGTCGCGCTAACCTCTGCAACGGATGTACTAATATTTGGGAAGACGAGTGTAGATTAGGCACTCGTGGAGGCACCTCGCTTGGAATTCTCTATATGGGACCCGGCCCTCGAGTTAAGCTCAGACTATGCGCTCATGGTTGTATACACTATTATTATCATTTACTGGATGCAAATCAACATTTAAATCTTGCGGTTCACACACTATTATTGATATCTAAACCTGTGAGCTCACCAGCGTTAGTTGACCCATTTTAGCATGTATCATAAGTACTCAGCAGTAGATCTGGACTGCCCATCAGGATGCATATTACCTCGAGTCTTCATGCAAACTTCAGAGATTTCATTGCATTATTAGATTTTGTATAACTAATTATGTACTTAAATCTCTCATATTACGAATACGAGCTATGTACGAGTTCAAACTGTTGTAAACCTTTTAATATTAATATATTTTATTAATACGACGCATATAGAGTCGTTTGCTATATATCTTTGTGCTTAGATTATTGATTAGTAACACCCAAATCTTGCTTCCACAAAACAATGAATTTGGTGGTGTTACAGTGATAGTCGGTAAGGTTGTAGAGTAAACTAAACTATATCAGTATCGTGTAGTAACTTGTAACACCCCCAAATTTATTGTTTAGCGGAAGCAGGATTTGGGTGTTACTAATCAATAATCAAAGCACAGAGATTAATAATGAACGACCACTACATGCGTCGTTTTACATTGATATTGATAAAATAAAAGTTTACATCAAAATATTGTTTACATTAGCTCAGTTTAAAATTGAGAGATTTAAGTACATAATTAATCTATACAAAATATAATAATGCAGCTAAAATCTCTGATTGTTTGCATGCTGACTCGAGCTAATAAATCTTGATTGAGCAGTCCAACCTACTGCTGGTCACCTGTGATACATGCTAAAATTGGTCAGCGAAACGTTGGTGAGCTCACAGGTTTGTATATCAACATATATTTGTATGAACCGCAAGATTTTATAATTGAATTTAAAATGCAATTAAGCAAAATAAAAGTTATACAGCCATGAGCACATAGTCTGAGCTTAACTTGAGTGTCAGGTCCAATTAAGGAAACCCAACTGAGTTGCCTCCTACGAGTGCCTAATCTACACTCGTCTTCCCAAATGCTAATACGTCCGTTTGACCAGTTAGTGCGTGCTAACCCGGACGAGGATTGTCAATCCTATATGATATCATATACTAACATTCACGCTACAGATGTATTACCAGACTATGCTATGGAGGGCTTTAGTGATTAGTTGAAAACAACTCATGTAGTATTTGATTGATTGGTACTTGCGTTCAACTTGTAAAATAAAACGAGCAATAATATCACACCCCTGATTGAAAAACAGTAAAATAGGGGCCATGAGACTCACCTGAGCCTTGAGTGTTTATTAAAATAAACTTGAATTGATTAGCTGTGAATTGATGTCCGAAGACTTGTAACCTGTCGGGCGTTCAAAACGTACAACGTTATATGAGTGAGTAGATGTCTCAACAGCCCATCTATGTTTGTTGTCCAACAATTAGTTATGTCCAAATGTTTGATTTGTTCAACTTTGTTTATCAAAAGCGTGTACGACCTGTTGGTGAAAGATTGTAATAATAATTCTTTTAAGACATTATTATTATGTTTGTATCATTGTATATGTTGGTACATTATGTATCATATGCGGTTATAAGTTGTTACTCATGTTCAATACTTAGTGAAAAACAAATTTAAAACATTCTGTCATTAGCGACACTAGTGTCAGTGTCGCATGTCATGCGACACTAGGGTAAGTGTCGCAGTGAGTGTCGCAAGGTAGCCACTGTTAGTGTCGCAAGGTTTCCACTGTTAGTGCCGCAAGTGTTACCACTGTTTGTTATGCGACACTTAGGCAAGTGTCGCAGGTAGTGTCGCATAGTTACCACTGTTAGTGTATTTTGTAATTTCCACTGTTTGTTATGCGACACTAGGGGTAGTGTCGCACAACCATGCGACACTAAGGGTCTGTCCAAAAATTCAATTTTTAGTTCAAGTGTTTTCAAGTGTCGGTTTTCGTTCGGGAAACTTTCTAAAATTAGTTTTTGGTCCAAGTTACTTAATTAAGTCAACCAAACCCATTTTTGTTACCACTTTCCAAAAATAGTAAGTTTTTCGAAAACTAGCCACTTTTGTTGACTTGGTCAAACTTACTTGGTTTGACCCGAAACTTTCACCCAACCCAAATATCAGTTTATCGGTTCTAATTATGTTGTCGGTTCATGCCGGAGTTCACCAAAAGTCTTGGTTTTTATAAAAGTCCAAAAACAGTCCACACCTATGTTTTTCGGTTTTGTCGGTTCACTTCCTTTATTTTTCTTAACTAGTTATATTCCGAGTTAGAGTTCACAATTTTTACCAGCTGTTCCACCATGTGTCTAGAGCTTAACTTAATTTTCCCAGTAATTATAGTGTCCATCTTGATAGGTGTAAAATTTATGGATGGAACCATACTCAGTTTTTCGTGTACATGCAGGTCAGTCACATAGATTCGTATTTATAAGAAAATCCGTGGATTTCTGGAAGGAGTCACAGAAGAACTTTTTGTAGATCTTTTCAATACGCAACTTTTAAAAAAAAATGCATCTTCTAATTCTTTGTAGAACTCATGTTATGGTCGATTTACTAAACTGACTTTTCTGAGACAGATTATGTGTTCATGTGTAAAATTCATAAAAACGTATTTTAAGTTTATATTTGGACATAATCTTGTTAGATGAGCTTTATAACATTGAAATCAGTAGTATTAAAGTAAAATAAGTGAAAGTTCTTGAGAATCCTTACAAAGAACAAGTGATGATGAAGGGGATGATGTTCTTGAGCTTGAAAAACCCTAGCAATGGTGGTGGTTGATGGTGATTTAGTGGTGGTGGTAATGGTGGTTGTGGTGGTTGTTGGTGGTGGTGTAAAGACTGAGTTTCTCTGGAGTTTTTGAGAGAGAAGTGTTAGAGAGAAGGTGGAGAAATGTGAGTGAATGTGTTAGTGGAAATGAAAGTGGTCTTGCATGTAACATGTATGGAAGCATATGTGAGTGGGTTTGCATGGAAAGTGAGTGGGGGAAAAGGGTGGTGACCACATGGGGCAGGGGGGGGCCGGCCATGGGGGGCCCACAAAGGGTATTTTGGTCATTTTTCTTATTTATTTGATTTGTGCTTCGTGCGGTGTTCGTTTTCTCGTTCGGTTTGGTGTTAAACGTTTAATACGCGTTTTTAAGTAACGATTTAAATTTCAATACTTTCATTTGAAGTGTTCTTTCTAAATACTTGGAAAAACATTTATATAGATGATTCGTTAATCTAGGGATCTCGATTTGCTCATTCGTTGTACGGATTTTAAATCGCGTAACTGTTGTTTGTACGATACGAATTACTTACAAAGTATTATTATCAAAATAATATTTTGAAAAAGATATTGTCATTAAATAATGTTATATTATTTAATAAAATTGTTCACCAACGTTCGTATTTAATTGAATCGAAATACATTCGATTTGAAACTTGTACGATTTAAATCAAACCGCATAATTGTATATATTCAATAATATATATATCGGTACATTAATTAGCCTAACACAGAACTAATTACATGTATTATTAATTGATTAGGCACTAATTACTAGTCCTAATTTGACGGGTGTCACATTCTCCCCCTGTTAGGAGAATTTCGTCCCGAAATTTAGTTTGAAGTCGTGTTTGAAGTAGCGTCAGCAAATAACTGAGGATACTTGAGTCGCATCTGGTCCTCCCGCTCCCAGGTGAATTCCGGCCCACGCCGCGAATTCCACCTGACTTTGACAATGGGAATACGACTTTGTTTGAGTTGTTTGACCTCACGGTCCATGATTTCGGCGGGTTCTTCAACAAAATGAAGCTTGTCGTCAATACGAATTTCATCGAGTGGAATGATAAGTGTCTCATCAGACAGACACTTCTTTAAATTTGAAATGTGAAAAGTGGGATGCACACTGCTGAGCTCGGATGGCAGCTGCAATCGATATGCCACTGGACCTACCCTCTCGAGGATCTCAAATGGTCCAATGTATCTGGGATTTAATTTCCCGCGTTTACCGAATCGGATAACACCTTTCCAAGGTGAAACCTTGAGTAGTACTCGATCCCCAACCTGGAATTCGAGTGGTTTGCGTCTCACGTCAGCATAACTTTTCTGACGATCACGTGCGGCTTTGAGTTTGTTTTGAATCTCGAAGATTTTCTCGGTTGTTTCGTGAATGATCTCAGGACCAGTGAGTTGACTGTCTCCCACTTCGGTCCAACAGATAGGTGCTCGGCACTTACGACCGTAGAGTGCCTCGAAAGGTGCAGCCTTAATGCTGGTGTGATAGTTGTTGTTGTACGAAAACTCGCACAATGGTAGATGTTTTTCCCAGTTTACACCGAAGTCAACTACGCAAGCTCGTAGCATGTCTTCCAGTGTTTGAATGGTCCGTTCACTTTGGCCGTCGGTTTGAGGATGGTATGCGGTACTCATATCAAGACGGGTACCCAATGATTTTTGAAGTGATTGCCAAAAGTGAGATGTGAAACGACTATCCCTATCCGAGATAATCGAGATTGGAACTCCGTGTCGAGAAACAACCTCTTTGATGTAGATTTGTGTGAGGCGTTCCATTTTATCGGCTTCCTTGATTGCCAGAAAATGAGCAGATTTTGTGAGACGATCGACGATCACCCAAATGGTATCGCAACCGCTCGATGACTTTGGTAGTTTGGTTATGAAATCCATGGCAATTTGTTGCCATTTTCATTCAGGAATGCTGGGTTGTTGGAGTAAACCCGAAGGTTTTTGGTATTCAGCTTTGACTTTCGAGCAAGTAAGACACTTGCTGACGTATGTAGCGATTTCAGCTTTCATATTCGGCCACCAATAAAATTCCTTGATGCCGTGATACATTTTGTCGGATCCAGGATGGATAGAATATTTGGACTTGTGAGCTTCATCCATCACCAAGTCTCGTAGGTTTCCAAAACTGGGTAACCAGATTCGGTTTGAGAAATACCTAATCCCGTTAGGCTTGATTTCAAATTGTTTGTCCATGCCTCGCAAGGCTTCGTTTTTGATATTATCAGGTTTCAGAGCTTCGAGTTGAGTAGTGAGAATCTGAATGTTTAGATCATTGTGAATAGTCATGCTGAGGGCTCGGACTCGAAGTGGTTTCGTTCGTTCTTTTCGACTGAGGGCATCGGCAACAACATTTGCTTTGCCCGGATGGTATTTGATTTCACAATCATAGTCGGTGAGCAACTCGACCCACCGGCGTTGTCTCATGTTGAGATCCTTCTGATCGAATATGTGTTGGAGACTTTTGTGGTCGGTAAAGATTGTGCACTTAGTGCCATAGAGGTAATGTCTCCAGATTTTGAGGGCAAAGACGACAGCTCCCAGCTCGAGATCGTGGGTGGTGTTCTTTTCATGAATTTTGATTTGTCGCGAAGCATAAGCAATAACTTTGTCTCGTTGCATCAGCACGCAACCGAGACCTTGATGAGAAGCATCGCAGTATACCACGAAGTCATCGGTGCCTTCGGGTAAGGATAGAATCGGAGCACTGCAAAGCTTTTGTTTCAGAAGTTGAAATGCTGACTCTTGTTTATTAGTCCAATCGAACTTTTTGTCTTTCTGAGTCAAGGTTGTGAGTGGTTGAGCTATTTTTGCGAAATTTTCAATGAATCGCCGATAATACCCGGCAAGACCCAAGAATTGACGTACTTCAGTTGGAGATGTTGGTGCTTGCCAGCACTTGATGGCTTCGATTTTTGATGGATCGACATGGATTCCTTGACTATTAACAACATGTCCAAGGAATTGAACGGATTGTATCCAGAACTCACACTTGGAGAATTTGGCGTAAAGCTCTTCGTGTTTAAGTAGTTCTAGAATGGTTTTGAGGTGTTGCGCGTGTTCTTGTTCATTTCGCGAGTATATGAGAATGTCATCAATGAAAACAATGACAAACTTGTCGAGATACGGTTTGCACACCCGATTCATAAGATCCATGAATACAGCCGGTGCGTTGGTTAGGCCGAATGGCATTACTTGAAATTCATAATGCCCGTAACGAGTTCGGAAAGCAGTTTTCGGGATATCAATGTCGCGAACTCGAAGTTGATGGTAACCTGACCGAAGATCGATCTTTGAATAAATACTTGACCCTTGTAGTTGGTCAAACAGGTCATCAATACGAGGAAGTGGATAACGGTTCTTGACGGTTAGTTTGTTCAACTCACGATAATCGATGCACATTCGGAAAGAACCGTCTTTCTTTTTGACAAATAGGACCGGAGCTCCCCAAGGTGAAGAACTCGGTCGAATGAATCCTCTATCCAGGAGTTCCTGTAATTGGGTGGACAGTTCCTGAAGTTCGGATGGGGCTAATCGGTATGGTGCTCGGGCCACGGGCTTAGCACCTGGCACGAGATCGATTGAGAACTCAACCTGTCTTGGCGGTGGCAGACCAGGCAGTTCTTCGGGAAAGACTTCTGGGAAGTCTCGAACGATGGGTACATCCTCAAGTCGCTTCTCCTCCGACTTCTTCTCCATGATGTGTGCGAGGATTGCTGGATAACCTTTTCTCAGGAATTTCCGAGTTTTTAAGCAAGATATGACGTTTAGTCTCGTCCCACCGGTCTCCCCCTGTATGACCAAGGTTCTATCGACGGCGAGAGGAATACGAACGAGTTTATCATAACAAATGATTTCAGCGCGATGTTTGGACAACCAGTCCATTCCAATGATGACGTCGAAACTTCCAATTTCAACAGGCATAAGATCGATTGAAAAGATTTCGTTGGCTAGGTTTAAAGTGCAATTAGGTATTACACTATTGGTTTCTATGAGTTTACCATTTGCAAGTTCTACGGTGTACTTAACATCTAAGGCAATTGGGGTGATGTCAAGTAGTGGGCAAAACTCATCAGAAATAAAGCTTCTATCGGCACAAGTATCAAATAGAATAGAAGCAGTTAAGTTGTTGAGGAGGAACATACCCGTGACCACATTCGGGTCCTGACGGGCATCCCCAGAATTGAGTACAAACGCTCTTCCCCTTGCGTTGTTGTTGTTGTTGTTGTTGTTGTTGCCCTTGTTCTTGTTTTTAGGACATTCGTTCTTGAAGTGTCCTGTTTCTCCACACCCAAAGCAGGATTTGGGTTGGTTGGAATTGTTGCGAGAGGTGTTGTTGTTGGATTTAGGGGCTCGGCAATCTCGGGTCAAGTGCCCGTACTTCTTGCAGTTGTTGCAGGGAGTACTGCATGGACCATCGTGGTGGTAGTTGCACTTGGAACAATATGGCCTGTCCCCAGTGTAAGCGCGTTTGGTTTCGGAATTGGTGTTGTAGACTTGAATGGCATTGGATTTCTTGTTCTGGTTGTTTTGGTGTTCAGAAGGTTTGCGTTTGTTATTGTTGTTGGAGGAGGATGTATTGGGTTTCTCACGGCTGACAACCATTGCCATGAGTTCATGTGCTAGCCGGATAGCACTTTCAGTAGTGGTTGGCTTGGATGAAGCGACGTTCCCTTGGATATTTTCCGGGAGGCCGCGGATGTATCTTTTGATGCTCTTCTCCTCCGGATCAACCAAACCCGGGCATAACAGTGCAAATTGCTGGAATTTGGTGGTATATCCAGCGATGTCAGTTCCCTGCACAGTCAGGTGCCAGAACTCTTCTTCCAACCGATGTAGTTCTTCTTCAGGGCAGTATTTTTCCCTTAGCTTCTTCTTCAATTCAGCCCAGGGAAGTTGGTTTGCTATTTCGATGCCTACAGAGTTTGCGTGGGTGTTCCACCACGTGAGTGCACCTTCTTGAAAGGTGTAAGCAGAGAATTTGACTTTGTTTTCCTCAGCACAGTTGCAGAGGTTGAAGACGGATTCCATACGTTCAATCCACCGGATCAGACCAATGGCACCTTCCGTGCCTTTGAAGTAAAGTGGTTTGCAGCTGAGAAAATCCTTGTAGGAACAAGGCTTGATGACAGGAGTATTGACTGGGGTTTCGTCATTGTTTCGTGAGTTTCGGGGTGAATCCCGAGCAGCCAAAGCATCAGCCACAGCTCGAGATACAACAGCAGCAAGTTCGGCATCACTGTAACTTTTCCTCTTCGGCGGCATGATTCTTCAAGAAAGAATGAGCGGTACATAAGAAATTGCACCAGGATGATAATTACGATAGATGTATATATGTAAGAAGGGTAATATACAACATCACAGAGTAACAATCATATTGTAGAAATAACGAAAGAAATTGTCAATTCATAATACGAAGTCAAACGATTACAGACAATTTCTAGCTAGGGGTTTCAAAAGTTACAGACTTAGAAGTTTTACAAAAGTACCGGGAATTATTACATCCGGTTCAATTACATAGGTCCTATGAAAGCATAATAAAGTACAGGTTCAGCCTAAGCTAATCCTGACGTAGATTGAGTTGTGGCAGTAGTGTGGTGAGACGGTCCACAGATTCTGCAAGTCTGCTAACCAGGCGGAGGGCATCCTCGGTTTCCCTTAGACGTGTCTCGCACTGGTTCAGCCTTGATTGTAGGACAGAAATTTCGTTTCGGTTGCCAATCACTTGATTGTGGACAACCTCCATGATTTCGACGGTTTCACCCAGACGATTGTCAAGGGTGTTCACGTGGTTGATTGTATGTTCATGATCCTCGGAGACTTGATTGATGCGTTCAAGTGATGTGAGTCTCCAGTTTTCGTTGGTTTCTTGGAGTTCGATATCCATAGTATCAAGTCGTTGTTCGTGTCGGTGCAGCCTAGTGGCTAAGTCCGACAAAGTGAAGTGAATGGGGTATGGGTCAACTCGAGGCAACCTGGTGTTCCTCCTAGCTACCCTTGGATTACGCGATCCATACGGATGAGAGCGTGATGAATTGGGTGGTGTGTTTGCCATTCTGAGACAAAGCGTTAGAAAGAATGAGGCCTATATTCATATAATACATATATAATATAGCCTAAGATATTGAGCGTGAGAGAGGCCTATTTATGTATATATATATATATATATATATATATATATATCACACAATAGCCTAAAGTGTCTAACACAGACATGTTTGAGTCCCGGTTTCTCTCGTGGTCAGAGTCAACTAGTGTATCCTGTTCAGTCATGACTCCTTTCAGATTCCACATTATATTCTTTTAATTATACATAGTTGATCAGGCTATGTTAAATTAAACTAATACAATGCAGTCACTGAACCTAATCATACTTAATGAGGAATACTGCCTAATGGTCATAGTCTAGGCCCACTAAATGCAACCTAGTTCACTATAACCTTAGGCTCTGATACCAATCTGTAACACCCCCAAATTTATTGTTTAGCGGAAGCAGGATTTGGGTGTTACTAATCAATAATCAAAGCACAGAGATTAATAATGAACGACCACTACATGCGTCGTTTTACATTGATATTGATAAAATAAAAGTTTACATCAAAATATTGTTTACATTAGCTCAGTTTAAAATTGAGAGATTTAAGTACATAATTAATCTATACAAAATATAATAATGCAGCTAAAATCTCTGATTGTTTGCATGCTGACTCGAGCTAATAAATCTTGATTGAGCAGTCCAACCTACTGCTGGTCACCTGTGATACATGCTAAAATTGGTCAGCGAAACGCTGGTGAGCTCACAGGTTTGTATATCAACATATATTTGTATGAACCGCAAGATTTTATAATTGAATTTAAAATGCAATTAAGCAAAATAAAAGTTATACAGCCATGAGCACATAGTCTGAGCTTAACTTGAGTGTCAAGTCCAATTAAGGAAACCCAACTGAGTTGCCTCCTACGAGTGCCTAATCTACACTCGTCTTCCCAAATGCTAATACGTCCGTTTGACCAGTTAGTGCGTGCTAACCCGGACGAGGATTGTCAATCCTATATGATATCATATACTAACATTCACGCTACAGATGTATTACCAGACTATGCTATGGAGGGCTTTAGTGATTAGTTGAAAACAACTCATGTAGTATTTGATTGATTGGTACTTGCGTTCAACTTGTAAAATAAAACGAGCAATAATATCACACCCCTGATTGAAAAACAGTAAAATAGGGGCCATGAGACTCACCTGAGCCTTGAGTGTTTATTAAAATAAACTTGAATTGATTAGCTGTGAATTGATGTCCGAAGACTTGTAACCTGTCGGGCGTTCAAAACGCACAACGTTATATGAGTGAGTAGATGTCTCAACAGCCCATCTATGTTTGTTGTCCAACAATTAGTTATGTCCAAATGTTTGATTTGTTCAACTTTGTTTATCAAAAGCGTGTACGACCTGTTGGTGAAAGATTGTAATAATAATTCTTTTAAGACATTATTATTATGTTTGTATCATTGTATATGTTGGTACATTATGTATCATATGCGGTTATAAGTTGTTACTCATGTTCAATACTTAGTGAAAAACAAATTTAAAACATTCTGTCATTAGCGACACTAGTGTCAGTGTCGCATGTCATGCGACACTAGGGTAAGTGTCGCAGTGAGTGTCGCAAGGTAGCCACTGTTAGTGTCGCAAGGTTTCCACTGTTAGTGCCGCAAGTGTTACCACTGTTTGTTATGCGACACTTAGGCAAGTGTCGCAGGTAGTGTCGCATAGTTACCACTGTTAGTGTATTTTGTAATTTCCACTGTTTGTTATGCGACACTAGGGGTAGTGTCGCACAACCATGCGACACTAAGGGTCTGTCCAAAAATTCAATTTTTAGTTCAAGTGTTTTCAAGTGTCGGTTTTCGTTCGGGAAACTTTCTAAAATTAGTTTTTGGTCCAAGTTACTTAATTAAGTCAACCAAACCCATTTTTGTTACCACTTTCCAAAAATAGTAAGTTTTTCGAAAACTAGCCACTTTTGTTGACTTGGTCAAACTTACTTGGTTTGACCCGAAACTTTCACCTAACCCAAATATCAGTTTATCGGTTCTAATTATGTTGTCGGTTCATGCCGGAGTTCACCAAAAGTCTTGGTTTTTATAAAAGTCCAAAAACAGTCCACACCTATGTTTTTCGGTTTTGTCGGTTCACTTCCTTTATTTTTCTTAACTAGTTATATTCCGAGTTAGAGTCCACAATTTTTACCAGCTGTTCCACCATGTGTCTAGAGCTTAACTTAATTTTCCCAGTAATTATAGTGTCCATCTTGATAGGTGTAAAATTTATGGATGGAACCATACTCAGTTTTTCCTGTACATGCAGGTCAGTCACATAGATTCGTATTTATAAGAAAATCCGTGGATTTCTGGAAGGAGTCACAGAAGAACTTTTTGTATATCTTTTCAATACGCAACTTTTAAAAAAAATGCATCTTCTAATTCTTTGTAGAACTCAAGTTATGGTCGATTTACTAAACTGACTTTTCTGAGACAGATTATGTGTTCATGTGTAAAATTCATAAAAACGTATTTTAATTTTATATTTGGACATAATCTTGTTAGATGAGCTTTATAACATTGAAATCAGTAGTATTAAAGTAAAATAAGTGAAAGTTCTTGAGAATCCTTACAAAGAACAAGTGATGATGAAGGGGATGATGTTCTTGAGCTTGAAAAACCCTAGCAATGGTGGTGGTTGATGGTGATTTAGTGGTGGTGGTAATGGTGGTTGTGGTGGTTGTTGGTGGTGGTGTAAAGACTGAGTTTCTCTGGAGTTTTTGAGAGAGAAGTGTTAGAGAGAAGGTGGAGAAATGTGAGTGAATGTGTTAGTGGAAATGAAAGTGGTCTTGCATGTAACATGTATGGAAGCATATGTGAGTGGGTTTGCATGGAAAGTGAGTGGGGGAAAAGGGTGGTGACCACATGGGGCAGGGGGGGCCGGCCATGGGGGGCCCACAAAGGGTATTTTGGTCATTTTTCTTATTTATTTGATTTGTGCTTCGTGCGGTGTTCGTTTTCTCGTTCGGTTTGGTGTTAAACGTTTAATACGCGTTTTTAAGTAATGATTTAAATTTCAATACTTTCATTTGAAGTGTTCTTTCTAAATACTTGGAAAAACATTTATATAGATGATTCGTTAATCTAGGGATCTCGATTTGGTCGTTCGTTGTACGGATTTTAAATCGCGTAACTGTTGTTTGTACGATACGAATTACTTACAAAGTATTATTATCAAAATAATATTTTGAAAAAGATATTGTCATTAAATAATGTTATATTATTTAATAAAATTGTTCACCAACGTTCGTATTTAATTGAATCGAAATACATTCGATTTGAAACTTGTACGATTTAAATCAAACCGCATAATTGTATATATTCAATAATATATATATCGGTACATTAATTAGCCTAACACAGAACTAATTACATGTATTATTAATTGATTAGGCACTAATTACTAGTCCTAATTTGACGGGTGCCACATAACTAAATTGTCGTTTTCCTAATTCTATCAAGTACTTAGAATCTAGGGAAAACATAGAAGTTATTAAGCAGAAAGTAAGATCTACCAAAGTAAATAGTATAAAGGCAGTCGGGTTATCTCTAAATGATCATACCCGTGTTGGGTAAGTCAATAATTCTCGGGTCCTGGTGGTTACCTTCAGTGTTAAGCACATAGAACCTGCCCTTAGCGGTGTTATTGTTTTTCTCCTTCAACTTTGGGCAATCCCTCCTGATGTGTCCAGTACCATTGCACTCATAACAGGTTTTGGATGCAGAGGTGTTGGTACCAGTTATGACTATTTTACAGTGTTTGGCCACATGCCCGAATCACTTGCATTTGGTGCAAGGACACGAACCATCATGATAAAGGCTACATTCTGAGCAATAGGGCTTGCTTCCTTTATACCCTATCTTGTCATCAGATTCAGAAGTGTTGGCCTTAGCAGTTGCAGGCTTTTTGTTGGCTTGGCTCTGGTTGCCAGGGTTTCCATCAGCTTTCCTTTTGTTATTTCCAGAGTTGTTACCAGCATTTTTGTCAACAATGGTTCCTTGACAAACCATTCGTGCCATCAGTTTGTTTGCCGTACGCACAGTACCATGAAATGTAGGAGAATATGATGAAGTAACCATCCCCTGAATTTGTGGAGGAAGTCCCCAGAGATAACGCTCAATACGCTTGGATTCCTGATCAACCATAGATGGACGCAGGTGTGCCAACTGATTAAATCAGGAGGTGTAACCGGCAATGTTGTTGCCTTGAGTGGTGAGATTCCAGAATTCTGCTTTGAGCTATTGGATTTCATCCCTAGGACAATACTCTCAATTCGTCCCAAGGGGTTTTGAAAGCAACATCTAGGCCCACAGAGTCAGCATAAGTGTTCCACCATGTCAGAGCATCATCCATAAAAGTATAGGTGGAGAACTTGACCTTACAGTCCACAAAGCAGTTGCAGATGTGAAAGACTGACTCTGTCTATTCCAGCCAGTGCAACAACCCAATTGCACCTTCAGTACCGTTGAAGTTCATAGGCTTGCAACTAAGGAAATCCTTGTAGGTGCAAGGTTTTACCACAGTGGTACTTGATGGTGTTTCAGCACTTTCGGATCGTCGTCGCTCAGCAATTAGTGCGTCAGCAACCAGTTGATCAACCTGAGCTTGAGTGTACTTTTGGCATCGTGGAGGCATGTTCCTTCAATGAAGATAAGGGACATGTCAGAGTTTCGTAAAAGAATATGATCATCGTAGTTGTATATGTAACGGTAATATATCACAATACAAGTGACAATCAATAGTGTAGAATAATATTATAATCATTTAACTTGCGAGTTCAAATGATCACCAGAGTTAGAGTTTGCAAAAAGTTCTGGGAATATCACATCCGGACAGATATCAGGATTCATACAGAATGCGATAGGGAGGTAAGAAAGAATTTTTGTCCTTAGAAGTAAGCCAATTCCGATTGTTAATCGGTCCGTACCGAATAGAATGTCGAAGTTCTTAACTCCACCAGGTTAAGCCTATTTCGAAGAGATGACCCTCAAAGCCAGGGCACATCCCGGTGCTATTTTCCTGACTCGATCAACTTACCGTTGGCGAGTTCTAAGGCGTATCCGAACAATGAGTGTGTTACCAAGTATCTGATAATATTAATGGGCCTAACCATATAGGTATAACCCATATATACATATTATCCACCTAGTTATGTCTAGCACAAAACATATATGAGTCCCGGTTCTCTCGTGGTCAGAGTCAACTAGAGCATTCATGTTCAACATAACCCCTTTCAGAGTTCACATCATCTTTATTTAATTATACATAGTTGATCAGGCTATGTTAAATTAAACTCGTATGATGAAATCCCTGAACCAGTTATACCTAGTAAGGAATACTGTCTTACGGTAATAGTCTAGGCCACTAAATGCAACCTAGTTCTCTATAACCTTAGGCTTTGATACCAATCTGTCACACCCCCGATTTTATGGTTTGCGGAAGCGAATGTATTGGGGCGTGATTAATCAAATATCAAGCATAAAGATTTATAGCAAACGACTCTAAATGGGACGTTTTAGAAATACATTACAATAAAATACATTACATAAGTTTTCAAAAGTTTACATAGCTTGGAGTTCGATTAGTAGTGTCTAGAGATTTTAAAACATAACAGCTAGTACAAAAGTAATGCAATAAAATCTCCAAGTATGTATGCATGCGACTCAAGCTATCAAGTAGTCCTGCTGGGCATCCCTACTGATGTTGTGTACCTGAGAATGCATCACTAAAAATATCAACCAAAATGTTGGTGTATCTCACAGGTTTGTAGTAATAGTAATAATAGTTCGTACACAATCAGTAAGTAAAATTTTGTACGAGCAATATCAGTCAGTAGTAATGAGTTCACAACGTACAAGCAAGTAAGTAAGAAATATTCAAATGTAGTAAGTCGGGAAGTAAGGATTTCACAATTTTAGTAGGGTAAATGTATTCCGCCATGAGCCATCATAGTCAAAGCTTAGCAAGTCTGTAATTTGCCCCCGTGAGTGCTAACCCAAAAACACTCATATGAAACGAGTAAGAAACGCCCGTTTATACGAGTACGGTTCGTGGTAGTGCGTGCTACCCCGGGCGGGGATTGTCAGTCCCATATGGATCCATATACTAAAACTCGCGCTTATCTTGTAACTAACAACTATGATTCAGAGGCCTTCATTGGATTAAAACGTAACTCATGCAATTTAGTAAATTTGTAAGTCTGTAGGTCTGTAAGTCGGTATAGTTTGTAAAATAGTAAATTTGTAAGTCGGTCATGAAGCAAATATATAAGTTGGTAAAATAGTAAGTATACAAGTCGATAAAACCATACATACATATATGTGTACAAGTAAAACAAGAAATGCATCTCCCCAAAGTAATGACAGTAAAAAGGGGTTGTGAGGCTCACCTGAGGAGCAAGCGGTCCTAAAGTGGTGAGTCGTTCCAACGGAAACCTCCTAGTGTCCTAGACAAGTGAGATTATATTTTTGTAAGTGGGCGTGTAGTAATTCATTTGTATAATTGTTCGCTTGATTAATCATGTTCAACGTATTCGACTCGTGTTATGTTTGAAGTTTACAAAAAGTATACGCCTCGTTGGTGACGACTCGAGATTATATTTCAAAAATATAATTTTGTCTGTTTTGTATAAATATACTTTGTTTATATCCATATTGTATAAATATATATTCATGACGAATGAATTTGATACGTATTATATAAAAAACTGAATTATTGAACCGGATCCGTAGGTGATCCATGGGTGATCCGTGGGTGATCCGCCGGATCTTAGCATTTTTATGGTATTCCACCGGATCAGTTAGCTGATCCGCCGGATCCTGTGCATTTACAGGTCTGTTCGAAATGTTCAGCTTAAAAATGACATTTTTAGGCTCGATTATGAAGATATAAGTTGATATAACACTAAGATATGATGTTATAAGTTATTTAAATGCTAAAATTCAAAAGAAAAGTGAATGATCCTTACGAATGAAATGAAGGCCGTGAGTGATGATGATGGTGAACCGAAAATGATGAAGAAGATGATGGATATGGTGATGATGATACTCATGCTACTACTGCTGCTCTTGATCTTCTTGTTGTTGATGATGATAAACCGAAAATGAGTGAGGCCGAGAGAGAGATCGGAGAAGGTGATAGATGGATACGTATGTGTTTGTGTGTGTCAAATAATTGAGGTCGGTTGTATATAATCGGCCTCCAATAATTGTGGTGGTTAGATATTTTCGCCCCGTGTTAGCGTATCCGATTCTTAAAGTAGTATAATATTTTCAAATGATACATTTCTAAAAATATAATCGTTTATATTTTTAATCGAAGTATCTTATAAAAATACTTTT
Organism: Pseudognaphalium luteoalbum; assembly: GCA_963422505.1. Classification (NCBI taxonomy): domain Eukaryota; kingdom Viridiplantae; phylum Streptophyta; class Magnoliopsida; order Asterales; family Asteraceae; genus Pseudognaphalium; species Pseudognaphalium luteoalbum. Next base: position 9,227,559 of record OY730194.1, read on the forward strand.
AATGAGATATAAAATTATATCTTTGTTTCAATTCATTTTGACGGATAGTTTTAAATGTACTAAATGTGTTTAAATATTCAACTGAACAAATAATTATTATTCTTGACAATAACACTTTATTTGAAAATGTTTTGCACCAATTCCCGTTTTAAATTTCTGCGTTCTGTCATATTCGTATATACATGGTTATTAAATAATCATTTTGAGTTATATATATTTATATATATATAATACTTAAGTACTTGAGTATTAACACGTATATAATACGTGACTTAAAAGTTTAAATTTGGACCAAATTTTGGGTCATTTTGACCGGGTGTCACAGAGTAGCTGAGAGGAGAAGAAGAATCTTGTTAGACAAGGTTCAATCATTGATGAGTCAGGTAACACTTCTAATAAGCTTATGGGGTTAGGCATTATAAAAGGTTGCACATATCTTAAATCTAATACACCAAGAAAAGTTTCAAAGATGACTTATGAGATGTGGAAGAGAAAAGGTTCTTCTCTTGGGCACATCCAGATCTGGGGTTTTGAAGGTATCATTGGATGAGAAACTTAGCACAGACTAGAAGCTAGATCTAAAAAGTATCTTTTCATCTATTATCCACAAAAGTCGTTTAGATATTTGTTGCTCAAAAGGGAGTGTTTCCAGAGAGAGAAATGATATCTAAAGAGGACAGTGGGACTACAATTGATCTTGAAAAGATTCAAGGATCAACCGATGAAGAATTCATTGCAAACACTGACACTCAACAAGAGGTGGTAACACCTGTTGAACTTGATGACATATCCTTTTCCGCTCGCAGTTGTAGAGTTAGCAAGCCTCCTTGGTTCTAGTATGGTTTCCATAAAGAAAAACAGGATAAGATTAGTGATAGTACACTAATTGAATTATATGGGTCTGCTAACTACAAAGAAGCGATGGCAGGCCCTAAGGCTGCTAAGTGGCAGGAAGCTATGAAAAATAAGATTCAGTCTATGTCTGACAACCAAGTTTGGAATTTGGTTGGCACTACACTTAGTCTCAAGACGGTGAGTTGTAGGAGTATCTTCAAGAGGAAGATAGACATGGATGGGAAGTAGACACTTATAAAGCTAGATTGTAGCGAATGGCTATACTCAAACCTTTGGGATTGATTATGAGAAAACCTTCTCACCAATAGCTGAAATAAAGTCAATTAGGATATTTCTTACAATAACTGCATTTCATGGTTACGAAATTTGGCAGATGAATGTCAAAACCACTTTCCTTAACATGAAACTGACAGAGGATGTGTTCAAGGCACAACCGGAAGGTTTTGAAAATACAAAGTATCCTAATAGAGTGTGTAAACTTCAGAAGGCCATTTATGGACTTAATTGGCTTCTTGTAGCTAGAATTTCTGCTTCCATGAGAAACTCAAACACTTTAAATTTTCTAGAAGCAAAGATGAGTCCAGCATATGTGTCAAAGTCAATGGGAGCATTGTAGTCTTCATGATATTATATGTGAATGATATAATACTCATAGGAAATGTAATCCCAACATTACAAGGTGTAAAAGAGTTGATTGGGAGAATATTTCGCTATAAAAGATTTGGAAGATACAATATATTCTTGGTACAAAAATTTACAGAGATATGTTGAAAATGTCTCAAAGGACTTAACTAGGACATGTACTTAGAATGAAATTTTGAAAAGTTTTAAAATGGAGAATTCTAAGAAAGGGGATCTACCCTTACATCATGGCATAAAGATTACTAAAAGTTTAGTGTCCAAAGACTACACAAGATTGGACTAAATAAGTCAAGTCCCATAGGCTTCGGCTATAGGATCGATCATACATGCCGTAAAGTATACAAGACCCAATGTCTCATTTGCTTGGAGTATATTGAGTCGACATCAGTAGAATCCTGGTAAAGGTCATAAAACATCTACAAAGAATATTTTTAAGTATTTGAGAAATACTAAAGATAGGTTCTTAGTTAATAGTCGAGAAGAGAAACTTAGAGTAACGGTTTATATTGATGTAAGTTTACAAACCAGATAGAGATGATAGTCGTTCACAGTCTGGCTGGGTACTCTTCTAAATGGGGGAACAAAAACTTTGAAAAGTTCAAAGCAAGATACAATAAGAGATGAGAATCTGAGTATATTGAAACTTGCGAGACTTTAAAGGAACTCATAAGAATGAGGAATTTCATTGATGATCTTGGAGGTGTTCCAAATCCCAATGAAATATTATGTGATAATGGAAAGTCCCAAAGCACATTGAAATAAAACATCATTTTGTTCAAATGAAGGTATAAAAGGGACACATGATTGTGAAGGACACACAATCAGTAAACATGCTAGGAGCATAGGTTTACGAGATAAAATTTTAGTTGTCAGTTTGATTTTGAAACATTACAAACAGTGATGGAAACAGGATTAGATCTGGTGATTAAATAATGGAGATTTATTTATTTGAAGGAGTTCTACCATTTACTATCATTTATCATTATGTTTCAGTTTTGCATGTTTAGACACCACTTCCAGAGTAATTAGATTCACTCAAAACTCCTCAGTCGATCACACTATAGGAAGTATGTGGTGAATTAAGACTGTCATGGAGTGTTAGTAAATTGTCTATGGAGATTAGACATTGCATGGAGATTGCTGCAACACTCATGAGTACTTAATGGGGATTTAAATATATGAGAAACCTGCACTCATGGAAGTTACTTCATGGATTAAAAATCACGATTAACTCTAAGATGATAATATCTTATATTCTTAAAATGGAGATACATTGAGTTTCTAGTTTTTTAAGTCTATTATACTTTAGTTTATTCAAATGTTGTGCGTAAGTTCTAGTAAAAAAGGATACGCTAGGTGTGATTAATGAGTTGGCTAGTACTATGTATGCGAAATTTATTTGTTCCTTTTGCCTAAATGGAAAAGTGATATCTCCGGGCCCTCTAATTATTAAATGTTGACTCATAAAGTACTTGGTCAAGTCAGGACTAAATTGATATGTACAATTTTGTAGTCCCATATAGTAAAATTGATCGGAAATCAGAAAACATAATCTTGAATCACGATATTGATTAAAATCCATGTCCCAGTCTCATACGATATCTGAAACAAAGGAATATATGATCACTTATCTAAAGGACTGTCACTAGATATGATCAGAGTTCGGCAGATGCATTGGATGACACTCTCCACTTAGGATAGAGACTTGGACCAATAGTAGTTGAAGACTTGTCCAAGTGGGTGACTGTTGAAAATAGTGTCCAAGGTCATAACTAATTGGTAAGGCTATTGCTAAAGTGGAGTCCTTTTTGGGTTGCCCTCGATGATCAAGAGAAACTAATTGAGAAATAATATTAATTAGAATTAATATTGTAAGTTAATTAATTAGTTTGTTAATTTATCAAAGTTGATAATATAATTAGAAGCTAAAAGAAATTAATAGAAACAATTATGAAAGTATAAAATGGCATAAGGCTGGTAACGAGAATGGAATGTTCTGGAACCAAAGTCCAACCGGCGGTTGGAAGGTTAAACCAACGGTTGGAGGCTAGGGTTGTAAGTTGGTGACACGTATTGTTACTTGGGCAGGAATCAAGTCCAACCGGCGGTTGGAGGACGAATTCAGTTATCCCACATCGGATGGATGACAAACCCAAGGGGTTCCTTCTTCCCTATAAATAGAGGCCATCCCTAAGCTTTCAAAGTATCCCTTATCAGAATTTAATTCGGTTCTTTCTCTCTTTCTCATTCCTAATCTTTATAAGAGTCTTTCGAGTTAGAGTCGGGATCTTAGGATATGAAATATCTCTTAGTTCATGGGTGTGAAGCATTAGAGGTATTCTATTTTGGGTACTTGTCATCCAAAGCATGGAAGGTCGAGGAAGGAGTCCGCGTAAAGGTTCTGCAAGGTCGTCTGCGCATGAGAAATTAGTTTTCTCAAAGGTTAGTATTTTCTCATTTATCTATTATGTTATTATTGTTAATAGGTTTATTAAGTCAAGGTCCTTTAAGGTTTAGTTTCTAATTGCTCTAGATTAATTGTTATTTTCCACTGCATATGTTAATCTAGTTAGGGAATAGAAAAACCAACAGTTTTTACAAATTTTATATACTACATTAAGTTTTTTATAAGTCAAACTTTTTAGGTGTTCATAAGAGTTGTCTCGTGGGCTATTTATTTGAGATACCCAGTTCCCGAAGCTCTTGTACTCGAATGTGAAGAATGTCATCAGATAGTTTGTCAAATGTTTCTTCCCAAACGTATTTTGGTCTTGTCAAACAGTCATTTGTTAATAACATAACAAATAAAGATCTACAAAAGGAACTTATTATTATTATTATTATTATTATTATTATTATTATTATTATTATTATTATTTTTCTAGGTACAGAGAGCCTTAGATAACAATTAAATATATAAATGGGTCACGGCATATTTGATTTGGAAAAAAAGGAATGAAAAGATTTTAGACGGTAAAGTTTTGTGGGGTGCGGGTATGGTGCAAGAGGTTCAGATTAGGAGTTATGATTGGATGAGATTGAGGCTTAAATTGGTTAAATTAGAGTGGCCTCAATGGGTAGCGATCTAAGGGTATTTGGTGGAGAACCGGTCATGTCAAACATATGAGAAGATAGCTAGAAGAGGAGATTGAAATGTTGAGTTGCACTGGTTTCTGTATTGGGATCACAACATGTGAATAAATAATATTCCAAAGTAAGTGTGTATATAATAAGTCTATGGTAAGTTTTAGTTAGTGTTATATTTTAGGTTTTAGCAAATAGTTTGTGTGCCTTCTGTCAAGATATCTTGGTGAAGTTTTGTGTGTATTTTCTGCATAAATGGCTCTTTTGTGTCTATGTATATGGTCTGGTGTATGTATGATGCTCATGTTCTGTTGTTTTTTATTTTAATGAAATTTTTGCTTTTTCTAAAAAAAAATTAAATAAGATTGTATTGGTGCGTAAGTTACTTTAATTAATTTCTAAATATCATAAGGATTTGCTATGGTCTATGAGGAGTAATTCGTACACCACATGTTTTTGACCGTATACCATCAAATGTGCTTTATAGTGTTGTACTGTACAACACCCTGTAACATGTTTGGTGGTGTACGGCTAAAAATAGATGGTGTACGAATCATCACTCATAGTCTATGGGTAATATTATAGTATTTGATTGCAGAACTTTCACCTTGATGTTCCATGACTTTTTTTTCATCATTGATGTCTTCCAAGAAAGTGATTTTCTTTTCAATAGCTATGATGTTAATTCCAAAGAGAATTGTTGAGGAAGAATGAAAAAATAGTTGGGTGTATATGTTTTTTTAAAAGGGATATGTATACGTAACATTGTATTGGTGCGTAAGTTACTTTAATTAATTTCTAAATATTACAAGGATTTGATATAGTCTATGAAGAGTACTTCATACACAACCTATTTTTGACCGTACATTAGCAAATGTGTTTTATAGTGTTGTACTCTACAACATCCTGTAATATGTTTGATGGTGTACGGCTAAAAATATGTGGTGTACAAATCATCACTCATAGTCTATGGGTAATATTATAGTATTTGATTGCAGAACTTTCACCTTGATGTTCCATGACTTTTTTTCATCATTGATGTCTTCCAAGAAAGTGATTTTCTTTTCAATAGCTATGATGTTAATTCCAAAGAGAATTGATGAGGAAGAATGAAATAAAGTTTGGTGTATATGTTTTTTAAAGGGATATGTATACGTATATATATAGATATTCTTTTGAATTAGATGATAGATAGGATTCTTAAAAGTTATACAAATATGTTTTTGAATATGATGGTAGATAGGATTCGCATAAGTTCATAAATTTGGATTTTAATATATGTGGGATTTATCATTTATCGTAATTAAAAAAGTGTGTGGATTTGTAGATATACTATGAAATAATATAAATAAATAATTGGGATATATAGTTTACGATTATAATTTATTCAATTAATTAATTGATTTTTTTATTTTAGTTTTGAAAGAGGATTTTTAGGTAAATAAAGAGATATGACTGGTTAATTAAAAGATTGATAAAGTTGAGGAATCTGATTGGTCGATAGATGCCAATTTTTAACAAATTTTTCATAGGACAAGTTTTCATTAATATTTAGATTCATCTATACAAACTCATAGATTGTATTAAGTTTTTTAATGTTGTTACCGACTTACGAACTTTAGAAACACATATTGTGACAACCCGTACTTAGGCGTATTAATTTACTCTAAGCTTGTTTGTAATTACTTGCGAATAGTTTGAAATAGAACTAAGTTGCTTGTAATATAACGTATATTGAATATACACACTTGAACCGGACGAGGTCCGACACCGTTTAACATGGACGTTGGTGACAAATGATTTAAAAATAATGTGGATTTATCCAAACAAACATTATTTACCCTAATATAATGCGAGAATATATTACACATATTAAATATCGTACAAAACACTCCGTAAGCGACGAAAACACACGATTAGCGACCGAGGATCAAACGAAAACTCGAATGTTATTTTAATAACTTAGAATATATTATTTGAGTAAAACTTTTATTAATAATATTGTATTTTAAATCGTTATCAAAACGTATTGAATAAAACGTTATACGATTAATTAAAACGTAAAACGGTCGGGTAAACGAACACGAGGCTTAACGTAACTTTGGGGAAACAATTTAAGCACCACATGGGGTGGGACCCACCCCCAAATCAGCTGAAAAATCAGCCAAGAATAATCCCCCCATGCTTTGTTGTTGACTAAAATGATCATCATCACCACCACCCTACTTCACTCACTTCACACTCCATCTCCCTCACCCTCTCCTACCTCTCTCTCTCGGCTGAACTCTCTCTTTAAAACTCTCAAAAACCGTCTCTTATAACATCACAAAAACACTACCAAAACACCTCAAAAATCTTGGAGCATTTGGAAGAAAACGATCACGAGAACTCGAGCTTCGTTTCTATCTTTTCCGTTTCATCATACAAGCATTGTAAGAAATTCATGACTCTAGTGTTTTACTTATAATATGTATATTAACATGTTATGTAGCTTATTCAACTTGTTAATGTCCAAATAAGTAATGAAAACGCAATTTAAATCTCAAAACTATGAGCTTATGTTCCTGTCCAGATTCTGTTTCCACTTCCACGAATTTTATAAAAATCATTACAACATAAAAATAGACGTTTCTTAAGCCTAAAATGTAGTTCGAGAAGTTATCTTTCCAAAAAAATTATTCTCGTGACTTTTTGACCCCGTTTGCTACTCGAAAACATTTTTCTCCGGTAACATAGGTTTACTGTTCCGGCGAGCAGTAAAAACCGCCTACTTCTCGAGACCATATCTCGAGTTCTAGACCTCAAAAACGTGTGAGAACACTTGGGAAATCTTGGTAATTTTGTTATATACAAAAAGTTTTTCTTTGGCTTATTCCATAAATACACCCATTTCTCCAGAAAATTAGATTTGTAAGAAGTGGTCTAATCTCGGATTAAACTGAACACTGACACTTTGTGAATTTTTATGAAATAACAAACGACCTCCAAAAGTCATAAAAAAATTACAGGAAGTACATAACATATGTGGGAACTTTGTGTAAAATTTCAGAACGATTCGATAAAGTTTACTATTTTAGATAAAAATCACAATAATCCGTGAATACATTGTCGGATGAACAGTACTCCGTGAATCACATTGTCGGATGAACAGTAAATTCGTGAATTTATTGACGGATGAACAGTAAAAATTGACTTTCGTTGACTGTCGGATTGAGGGTTGACTCTCGGACTTTAGGGTGAGACTCGGATGCATAGTTTCGGACTTAATAACACTCGAAATCAAACCAAACCCGTTTGACTTAGTAAACGAAAACGAAATCGGAAAAATTTCAAACCTACGACAATACCATCATCATTGTCGCATGAATAGTACTCCGCGAATGCTATTGTCGTATGAACAGTGCTCCATGAACCTATTGTCGCATGAACAAAATTCCGTGAATGCCATTGTCGTATAAACAGTGTCCGTGAATGTCATTGTCGGATTACATATTGTCGCACGAAACAGAAACTTTAAAATACTTTTTATACTAAGTATTGAATACATACAACACTACACTTACAGGATATATATATATACTTTGGAAGTATACGCTACAACTTGAACGCATACGAGCTTACACTCGAATCAATAACTATACTTACGAGATTACACTCGCACCTATTTATTACTTATACATATAAGTATGAAGATATGAGATTACACATACACCTAGATGGGATTACACCCACTCTACCACGAGCTTACACTCGAACTGATTGTTTATAAGACGAGCTTACACTCGCACGGACTTACATTCGAACGACGGTTACACGTCACGTTACAAATAACCAACTATTGTATATGCTTTACAAGATATACAAGCACAAAGAATTACATAATAATAATATTTGAATTATTATTACACCTCCGTCACCAACGGGCCACACTTATTTACAAAATAATTACAAAGTATAAATAAATACTTGGACATTTCCTAGTTGAGTGAACAACTAGCATGGGTGATCCTTCGTGACACCAACTTACTTACTTGCTTACAACCTTGTGCGTTTCGGACGCCAGAAGGTTGCAGGGTTCGGAGAACCAACGTACGGAATTACATCCGGTACTTACAGGATTACACCCGACACTTACGGACTTACATCCGCTATACTTGTTTGCTAGGCTCAGGTGAGTCTTACAGCCTCATTTTCACTGTTTTACTTACAGGGTGAGATACATTGCTTACGTTTTCTTGAACACAAGTGCTAAATTATTTACTTTTCATATACGGGCTTGCATGAGTTATTTACTAATCCACTGAAGTCCCTCCATCATAGTTTCGTTAGTTATGGACTTGAGCGTGAATATTAGTTAATGGATCCATTAGGGACTGACCCTCCCCGCCCGGGGTAGTAGCGCTACCACGAACCGTTATGTATAAACGGGTGACTTTTATTTGTTTCGTACGAGTGTTTGGATTGGGCACTCGCGGGGGCACTATACAGTACTTGGTTGTACCACCGATTTGCGGGTTAAGCTTCGACTATGAGCTCATGGCAACGGTATATACATATTTACTTATTATTTGCTTGGTTGCAGATACTTGATTTACGCCTGCGGGCACAACTGATAAAAATCTTGTGTTCAAACTATTACTTACTTACAAACCTGTGAGATTCACCAACATTCGTGTTGACCCTTTTTAGCATGTATTCTCAGGTATACATACGGAGTAGGATTACTTCAGGATTACTAGCTAGAGTCGCATGATTTCCAAACTACATTAATGGAGATTCTTTAGCATTATCTTTTGTAACTTTGGTTATGTAAAAAAATCTCCCGCTACGTACGCGGACTCTAGAGGACCTTACTTTTGTAACGAAAACATTATGTTTTCAAACCCTATTTTATAATGGTATGTAACTATTTTACAAACGTCTCATTTAGAAGTCATTTGCTATACTTTGGTGCTTGATTATTGATTAGTAACACCCAAAGCTTGCTTCCGCGCAACATTAAATTTGGGGGTGTTACACATACATAGTTTATTATACCTCTGCATCTATTTATCTATCTATCTATGCATATAAAATAAAGATTTTTCCTTGATTTTTAGAATTGCCACATTATCATATTATTTTTTTCTAAAAAACCTAAATTAATAATTACTAAGACTATTATTTATCAATTATATACTTTATTATAATAGCCTTTAAAATTCCTATATTATATTTAATATATAATAATTTTTACATACATACAAAAAATATTCATTTTCTAATCCATATATTATACATTGCAATTAACAAATATTATGATTATTAGCTACCATATTTTAAGAAAATTAGTTCCAATAAAGATATAGGCATGTCTAAAAATTTAGAAAAAATCTTTGTTTTATATGTATAGATAAAAGATTGAATTTCAATAATAAATTTTAAACTTTCAACAATATTAAGATTCAGTTGAAAATTTAAAATAGCATATGATTAATTTTTATTTTTTAAATTACCTTGTATTGCATAGGCTTAACAAATGTATTAGAATTTAACGGAATAACTTACAAATTAATTTAATTGTATTATGTATTCAAACTTAAACATTATAGCATACAAACAACTTTAATTATGAATGGACGTGCATCGCACGTCCTCAATGCTTGGTTTATATATATATATATATATATATATATATATAATAAAGTTTTTTTATTACCTATTAGAGCGTAATACTATAGTTAACGATTACGTGTCATTAATTTACATATTTTTGAACATTGTTTGCAAAGAAGTTTGGTTTATAACTTTATGTTGAAAAGTAAATGCATGAAATATATGAAAAATATTATCGAAGTAAACGTAAAGTAATTGGTCAACACTACGAATTAATTGTTCTATCGATAACACTGATTATATGCCCATTAATATATTCGATTACTTAAAAATTACTATATAACTGTACTTTTCAAACAGATGTGCATCGCACGGGCTCAATGCCTAGTAAACCTATGTATCTAACTTATTTTTTATGTAAAATCTACAATTGTTGCTCTATTATCCGGATTCCGGAGTATATGACTAAAGTGTGTTGTTAAACCTTTAAAAGCATTTTTTGATCTATTCTAATTCATATTGTATAAAATTGTAAAATATGCTTATTTAGAGTTTTTAAATTTTTACAGAATACTTCATACTGCATTTTTGTTCGATATTGTATTTTAGCTTAGCTCATTACGTAAAAGTCAAATATTAATCGAAATATACATAAGAAGTCACAACTGAAACCAATAAACCGTAACTAAAAACTGTAAGGTTTTAGAACCCAAGCAAAGAACACATACAATTACAAGATTATACCTCACGACAATAAACGGATCAAACAAAGCAAAATAATCAAGATAATACGAGAATATAAATGAACACGCAAATATAACGTGGTTATATCCAATCTACTCGATTGGTTTAATTCACAACCAACTAGAGAGAAATCTTAGTAAATTCGGAGATGTTAGGGTTATAAAATAAGAGTTATAGTGAATAACTTCGTACGAAAGATATTATTGCCGACTAAACTCCTTTTGTTTTTGTACCGACTCAAACGTGTTACCATATCACAATTCACGTGAATCTTCAAAATCATCTCATTATTATTATTAATCTAATTCTAATTCTAATAATAAATAATAATACTTGTTAATTACCCAAAGTGAATATATTATGTTTGTACGATATTCACAATCCTTAACGATCTTCCACTTGACAATCGGACAAACCCAACTCCAGTAACTCGTAACTAAACCTTACTTTGATTGAACCCGTTCTGTAACATCCCCAAATTTACGTATTTGCAGAAGCATGCTAATTGGGGTGCTACTAATCAAATATCACAACACATAGTCAGGGGTGGAGCTAGAATGGGGGCAATGGGGGCAGCTGCCCCCACAAAAGTTTTGAAATTACGTAAAAAATAAAATTTTCTAAAGTATTAATAACAATTTTAAATTTTTGCCCCCTTAAAACTAAGAAGAATTAACAAACAATTTTTTTTTTACCCCCTCAATTTATATATCCTAGCTCCGCCCCTGCACATAGGTACATAATGAACGACTCTAAATGAGACGTTTGAAAATACATTACATTAAAGTAATAAGTTTTAAAAAATAACTGGAGTTCGCAAAATGATGCTAGAGATTCTACTACATAACTAGTAGTACAAAAATAATGTAAGAAAATCTCCAGCTAAGTGTATGCATGCGACTCGAGCTAGCATCCTGGTGGGCCGATCCTACTATAGCAGTGTACATGAGAATGCACACTAAAAAGGTCAGCTATAAAGCTAAGCTGGTGAATTCACAGGTTTTATCAGAAAACGGTAATGATGATTTACAAATCATTTCATGAAGTATAAAAGTTTGTACTTAGTAAAGTCAGTGTTTGAATGTGTGAAATCCTGTAAAAGTGTAATCCCGAATGAATCTTGAAATCTTAACTTCTATTCTTGTTTTATTTAGTTTCTATTTTCTTAAAATTCTTGAGTTTAAGTTTCTTGAACTATTCTTGAATAAATATGTAAATCAAATAATTTCTTGTTAACTAATTCTAGTCTCCTCAAGTCTTGATTCTTTAATTCTTAAAATTTCTAAGTTGTTAGAGTCTTGGCGTTCTAATTTCTATTTCTTGTAATTTCTAAGTGCTTGACATTTCTTGCAAATAAATTTCTTGACATTTCTTGCAAATAAAGCTCTTGCACATAAAAGTATATACTCCGTACTACTTTTAATTCTTGAATTCTAGGTATCTTGTAGTTCTTGATTCTTAATTCAAATTTTCTTGGGTTATATTCTTGCATAAGTCTTGTATTCTAATCTTGTGTTTCAACCCCAAGTATTCTTGTAATTCTAATGTTGTAATCTACTAGTTTTTTCATGTATTCTTGAATCTAAGTCTTGAAATATTCTAATTTTCTTGAAATCCTATACAAATATTCACATTAACCCTAGGTCACATAATAATAAAAACACAACTCAGAATTTGATTAACACATATTGGGTACAATTAAACGAACTACACATAGAGAGCCTAAACAAAACACAATCACATAAAAATCATACATCATGAAAAGCTAAGACAACACGTATGTTGTACACATAGAATGACCCACATATCAAAGAGCTAGGATAAATACACAACACCAATGAGTTACCGAATGTAATCCTAGCTTAACAGCAGTAAATAATTATAGTGGTAATAACGAGGTTTTTAATAAACAACAGTTTATAAAAACAACGAGTATGCAATCTCACCCCGAAAACAGTAAAACATTTGAAAGAGTGAGGCTATAAACTCACCTGGGGTGCTAGCGATCCTAAAATATGCATGTTGTCCCAATAGTAACCTCCTAATGTGTTAAACACGAGAGGTTATATAAGTAAGAGACTAACCAGTCTGACTAAGCGAGTTGTTCAAGTATTCGGTTGTTGTTTAAATTTGAAAAATCGTGTACGGCCCGTTGGTGACGGTTGGTAATAATATTTATCAAAATATTATTATTATGTTTGTTGAAAGTAAGTCTCATATGTTTGCATATTGTATCGTGTATAAATATTCGTGGCTGCGTAAGTTCGATACTTTGTGAAAAAGCATTTATGAAAATCCGTATTTTTAGCGATACTTAAGGTCAGTGTCGTAGGTGGCGACACTCGTTACCCGCCTGATTCAATGTTACCAGCCGGCTGGCTTGTGTTGTTTTTTTCTTTACCCGTCAGATTCGGCTTTACCAGTCGGGTAACCCGGTTTTTGACACCATACGCGATCGGGTGAGCTCCGATACGCGATCGGGTGAGCTTCGATACGCGATCGGGTGAGCTCCGATACGTGATCGGGTGAAGTTCATTTTTCCAGATTTGTTCGTGTGATTTTCAGTATTATCAAGTTTTGATTCGGTTATTCGCACATAATAAGTTAGTATAACACTAATACATGGTAACATGAGTAGCTGTAAACACAAAAATTTAATAAACGGGGAGTGACTATACAGATAAAAAATGGAGCCGTGGGTGTTGATGATGATGAACACGATGATGACGATGAAGAAGATGATGATGATTACCGGCGGTTGCTGCTGATCTTGTTGTTGTTGATGTTGATGATGATGAACACGATGATGATGATGATGAAGATGATGATGATGATTACCGGTTGTTGCTGCTGATCTTGTTGTTGTTGATGATGTTGATTTTGATATTGTTGATGATGGTTGGTGGTGCCGGTATGAACCGAAGAGAAAGAGAGAGATGGATAATGATGAAGATGGAAAATGAAAATGAAAATGAGAAAGAAGGGGGGTATTTGGCCAGCTTTATTTTTGGGGGCAAGATCCACATTTTTTGGATCTTGTCTCCGATTCGTAGTATTTTGGCCCGTGTTCGTATACCTGATCATAAAATAAAATAATATTTTTAAATTATAAATTTTTTAATACGAAACCAAAAACATTTTTAATCAAAGTGTTTTGTAAGCATAAATTATTGAAGTTATAAACTTATAGCTTGTTTTCGCGTTGTCTCAACTGAATAGAACACATTTTAAATTAAAACGAAATATGTTTAAATTTTATTCGGGTAAATAAATATTATTTTTAACAGTAATACTTTTTTAAAAAAGTTTTGAACCAACGTCCATTTTTGTATTTCTGCGCACTTTCAGATTTATTTATACGTGATTTTGAATAAATATTTTATGTTATATATATATATATATATATATATATATATATATATATAATTATATACATAATACTTGAATACTTTGGTATTAACGCGTATATGATATGTGAAATGAAAGTTTAAATTGGGCGCGAAAATTTTCCCTTTTTGACCGGGTGTTACACGTTCAAACCTATACCGCCGAAACTTATCGGGACACGCCGCACGACCACAACGAGTCGGAAGACTTTCGATACCAGTTACCAGTACTCCACTCTAAAACTATGACCAAGACCTCTCTCTAGTTTATCACCTTCTCATTAGTTCACAAGAAGATCGGTTGAAGCTCGGCACGGCTCCAACACTCTCGTTGCACTTACAACCCATCCATACAGACTTTTGTCTACACGATCTACTACCTTTCCAACAAAAATGAGACCACCCGGTAGAACAACCACGTGAATGACACCATCAAGGCAGCCATGTGAAAAATAACATCACACCCTTGATCATCCACTACATCACTCTCGCTTTCACCAATGAGTCATCGACCACAAACATGCGCATAAATTTCAGAAAACACAACTTTCCCCCAACGAGCCAACTCCAACTATACGGAATCAACATCAAATGCGGCTCTCGGAAAAGTATCTTGATCACCGCCCTCGATCAGTCGCAACCTAGTTGCCATTGGAGATGATCTAACCCAAGACTTGAAAACTCTATTAGTACCTAGATGACAAACCAAATCCATAGAAACCCTAAGTCTCCCACTGAACGCCAAGTTCCCACTAGTTTCGAACTCCCACTCGTTCTGGACCTCTCAACAATACCGTGAAGCTCAAGTCGACTAGGAATTTCAATACCTACCTCACCACCTAGCCATTCCTCATTCGGAATCTCAACCATATACAAGGTTCCCCATTTATTCCTGCGAGCAATTACCAAACTACCCTTGATAACTTTCCATTGTTGGTCACCAAATATAACGTGGTGCCACTCATTATCCAACTGCCCAATCGAGATCAACCACCTCTTAAGCTTGGGAATGAACCACACATTATTGAGGACCCAATCCTTACCAATGTGAGTTTTGAGGATAACATCCCCAATACCCGCAACTTTAAGTTTCCTTCCGTTCGCAAGACGAACCCTACCGGGATGAGACCTAAAATTCATCATTTCTTCCATGCACGGGATAGCATGAAAAGATGAACCCGAATCCAAAACCCAGGATTCCACAAGATTCTCTTCACAGCACAACAACACATCTTCAGTCGTATCAACCGTCACATTCACACTTGGTTTACCATTTGGATATTGATACCTAACGTGACCTAGTTGCTAACAGTTCCAGTTCCAACAGGTTACGTTCTTATTCTCTGATGGCTCTCTCCGCAATCTAGATCTACTCTTACTACACCCCCTACCAGTCACACTCAAAGCTGACGAACCCGAATACTCCCAGGAATCCTTTCTTCTAATTCTCTCACCGAGTATCACATCACAGATCCCCTCAAAAGTCAACTTAGTAGTTCTTGATGAACCATTAACAGTTGTAACCATAACCATACCATACCAACTTTAGAGCAACGAAGATAACAAGAATAGTGCCTCCAACTCATCTTTAAACATAACACCTACAGATTTTAACCTAGTCAAAATCGAGTTAAACTCATTAACATGATCCACTGGCGATGGACCTTCAACCATCTTCGCGTTTACCAACTGTCGAATCAAGAAAACCTTATTCAAGGCTGAGGGTTTCTCATACATGTTAGACAACGCCGTTAACAAACCCGCAGTCGTAGTTTCCCCAACAATATTGTAAGCGACATTCTTGGCCAGAGAAAGTCGAACTACTCCAAGTGCCTGACGATCTAACAACGCCCAATCCTCCGCCTTCATACCTTCATGTTTATTACCCGACAACGGTTAGTGCAATTGTTTCTCGTACAAAATGTCTTCGATTTGTATCTTCTAAAATTCAAAATCGCTGCCATCAAATTTACTAATCCTAATCTCACTTTTATCCACCATTGTTCCCAAACTCGAAACACGAGCTCTAATACCACTTTGATAGGTTTTAGGACCCAACTAGAACACGGACAATCACAAGATTATACCCCACGATAATAAACATATCAAACGAAGCAACACAATCAAGATAATATGAAGATATAACACGCGAATATAACATAATTATATCAAATATACTCGATTGGTTTAATCCACGGCCAACTAGAGAAAAATATTATTAAATTCGGAGGTGTTAGGGTTATAAAATAAGAGTTATAATGAATAACTTCATACGAAAGATATTATTGCCGACTAAACTCCTTTTTTGTGCCGACTCAAACTTGTTACCATATTCACAATTCACGTGAATCTTCGAAATCATCTCATTATTATTATTATTCTAATTCCAATAATAAATAATAATACTTATTAATTAAGCAAAGTGAATATATTATGTTTGTACGATTTTCACAATCCTCAACAAGAACTTCTGATTATTAAAAAATCAAAATATTCAGCTCCATTCAATTTTTGACAAAAAGTAAATTGAACCGAACCATGAATACTCCTACATTTGTGATTCTCACATTCATATACTTTTGTTTTCAAAGATATAAGCAACCCCGAATATAATAATAATGAAACATAAATAAATTACCAACAAAATCAAGTTTCTCATTGTCCATTCTTAACACACAAACCCGATGCATTCTTCACATGCATTTCCACATATGCATATCTGGCAAATGACAATGACAACCCTAATTTAAGGGCTATCAATAAAATACATCAAATGCATTAAATGAAGTTGAATATTTTCTTATTAATTCAGATCATATATAATTTAGTTTCTATTTGCATTAAATCCACTTAAACTTTCAGTTTATTTGTTAAATAAGATCTTCGATTAAAAAGGAAACTTTAAGTGTAATAAATTTTCGTAAATAGTCTTAAATTCCATTATGTGTCAACCAAACGTGTATGACATAATCTAATTCCTTCATAATCACATTCCTTTGAATCAAAATCCAATCCCGTTAAATTTTAATTCTATCAAATTTCAATTCCTTTGACAGATGTCGTTCCTCCAGATATCTTTCTTTGAACCAAACAGAGCCTTTGTTTTCATGAGCAAAAAATTATAATCAGTGTAATTTAACGATTTATCAATAAAAATCATTATAACTTTTTTGAATCCATCAGCCGCATTCATACATATATCTTCAGTTTGTCATAATTTGGATTCATTAAAATTTTGAATTTTGGGTGTAAACTTTTGGGTTTTTGTTAAAATTTTGATTCTACAATGAAAACAATAAAATGAAACGAACTTCAACTTACCAAATTTATAAATATGTAACTAGTCACGAAATTTAAAAATTTGTTGAACGTTAACATTCATTTGAAAATACATGTAAATCAAAATTACAATTAATATTATAAACATTAATTTATGATGACTATTAATTTATATATGTTATTATACACTATTGAACGTGATAACATAATAATTTTCGGTGGATAATAATGTATATAAGCAAACATACATTAGAATTAGAAAATTGAAGAGTTTAATAAATGAATTTTGTTATATATTTGGAAGGTAATGAAAGAAATAATTTTGACATCCATCAAACATTTTGAATTTGCAGTGGAATAATGAAAGAAAGAAAAATGTTGGAAATGAACCTCAATTGAAAATTCAGACGGTCACAAGTTGTGTTACTTAAGTACCTTTAGATATTATGTTAATGTCATCCAAAGTTATGACTCAATTTTCTTTGAGGGATAAAAATTCATGATGGGCTGGACACTATGGCAAAGGTCTATATGTTTTCCTTTTTTACTAACTCTCGGTCCACTTCATTCTCTTAGGACAACATAATCTATATATATATATATATATATATATATATATTATACGGGGATTAGGCTTACGTCATTCATCAGCACTCCCCCAATCGTGAGCTGTTCTCGTGATGACGTAGACAACCTTAGAAGCAAGTTTTTCTCTTAATTTCAGATTTCAACCGATATTTTCTCACTGCAAAACAAAGTAACCCAAGTGGACTTGTGATTTCTTATGTGATGATATGTGTATTCTACAAGCAATCTACATGCACAAGCCTTTGTGTTGTATGGAGTTTGTCTTTTTCTTTTTAACTTTTTTATTTGTCAACTTATTTACTCAAATATTCCTTGTGGGAAGGTTTTCTTTAAAGATTTGATTACATTTCTTTTGCATGTAGTGTGTAACGTTCAAGTAATCGACATACATAAAAATTGTGGACGTGTTTCCCTAGATTTTCAATGTGTGTTATATTTACTATTTACTTTCTTATGATGTATTTATTCAACTAACACATATTTTATAATGCATATTTACAGTGTGAATTTGCTTGATCGAATTTAAATCTGTTTAGTTAGTAGGCCATGACTCATACAATAATAAACTACTAAGCTCTATGATATATTTTTAAGGTGGAAAATGATTGACATACCTAATTAAATAGACCTAATGGAGACCTAAAAGTGTAGAAGTAACATGTATCAAGTTGAACCAATAAAATTAGGAGAGAAAACTTTGTTAACAAATCAATGTATTTGACCTACATTTAGATCCATTTAAGTAGATATATGTAGCATTACTCTTTTAAGATATTTAATACACATACTCACTGTTTGTGATTTTTTTAATGCATGTCTCTTTATGAAATATACATACATACATACATACATATATATTGGTGATGTGTAACGCTATGGTGAAAGGAATTTTCACAGAATTTTGAATTTTATAAATTAATCACATAATTTAAACCGATGACTAAAATACATGCACATACAAACGGTGCATTAATTGCATGGGGTTTTATTATACATTTCTTTCATCCATTAGTTTTAAAATCGGTTGGTAGAAGGAATTACATGCACATTCAAACAGTTTTAAAATCGGTTGGTAGAAGGAATTACATGCACATTCAAACATTCAGCAATCAAATTACATGCATGGGTTTAATTATATTTTTCTTTTATCCATTAATTTTTGTTACTTCATGCATTGGTTTAAAAAAATGGTTGCTATAAGGAAATACATGCATATTCACACATTCAGCAAGCAAACTATATGCATGGGGCTTTAGTGTGGGTTACTAGGCATGTATGGTCATTGTAATGATTAATATTGCATGCAATATCATTTACCCACACGCATAGCCAAAAAATAGCCCATTCACTTTATTGAAAAGGTCAAAATTACTTTGCACATTTGCTAATCAAGATCATGCCTCACTTATCATTCAGTGCTCAAAATTTCAAGTGTTTAATATTATTCATTGAGCTGTTAAATCAACTTGAAAAGAGTGTAATGAATGAAGATAATGTCTTTGACTTTACAAATACACATTTTGTTATTTCCGGTTGTTTTTGTTATATATAGATTGTATTAACTCTCATAGTTTTCAAAGAGATATCATAGTGTTTCTTATATGTCTTCAATCTCTTAATAAAATTCATTCATCAAAATGTCTTCAAACAGTGAGATAAAATCTGTAATTACCTCGATGGTTCGTGTTATCCTTGATGACGAGGTTGTTAGGAAATCCCTTGTGGGAAGTCTTATTGAAGATGTTAAGAAGTATTATAAAGACATGGAGGAAATCATACTTCAAGTTAATAAATTGCCATTGTGCTCCTTCAAGAAGTGTCCACTAGCGGCTCTTTATGAACATTTGAATATTTAAGAGTTTTACATTAATATTTTATGGAAGTGTTTGATTCTATCGGTGAAAATCAAGAATAATGATGTTTTTCTTTAATCTATTGTTAGATTTTTAGTTATTGTTAGTTACTTTTATCCATCTTTGTCAATCTAATTCGACTATATTATGAAGTTTAGTCCTTTAATGTTAGATTATGTAATGTTCTTTAATTGTCCTACTGCTATTTCACTTGAATGTTTATATAGAAAATTTCTCTAATATAAGCATATATTCCAAGAGTTATGTTATTTATGCTGATGAATGTGTACAAGTAGATGGTTGGGGTGGAATGATAGGAAAAACTTTTATGTACAGATAGAATAATAGTCAATTAATTATTGTTACAAAGTTTTGTTGATATTATTTTCATTTACATAAAAGCAATTATTAAATCTATATTGCGTATAATCATTTAACAAACCCATGTACTCACGGGTCGATTAAGTAGTTCACAATAAGCATAACTTAACTCGAAATCATTTGAGATGAGGAGTTTCCGAGGAAAAAGGGAATCAGAATATGTAATTGGATTCGACTAGAAAAATATTTGTGCAATACGACGGATTATGTTTTTCGTACATCTGAATCATCTTTAATTTAATGTTTGTTTGATGTATGTTTAGTATTTGCAGTTCAAAGATAGAACACAGGTTTGATGTTTCATGTTTCACTTTAAGTAAAAAAGTAGTTTTAGATCAAAGGTTTGATGTTTCACTTTAATTTTGGGTCAAATTGTTAGTGTTGTTTCTATTATGTGTAATATGAAACTAAGTTTAACTGCAAATACTACACATCTTGTGTGAATATTGATTTCAGGCGTAATATACTAACTTCATTAATTACTTGAATTGACAAAAAATTCTAAATGTTATAACTAACATATTCAAAAGGATAGTAAAAACTTTCAAGTATATATCGTCTAAGACTTTAAATTTTTGTGTCAAAAAACTTTATTTATGAGAAGACCACTGCCATTGAAATTCGTCGGTTTCAACCGACAAAGTCGTGGCTTTCGTCACCATTGGCACAGCTTCTTCTTTTCTTTCATCGGTTGTTGCTTCTTCGGTAAACCGAAAGGGAATTTTTGTGGGTCCCATCTTATATTTAATGTATTGTTATATTTTTAGACCATTCCCAACCGTGGCTTTGTCACTTTTTTCGTCAGTTGTGCCACATCAGCACATAAAAAATCGACGAAAGATAGACACAAGGGTGCCAATAGGGTTTTGTCACTTCAATTTTTGGACCTTGCATCTACAAATATACATACATTAAACAATATATAACAATACATTAAATTTAGTGGCCCCCACATACATTTCCTTCCCTTTCGTCGGCTAACCGAAGTAAGCAAACATACGAAACAAGTGACGAGCTCGTGTCAACCGCGTCTCTTTCTTTCCTTTCGTCGGCTCCCAACCGACGAAACTCGTTAGGAGCAGTCTTAATGTATGCAAATGTAGGTATATTGATAAACGTAGGGCTCAAAAATTGAAGTGACGAAATCATTGTTGGCACCCTTGTGTCTGCCTTTCGTCGATTTTGAGTGTCTTGATGTGGCACAACTGACAAAATAAGTGACTAAACCATGTTTGGAAGTGGTCTATGATAACTATAATTCGTATATAATATTCAATTTCTTCACCTTATTTATATCAAAATAATCGTAATTGACTTTTAATATCCATTAATATTTTATGTCGATTACATAAGTTATATTACAATTAAATAAGGTATGGGATCATGAGGGCATGGGTCATTTGGAGAGAAAGGAGGGCAACCCCACATCCATCCAGAAAATGACATGTGTCCCATATCAACTTTCATTTTGATCCCTCCACTTTTGAAATATTTAACTTTCATTCTTAAATTTATTAAATAACACTCCACCACTCCCACCCCACCAACCACCCACTCCCACCTCTTACCACCAACCACCCCCTCCCTACCGCCGCCGGCCACCACCTCGCTGCCACCGGATTCCGACGATTTTTTTTAAAAAACAATTTTTAAAATTTTTTTCCAAATTTTTTTAACATTTTTATTTTTGTTAATTATATTTTTTTGTAAAAATGTACTGCATGTTGTTTTTACTGCAGTTTGTATATATATAACTTTTAGTACACATGTTATTTTAGACTAGATCTTGTATTATACATATTACCGTTTTTATGCTGCATTTTATAATAATTATACTACATATTGTTTATTTGACTGCATTTTGTAACACATGTTGTTTATTTTGTACTACATTTTGTATTATATATATAATCTTTTTTTACTGCATTTTGAATAAAATTATAATGCATATTATTATGTTTACTGCATTTGTATATATATTTAAGAATATATATTATTTTTTGTACTGCATTTTGTATTATATGTATTATCTTTTTATTGAATTTTATATATAATATACTACATATTGTTCTTTTACTGCATTTTATATACATAATTTCTAGTACATATTGTTTGTTTTTGTACTACATTTTGTATAAAATTATACTACATATAGTTATTTTTAACGCATTTTAATTATATGTTTTTAGTACATATTATTCATTTATATTGCATTTTGTATCATACATATTATACTATTTTGTACCGCATTTTGGTGACGGTGTATATACAATATATAAGATGCAATACATAAACAAAATGTAGTAAAAAAGACTAACATGTATACAAAAAGAATGATGCAATAAATACATATACAAAATGCAGTTTGTGATATCACGTATTGAAAAATAAGTAATAATAAATATATAAACATACACGATGCAACACATAACTACAATATGCAGTAGTATATATATACAAAAAAAAATTAAATAACCACAAGATGCAACAAAATGTTTTTTTTCCTGTTTTAAATCAATATGCAGTATTTTTAATGAGGGAAAAGTTAGTTACAAAAATTTTGAAAAAAAAAAAGTTGAGAAAAAAATTTAGACAATAAATGAAAAAAAAAAGGCAGGAATCCGGCGGCGGCCGACGGCGGCGAGCGGTGGCTGACGGCAGCAGCGGGCAGTGGCTGTTGGCAGCAGTGGGCGGCAGGTGGTGGCAGAGGGTGGGAGTGGGCGGTTGGTGGTAGTGGGGGTGAGGGAGTGTTATTGAAGAAGTTAAGTGAAGGTAAACATAATACAAATATAGATGAAGGGTTAAGATGAAATTTGTGTTGGACATGTGGCATGTTATGATTGGTTGCTCTCCTTGCTCTCCATTTGACACTTGCTCTCCTAATCCTTACTCATTAAATAACTATGGCATTAAATATTTTGTAACTTAAAGAATTTATGATGTGTTAAGTTTCAAAAATAATTAATTATTTTTCGTTTAAAGACTAATTAAGATTGTTAGAAGGGTAAATTAGTAATTTGTATTATTCAATTTTATATATATATAGATTTAAGGTCAAAACTCTTCATTAAATACTAGAAGAGCACCCACGCATTACGGCGGTGAAGATATTAACAATGGTTTAAAATAATGTAATCACGTGTTTGAGAATATTGTGTTTGTGAGTATTTTCAAATGACCTTTAAACTATTGTAAAAACTTTCAAACATTATACCTTCTTTATAGATTTCGATAAATATTATAACTATATGATTTTTTTTTTTGATTTTTCAAGCTATTATCGATTCTCATTCACATCTAATAAAATCATAAAAAATTGAATGTAATTAATGTAAAAGTAAAGAAGATCACTTTTAAATTTCTTCATAAAATAACGAAAAAATTTCTTTTATTTTGACTAATAATTATTTTATGAGTGTGTATTTTAGGACTAATTATTATGTAGGAAAAAAAGAAATGGTAACTTATAATCAGTATTTATTATGGCTAAATATATTATTGGCAGTTTCTATAAACAGTAAAGGGTAGTTTAGTCCATTTCATTAAATATAGAGGTATTTATGTCATTAGAGTTCTTTAAAACTGTAAGTTAATGAAGAAAAGGTTTAAACAAATTATAAGGATGTATGAGTATAGTATAATAAATTAATAATGATTTTACTTCCAGCAACAGTATAGTTATCGTTAATTACTAGTTACAATTTCAGGTTATGCACAGCCTATACAAAAAATAGTTATATTTAATATTAATTATTTACAACTTATATTTTTATTATTTTTGAAATTGGTGAATTATCAAAAAGGAAATAGACGATTATATATTCTTTTATATTATTGTCAAAACTAACACGTCAACAAACATAAATACTATGATATCTTGAATTAATTCGATAGAAACTGAGTGGAATAAATTTATTGTAAGATTATGAGTTAACATTCAAAGTTAGTTGAGCGATAAGTATAAATTTAAGAGATACTTATATTTTCAATATTCAAAAAGGATATATAGATTGAGAAAGAAACAAAAATAGCTTGTCAATAAAAATTTTTGACGATTAATAAAACTTAAATTTAGAGCATTCTTAATTATGGTTTTTGCTAAACCTTGCGTATGAACAACAAACTATATATTTAAAAGTTTTATTTCGTTAGAGTTATTATTATTTATCTTTTTGGTAAAGACTTGAAAATTTATCAAGTAGTTTATGAAAGATTTTGACAAATCTCATACATCAATTTTAAATGAAAAGATTTGGTAGAACATTATCAATGGAGTGAAGCCATTTTTTTTTATCTTTTTGTAAAATTTAATTAGATGTGTTAAAAAATAATTTGTAAAAGAACCTCTAAAAGTTTTTTTGGTTTTGTATAAAGTTGATTAAAAAAAATATGTGTATTAAGAAAGTTGATTATATAGTAAGATATGTTAAAAATTGTTGGTTTGATAAACAAATTAAGAAATAAAATACTAAACAATGTTTATATTATAAAAAAAAAAATATTACTAATTTTTTAATATAAAAGGGTGATGATGTGTCACATTTTTAGAATATCTTATTTTCTTTTTATATAGTAAGATAAAAGGAAGATGATTTTTACAAGAAATATTTTACTTCCTACAAGAAAATAAAATGTTACTTGTAAATATAAAAGTACATTATTTCCATATAACAACTAAAATATTACTTGTAAGATAAATGATAGCTGTATATATAAGAAACTGCTTGTTTTAAAATTATAACCTTTGATATATCATAAAAACTTCATGTCACGTGAGTTGCAAAGTAATCGCGAGAATCCCACTATAATGATGCCGTCAATATATTAAATTGCATATAGTTTTTCAAAATTAATAATGACAAGTCGATAAGAGAATAATTGTGCATTTATTAAAGATTTAGTATCAGATGAGAATGTACAATTTGGAGCGCAAGAGACCAATTTGCAATTTGTACAAAATAACATTTAGGGTTACTCATTTCTTTCCTCATTTTCTTTCTTCATCTCACAACACACACACACACACAAACACTCTCATCTCTATTCTCTCTTTCTTCACCAAACACACACACACACACACACACTCTCACACACCGCCACCGGCCACCACCACCACCACCGTCCATCACCGCAGCTCCATCGCCACCGCCACCACCACTGCCACCATTGCTGTGACCGGAGAAAAGAGCGGATAAAACGATGACGGCTTTTAGTGGTGGAGAGTTAATATGCAAACTACCACCGTTGGTGAACCGGCCTCCACCGGACGTAACCAACTGTGATCGTTTCTCCATTTCCGCCGCTACCACCACCACCACAAATCGCCGCTCCAACGTTATCACCATTTACCACCACCAACGCCGCTCCTCCACCACCACTATATAGATATAGATCGGAAAATTCGTAGATCTAGATCTAAAAAGTAGATCTAATTTTTAGATCTAGATCTACTTTTTAAGTCTGACTGCATCATCCATTTTTTTAGTGCATCCTACGTTTCTTCTACTGTATCGTACGTTTTCTACTTCATCATACTTTTTTTAGTTCTAAAAAAACTACTACGGAGTGGTACATATTTACTACATTCTTTTTAAGATGTATTGATATTAAGATGAAATGATTTTAAGATGTAGTGATGTATTTTTGTTAGTGCATCATGAATCTTTTTGCACACACTATATGTTAAGATGGAATGTTTTTACTGCATCATTTTAAGTACTCATAGTAATATTGATCTAAATCTACTTTTTAGATCTGAAAAAAACAAAGCATCGTATATTTCTTTTACTGCATCTTACATTTTTTTTACCGCAACGTACTTTTTAGATCTATAAAAAACTATGAGTACTTTTTACTGCATTTTTTGTATATTTTTACTCCATCTTATGTATTTTTTAGCATTTTGATGTGTTTATAAATCCTTAACTTTATTCTTGAATTTAGAATATTAGTATTACTTTGTTTACAGCATCTTGTATATTTGTTACTATATTTTTTATATATTTGTTACTGCATCTTATATTTTTTTGTTACTACGTCTTTTGTATATTTGTAACTACATCTTGTATATTTTGTTACTGCATCATGTATTTTATTGTTACTGCATCTTTAATATATATTTTACAACTGCATCTCATATATTTATCACTGCATCTTATATATTTATCACCGCATCTTATATTTTTTTATTATTTTAGAATGAATCTTGCATATTAAATAGTTTTATGATTGAGCAATTTTTTTGATAATTTTTATGATTTTTTTTTCACAAAATTTTATAAGCGTATCCATAACTTTGTCAAAATTGCAAAAAAGTTCCTCCTCCTTTTCACAAATTTGTCAAAATTGCAAAAAAGTTTTTCATTCCTTTCCATTGCTCGTGTGAACCGTACCCTTTATTAAAAGGATGGTGATTTGTACACCGTAATTTTTTTTTCCATACACCACTTTTCTACTTTACAGTGTTGTAGAGTATAACACTATAAAAAATGTTTAATGGTGTATGAATAGAAAATGTGGTGTACAAATCAACTCCCTTATTAAAAATAAAGTTTCTTTATTTTATCAAAATTTTAAGTAATACATTATAGGTTAACATTTTATTCATTGAAACATTCTTTTTATATGTGATATATTAATTATGATTTTTGATAATAAAAAAAAAACTTTTAAATTTAATAATTGTTTTCAAATGGTTATCATTACCCTTATTCTTAAAGAAAACTAGATAAACGGACAATGGATGTGTTTGACAAGATAACTTATGGGAGGTTATAAGAGTTTAAACTTATTTTTCTTAATAATATCAAGTTTCTAGTATATTTTTGCAATAAAAAAATTTAAGTTCTTATTGAAAAATAAATTCTATTAAAAAAACTCTTTGAAGTAGCTTATAAATATAAGCTCATGAGAAATTACGCAAATTCCTTTATAAATTATTTATCAAGTGGTTTTATTATTCAATTTACTTATTTATCAAGTGGTTTTATTATTCAATTACTTATCAAGTGATCTATATAAACCCACTAAAAATATTAATAGTTTAAAAATATAATAATTTTTTAAATATTTTATACTTTTAATTTTGCATATTATTGTCGATTTCATGACTCCGTATAGACAATTCTACATGCCTACATATATATTGCTAATAGTTTTGTATATTATGAACATACTCAAATTGCACATTATCAACATGTAACATTTATTTTTGAGTTAATTGAAGAAAAAATTCTAAATTACTAAATTGCAATAACTACGTAGCGTATAGTATTATTGTACTCCGTATTTTTAACATTAAGTATTTTTCTTTAAAATAACCGACACATATTAAATTATGTAAATTAGTAGAAAAATTATACGGATAGTACTTGACAATTTTTTACATTGTTTTTTTTTAATAAAATTAGTGGTATTTTTAATGGGTCGATGTAGATTATGACACTTATAAAAATTAGAATAAGGAAATATTTAAATTAATCAATTTAATTGTCAAAAATAAAATAACCGTTACTAAAAAAGAAAATTAACTAAATACTGTTATTTAATACTATACGCTACGTAATTATTGCAATTTAGTATTTTACAATTTTTTCTTTAATTAACTCAAAAATAAATGTTACATATTGATAATGTGCAATTTGAGTACGTTCATAATATACAAAATTATTAGCAATATATATGTAGGAATGTAGAATTGTCTATATGAAATAATGAAATCGACGATGATATGCAAAATTAAGAGTATAAACTATTTAAAAAACTATTATATTTTTAAACTCTTTATATTTTTAGTAGGTTTATATAGATCGGGATACTCAAAAAATAAAATAAATTAATTGTAAAAAAAACTGATTAAATAATTAAATTATTCGAAAAATAAATTAGCTAAGTATAATTAAAAATAATATTAAATTTAAATAAACTTTAAATCTGAAAAAAATTACATGGATGGTCCTTTAACGAAGAAAACTAACGGCCGTTAGTGACAAGAACTACGAGTGCAAGAATTAGCAACCACAGGGACAACCAGTGCCAAAAAAAAGTACAAGGACGACGGGTGAAATTCTAGACAAACCACAAGGACGAACAGTGTAAAAAAGTCTAAAATATAAGCTACAACTAACAACTAATTTCGACGAACACACCCCATCGATATTGAAGTTTATTGATTATATATAGCTTTTACGACTATAAACGAGAATTTAGCGCTACAGCCCAACCCTCGTTAAATGCGCATGGTCATATTGACAACGATGAATTAAATTATTATAAATTATACGTACAGGTTATATGATTTGTTAATTGAATTTATGTTTTGGTTATCTATAGAACTCTACAATTTTCATTATTACATATATTCAACTTCACAGCCTCCCAATTTTGATCATTTAAGTATTAAAACCGTTTTATTGTATGCATTTAATTATTATTGTGTGTTTTTACTTACAAAAAACATGTCATTTTATGTACCCAAAACAAGGGGAAAAAACATATAAATAAACCGTTTTAAAATATGAATACATACAATAAGATTATACAACGTTTGATAAACACAATAATAAAATATGTAAAGTTTAATACTATGAACTTGGTATATAATTAAACGATAAACTCTTATTTGTTTTATGATTCGTAGCAAGACGCGAACGTCAATACCCTCGTTACTGTTAATTTTCATTATTACATATATTCAACTTCACAGCCATCACAGTTTGACGAAGCATGCACGAATATGAATGTATATAATTTATCAACCATGCATTTAATCTCCAACGTTATTAAATTTTAATTTTAATTTCAATTAGACTTCTGAACACGCAACATTTTATATCCACAATTTGTCGAGGTAGTTAGGTACTACTATACGTTTATCGTATTTCTAAAACTATTACATATGCATTAATTTAGTTATATTTAAACTCGTGCAATGAACACTTAAAACATATTATGTTGTAATACACAAATCATATGGTAAAACTGTAACGAATAAATGAGTGATATATGATTCTTAAACCACCAAATATTATATGTACACCATTAACCGTGTTTTACAGTGTTATATTGTACAACACCATAAAACATAATTAGTGGTGTACAAATCACTCGTTATATTATAATCTAATTAGTAATAAAATGCCATAATTTTGAGCTATAGACAAAATTATATCAACTGTTATCTCATGACATATTAATTTTGATTAAATCGGTTATAGATTAATTTTATGTTTTACCTTGTATACCTTTCTAAAATGACCAAATTACATTAGTTATAATTTTATTTTTTAAACGAAATGTTACCTTAATTACGTTTTTGGTGTATAAGTATTTCTCACATCATCAAATTTAGTGTATAAAATAATGACACATATGATACATTCTAGGAGTACTGTTCACGGCCGGTTAATTAACCGGAGGTTTGGTTAACCGAATCTTTGGCTCCTCATATTTTTTAAACCTAAATCGACATCGAAAAGTTCGATTAACTGGTAATCGGTTAATCAACTTTTCCGTTTCGGTTATATGGTTAACCAAATGAACCGATTTTATTTATCAATCATTTGAAGCATAAATATTAACACACAAATATACACTCATTGATGAATATTTGTTATAACTTTTACATGTTGATCATTCTAACAAGAGACTTAAAGCATTTTAATTTGCTACAAAACATAAGTGCATGAATGCCGAACCAAGTTAACATAAATACAAAAAAATTAAAAACTAAAAATATAATAATCTAACTATTAAAAATGCAAAACTATGAACATTCGTAATAACATAAATACAAAAATAAAATAATCATATTGCAAATTAGAAGATATATAGTAATAATATCTATATATACACATAATTAAAATAGTAGTTTAAAATTTTCGGTTTTTAGTTAACTATTTGTGAAAATATCATAAACCAAAATTGAAACTGAAGAACCAAAAAAATACCGGTTTGATAAACCGAAATCGAAATAAAAATTCGATACGGTTAACCTAAATTTGCGAATGTTCAACCATTTTCGGTTTGATTTTTCGATTTCGATTTATTATGAACACCCCTAATACATTCTATGTCGCAAGGGTAAGACCCTGACAAGTAATTGAGTTTCTCCTCCTTAAATTAAATTTTAAAGATGGATAAATAAAACATTTTCTTTAATATATAAAATATTAAACTTCTTAAACTTATTAAAATTACTAAATTACCACTATTAGTGTAACACCCTAAATTTCGAGGTATTATTTTAGTGCACGAGGATATATATAATTATTTTAAAGTGTTATTATTAAAAGTGATATAAAATGACAGAATATTTGAATGATTTATCATTTCCAAACAATAGCGATTAAAGGGAATGAAATTAAATAGATATATACATACGCACGCTTGCAGAAACATATGTTATCCAGTTTTCATTCCAAAACATTCCAGAAGAAGAAGGAAATCGTGAGAAGGGCAGGAGCAAAACTCAAACACCAAAACTTAATCTCTAATCTTCAAATTAATAAAAAAAAAAATTCAAATTAATCATCACCCTTCTATTCCTAATCATCTAGTAAGTTGAATTCCTTGATTCTTGGAACCCGGAGTTTAAGTTTTATGGGTTTTGGGTAACTAGTTGATGTAATCCGAAAATTAGGGTTTGGAAACATGAAATTGATGCTAGATGATGGTTTAATAGTTGTTATTAACCTTTGTATAGGTTGAAAGTGATGAATTATAAAACGGTGCTCATGGTCATTCTTATGAATTATGCTAAAATTTTATGAATTTATGATAATAAGCTTAAAAAATGGAATTAGTGATGTTAATAGAGTATGCTTATGATGATGGAACAAGACTTGAAGTAGAAAGTTTGATAAATAGATATCGAGTCGTTATAAATTATTAAAAGTGTGATTTTGGTTTGGTTAGTTAAAGAAGTAAATCAAGATAACTCAAAGTGGGGAAGGGTTGAATGTGGTTACTAGCTAGTTTTGATGATGATTAGACTCTAAATGTATCTTCATGTTGTTATGTAATATATGTTTTGGTGTTAAAGAAGTGGAAGCTTTCGTTGATCAATTGTTGTAAATCTTCATTTAAGCAAAGGTGAGTGATATGAGGCGTAAATGGGTAATGGTTGTGTATGTATCGGATTGCTTCCGAGCAAGAGGTTTGCACAATCAATTGGATTATACTTGTTTTTTATGATTGCTTCAGTTGTATGCGTTTCCGGATTGCTTCCAAGCAAGAGGATCATACAATCGTGTGGTGTATCACTTGTTTCTTAATTAGGCTTTTTTCTTATACTTGTTTCATATGTGGGTATCTAGTGTTTGTATCACCAGTGGAAGTTTGTTGTTGACCATTGTAATTGATTGTTGATTAGTTGTTGAATTATGTGGAATTATGTGGAATGAGCTTATGTAGAGATTCAAGTGTTGATCAGAGCACTAACTGTGATTAGCATAGTGTTGTTTATGAATACGTGCTTGCACGTTATGTTGATCTTGGTTTGCTTATTGACGTGATATGGTGCCAAGTGTACTTGTTTCGATTGATCGCGGATTCGTGTAGAGTTCAGTGTTATCTCTACATTGCTCAGTGGTTGTTAGCATAAATGTATACATGGTGTTGGTATTTGATATATGTTGTGTGTTTTATGGATTATTCATTTAATTGCTCGTATGCTCACTAAGCGATGCGTTTACCCTTTTAGTTGTTTTATGTTGTAAGTGAATGGTTCGGTTGAACCAATTGGATAAAATGGATAGATTGTGGTTTCGAGAAGGTAGCATGGATTGGAGCTTGCTTTGTTGTTAGACAAGCTTCTCTTATCTTTTAAATTGTCATTATGGTGATACTTGAGTAATTCGCCCAAACAAAGCGTTTTTGAAGTAAACATGTGGGTCAATATGTAGTATATGAAGTTTATGATTTTGTAATGTTTGACCTTGAAAGTCAAACAATGATGTAAAAAATGTAGTGAAGAGTCAAAGTTAAGTGATTGGTTAAATTTGGAGTTGACATTTAGTTAACTACTTTGATTTAGTCAAACGTGTGTGGATTTGGGTGGTGTTTTGGTTGAAATATGATTGATTTCTTAAACGGGTCAAAAAGGTGTCAAAATGGATCATAAGTATGCATATGAGTTAGATTGAGATAACGTTGTGTTATGGTTCATATGTCGCATGTTTTAAACTTGTTTTGAAGTGATAAGAATGTGTGCAAAAAGTTAGAGTTTGAATGCAAGTGGTTTGTGAATTTGGTTGTTACCAAAAAGTGGTCAAAACAACCCTAAATTGGTGCCACGTTCAAAATCGTCATTTTTGTGAAAATTGAAAAAGTGTAAAAAGGGAAAGTTTTATTATGTCATGGTGGAGGTGTGTGCAAATTTTTAGGTCTTAACTAACGAGTTAAAAGTTATGCGCGTTTAAGTTTGATCAAAAATCAAAGTTTTGCTGAGTCTTATTTCCTTTGTAATTATGTGATCCCTGAAAATTTCTAGGATCGTGTAACATAAGGTAAAATGGTAACAGTGGGATTTCCTTTGTTGATACGTGATCCCATCACTTTTCCAGAATCACGTACCATAGTGAAAAATGAAAATCTTGGTTTTAAAAGCTTTTTTCAGTTATGGAAATTTGTTTCAGCTATGGGAATTTGTTAAATGTTAAAAATACAAATGGAGTAGTAGTGGGACATTATCGAGAGTGTTATAAACCGAAATTTTTTTTGGGGGCGTTTCAGTTAGCCAGTTCAAATTGTAGAAACATTATTAAGATTACTAAAATAACTTCATGACAAATTCACATTTCATAACTATTTTTTAAAAGAAGGTAAGTTGATTAAAGTTAAACTATCAAATCATATAGTGTTTAGTACTAAATAAAGAACAAATTAAAATAAATTCTATAATTATGAAGTTTAATAATAATTAACGTATATGGACGAACGGAATCGAATAAAGTGAATAATATATAACCAATATGCTAAATATGTACACATTGATTTTAACGTGTTTATGTGTATCAAAACTAAAACTGTATAATTGTCCGCTGATTCATGTGAATTTCATGCTAGTATTTTTTTAAAAGGCAAATGGCCTGAAAAAGCAATCAAGTTGTCAAAATTTGACGATAAAGGGAATATGAAATTTATCGATGTCCAAAAAGGACTTACATTTTAAAATTATGCTATAAAAGGATTCAAATTGTCAAAAAAAATCAATTAAGGGTAAAAATTACCGTTATATTTTAAAAACGTGACGTAAAAGAATTTAGTATATCAAAATCATGCCATAAAAGGACTAAGCTTTTTGAAATCGTGTGATAAGAAGATTTAACACTAAAAATAAAATTTGGGTTTAAACACTCAAAAAGTATAATTTGTGTTTATATCGTATGTTTTTTAAGTTAAAAATGTCACATAATAATTGAATATTTGAGATTTAGGCAATGTTTTAAAAATCGGTTAGACCGGAGCAATAGAACCGATCGAACCGGATTTTGAGAGAAAAGCGATCTATGAAGAACCGGTTTTGAAGAAGAACGAGGAAGTAGTCAATTCGGCCGGTTTTCCGGTTTTATCCGGTTCAACTGGAACTGGAAATCGGTTTGAACCGGACCTTCCTTTTTTTAATTGTTAATTGTTAATAATTTATTATTAATATATGTGACAAGAAATTGGAAAAAAGAAAAACACACTCTATTGAATATACCAATACCAAAAAGCTAACATTAAAACTAAAAAGCACACTACCAAACTAAATCGTAAAGTAGTTAATTTTTGTACGAATAGAGAAAATCAGGAGATAGAAAGAAGTTGATGATGGTAAGATCTGATATGAGAGAAAGCAGCGATGGGGTCGGCGGCGATCGCAGAGCGGTGGGCGTCGGTGGTATAAGTTGAAAGGAAGAGATGGTTCTAAACACTTTTTCGGTTGCTGTAAGTGATGGTAGTGCGTTCGGTATGAGTTAAATGATTATGTTAAAGATTTGTAGTGGTATTATTAATGATAATGGTTCTACTTGAAATATCTTGGTTAAAGTGAAAAGATGCTTTTGAAAATGATATCAGAAATGAAAATGAAAATAAGAGGTAGGGAGGTTATTGATGAAGAAGAAAGTAAAGATGCTTTTGAAAATAGAAGTCAACACATTGGGTTGGGTGAAAAGTAACTATTATGCATTTGGTAAAGATATTAAATACAGTGAGAAGGTGGATGATAGAGAAAGCAAAATCTGACAAGTTGAAATGATAGAAAAAGAAGGTACCCATAAAGTAATATAAAATAATATCATCTTTGATTTAAATATTAGTTAAACGGTTAAACCGGTCAGTCCAACCGGTTCGACCGGTCCGACCGGACCAGGGGACGTTTTCGGTTTGATTCGGTTTTAAAAACATTGGATTTAAGCTTCGTATTACCTAAAATCGATCAAAAATTGAAAGAAAAAAAATGTGAAAATAAATACACCTTTAATTGAACTATTTTGACAACTTAGATCCTTTTATGGCACAATTTTAAAATGTGAGTTATTTTTGGACATCGACAAAAGTCATATTCTCTTTATTGTCAAATTATGACAACATACTTACCTTATCGGGCCATTTGCCCTTTAAAAAACTTAACTTACAAATATCTTATCTATAGAACACAATTAAATGGTATGCGATGTTTTTCAACACCAAATTAGAATGCAATACTTTAATCGCCAATTTTTATATTAGAAAATGTGAGTTTTCGACCAATATTAATAGGTACTCCGTAGTTTAATCAAGTAGTATGCGAGAAACATTTCAATTTACATGTTGTAGATTTAGGCGTACGGCTTGTGTCACGGAGTAATATGTGTGGTTGTAACGTGCACACATCTATAATATGTGAGATGGTCATAGATCGCTTTCCCGTCTAAAAAAATGAATTACATGATGCAAAAGATTAGAGCATAAAGAGTGCTCTAGTATCCTTTGAAGAACACTATAGTAGAATTGAGAGTATTATTTTGAAGAAGGGAAATTAAATTTTTTGCCCATTGTTTGAAAGGAATAATTTGATTTGCCCATTAAAAAAATAATTGATGATATGCCCCACCCGGACGTAAGTCGCAAAATAAGACTTGCGACTAGTTACGATGAACGAATAAAAGACACCACGACCCGACCACAAGTTGGTCGCAAGTATCATATATGACCCTTATGACCGAAGCCAAAAGTGGGTGGCTGGGAGCAAGTCGCAAGTAGCAAGGCTTCGGTCGCAAGGGTCATACATGATACTTGCGACCAACTTGTGGTCGGGTCGTTGTGTCTTTTACTCGTTCATCGTAACTAGTCGCAAGTAGCAACGCCCGGGTCACAAGTCTTATTTTGCGACTTGCGCCCGGGTAGGGCATATTGTCAAAAAAAAATTTGAAAGGGCAAACCCAATTATTCCTTTCAAAAATGGGCAAAAAAATTAATTTCCCATTAAAGAAAGAGGTTCAGTTTTACTCTTGGAGTTGCACTGCACGATGGCGAAGAACACTGGACAAGAACATCGGTGTGGAGTGGAGTACACCGAGAACCTATCATTCATGGTGAAGAACGATGACTTCACGTCACCACATTCCATTTATTCTTAATTAGATAGTTGGACAAATTTTTCTCGATATATTTTTGAAAAGAGGAATTAATCCACA
Organism: Pseudognaphalium luteoalbum; assembly: GCA_963422505.1. Classification (NCBI taxonomy): domain Eukaryota; kingdom Viridiplantae; phylum Streptophyta; class Magnoliopsida; order Asterales; family Asteraceae; genus Pseudognaphalium; species Pseudognaphalium luteoalbum. The sequence continues at coordinate 9,263,628 of OY730194.1, forward strand.
ATATTTGTGACCCAAATTAGTTTAGCTTTCAAGTACAAAAAATTGGGCATAATAATATTTCAAAGTATTTAAATATTTTTTTTTATGACATGTAATTTAGATTAATGTACCATTTTTCTAGAATAGCTCTCAAACTTGTACTATGTTATTAAGACAACTTTCTCCTACGGCTACGGTAGTTTCCACCCAACATTATGACAAAGTTGCAAATGATTTCAACAGGGTCACGTTGTAATTTCAATATGTTCAGTTATTTTGTGTGTATGTTGTAATGTGATAAAATTACAGAAATGATCCTTATGGTTTATTTCAAATTCCATTGTTAGTCCTTTAAGATAATTAATCACACTGACAGTCTCTTAGTCTGAAACTCGTTTCACTAACACTCCTTAAAGTCAATTGCATGTTGTTAGTCAACTCCGTTAAATAAACTCATGTGCATATGATGTGAGGGTATTGAAGTCTTATATCATTATGAATTATTTTTCCAAATTTATTAACTACACCCATCTCTTCCGCCTTTTCTTTCTCTGTCTCTCGTTTTTCATTTTCTCTCATTAAACACCATGCATAGTCTATTCATGCATAGTCTATTCTCATTAAACATTATTAAGGTTGTTCATGTGATTTTTATACATGTGACATGTGACATGTCATGTGTATATACTAAATATTGTACACGAGGTTGGTATGAAGGCTTCAAAGAGATGGTGCTAGGAGGGTTAAAGATACCGACGCCATACCAATCACTAGGAGAAGCTTCTACTTTCCCCACTAAAGCTTGGATGTCATCATTAAAGGTTGTACCTTCTTCATAAAGTTTGTACACCGGTTATCAAAACTTGTAAATTTTGTCCTTTCAACTAAAATTCTTGTGTTGTGATCCCACTAGATTGTATATATCTCAATGTAATGTGTGAATTTAGTTTATATTTTGTAAGACTGCTCATGTGATTACATATGTGGATGTGTTTAGTTGTATTTATCAAAAGGTTGTTTCGACGGGCAACGTCTCTAATCCGGGATCTTTTGGATTTGATGTGACCCTTCCCCAATGACCTCACACCAGTCAATGTTCAACTATTTCCAAATCGCAAGGAGTGGGGATTGAACACTTGACATGTTTCTCAAAAGTCTTTCTTTTCACGACTCACAAGGACGTTTGCGATTGCGATGGGTACCACTGGCCGGGCTAAAGCCACAATGGTGGTGTGTTTAGTTGATATATTACATTTGACCGTTGAAATTACATACGGTGACTACAATTTTGGTTTGAATATATGTTTTAATTAAGATTTTTATATTTCAATTTTTAAACATGAGTATCAAAAATAGAGAGATGTGGGGGATTGTGGGAGAAGTGGAGAATGAAAACGTGTCAAAATTACTAAATATCCCTCACATGCAAGACATTGTCTTGTGAGTTGATTTAACGGAGAAAACTAACAGATAGTTAGAGTTGATTAGAGGAAGAAAACTAACAGTTAGCTAAAAGTCTATTTTTGAAACAAGTTTTTGAAATAAAGGACTATCCTTTATGAAGAAATAATCCTAACAGTAATTAATGATAAGACGATGAGCTAATACTCTATGACATCGTCTATTTTGTTCAAACAAAGGGAAATTAAAAAGAAAAGCTTAATATTATCCAACTTGCCTTCTATAAATAGTACTCCCCCAACGAGACATAAAACCAAGGTGTTCATTGTATCATGGAGGTTCTTCTTTCCTTGCCGATTTTTCTCTTCACATTGTTTTCTGCCATCGCCGTGACAACTTTAATTCGTATCATATGGATTTCATTCCGTTCCAAGACAATGAAAAACTTACCACCGTCTCCTCCAAAACTTCAAATCATCGGAAACTTCCATCAACTAGGTTCAAACCCTCATCACTCCCTCAAAGCATTATCCGAGAAACATGGTCCGTTCATGCTCCTTCACCTTGGTAGTGTACCCATGCTTGTAGCCTCCTCCTCTAAAGCAGCACAAGAGATCATGAAAACTCATGACATATCATTCTCTAGTCGACCCAACTCAAAAGTCCTAAACATATTGTTATATGGTTGTAAGGACATTGCGTTTTCGCCTAATAACGAATATTGGAGGCAGTTGAAAAGCATCATAGTGACACATCTTCTAAGTAATGCACAAGTTAAGTCATTCCAAAATGTGAGAGAAAGAGAGATAGGTCTTATGTTTGGTGCGCTTGAAGAAAATTGTGGTTCGTTGGTCGATATGAGTGCATTGCTTGTTTCACTTGCGGAAAACGTAATTTGTAGGGTGGCACTTGGGAAAAAAGTTGATGGTTTAAAGCTTAAAATTTTATTGAGAAGGTATCTTAGTATGTTTAATCTTTTTAGTGTTGGGAGTTATATTCCATGGTTGTCATGGGTAGATCAACTTAGTGGCTTAGTAGGGAAAGCTGAAAAAGTTGTTAAGGAAGTTGATGAGTTTCTTGAAGATGTCATCATAGAACATGTAAGCAAAGATACCCTTAAAGTAGATGAAGGGCAAGACTTCATTGATATGTTACTAAATGTCCAGAAAGATAAAACTACAGGGTTTGCCTTTCACAAAGATACCCTTAAAGCTGTAATCTTGTTAAGACTACTTAACTTCTTTATCTTATATAAGTTCCAATTTAAAGTTACGGCTAAACGTAATACCATCACAAAAAGTTTGCTTAGTATCTTGTTTACACTTATGCGACTTCAACATAAACCCCTTATAAACAAAGTCGCGGTAGATCAAAATAATACTTATTTTTTGAAAAAAGATTCTCTGAATATGGATCAACTATAAATGTCTCTTTTCTTAAGAGATACAAAGGGGGTAGCAAAGAGATACGAAGTGGGTAGCAATTAGATGAAGCATCCAAGGGCCAAGGCGTTAATATCTCTTTTATTAAGCTATGTGTTTTACTGTTTTTAATATGGCAAACACTCAGACACCCTATCTCAAGTACAGAGTATTATATATAATCACACTTTACATATAATTATACCAATTAGTGAAACTCGAACCAACAACTTATTGGCTGAGTGCTACTGAAGGAAAGCCAAATGTTGTATCAATTGTTGAGCGCTAAGTGTAAATTCGGTAAGCTTTTCATGATTTCATCTATAAATTCCATTCTATGATTCCATTTGAAGTTCCATATTACTTCAGAATTCACTTACAATTTCTAAAGTTTTGGTTGCTTGCTTGTATAGTATAGTAGTCGTATACTATATGAAAAGGGCATTCAAGCTAAAATCATCAATGATAAAGTTGTGTTTCTTGTAGGATATATTTGGTGGTGGAATTGATAGTGTTTTTACAAGTATGGAGTGGGTAATGAGTGAGCTTGTAAAACACCCAAGAGTAATGAAAAAATTACAAAAAGAAGTAACTGAAATATCACAAGGACTATCCATGGTTGCCGAGGAGAATTTAGAGAAAATGCAGTATCTTAAAGCGGTCATAAAAGAGAGTTGGCGATTGCATCCTCCTGTTCCAACTCTTATTCCTCGGAAATCAACGCAAGAGGTTAAATTGATGGGGTACGATATTCCATCCGGCACACAAGTTATGATAAATGTGTGGCAAATAGGAAGAGATCCTACCTTATGGGAAGAACCTAATGAGTTTCTGCCCGAAAGATTCTTGAACAATCCTGTTAACTACAGAGGTCCTGATTTTGATGTGCTTCCATTCGGTGCTGGTCGAAGAGCATGTCCTGGTACTCAATTTGGAGTTGCGGTCATTGAGCTTGCGATAGCAAACATCGTATACAAGTTTAACTTATCATTACCAAATGGAGTCAAGCACGAGAATTTGGACATGACTGAGAAATATGGTATTACGGTCCCTAGGAAGACGGCATTACAAGTTATAGCGAGCCCTAGGTTCTAGTACTCAAACTAGCTTACATCATGCTAAATAAAGGATAGCCGTGCATGAAATAACTAAACAATATTTCCATATTGATGGCTATTGTTTTGGACAATGCAAGAACTGAGCTTTTGAATTAATATACAGTAGTATACTATATTTATATGACAAGTTTAAAAAACATGATGAATCAAAAGTATGTGATCCGTTTCACGTGAATGAATTAAATTGACTTTCAGCTAGGAAACTTTGATTTTCCTGAAGACCCAAGTGCCCTAGGATGCAATTGCCAAATTTCAACGACTAAAATCGACGTACATTCAAAGTGATAAATGACTTAAATGTAAACCCGAAAAATTAGGATCTGGTTTAGTTACATCAATGATTCTTTTCAAATTATATTAGGGAATACTGGTGTGTGATGCTTGCCTAGTAGTGCTCGTCTGTAATGGTATACAATCGGTTGTAGGTTATCTACGAGATATAAACTCGGGGGCATGGACTACGCACAGTTCTTACATATAACAGTACACAAGAAAGAAGTATTGGCAGTACATATCATAACCTCTGTATATCAAAATAAAAGCAGAAATTCCGAAATTGGTCAAAATAGAGATTGTAGTCTTGATTCTTGAGACTGAAATTCACGATGCCACAACGTCCGACCCATAGTTAATTTTTGCGTATCTTAAAAACAAAGGTCGTCTAAACGACTTCAAAAGTGTGACCATTTAGAATGAAGTTTTTTCCACATTTTTTTTATTCCACTGCAAATTCACAATATTTTTGATCATTTTTCTTAGTAACAGACATTTGATAAAGAATAATGAATTATGAATGTTCATGCTATAGTGATCAATGTAGAGTTTTTCACAATTAATGAATTTGTTGGTAATTAATTTACATTTACATAAATACATATTTGGGGTTGGTTCCAAATCTTTAAAAACAACACGTGCATGAATGTGTATACAGGTTAATACTTAATAGGATTGACAACTTCCATATATCCTGTTGGGTCCAACTAGCCCGTAAACTTTGTCTCTCTCATCTCAAATGATTGGCCCAAATTTAACAGATGAAATATCGAAGTTCGTTTCGAATGAATTGATTGTTCTTTTAATATAATAAAAGGGCTTAGTCTCTCGAAATGCAACGAACTTTACCCAAAAATCTATTGTATGGGATTAACTTTCGAGAAGACATAAGAATGCAACCAACCTGCTAAAGTGGGGTTTTTGATGTAATTTTTCACCTACTCAACCCTTAACTGGTTACTATGTATATGTGGCATGCCAAGTCATTATCCACATAGTTTTTAATTTCCTTTTTTTGACATGTAAGATATTACAATATCTGTGTTATTAGCAGTGTTCATATATGTGTTTCCACAATTAACACACATAACTTCATTTCCAACTATTTCCTCTCCATCACAATAGATATATACAGATACATATATAGATTCACATATAGATTCACATATACAGAATTATAGATATAGAAAGATACAGATTTGAATAAGAACATGCCCTAGCTCAAATCCAAACCCTAGACGGAAAACATCATTATTCCGATAAGAATCCGGCCTCTGTTTCTCCGTTTATCAACAGTCAAATCCAAACCCTAGACGGAAAACATCATTATTCCGATAAGAATCCGGCCTCTGTTTCTCCATTATCAACAGTCAAATCCAAACCCTAGATTTAAAACCGATCATTCAGCCGACCGTCATACCGATCATCATCAACAACATCATACTTCGACCCTATTCTTTTGTCCGGCCCTATTCTTTTGCTGGAGCAGAAGGATAAATTCGCAGATATTTACGAATTAAGCATTCTTACACCCAAAATCTTAAATTACAATAGAACATGAATTTTTGGGGCTTTCTTATATTTTCAAATGTTTTGATTTTAGGTGAATGTTGTGGTTCACGATGAACATTAATTAAAAATGTGAAAAATAAGAACAAAAGACATTTCAGTATTTTTTGTTAGTTTTCAACCTTTTATGCAAATATGAACAGAGGATTTATGCAAATATGAACAAAGGATTTTTGCACAGAGGATTTTGCACAGAGGTTTTTTTATTATGTTTAATTTTTAGCTTTTTAAATTAAATAATATCTAATAAATCCACCTATATAAACATGTGACATCCACATGTGTTTATACGTGGCAGATGACTAGACAAAAAAAAATGAAAACCGGATGACATCAGCTTTTTGCAGGTAAACTACATCAAAAACCCCATTTTAGCAGGTTGGTTGCATTCTTATGCCTCCTCGAAAGTTAGTCTCATACAATAGACTTTTTCGTTGCATTTCGAGGGACTAAGCCCAAAATAAAATGACCAGAAAAGAAAAAAGAAGTTGAAGTTCTGAGATAATGGGACAAGTGAACGGGTGTGAAAGCCAAATCAAAGTTAAAGTCAATGGATTGAATAAATCATATTACGACGAATATGTTTTGTTTGTTAAACTTAGAAACATTTGATATCACTGTTTCACGTGAGTTAATTCGGATGAAACGATCTATTGAGTTAAGAAATTTTAACCTGCCTCAAGTACTTTTCGATAAGGAGAAAATGTTGTGTACGTCTTTAGAGCCATATAATAAAGTGTCAAGAATACTCATTTTGGGCCGACTTGCGAATGCTAGATCTTGAGTGGACCATGTTGGACCATGTTGTTCATGTAAGGTTTGGAGGGATCAGTGAGGACTCGTACCTAGTTGGTGGATCGAGGTTAAGTTCCAAATGATCAGAAGCTTTCGTGGAGAGGGTGGTATGTTTTTGTTAGTTTTCAAAATGAAATGTAACTCGCTTGAAACATTATAAGATTACCAAAAGGGTGAAAGAAATGAATAATAGGATGTAGCAATAAATTATAATCATGCCTCAAGGAATATATACATATATATTGATTTGATATAATCATATTGTTTTGATGATAGAGACAAACAAATTTTATTAACTTTCTGGTACGTAGATCTATGTCCAATATATATTCTTCTATAGGGAAAGCCATCAAGCCTTTTGTAGTTTAGTTATAGCTTTTAGAAAATAAATATAAAAATCAATTTAGTAATTTGAAAGAACAAGCAGACCCATGGCTTGTTGGGCCTTCTCCACATAGAAAACCCAAGAAGCAAAAACCATAAAAAAACATTTTGAGAAATCGTAATATAATCGAGTGTTCAATAATACATCATCATTCCGGCTTAATAGCAAATATAAGTGATCCATATAACCAATGTAGTTGAGTTGTGGGCTGAAGCTACGGATATGTAACGAACTTACGTTGTTATATCGACTTATATAACGAACCCATTTTATTACTAATGAAGGTAATGAAATTTTCATGTTTTTGTTGAGATAGGTAACTAGCCTTTTTTGACCGATTACAATTTGAAAAAGGCTGATATGCCAACACCAAATATTTTTTTATTGCTTATGTTAAAATTTTAACAGAGGTGTACGGTTTTCTTTTTTTTTGGGTACTTTAGATGTATTGCATTTCATAAATTGACATGATTAGCCTAAATAAGGAACAAAATGATTATGAGAATGTCTTCAATATATGTATTAATTTGGCACGTATACACTTACAATCATCAAAGTTACAAACTACAAGTACTAGATTCGAGGAGTGGCCACAAGTAGTAAAGGCGACTTCCTATGGGTAGTAAGCCCGGTGATCTCACTCATATCCAACTCCTCCCCGCCTTTTCCATATGGCAATGACAAATCGTATCTGTAAATTAAATTTGCTATAGCGAGCTCATTAACCGCTATAGCAAATTGAATACCTGGACACCCTCTTCGGCCAGCACCAAACGGAATCAACTCATAATGAAATCCTTTGTAGTCAACTGAACTGTTCAAAAACCTCTCTGGTTTAAACTCCTCTGAGTCTTCCCATAGTGAAGGATCCCTTCCTAGCGCCCAAGCGTTGATAACCACTCGTGTGCCTGCTGCAATGTCATATCCCATTAGTTTGACATCTTGGGTGGATTCTCGTTGAACAAGTAGTGGGAGTGGAATATGGAAGCGAAGAGTCTCTTTGATGACGGCTTTTAGGTACTTCATTTTGTCTAAATCCTCCTCCATAACCATGGATCTTCCTTCTGCTACTTTTGTTACTTCTTCTTGTAGTTTTTTCATTACACGCGGATGTTTTACTAGCTCGCTGATTGCCCACTCTATATTTGTGGATGTAGTATCAGTTCCCGCAGCGAAAATGTCCTAATTCGACAATTCAAAATATCAACAAGGATGTAATGTGAACTATAAACGAAACAAATCTGCATACACAAAATTTGCAAAAAATAAAATGAAATGTATTAGTACTACTGTATATAGCTTACCAGGATGACAGCCTTAATTGTTTCATTGTCTACAACAAAGCCCCCTGTTTTATCTCTTTGAACATCAAGCAATATGTCTACCAAATCTTGGTCTTCATCGCTTCCAATGCCAACATCCGTCCCTGTTTTCTTATTCATATGTTCATCAAGAACACCCTCAAGAAGCTCGTCAAATTCTCTAGCAACGTCATCTGTCATTCGTTGCAAACCATTCAGACGATCCACCCATGACAACCATGGAATATAACTACCAACACTAAGAACGCCCAAAATATCCATTAAATTTTCTAACAAGTTTTTAAACTTTAACCCACGATACGTCTTACCCAGGGCCACCCTACAAACTACACTATTTGTAAGTGAAACAAACGACTCGCTTAAATTAACTAAAGAACCACAATTTTCTCCAATCTTATCAATCATAATAGCCGTCTCTTCTTCCCTTACTTTTCGAAAAGATCTAACTCGTTTGTTACTTAGAAGTTGGAGCACTGCAATGCTCTTCACTTGCCTCCAATGTTCTCCATAGGGACAAAATGCTATGTCCTTTGAGCCATACAAGATTGTGTTGGGGATTTTCATTATGGGTCTATTGCAAAAGGCTAAATCGTGGGTTTTCAAGATCTTTTGAGCTCCTTCAACAGAGGAGGCTACAAGCATTGGCACGCTACCAAGATGAATTAGCATGAGCGGACCATGTTTCTTGGCCATCTCCGTTAGAGAACGGTGGGGGCTCGATCCTAGTTGGTGAAGGTTACCAACGAATGGAAGCTTCTGCGGAGATGGTGGTAAGTTTTTTTTCGTTCGAAAATTCGAAAACAATCTTGTTAAGAATATGGAAATCGTGAAAATGGAAAAGAAGAAAACAAGGAAGGATTGTTGTATGGAGGCCATCATTGCTAGAACGTTTCCTTAATTCACTTATTGAATGAAGATTGTTTATAATATACGCAGAACGTGTAACCTTTCATCATGTAATCTTAGTTTCTATCATTAACTTGTATATGATTATAAGATCACTACTAAATCAAGAAATTGGTATTAAATATAAATAGACATGTGCATTTGGTAGGATGTCATGATGTTACCTAAAAGATTAGTTAGTATTATTATATTATGAGTTCAATTATGCTATATATAAACGAGGATATACATGTTAAAAGACATTCAATAAACTTAAACCTTTCTAAAGTGTCAGTTTAATCTTTTTTTGGTAGTGTTATAATAAAAAGTATACTCCGTAACTGTATTTATTAATGTGTATTGAATATTTTTTTTTTAATTTATTAAGCCTAGGACGCACCGTACGTCTTGATAGGCATGCATGGTCGCGTCTGGGGAATTTGTCCCTGGCATATTTATACACACTCAAATATTGTTGGAAAAGTGGACTATGTTTACTTCCTTTATACTATTATATGAAACATATATTCATTTCGTTTGTTATATGCACATTTTCATTTACTATATTACCTAAAACATACGATAGAAATAAAATGTATATCCAAAAGTCCAATAATCAATATAGATGGAATCTAGAAGTTCAATACATACCGTAATCAAAGTACGTATAAGTATAAATATTTGCATCCTACAATAATAAAAGACGTACAAACACTTTGTTGTCCCCAGGTTTGTTGGGACATGTTATTGTGACAACAGATCTAGCTTGTAATAGTACTAGAGATTATTGTAATCAAGTTTGTAAATTGGTTTTGAATTGTAATGGAAATATTTGTTGGTAAACATTTTAGAGTTAAATGTTAAATGCTGAAAAAATGTTGACCATGTTTGATCAAAGACCTGCGATGCGAACTGAGTTGGGTTCGCAGGGCAGGGCTGCGAAGCGAGTCCACTGGATTCGCTGGGCCAAGCTGGGCTGCGAACCGAGTCGGTCCGCAGAGCCCAGAACCTGCGAACCGAGACTAGTATTTAAACAAATTAGGTTTGAAACCTAATTAACTTTTGCCATTTACTAATTACGAATGAAATTAAGGGATTCCGCACCTTAATACCTAAAGATAACCTCGTTATCGATCCTAATACATACGGACTTACAATTGGTATCAGAGCCTACGGCTAGATACGCGTAGGTTCGAGGTTATTCGGATAATAACGGTTGATTTGGGGTTGTTAGTACGTGATTTGTTGCGTAAAAATGATCAAAATCAGTCTCTGAAAGCTTTTGGGTTTTTTTACGTTTGAAATCTTAGGGTTTAGACGTTCAAAAACCTAAAATTTTCGTTTTTAGGGTTTTCAGCTGATTCTGCGAACTGAGTTGCGAAACGAACTGAGCTTGCGAACTGAACTAAGTTGGCGAACTGAGATTCTGGGAACTGAGTCTGTCCTGGGAACTGAGTTCTCCTCTGCGAATTGAGTTCAATCTGCGAACTGAGTTCTGGTCTGCGAACTGAGTTTGTTCTGCGAGTTGAGTTCCTGCGAACTGAACTTTCTATTTATTTTTTTTAATCTCTGAAATTTGCAAAAATGTCTGACATAACTAAGATGATTGAGATGGAACATGAGGTTGGAAAATCTAATGTTCCACCTAAATTGCTCCGACTTGAAGACTACTATGGATGGAAAGACAGGTTTGAATCACACTGTCGGTTCCATGATTTGTCTATTTGGATGTGCATCAAGAATGGATATACTGCACCTTCTGCTAAAGTTGGTAGTAAAACTGTGGCACTTACCTATACTCAAATGAGTGATGAAGAAAAGAAAGATTATCAAATTGAAAATAAAGCTCACTCATCAATTAAAATGAGTCTTTCAAAAGAAATCAACCATTAGTTGAAGTCTTTTCATACTGCTAAAGAGCTATGGGAAGCTCTAGAGAAAAGGTGTGATGGAAGTCCTTAAGTTAAGACAGGTAGGTGTAATCTGTTAAAGAAACTATTCATATTCTTCAAAGCTATGAAAGGTGAAGATCTTGATGCATATACCACCAGATATTACCATTTGTTAAGTGAGCTAGATGACCACGGCATTACCTATTCTAATACGGAGAAGACTGACAAGTTTATTGAGGGTCTTCCTTCGAAATGGGAAATGTATGGAGTTATGCTCAAGGATAACGATGAGCTTTATGCAGCTATGTCATTGGAGCAGGCAATTGATAAGCTCCGCGGATATGATTTCACAAAGAAATCAAGAGATACTGATTCTAATCAGGTACAAGATCCTGGGCTTTATCATGGAAAATCTACTATCTATAATAGTTCATCCAGTTCGACCACTGCTTTACTAGTTGGTGATACTGGAGAAACTGGTGAAATATTATCTGAAGATTTATGCTTTATAAGCTCATCTGGAGGTGAAGCAAAAAGTAAGACAACTGGGAAGTTAACTCAAGAGCATCACAAAATGCCCATGAGTGTGAAATCCGCTGAACAACAACTTTCAGTTCTTGCTTCATACGAAAACTACATCTAGGGTAAGATCAATTCCAGTTACTTTTGATGAGGATTATGATCAGGTAGACACAGATGACTTAGAAGAAATGGATCTCCAGTGGCAACTTGCTATGGTGTCAAGGAGAGTTAAAAATTTCTTAAAGCGTACTGGAAGAAAGCTGGTGGGAAATAAAGTTGGGTTTGATAAATCCAAAGTAAAATGTTTTAACTGTCAAGGTTATGGACATTTTGCTAGGGAATGTCAAAGACCCAAAACTGAGAAATCTGAAAATCCAGAAAAATCAAGTGCTACTTTGTCTTCTAAAGCCTTGGTAGTTCAACAACTGGATGATTCTTATGACTGGAGAGCTTTGACTGAAGAAGCTCTAACAGCTGAAATTGAAGATCCAGTTCAGACTGAAGAGACACCATCTTACATGCCTACTGCTGAGTATTATCAAATGAAGATTCCTGATTTGAAGATGCTGGAAGTTGAAGATGATGTGTTGGACTTGGGATCAACTGAAGATCTATGTCCAGAAGACTTTGTTGCACAAATGGCTGAACTCCAAACTGAGAAGAAACGGGTATGTCTTGATGTTCCTACATTTATAGACGTATGTCAATTAGTGATTAGCTTACAAGCCCAGGTTAATGTCTTTGCTGAATCACATAAGGCTTTAACATCTGAACTAGAATTGGCCAAAATTGATGTACGTAGGTTAAGTGAGGACAAGCTAGACCTTAAGAAACAGATTAAGTCCTATTTGTCTGATAAGACTGTACTTAGGAATACTATAAATGAACAATCTGTGACAATAGATGGTCTTTATTTAAACCTAAAGGACTTAAATCAAGGAATAGCTGACAAGGACAAAGAATTAGCTGAATCTAAGGTCAAGTTAGTTGAGCTTAATCGTAAGTTTGAGAGTTATAGAACATCTTCTTTAACTATGGACAATATAATTGATGCTTAACGTAGTGTAAAGGACAAGACTGGCTTAGGCTATAGTGATGTACCTCCGCCTTTTAATGCTAATTACACTACGACTAATGTTGACCTAGAGATGATTGATGCAACTGCTAATTCTGATGTTAAAGTACCCGAAGAATCTGAAGTCTCTAAGATACAGAAGGATGTTCTTAAAGAACAATCATCTAAAATTGGTAAGATATCAGGTTCCACCAATGTACAATTTGTATCGGGTGGGATGCTGAATGATGCCAAAGTAGATGATAAGGTTATTAAAGAACAAAATGATACACCTTTAGTATCTAAGACTCAGATTGAAATTAAGGCAAAAGACATTAAGTCACGAAGGCAGATGTCTTGCTTCAAATGCCATCAAAAGGGGCATGTGACTTCTTGTTGTCCTAATAAGAAGTTGGAAGCTATTCATAAGCTAGTGAATAACGAGAAACCAAAACCTGTAGACAGGTCTAGTGCTAAACCCGGTTTGGGAAGCAAACCTGTGAACATGTTGAAAAGAGACAATACTAGTAGTGTCTCTCCACCTAAACGGCTAACCCTCTTGTTGTCCGAACGAGGGTTAATCAACATCCCGTTGTCTTCTCTGCTGATGATATTCGACAAATTTTACGCTTAGGGACTGTTGAGCAGGAAGTTGGTCCATCTGCTTACTCTACTGATTTTATTGAGGGAGCTTTGGGCAGAATGGGATATTCTGGTCCCAGACGAGGACGTCAGTTCATCAAGGCGTTCATTCTTGGACAGTGGAGATTTTTATTCCACATTATTGTTACTATCTTCGGTAACAAGAAGGCGGATATGATGAGTTTAGCCCTCAGCTATTTTCTGGGTTACTGTCACTGGTTTATAACAAACCATACAGTTTTTCTTCATATATCTTCAGCTCATTCATTGGTCAGATTACTGGAGCTGTTAAATCAAAGTTTTTGATTTATCCCAGATTCTGTATGTTGATTATTCGCCACTGCATTCCTGACATGCCAGCAGTTGCTCCAGATCTATTTGTGGATAGAGTTAACTTGCGTACTTACAATGCATGTTTTCTCAATTCTTCGAGGCGTCCAGATGTTGTCAAGCCGGAAGCGGTTGACTTATTTGGATATCTTTTGGATGAAAACTATGTGGCTCCGGCCAATAATGGTTGGCTAGATGTTGAGCCTGCTGCTGCTGTACCTGAGCTTGTTGCTGATGTGGTTCTTCCTGAAGATCCACAAGAGCTTCTGGATGATGTTTTAGAACATTCGGGACAACAGGTTGATGCAGAGGTTGCTGCACAGGTTGTGCAGGAGGTGCTAGTACAGCATGATGATGCTACTGATCCTGTTTTACAGGCTATTGAGCATTATGTTGCTCCTGCTGAGGTATATTATATAAAAATATAGATACTTAGTTGATAGATTCTATTATTAATCATAAAAGTATAATATAGTTATATAATGATAATGATATAGATATTTAGATGCTTAGGCAGTATATCTGATCATAAAATATAAATATAATTATACACAGGAAGCTGAGACTACAGACCCGGAGGTTGTAAGACCTGAGGGTGAGCAGGGACTACATGATAGATCTGAGGTTTTACCTCTGAAGGTAATATATCAGATTAATCTTACATATATATCGAATTTGTATGATAGAGCATTCATGCTAATCATAAATGTTTAATATATTTGTTATTCAGGATACTGTTGTTGGTACTTCTGGTGGTAAAGATGGTGAGATTGAATCTCATTCTTCTACAGATTATGATGATGTCAGACCCATTTCACCTCCAGCTGGACAAATTTTTTATGGTTCAAGATTGATGCCTGATCCGGTTGTGAGAGGAAAGCGTAAAGCTAAAGAAGTCGATCATGACTTCAGTATTCTTGATGAAGGTCCTGAGGTGGCTGAGACCCCTCTGGTTAGTCAATGCAGAAAGCGTTCGAGGACCTTGACCATTCGAGATGGTAAATTTTTATACGTTAATTTAAAATTAGATCACCTTAACTTGTTGTTTATCAGGAGTAAAACTGAGACAGTTAATTCTGTAACAGTTTCTCGAGATACACCGCAGGTGGAGTCTGTGACACCGGTGGTTACTGAATCAGTATATGTACCTTCTGAGGTATGAGATAAACGTTTAGTACTACAATGTGTTATATAATTACTTAGAAATTGAGACAGAGTTCTCTATAACAATTCTTTTTCTTTATGTAATTATGTCTATCTTTATAGGCTGAGACAAGGACAGAGTTACCGACATAAGAATCGGTTTCTCGGGTTATCAAAGAAGGGGTTGTGGAATTAGTGCGTTCAACATAGTTTCCTACGACCAAGGCAAGCCGCTTTGCATCTGGCCTTCTCACGACAGCCTTAACTCAAGCCATTACACCACTGTCGCGTGATTCTCATATTGCTTCGTTGACACCGCCTGGACCATCGACAATTTCAGTGACTCCTATGACTGATGCTGAAAGGATTACATCCTTAGAGTCTAGAGTGAAGGAGTTAGAGAAACTGACGGGATCGGTTCCACGGTTGTTAGCTGAAAATCTTTCTTTAGCATAGCAGTTGGTTACTGTTAGTGAATCTTATCAGACATTGATGAAGATTCATAACACACTGTTTGATGACTGCACTGCTCAGCGACTGAAGCTTGACAATTTAGAGGAACTCGTTTTGAGTCTGCATCAGGAACAATCAGCTCAGGGGGAGATTAGGGTATATAGAGCAGCGTGCAAAGAAGATGAGTTGAAACTGAAGAGGAGACATGACAAAGACGATGATCCCAGTGCATCTAAAGATAGTGAGCCGACTGGTCCTTCAAAGACTAGTGAACAAGCTACGATTCAGGGGGAGTCTGAGTCTGCTGGTGCTGGTTCTGGTGCTGGTACTAGTGGAAGTGGAGCTGGTGAGAAGTAGTTATATTTTGTATTTGAAACTGATATACTTTTGTAATCTTAGATTGATTGTAATATTATTTATAATCTTTGAAAGATTAATGTTTTGTAAGTATATAAGTTAAGTTGATATAAGATTTAGACTTGTGATTTTCTAAATAACAAGTGAAAATTATATAAGATTAATTATATAAGATTTGAATTTGAGATGTTTTTATAACAAATTATAATTATATAAGATTAATGATTAGATGTGATTATACGATTGAGATAAATAAAGGAAATTCTTAGATTGATTCAGGGAAATCAATCAAAGGATTTATATTATATTACCTAATTCATGTTACTTAAAATGATTACAGAAAAGAATGTTGAAAGTGATTATGATATTGAGATTATTGATGAGGTCGAAGTAGAAGTTGATTATGATCTAGAGGAAGGTGAATTTGTACCTCCTGAATATTGGACTTCTATTGTTGATGTTGGGTTAGTTGAAGGTGTTGATCTTGATGCTGATATTGATGAACATATCATAAACCCTTCTAGGACAAATGTGATTATTCAGGATGAAGAAGGAGAAAGAGTTACAGATTTGGATGAATATCTGAATGATTCAGCTGATTCTGATTCTGAAAAAGATCTTCCTGATTGTCATAAAGATAATCCAATATTTAAGCCTTTGGAGAAGAAGAAAAAGACAAAGACTGTGATATCAGAAATTGATATTACTGGAAAATGTGTACCTAAGAAAGGTATAATTGGTTGGTATTATGACGCAGATTTGAACCTTTTTGCAATCAAAAGATATGACGGTGTTCAATATTTTGAAAGAAAGCTTGCAGTCTTTAATTCTTTACCAAGATTTGAAATTCGAGACTTGGCTAGAATGGAGATGAAGAACCACAGCAATGATCCTTATGGAAGGTATGTCGAAAGGATAATCAAGACTGAGGGTTGGTCAATGAAATTTGAACGAATTAAGCCAAGAGTCGGAAAGACTATCAAGTTAAATGAAAGAAGTCAAAGAACAGGAAGATGACTGCGTAAAAAGATATATCCAGTAGTTAAATGCGTACAGCAGATACCGTTAAAGCTTATGCCTCAGGATATTCTAGAAAATACGAAGAGATGGCATGTAGAAGCTGGAACTGGTGAAGCTGTGGTTTTTGAAGCTGATGATGAAGTGGAAGATGGAGAAAAGAACTTTTGAGAATTTATGATCATCGACACTTAGTGAATCTTTCCAAGAGTGATTTGTTGATGTTATACAAGAACAGGATCACTGCTACTGAAGGATGGGGAGATTTAGGAAGGGATTATCAGCTGATGGTTAAAACTTGCATTAAACTGAAGATGTATGCTGGAAGTAAAATTTACAATTGAAGATCAAAGACAACTTGAAGACATAGATGCTACAGCTATTGTCAAGGGGGAGTCTGTTGGGACATGTTATTGTGACAACAGATCTAGCTTGTAATAGTATTAGAGATTATTGTAATCAAGTTTGTAAATTGGTTTTGAATTGTAATGAAAATATTGGTTGGTAAACATTTTAGAGTTAAATGTTAAATGCTGAAAAAATGTTGACCATGTTTGATCAAAGACCTGCGATGCGAATTGAGTTGGGTTCGCAGGGCAGGGCTGCGAAGCGAGTCCACCGGATTCGTTGGGCCAAGCTGGGCTGCGAACCGAGTCGGTCCGCAGAGCCCAGAACCTGGGAACCGAGACGAGTATTCAAACAAATTAGGTTTGAAACCTAATTAACTTTTGCCATTTACTAACTACGAACGAATTTGTGTTTCTAGAACTTTTAACATAGTCTAAAGGTTAGGTATTGATCGATTAACAAAATACAAAACATATTAGATTATTGATTTCACTAATATTTGTGAAACAAACCGATTACGATCTGTAAACTTAGTATTAAGGGATTCCGCACCTTAATACCTAAAGATAACCTCGTTATCGATTCTAATATATACGGACTTACAAAGTTTGAGATTAATAATTACACCAACACACGAATTTTAATTAATTTAATTCTACAAGTAGAGGACTCCATAAAAATTACACCTGATGACATTCAAAAACGAAAGTGAAAATGGAAACAAAATTAAATAAAATTCCTGCAATCTGCTAGTAAAAAGAAAGGGCTTATTCATGTTCAAGTTGTGGTTTCCTCTTTGGAATGATGGGCTAATGAATATCATGTCGGAATCGATAGAAATCATGTTCACGGCCAACACCATTTGAAATCTTCAATCGGGTGTTAAGTGTTTTTTTATTTTATCACGTTTAAATATTTAGAAAGAAAATGATAAGTGATATTACAATTAGAGATAACAATATATATTGATTAAATGATAGTATATCTATATCCATTTACTTTTAGTTCATCCATCTATATCTATGTCATTTGCTTAAATGGGTTAATGAATAATAATGGATATTCAACTATGTGTGTTAAATATTTCCTGATGTGAAAAGAAGCAAATAAAGTATTTATAACACATATAAATCTAACGTAACATAAGAAAATCGTTAAGTGTGAAGATTAAACGAAGAAAACTTGTTTTGGTTGTTGGGGAGAGTTCGCATGGCGATGAGAGTTGGTCGCACAACAATCTAGAAGTAATCCGTAGATGGGTTTTTCTGAGCAGGAGATTGCAGCGCGATCAATAGTGGTCGCTGCGCTAAGTGGAAGATCGCGATGCGGTCTATGTTGGTTGCGACGAGAAGTCATGATGGCCAGAGTTTCTTGTTTTTCAAGTTTTGATTCCGTATAAATATAACCTATGTATTTGTAACCCTAACACCTCCAAAAATAATAAGATTTCTCTCTAGTTTCACCATGGATTAAACCAATCGAGTAGATTGGACATTCGCATGTTCGTTTACTTTTCTCATTATCTTAATTGTGTGTTTGCTTTGTTTGATCCATTTGTTATCGTTGGGTATAATCTTGTGATAGTACGGGTTCTTGTCTGGGTCCTAAAAACCTTACAAAGTGGTATCAAAGCACGTGGTTTTCGTGTTTTGGGAACAATGGCGGATAAAAACAAGATTAGGATTAGTAAGTTTGATGACAGTGATTTTGGGTCTTGGAAGATGCAAATTGAAGACCTTTTGTATGAGAAGAAGTTACACAAACCGTTGTCGGGTACTAAACCTGAAGGTATAAGTAATGCCGATTGGAAGTTGTTAGATCGTCAGGCACTTGGAGTAGTTCGACTTTCTCTGGCCAAGAATGTCACCTACAACATTGCGGGGTTGTTAACGGCGTTGTCTAACATGTATGAGAAACCCTCGGCTCTCAATAAGGTTTTCTTGTTGGTGAACGCGAAGATGGTTGAAGGTGCATCGCTAGCGGATCATGTAAACGAGTTTAACTCTATTTTGACTAGGTTAAAATCTGTAGGGGTTACATTAGAAGATGAGTTGGAGGAACTTTTCTTGTTGTCTTCATTGCCCGATAGTTGGAACAGTATGGTTACATCTGTTAGCGAATCATATGGAACTACTAAGTTGACTTTTGAGGGGATCCGTGATTTGATACTCGGTGAAGGAATTAGAAGGAAGGATTCTGGGGAGTATTCGGGTTCTTCAGCTTTGAGTGTGACTGGCAGGAGACGTAGTAAGAGTAGATCTAGATCGTGGAGAGAGCCATCGGAGAATAGGAATGTCACGTGTTAGAACTGTAAGCAACTGGAGAACTTTAGATATCAATGTCCGAATGGTAAATCGGGTGTGAATGAGATAGTTGATAAGACCGAAGATGCGTTGGTTTGTTGCGAGGAGAATCTTGTGGAATCCTGGGTTTTGGATTCGGGTTCATCTTTTCATACGAACCTGTGCATGGAAGAGATGAAAAATTTTAGGTTTCATTCCGGTAGGGTTCGTCTTGCGAACGGAAGGAAACTTAGAGTTGCAGGTATTGGGGATGTTGTCCTTAAAACTTACCTTGGTAAGGATTGGTTCCTCAATAATGTGAGGTTATTTCTCAAGCTCAATAGGCGGTTGATCTCGATTGGGCAGTTAGATAATGAGCGGTATCACATTAGATTTGGCTACAAACAGTGGAAGGTTATCAAGGGTAGTTTGGTAATTGCTCGCGGGTATAAATGGGGAACCTTGTATATGGTTGAGATTCCAAATGAGGAATGGCTAGGTGGTAAAATTACAAATGAAAAAATCACATTCCTCACCGATTACAACTAATAAAAAAACCTCAATTACTCATAAATACACCCAACATTTTCATCGTAAACATATGAAAAATAACAGCTACAATGGATTTAAAAACCCAAAAATATATGCCAGATCTAACTGGTACAATTGTTTGATCGGGACGACGGTGGATGATGATGGTGAAACGAAGATGGGAATGATGAAGCCAAGCCCTATGTTTTAACTTTGGTCGAGACGCCGGTGGATGCTTGAGCTTCGCCGGAGCGACCATATGTCAAGCGCGACCACCACTAACGACCGTAGATCGACCGGCAACGAGCACTCTCTGCTATTGGTGGGTGTTTCTTGGTCATCGCTAGAGATTGAACACATTCAAAGCACATATATGACTAATTGGGGTTCAAACCATCATATTTACTTCTAATTTAACCACTGATTTTGTTGTTTTGCCTTTGAACTTTAAGACTTACACAAAGAGATGGAGATAATTAAATATAATTGGGGAATTTTGTGAAAATAGTGAATATTGTGTTTTTTTTAATTTTTATTAATTCCTATGCATAATTACATGGAATATTATGTGGACTAACAAAGCAAAGAATACTCATAACCTGATACACATAAGAAGATGACTTGATATAGCCTGTTATATACATACAATGACGTAAAATAAGAATTAGATACATACAATGGTGGTCAAGATAGTTTTGCAGACACTAATGAAGTCAACGCATAGTTATATACATTTACAAACACTTAACGCAATATGAAATTGAATATTTTTAAAGTTTAATAACCCTCATGAATATTTTCGCAAAGTAGAGTAACGAATTTGTACATTAACCCAAATCACAATGTATTGGTTGATGGATGATCCATCCCACTGACCATTATCGCTATGCCAAAGCCCTTTAGTAAATGCTCATGTTTTTTTAACTCATGCTTCATTAAGGCTCAACTTGACTTTGAGCTCCAATAAGTAAGTAAAAGTTGGACACAATTCCTACCCAAGCTACATGTTGCTAAATACTTGAAACTACTAGAATCGAGGAGTCGCCACAACTAGTAAAGGGGACTTCTTATGGAGTGTAAGGCCAGTGATCTCACTCATGTCCAGTTCTTCCCCTTTCATATTATCTGGCAATGCCAAGTCATACCTGTAGACCAAGTTGGCCAAAGCTAGCTCATTAATTACAATAGCAAATTGAATACCAGGACAACCTCTTCTTCCGGAACCAAATGGAAGATACTTAAAGTTTAGCCCTTTATAGTCAAGGGAACTGTTTAAAAACCTCTCTGGCCAAAACTTCGGTGCATCCTCCCATACCAAAGGATCTCTTCCTATTGCCCAAGCGTTAACAATGACTTGTGTACCTGCTGCGATATCGTACCCCATTAATTTGACATATTGTTTTGATTCTCGCGAAATGAGTAGTGGAAGTGGAGTATGCAACCGCAGTGTCTCTTTGAGGACAGCTTGTAAGTATTTCATTTTCTCCAAATCATCTTCATCAATGATGGATTTTCCTTGAGCTATTTCTTGGACCTCTTGCTGCAACTTTTCCATAACTCTCGGGTGTCTTATTAGCTCACTGATTGCCCACTCAATGGCTGTGGATGTAGTATCAGTTCCAGCAGCAAATAGGTCCTACAAGAAGTGCGAAATATTGAAACCATACTTTAACAATAAAAACAGAAAATCATGCTCTAATTCGTGCTCGTAGCTAGTAAACGAGACAACAGATTGGAACGTTTCCACTCTGGGTCAAAATAGGTTCCAGGTAAAACAATTTTTAGTCTAGGAGAGGCCATATTGGAATGGGTTGACTAGCTTGCATATACTGTTGGTCTAGCTATCCTCTTAGGTTATAAATAGTTAAGTTATTATGTTAATTATGATTAAAAAACAGCTTTATAATTACAATAATAGTCTAAATCATTGAACTCGTAAATCAATCCAGTTTGACTCATGCAACAATTTTGATCAATTCCCATTAATGCTAATTCTTTTTAACTCGCGATAGAACACAAACCCTATTCGACCCATCAAAAAGTAAATGGTTAAAAAATGTCACCTTTAGTATGTAGCAATTCTTGCAAGTTATATCATTTAAGACTCGTAGAGGGAGAGCAGTCTTACAATGATGGCAGCTTTCACGACATCTCTATCAAGTACAAAGTTGGTTGTGTTTTCTCTTTGATAATCGAGTAATATATCAACCAAATCTTGGCCTTCATCGTCTCCACCAACAAGATCGTCATGCACCGTTCTTTTCTTATTTATATGCTCTTCAAGTACACCTTCGAGAAACTCGTCAAATTCTTCAGCTACTTTTATGGTTTTAGCTTCCAAACCACTTAACCGATCCACCCATGACAACCAAGGAATATAATTCCCTAAAGAAAAGGCGCCAAGCAAGTACGTAAACCTTACTAACAAATCGCTGAACTTCATCCCTTGATATGTCCTCCCTAAGGTCACCCTACAAACTATGTTGTTTGTTAGTGAACTTAGTAACTCGCCTAAATCAATCAAAGAACCACAACTTTTACCAATCATATCAATCATAACACGAGTCTCATCTTCCCTCACTTGTCGAAATGATTGAACTCGTTTACTACTTAAAAGTTGGAGCACTGCAATGCTCCTCACCTGCCTCCAATATTCTCCATATGGTGAAAATGGCTATGTCCTTAGATCCATAAGTAAGTGTGTCGGTAATCCTCAATATGGGTCTGGTAGCAAATATTACATCATGGGTTTTCAAGATTTCACGGGCTGCTTCAGCTGAGGAAGCGACAAGCACCGGCACACTTCCTAATTGAATAAGGACAAGTGGCCCGTGTTTTTTAGTTAACTTTTGGAGAGAGCGGTGAGGGTTTGATCCTATCTGATGTAGGTTTCCAATAATAGGAAGCTTTCGCGGAGATGGTGGCTTGCATTTATTGGCTTTTGAAGTACATGAAAACCTTTTCAAAGCAATTACAAGTAATGTTACAATGAGTACTAAAATAAATGGAAAGAGGGGGCAATGATATAAGGAAAACATTGCTGTTGAAATAGTAAAGCATAAACAGCTTACACATATATATATGTTCACTATTGTGTGTGTGTGTATATACGCATATAGAATAATGTAGAAGGTTAGGTAATGTCGTCGAAATGATTCTAAATCTACGATTCGACCAGGGTTATATATAGAAGGATGTTTTTGGAAATTGTGGGAGTGAGTTAAAGGGTCCAAATTTGTAACATATGTAGCCTTATAGTGTTTAAGGAAGATATCTTTGTTGATAACATATATGTGGTGTATAAGTGATACATACGATTGTGGCAACCAATTAATAAACAAAAATCTGGATTGCTCTTCTGGCACATGTTAGAAATGTCGAGGATCTTAATTAGTCCATGCGAATACGACATATTGAGAAGTCGATATTCATTTTGAGTGTTCTGTTTTGCATCTAGTTCTTGATATGCTGACATTTTCAAGTTTCATCTTTTTATATGTACCTATGTGGCTACGCCAGATCCAAATGAAACACTCAACCTCCTTTCATGCCAACTGCGAGGCAGGTATATATAACAAAGTAGTATAATTAGGAGAATAAAGTTAGATGTTTCAAGGACCTCTTGTTGTTTCTATTTGAAAGCCTATTTATAAACTCTTTCCATTGAATAAAAGTGTGTGTCTGTGGTATTCTAGCTATTCAACACTGTTTGCATATGTACCAAGTTACTCCAACAATAATTCCATTGTTTATAGGACACCACAATTGATTTTCGTAAAGTCGAAGCAATGAAAAACGATAGAAGCATATGTTATGCTTAAAGTCGAGGAGTGCCTATAACCATTAAAGGTGATTTCCTGTGAAGCGTAATGCCACATATCTCATGTCCAAATCTTCGTTTCTTAGTCCATTTGGCAATGCAAGATCGAACTTGTACAAGATGTTGGCTAAAGCAAGCTCAATGATAGCTACACCAAATTGTATACCAGGGCACCCTCTCCTCCCACCACCAAATGGAAGCCATTCACAATTAAACCCTTTATAGTCGATAAAATTATTCAAAAACCTCTCTGGCTTAAACTCGTTTGGATGTTCCCATTTGGTAGGATCTCTTCCTATAGCCAAGCGTTAATAATCACTTGTGTCTCTAATGGAATGTGTTAGTATTTGACTCAAATTTTGTTGCCTATTTTAATAAGAGTTATTATTAAGAATTTGATTTTGAATCAAATTAGAGTTAGGGTTATGTCTTACCTATATATATATATATATATATATATATATATATATATATAGGTGTAGGTTACATAATTATGGAGAGATGAGAGAAAAACTTGTGAGAGAAAACTTGTTAACAAAGTTTTAGTGAAGTTTTTCGTTATGGATTAACCTTGAGGAGGTGAACCACCTAAATCGTTGTGTTGTTTGCTTTTTCCGTTTACGTTTATTATTAGCTATTTAATCTTGTGTGACTTCTTGTTGGAGATCGATCCCAACAAAGTTGTATCAGAGCAAGGTTAGTAGGGAGGAATCACACAACCCGGAGGAAGCTAATACGGAGATGAAAAATTCATTTTTTTAATTCATCACTTTTTTGCGCAGCTTTATAAAAATTGATGATCTGAATTTGTCAACCGTTGGATCTTTTCGAAAGATTTACTGTGAGTTTATAACACATAGATCTACAGTTTGACCGTAGGGATTTACGACTGGAAGTACAGTTTTGGAGATATTAATTGTCGAATTCGCAGTAGGGCTTTTTTCGTTGGTTTAAGCGCAGGTGTAGGGAAACGAACGTTTCAGGTTCGTTAACCGTTGGATCGTCGTGATTTTTGGACAACGGATTCAAGACACAAAGATAGAAGTTTTGACCATAGGGATTTGTAATCGGAGTTGTTGGAAGAGAGTTATAGGTTTTCGATTTCTTGGACAGATTCGGGGGGGTTTTTTTTTGTTATTATTCGGAGTAATTTTTGTTGCTTTTTTTATTGCTCTAAGGTTGATTTGTTGAGATGGCTAGTGATACATCAAAGTTTTCGATCCCGATATTCGATGGAAAGATGGATTTCATGGTTTGGAAGATGACTATAGAAGATTTGTTGGTTCAACAGGGTATTGTTGAAGCTTTGTTAGAGACACGACATGAAATGATGAAAGAAGAGATCAAATATAGTGTTTTGAAGGAGAACACGTCAAAAGATATATGTGATAAGCTCACGAGTATTTATGCATCCAAGTCATTGATGAATCGGCTATATATGAAGATGGATTTGTATTCGTTGAAACTCGAAGAAGGAGGTAACTTGCATGATCATATTAATTCTTTTAATCAGTTGATGTGTTAGTTGTCTAATGTGGATGAGGTTATGAAGGATGAAGAATAAACTTTATTGTTAATGTCATCATTACCTAGGTCATACAAACCGTTTGTGCAGACTATGTTAACAGGGAGGACTACTTTGACACTTGAGGAAATGCTTAAAGCGTTACGTGATAATGAAAGAATGACTGACACTAGTAGTTTTTCGAGTGGGGAGAAAATATTAGTCATGGAGGACCGTGGAAGAGGGAAATATTTCAGCCGGGGTAGTTCAAGAGGGCGTTCAAAGTCTCGAGTGAGAGGAGATCGAGACTTGAGCGATGTAGAGTGTTACTACTGTGGGGAGAAAGGTCATCTGCAATTTCGTTGTCCTCAATTTCGTAAAGATTTAAAAAGCGTACGAGATGCTAAAGGAAAGAAGAAGGGCGATGAGGAAACAAATGATGTGACCAATGTTGATGATGAGTTTATGTTGACAGAAACTTCAAGCGGTGGAATCTTGAAAGAAGAAAGACCAAAGTGCGTGTTAGACTCTACGGCTTCGGTACACATTTGCAACGATCGAGCTATGTTTGAGACATTAAACGGTAAGGGACAATTCGGTGAGATCAAAGTTGGTAACCAAGAGAAAATGAAGGTTGAAGGTGTTGGACGCGTACGCTTCAAGCTTCATGATGGTAGTGTGAGAATCGCTTTGAATGTGAAGTATATTCCGGGTGCGACAACGAAATTACTTTCACTAGAAGTTTTGACATTTCGTTGGTACTGTTATATTGGAAGAAAAGATACTTGCAAAGTTTACAAGGGAGATCAACTAGTTTTTCGTGGGAGAAAAAAATTCGAAGAATCTATGTTACTTGGAAGGGGAATCTTTGCAAGGGAGGACTTATTACAAAAGCAGTAAAGAGAAGACCGAGAAGAGAGTACATTTCTCGGATAAAGATGAAATTTTAGGGAATTTGAGTCAAGGGAGGATATGTTAGTATTTGACTCAAATTTTGTTGCCTATTTTAATAGGAGTTAATTTAAGAATTTGATTTTGAATCAAATTAGAGTTGGAGTTATGTCTTACCTATATATATAGAGGTGTAGGTTATATAATTATGGAGAGAGGAGAGAAAAACTTGTGAGAGAAAACTTGTTATTAAAGTTTTAGTGAAGTATTTCGTTGTGGATTAACCTTGAGGAGGTGAACCACCTAAATCGTTGTGTTGTTTGCTTTTTCCGTTTACGTTTATTATTAGCTATTTAATCTTGTGTTATTTCTTGTTGGAGATCGATCTCAACAAAAACCTTCAAAAACCTCTCCGGCTTAAACTCGTTTGGATGTTCCCATTTGGTAGGATCTCTTCCTATAGCCCAAGCGTTAATAATCACTTGTCTGATGGAATGTGGTACCCATTAATTTGACATCTTGTGTTGATTTTTGAGGAACAAGAAGTGGGAGTGGAGCATGTAATCACAAAGACTCTTTAATAACGGCTTTCAGATACTGCATTTTCATCAAATCTTCCTCGAGAATCATGGATCTTCCTTGTGCTATTTGTGTTACTTCTTGTTGTAACTTTTTCATTGTTCTTGGGTGTTTGATTAACTCGTTTGGATGTTCCCATTCGGTAGGATCTCTTCCTTGTGAATGTAGTATCATTTCCAGCAGTAAACATGTCCTGCAAGTGAGATAAAAAATTCAACAGTTCCAATATGATTAATTGTGCAAGGGGCATGCATATATAAGAATTATATATAATTCAAGATTACCAGTGCTATTTGAATGCAAACTATGCACCTTAAAAAAAAGCATAATTAAGCTTTAACGTATTAATAATTGACGCTTCAAGTATAAATTTGAATGGTTCGAATCAAATCACTTTAAAATGATTTTTAATGAAATAATTTAATGCTTTCTCTGATCTTTTTTAACCTTACAGAACAAGATATCATTAGCGAATCTTGAAAATATTTACTTTATAATAGTTCAATCTATAAGGAAATTTAGGTGAAGAGAAGAGGAAGAAATAATATGATTCAATATTTTTATTACTATGATTCAAATCAATAAAAATGTAGAATTATAAGAAAAAAGTGAATAATAAAAATACTTAATCATATTACTTATCCCTTTTCTCCACCTAATTTTTCTTCTTTTTTATCATGTTACTAATATATATATATATATATATATATAAATCTATTCACAAAAGTGTTCAAACATTGTCAATCAACGAAGCATAATTTGTTACACTTACAAGTAAATATATATTTATACAAATGTAAATGTACGTGTTCTCCTTGTTTATAAATTAATCACACGTGTTTTAATTGTTATATATCGTGGATTGTGACGTCACTATATGATTGTAAGCAGAACTTTGCTCGGCACGATATATTCATTCATTGAGATTTGCTATATAATTGAAAATACAAAATAAAACCCCTCAAATATACATTAAAAATATAAAATTTATGACTTCATACATTCAATAACATCTTAATTGTTATTGTTTATGGTTTACATGTGGATATGTAAATTTACATGTGTGTGTGTGTATTTCAGGTGAAATGGATAAATTCATGGATGATAAATTTTCATCTATATCCGATCCACCATCATCACATCCATATCCATATCCACTATTTATCCATTTAGATCGTCTATATCCACCATTTAGTGGATGGATCGGATGGATATCCATCGGATCGAGTGACAATTGCCATCCCTAGATCCATCTCATCTAATCAATTTAATGTGCACCATATTCTTGTGGTATGCACTTCATGAAAATTTAGTGACAGTATG
The DNA here is from genome assembly GCA_963422505.1 of Pseudognaphalium luteoalbum. Lineage (NCBI taxonomy): Eukaryota > Viridiplantae > Streptophyta > Magnoliopsida > Asterales > Asteraceae > Pseudognaphalium > Pseudognaphalium luteoalbum. The sequence continues at coordinate 9,291,464 of OY730194.1, forward strand.
AAAGTACCAATGAGAATACGCCACATGTCTAAAGAAAACTCATTTACCCCTAAAACAAATTATAAGTCAAAAAGTTAAGAAAATTATATCATGAAATTCAGCGTTTTCTCCTCTTCGATTTAAGATAACTCAAGGCATACTTTCGACAACTTTGTTTTTTTCATTTTTTGATGGGTTTTACAAATTGATAGCATCAAAATGCATAATATCAGTACTTGTGAACATAAATGTTGACGTACACCAACTTAAAAAATAGAATATAAACTTAAATTAAAACGCATCACAGTACATGCTACTAATACTTATCTTCATGAGTATTAACAAGACATCAGTATACATCACAACAATGTAAACCTACTTTAAAATGCTTCAGAATACATACTATTTTTACTTATCAATATGAATTTTAACAAAGGTTAATACACATCACTTTGATATAACATGCATCAAAGTACTAACTATTAATACTCATAAACATGAATGTCAATTTGTATAAATAAACATCGCTACGATCTAAACTTAGGTTAACACGCACCTAAGTGCATACTATTTGTAATCGTCAGCAAGAAATTTAAACATACACCAGTAGAATGTAAACATAAGTTAATATGCATCCATTTGCATACTTCATCCGTCCCTGATCTATTATCCAGTATTCCTTTTTGGGTTGTACCAAATTAATTGTCCACTTCCATAAATAGATAAGAATAATGAGTTAAAGTTCTTTTTTACCCATAGTGTATATATGTATGGAAAAAAAAGTAGTTAAAGTAGAGGGTAAAACTGTCATCTTACAAAAAGTAATAGACATGATTATGTTTTCTTAAACTACGTGTTTTTTGTTTAGGGACAATAAAATTGAGACGAAGAGAATATTTAATATACGTAACTCCGATGTAAAACTAATTTAACATGCATCGTAGTATGTTTTGGATTGAAAGAGGAAGAGTTGGGTAAATGAAAAATCCAAAAGAGGTAAAATTTCCATAAGATCGATATAAATATGTTTGAAAAAAAAGTAATAAAATAAAACCTCGTCATGTTCATCCTTACTACCACCCCATACAAAAAAGATTTTTTTTCTTTTTATGTTTGGTTTTTTTAATCACCTTCACAAATTCCAATTCTCATGTTATTCGTCTATGGGTACCCATACCTTTCCAAATAATACTACTATATGTTTTGAAAATTCTATTCCATTCACTTGTAGTTTAAAATTGACTACCAGTGAATAAATCTATACACTATTATAAACTATTTACCTATTACCTATATGGCTTAATGCCTTAGAATATGTTATATACGAAATTACCTTTTTGTCCTTAGATAAATTACGGTAACTCTTTTATCTTTGTTAATTCATTAAATATATTTCCCTTTTATAATTAAATTTTAAAAACACTTAAAGCTAATACTAGATAAATTAAATTATATACAAAAGTTGTAACTGTTTTTCCTTACAAACTTCGCCCTCATTTCTACAATTTTTCATTCTTAAATATATATCACATACTTGAATATAGAAACTAAAAATTAATAAATTTTATATTGACTGAATATTTATTCAAAGATCTCCATTATAATGCTAACTTTCTAATTTAACTCATATTTTGTTTATTCAGATAATAATGCTCTTCATGATAATCTGGTGATCCTAAACATTATATATATAGCATGTCTCATTCAAATTAGCCTAGAATAAGAAACTCTTAAGGACTATATGAGCAAGTTATAAATGTTAGCGTGGACAAATTTTAGAGCCTAATTAACTTAATACAAAGTCACGTATACTAATCGTTTTTCATTCCGTACATATAGAAAAGTTATATACATATGTATTGATTCCTTACATTTTTTCCTTGCTACCGTTGCTTTGTTGCTCGTTGCGGACTACCACCTCTCCCTTATTCGTACCACTGCAAGGGCGCGGGTAGTCTACTAGTGTTTCAAAAATGGGCAATTCGAATACTTTGTGTAAGTCAGGGACAGAGATAACAATAAATTATAGATTGGATGTAGTCATAGTTGAAACTCATATCACTTAAAATTTTCATAATCCATATTCATATTCATATCCATTGAAATTTATTTAATCTATCAATATAATTTACCGGGTGAAACCAGTATTCGGTGACGGTGTCCATTGAATTTGAATAGTTAAAAAAATTGTTAAAACTCAGTAAAAATGGGAACGGGCCCATATTATTATGGGCTGTAGTAGTGAACAGAGATTCAGCCCATTAACCTTAAAAGCGTCTAAAATTCGTTGTTTGTCTCAACGGACAGATACAGAGGTCTGAGTTCTGTAGGATCAAAAAAAAACAAAAAAAACCCTAGAAAAGTTGGAAGTCATGATTGATTCATAATTTCTTCGAGATCTGGGTTCAATCAGTGGAACTTGAAGCTGAATCGATACTAATTTGATGTAAGTTTTATTTAATCTTCAGATACACATGATTCCTTCTGCTTCTGTTATTTTATATATTTTTTTCTTTTTCTTGTTTAACATCGTTTGCTTATTTGTTGCTCTTGAATTGGATTGTGGATTACAATAGCACTAAAACACTTCAAACATTCGATCAGTAAGTTAGTTTATGCTTTATAAAATTAGTAGAATTTGAAGACATGAAAGTATGATATCACAATTGAAGTTAAAGATGTTTACTTGATTGGATTTGAGGATCATATGAAATCCCTAAATCTGATGAGGATAAAAAACAGCGATTCGCGTAAATACGAATGAAATTGCATTCTTATGTGAATCTTAGGTGCGTTTATTTGCGTAAGTGAAAATCCACTACAAGCATGGATTTTACCTGTATTATATTGCGTGTGCCGGCTTGTTGTTCAGAGGTGCTTAAAATAATTGAGTATGCTTAAGGCTAAGTGTATGAAAATGTATCAAATTTTACCCGGAATTCTATTGTACATATCCAAACTTGCATGTTTATATTGTGTGTCAAACTTTTAGTTATCGTTACTGTATATTTGATTACTTCGTTAACATATATATGGTATTTTTTTATGATGTGACAACCGTAACGTCACTCACTCACTTGTTTAAAAGTTATAAGAGGTCGGATATATGTAATTGCAATAATTGAAGGTTTGATACCTATGATTAACTATTGAATAAGTTGATAGTTAACTCTTGTATCTTAGAATATTTATTCCCAAATTCTGATTCAAAAAGTTTGGCATCATTTTAGATTAGGATTCGATCTTATGGAGAGATGGCAACCTCCACATGAAAGAAGGGGGCGAGGAAGAGGAAGTTATTCATCTTCATTTAATTCCCGATCAAACGACACCAGATATTCAAACACTGCAAATTATTCTACTACTAATACTACTAGAAAACCAACAACGAATGTTAGGGGTTCTGGAATGCAGAACAAACAGGAAAACAATGATACTGAAAACCTCCCAAACATAGTTGGAACTTGCCCTTTGATGTGTCCAGTTGACGAGAGGGTACAACGTGAACGTCTACGTGATTTAGCCGTGTTTGAGCGACTGAATGGTAACCCGAATGAATCATCTTCTACACTTGCAGTTAAAAAGTTCTGTAGAACCATCTCCACCAACGAATTACGTGATGTAGACATCCGTCCCCTTTCTGTATTACAAGACACCTTAGATTACCTTTTAACTATTTTTAAGTCCAAACAACATTCTTTTGATGCCGTTCATGACTTCATTTTCGATAGAACGAGATCCATAAGGCAAGACCTCAGTATGCAAAATATTATAGTGGGCAATCAAGCTGTTACAATTTATGAGAGAATTGTGAAGTTTCATATTGTCTCTCACTACAAGCTTCGAAGAAGTAACGTGAATACTAACTTGGATTCAGATGTATCTCCTATGCATTACCTTAACATGGAGCAGCTTACAAAGACGTTGGCATCTTTGTATCACTTGTATGCCCAAAATCAGAAGTCAAATTCTGAATTTTATTCGTTTTACGTGCTTCTCTATCTTGGTTCGGAACATCAACCGACAGGAGAGTCGTTATCATTATGGTTCAGAAGTCTCCCATATTCCGTTATCAAGTCTAAAGAAATGATGATTGCTCGCAAGCTTTTAAGGTATTTTCGTTTTGGCAACTATAAACGTTTCCTTGAAACTGTAGAAACTGAAACATCTTGTTTACAGTATTATCTTATCGAACCGTATATTAATGAGGTTCGCGCATTGGGGTTATCGTGTATTAATAATGGAGGTTACAAGCTAAATCCGTACCCGCTTGTAGACTTATCGAAATGTTTGCTTATGGACGAATATGATCTTGAGTCGTTTTGCAAAGATTGTGGTTTAGATACTTTTAGTAATGACATGGGTACAAAGTTCATGGCTACTAAGCAAACGAGTTTTTGCTTTCCAAAAAGGTCTAAAAAATATTACCCGGTGGTTTCAAAACGGTTACAGAAGTTCTGTGAAGAAGTATGATGAAGAATTAAGGAAGTAGTGTGCAAGTTGCTTTAACGGAATTGATTGTAATTTATCCTAATTTTATTTTGGCGATAATCTAGCTAGATCGTAATCGGGTGTGCGTGTGGATCCCGAAACTGTGTATATGTTTGATATAAGTTGTAATAAGTGATGAAGATATTGAAACAAGATGAGCTATTGAAACAAATATTGTTGATCCTGGAGGAACATGTAGTGGGACTGGAGAATGCATCTACCTGTTGTACATGGCACCAGTTCTTGCAAGAGGTGTCAAAATGGATGGGTTAGGTAACAGGGAAAACAGGCTTGGGTCCAAACCGGGCATTATTGGTACAAGTCTAACTTGTTGGGCTGGATTGACCCAAAATAGTTTTTGCCCCAAACAATTAGTGTTTCAATTTTGATAAGAAGTCATTCTGTGTTCACTTGTTTAACCCTCTACAATTACATGCCATGGTTTCTCAGACTTCACTGTATAACTTCTCCATAACAATTAGTGTGTGAGTGTTTGTTTATGTTTATGGCCAAATTTGTTATGTTTCTGCAAAAAGTTCAAATCCAAAGCAGAGTTGTAACTATTTTAATGATTTGATTAAATGAGCTCAGTACGACTTGAATAAGGGTGTCTATGATGGTTATAGGAAAAAGTGTTCAATTTAGTTAAGTTTGATTAGAGGTGCTAATCTTCATTTACAACGAGGTTTATTGAGATTTTAACAATTGGCTTATTGTTTACTATTCTTAATCAAGTTAGTAAACGTATATGCTGCTAAAAATGCCCATAACTCGAAACGCCAGCCCCTATTGTTACATTTCATTATGTCATCTCAGTTTCTCAACATTAGTTATCCTGGAAAATTTACTTCAAAAACACTAACAAATATAGAGCATTTATGTGTTTGTGAAGAATGGGTGAACTTCTATGCTCTATTTTCTTGTCTATGTAATAAGACAACTATATGTAGTTATAAACTATGTAGTTAAATGATCCTTTCTACTAAAGAGGATTGAACCGTTCAACAATCATAAAGTATTAATCTTGTTTGTTTCTTTGAAGAATCAATAGTATTATAGACCTTTGATGATGGCACCTCCCTGGGACTTTTTTGTAGTTACAAATGGCATATCATTAGCTTTTGTTCTTTTCCTGTTACAAACTTACATATAAAGACGGTTATGTATCTGTCACACTTGAGGATGACAATGACACAAATATCAACTAAAATCAAACAATTGCCAATTCCCTAATATTCGCATTAGCATCATAGGTGCTAAAGGATTTTTGAGAAAAACGACCGCAATGTTCGTCATATAGATACACACGATCTGTTATTTACAGTTCAGCGTGTCTACTTAAACACTTGTTCATATCTTCGAAATATAGAAAAGAAGGTGAAAAACCTGCAACTCTTCAAAACTCTGACTATATGATCATATTAAAACATTAATGCCATATTAAAAATGCTTACTTTTTTTCGCCGTTAAAAAAATTAACAATTTTTTACAAATGTTCATAAAAATCTTGAAAGAGCCTTAAGAACATCATTCATAGTAGGCCTGATTTGAGAGTCATCTTGTATGCAACATTTAGCCAAAAGTGCTAAACACATTGCATCCGCTAAACCATACTCCCCTTCCAAATCCTCGTCCATAAACAACTTAAATTTCTCCAAACAGTCTGCCGAACCACCGGCAACATCCCCATCGGCCAGAAATTCAACATGGTCCAACCATTTCCGACCGATAGATGCCTCTTTCGCGGATAAAAGCTCCAACAAAACGACCCCATAAGCGTATACGTCAATGGGATATTTTGGGGCTAAATACTCCTTTTTCTCGATAATTAAAGCTTCTGCCCAATCTGCAGTGTCTACATCTGCCCCTGCAGTGTAAGCTATTGGTGTTGCAAACTTAAATCCCGAAATTTTGGCCCTCCATTCTCCCGTTATAAGCACATTTTCGCTACTTATGTTTTGATGAACATATGTTGGTTTTGTACAGTAATGTATGTAATGCAACCCTTCTGCTAGATCAAATGCGATCTTTAATCGTTTCTCCCATGTTAGCTGTTTTCTTGTTTCTCTGTCTTGCAAACAGTCTCTTAAGCTGCCATTTTCGGCAAATTCAAACACTAGATAAGCTTGGTTCAGTTCAAAACAGCACCCTTCAATCTTAACCACATTAAAATGGTTAATGGTTGTCAAGATGTTGACTACATGATGTCCGGTTTCGATTGAATCCATATCTTCTATAGCAACAAAAATGTCGTCAGTAATTAGGCCTTTGTACACTGATTTGCCGATGGATGAGGATTCAGAGAACTCATGTGTAGCGAGTTTGAGCTCATCTAAACTAAAATTCGTTATAGAGTGCTTCAATTTGGACATGTCATCAAGAAAATTAGGGGATACACGTTTGAAGTCTAATCCCGTTAGCAACTCAGGTGGTGGTTCCTTGTGAAGGCATTTTTGTTTTAGGTAAACAAGAAACAAAACTACACAGAAAAGACTAATGGACGAAAAAATGATGAGAAAGAATGAAAAACGATTTCCCATTCTACCTTTCAAGATTCCACTTACGGGAATCGTGTCCTGTGAACTTGGCTCGGTAACCACCACTTGGTCCAAGTTCAGGACAGGGGCACCAGTTGTTGGCACCAACAACGTGGTGCCCCCAAAGATTGTTTGTTTAGAGTTCAATCCATTCGCCTCTAGAATGGACCCTTGTGTCACCCCAAATTTCCGTGCAATTATATCAACCGTATCAGTTTCCATGACTGGATATGTCACAAGGTACTTTGTACCATTTGTCTCATGTGACGTGTTGACACACGCACACTTAATAGGTACATAAACAAGTGTACTCTCGTGTGGGTTTGCATTCTGTAGTGCCAAAGTAAAAGGCTTCACCATCCCCTGGTATACTCGACAAGCGATCTCCAAAAATGAATAGGACTTATCGTTTGTGTAGTTAACGACAACCCTAGATGATGAGTCGGGGCAATCACAAACGATTGGCACGATGACTTCACGATATTCGAAATGACTTGTGGAGTTGAGTTGGGATTCATTGACATTATAAAGTTTGGCAATATAGGAAAGTGTTTGGTTAACTTGAGGTCTATAAACAACATAGGTTTTGCATGTTTTGTTGATGGAATTACAAGTGTAAGTGGAGCCATGAAGGGGTGGTGTGGTTGTGGTGCATGGTGTTTGGTCGTATGGTTGTACGGCTAGCATGGGCGGTATAAATGTAGTTAGGAGAATAACGGCTAAAAGGGAAGTTAAAGTGTTTGCCATTTGTTTGATGTTTGAAAGAATGGAGTATTTTTAGATAGGTTGAGATTTCAAGAAAAATAAAAAATGGGTTGCAAAGAAGAAAGGAATGTTTTAATAATGGGCTTGAGCCTGCTCCTGGCCGGCATTTGGACAACAAAGAGATTGGACTATATATATAATTTTGTTTATTACTATCTAATAAAAGATTGCTTTTTATAATAATAATAATAATAATAATAATAATAATAATAATAATAATAATAATAATAATAATAATAATAATAATAATAATAATAATAATAATAATCGTAATAATCTTACGTATTATTATAATTATCTTAGTTAATGGCCAAGTTTATGATAATGATTATTACAAATTTACAAGTCTTTTATAAAGTAAACCTTGTGCTCATTTTATAGAAGTCATTGATATAAATACGTTTTCTCTACAATAGAAAAACATCCCTTTTAGTACCACCTACACTACATTATTCAAAATTCAAATATGATTGTAACATGTTTAAATCAATAAATGAGATTATTAGTCAATTACATTTTGGGTAATTTAGTAGTTATATTTATGAAATTTATATTATATTTGATTAAAATTTACCGGAGTAAACTCCTTTATCCGTAAATTTATAAAATCTACTTGTGTGCTATTTTGACAGTGAGACCATTTTATTATATAAAATTAGAGCATCTACAACTTTTTTAACATATCGGAACATTTAAAAATCAAGTTTGAGTTTGTAATTATTCATAGCATTATCCTAACAATTACTTAACTATTATAGATAGTAACTTTTGTGTTTTATGCTTTTTCCAAGTTCTCTTTATGTAAAATTAGTTAAAACAAATATTATATTGTAAGTTGAAGAGTAGATAGTGGCAAGGTTATTACATGCTAAGTTGGTAATATATCCATCTAACGTTCAAGCTTCAACATAGTCACTCTTTCTACCTTTCAAGGCCTCACTTTATGACGTGTGTATTTTTTCTTCTTTTTATATTGTATTTTTTAATAATGATTGAATTATAAATGATAGTGTATATTTTTTTACTTGATGAAAAATAATATATAGTAATGATATAAGTTAGGTTTGAATTCATAGTATATTTGGATTTGAGTTTTACATTATTTTGTTGATATAGTATTAATTTGAATTTTGAGATTGGAAGTTTGAAAAAAGGTCTTATATTTCGAATTGAACCCATAAGTGACTGTATTTTTAATTAATTTGAATACTCGATTTGGGTAAAGCTAAAACTATGCAAAAGAAGAAAAAAAAGTAATGAAAATGGAAAGAAAATGAAAATAAATTGAATCTAAGGTAAAGCAATTACAACCGTTGAAACACAGAAAAGATAATAATTATTATTATCAAATCGAAGTGCAAACATTCTTTGAGTAAGAATGACTTCAATCTTTTGTTTTTTTCTTTCAAAAAGCACACATATGAATGTGTGGCTCATGTATCAAGATCAGATCCACAAACACACAACTAAGAATAAACCCTCAAAATGATGAAATTATTGACCAAGAATGTGATCCATGGTCTCATGTGTTGTCAAGTTGTGCACAATATGGTCCTCTTTCTGCCTCCTAGCCATGTGCACTAACCTTGGCTATTGGCCCATATTTTGCTTCAACATATTTGAACGTATCTATATCGTAACTTACATATATAAAAGTAGAGTAAGGTTCAAATGAGTCCATGATTTTTGAGTGAGATTAAGGGAATCAATAATATCATGCCACATGTACAAAGAGAATGTTTCATATTACAAAACCCATTTACCCCAAACATCAATTATCTCACACATCGAAAAATCATGAAACTTGCACCATATTTTTCAGCGTTTTATCCTCTTCGATTTGCCGTCCCTCAAGGCATACTTTCGATAAAAAAAGTTTTTGGTTTTTTGGTGGGTTTTATAAATTAGTAACACATGTGTTAGTGATTGATTGTACATTTTATTTACGGTCATGGTTAGGGTTTAGGGTTAGGATTTAGCTGGGTTCATGGTTTAGGGTTTAGATCTTATGTTTTAGTAGGGTTTAGGGTTTATTAGGGTTTAGTATGATTTAGGGTTTAGAGTTTTATAAAGCGTTTAGGGTTTAGGGTTTGGGGTTTGGGGGTTAGGGTTTGTGTTTTGGGGTTTCGGGGAGAAACCCCAAAACCCAAACCCTAAACCCTAAACCCTAACCCCTAAACCCTAAACCCTAACCCCTAAACCCCAAACCTAAACCCTAAACGCAACACTCTAACACATGTGTTAGTAACATATGAAACCCACCAAAAAAATGAAAAAAAAAATTTTGTCGGAAGTATGCCTTGAGGGACGGCAAATCGAAGAGGATAAAACGATGAAAATTATGGTGCAAGTTTCACGATTTTTTGATTTGTTGTTTGTGAGATAATTGATGTTTGGGGTAAATGGGTTTTGTAGTATGGAACATTCTCTTTGTACATGTGCCATGATATCATTAATTCCCTTAATCTCACACAAAATTTTAGTCTCATTTGAACCTCACCCTATAAAACTATAATAAAATATTATAAAGATGCATTTTTTTTATATGTATTATAGTATTTAAACTATGACCGTATCAAATATCATAAGGTATTGTATTATGATTAAATTTTCAGTGCTCTTAGTCATGAGAAGAATATTCTCTTATACAATACTCATTCCGAAGTCATAAAATAAGTTGTCTTTGACACATAATTTTATATAAACTATAAATATATTACTTTTGGTAGGGTTGATAAATTTGGACACGACTTAAAACTCGATACAAAATCGACTCGAAAATAAACAGGTTGAATCAAGATTATATGACTCACGAACTCGTTAACCCGATACTCATCAACATGTTATATTTATTGGGGGGTGGAGTTTGAATTACCCAATGAGTTTTTGAGTTGACCCAACAAGACGAATAAATTTCAAATTATAGTTACAAATTTAGGATTTTTATTATAATTTAATAAACCAACATGTTTTAATGATGTTTTAGTATTAAATTTATTGAACATACTAGGTGATATGACTTTTTGGGATTTTATAAACGTTTTTATGTTTATTAATGGTGAATTATAAATGTAAAGATTGACTCATGTGACCTATTTGATCTAACTAAACTGACCCAAAAACAAGTTGATCTCACTAAATATATGAGTAACATGGGTCGGGCCGAGTTAGGTCAGGGTTGGGTTCGGTTGAAATGCTCAACTCAATTAGAAAATCAGGTCGGATTTGAGTTTACTACTTCTCATCTGTCAACTCGATAACCTGAGCATGTCAACTTGGCCCAACTTAAACCGTCACCCCTACTTTTTATCAAATATCACTTTTACCATTTGTTATAAGCATAGAATTCATAAATTTATGAATTCATAAATTAAGTTGATTATTTATTTATAGGAGTGAATGCTTATTCAAACAAACTATAATACCAATGTGGACATCATTTTGAGAAGGATGATCTATGTTTAGGACTTTTAATTTCGTGTAAAATGTAAATTTACAACTATTATATTTAGTTAAATATATTATAGAATTCTAAATGGTATGAGAGGAATCTTTTGATCACGGTTATGGTTCGATTCTCATTTTCTACGATGTGTGTATAGTAGTTGCGGTGGTACATTTTTTTGGTAATATAACCTTTTTTTTAGCTTAGTATTTGTAGTACTGCATTTCACTTCACAGCTTAGTATTTGTAGTACTACATTTCACTTCACATGTGATATTTAAATATTCTCTAACATTAATTTTGATAAATTCATTATGCATGTGCCGTAAACAGTTGTACCATATGAATAAAATTGTCAGAACTCGGGGTATATAAAAACATTGTGTGTATATATTAAAAATCTAACAAAATTGTGATAAAAATTATTCATTACATTACAAGATGTATAATGGTAAAAACATTAATTTAGAAAGAACCGAAAAAGCTTTGCTTTTTTAAGCGTAATTAATTTAATACATATTGACACGGAGTATTTGTATTATTCAACCTTCCAAGCATAGAGAAATAGGCAAAACTCATACATACAACTTGGATAAAACCCTTCAACTGAACCACAAACCCCTGCCGGAGATAGTGACACCGGAGGCGGCAAAGTGGCCGGAGATGAGGTCGGTTTTATAATGAACAATGCGTTCCTTAAACCTGGACTAAAAAGCCAATCATGAACATCCCAATATACTTCAATCTTCACTTTCTTATAATGAATCAATTCATTACCTCTAAATTTCCATTGAAGATGTTTAACATGAATCATCAAATCACCATCAATTCGTATTTCCATTTCCAAATCATCAACTACATTTCCATTATTTTTGATGGAGTCTCGTGCGTTAGTGCTGATATGACTATTTCCGATGTTTTTGTTCTTGCACTCGATACATATATCATGAAATCCGCCTTTTTCATTGAATTTAATTCTTGTTTGAAACTTTTTCTTCCCAAAGACATGTTCTTTTCGCGAAATTAAAATGGCATCAATCAATGAAGGCCTACAACCTGTTTTCCTATAAGCATCTTTTTTCATATCACCTAGAACAAGCACCACTTCTTCACCAAAAACCACTGCGACATAATACTCTGATATCGGCTCTGTTTCACCGTGAAATTTAGCATTTTTAAGGTCCCAAAATACATCGAGTGATTTCCCATCTACCATAAAGCTTTTAGACCCTTGTTTTCTCCAAAAGTTCCAAGGCTTTAGCTCAACTTTGCATGTGTTCGGTGACGAATCTAGAAAAGAAAATAAGAAATTAACTTACCATACCATAAAAATAAGATACAATAAGATAAGAATGTCCTTATACTAGTAACTTCTTTAACAATAGTAACATCTACTAATTTTTTAACCAACATAACATTTTTTGGGATTTAACAAATGTTACATTACATGTAGATTCGCTCCCGCTTGTGTATTGGGTTTCTTGTCCATCAACAGAAACCGATAATCCATGAAGCAGGAGATTTTTGCACCAAGTGACGGTGATCAAACGACATTGATCACCGATGTTGGTCATGTAAACGGACATGAAGACACTTTGGCTAGATTTCGTTATAGTTGAAGAGTCTTCCGCCGAGAAACAAGCTGGGATTCCAATCTGGTCATGTAATAACATCTTTCTAAGGGAGATTTTTCTTAGTGATATTGAATTTATAAAAGAACAGATTGCAAAATGGGTTTCTTTTTGGCAGTTGTAAAGTGGTATTCAGGAAGTGTTATAAAAAAGGGCTTTTAAACTGGCAGGTAGCAGGATGAAAGAAGGTGAGTGAAGAAATTTAAACCATAAAAAGGTACCAATTTGTGAAACCTATGCATGTGACATGAACCAATTTAAAAAGTTTTTTTTAGTACATGTTGGGCCAACTTTTGTTCACAAATCAGAAACAATTTGAGAATAATAATAGATGGGGACAACCACCAACTAATCATTCTGAATATCCAGCTCCCTGTAACCTTATTATAATAGAATTTGAAGCAGAAGGAAAGCTTGAATATATATTTTATTGAATTATTCATCCTAATCCTGATTTCTAATAGAATTTACCAAATATCGACAAGATATATACTCATCTAAACACATACGATTATATGTTATTATGAAATCAGAAAAATCGCGGATCTTAAGTTGAGGTTTTGAAGGTCGAAATTTGATTTAACACATCCCTGGACTCTAAATGTGACACTTAGCTAGCCAAACAATCGTATTCACTTATTTACTAAAAAGGTTTTTTGCCGAAAAATAATCAATAGTTTCATTTTTTACATTTTCGTGTATCAACTAATTTTTTTTCCGAAAAATGAACCACTATTTTAAAATCGATCATTTTCGTGTATATGCTAACATTTAAAACGGTCGCCGGGGATTATATAGCAATTCAAACGCTTATGATCGATTTAAAATACATCTTTAAGAAAAAATCTCTGGTTGTATAATCCTTGAAGACCGTTTCAAATGTTAGCATATACACGAAAACGATCGATTTTAAATTAGTGGTTCATTTTTAGAGAAAAAAATTAATTGATACCCGAAAATGCAAAAACTAAACTATTGATTCATTTTTCGTCAAAAAACCCTTACTAAAATCGTCTTTTGACATGGTGCATTTGTCTTAAGTTTATCCGTTTTTCTACATGTTTCCGTTATCTTATTGCGTGCATATGAATCTGCCTAGTAAAACTAATCCAATCTTCATCAGAATCGATAGTATGTTCGGTAAAACTACCTACTAGTTAGAGTTGAAAGCTGCTTTTAGATAATTTTAGATCACTACACATTTCATGTGTTCTATTCTTTTAAAAGCTATTTTAAGTAGATCAATAAACAAAATCATAATGAAAATAAATAGTCAATGGAATTTTAAGTAGAACCTAATGATAGAACTGGTAATTAATTAATAGAAATAATGAAATAGATTTTTAATTTTATTTTAAATAATAAGCGACTAATCAATATCCTGCTGTTTAATACGTCAACCAAACCTTTTGGGTTTTGAGAAGGCAAACATTTTTGTTTACCATAAACTAAACATTACATATTACAGAGCTTTACTGATTCGAATCTGTAATAATTAACAAAAAAAAAAAATCACTCTGCTCATTTAATAGTAGGTATGTATGTTTGATAAGCCTTTTGCGCCTAATTATTTGCATATTTTGTTTTCATTGAATTACAACAATATTACAGCTACGTCGTACGGGCCAAATGGCGGAAAAAATAGAAAGTTGAAATGGTGAAGATGAGATGAATCGGATAAACTAGTCAAAAATGTAGTTGAAAACTTGAAATACTTGAAGGCTCCTAAATTGTTTTTGAAATACTTGCAGGCTCCTAAAGTGTTAAAAGGATTAATTAACTACCTGTAAAACAAGGTCTATCCAAGGCAATGCAAGTCATACTAATAACCAGAGTCTCAATTATTATAATTTTGAACGTGATCAGTCGGCCAAAGGTCTAAACCATGATCATCCAACAAAAGTTCTTCCAAATTGACCCAATAATGAACCTTTAAGCGACCCGCTATCCTCTAACCAGCACATGCTATTCGTGTCGTTTGGTGACAATTATATAGGTGACCAGTGCTTTAGATAATGCTTTACACTAGGTGGTAGAGCCGTTTCTTGGTAGTCTTTTCGTGATATCACGATCGTTTTTCTTTTGTTGATGCATGATGATGACACTGAAAGGTACTGTACTAGGTAATTACTCACTGACACAATGTTAAGGCAATAAAAGTGTTAGACAAGAAGCAAGTGATAATAGGGCCAAGCTATACTATCAGCAGGACACAGATGTACACAATATGACTACCAAGTGGATATGTGATGATATAAATTTATTTATATATTCAATTAAAGGGTTTGATGCGTGCAATTGCATTATAGGTAATGAACTACTCGAGTTTTCATTGTATGTAATAAACTTGTA
Organism: Pseudognaphalium luteoalbum; assembly: GCA_963422505.1. Classification (NCBI taxonomy): domain Eukaryota; kingdom Viridiplantae; phylum Streptophyta; class Magnoliopsida; order Asterales; family Asteraceae; genus Pseudognaphalium; species Pseudognaphalium luteoalbum. The sequence goes on from OY730194.1 coordinate 9,306,664, forward strand.
AATTCTTTACATTATATGTAATTTACGATACTTTTTTCACGTGTCGACTATATAACACGTGGCATCCTTACAACCGTTAACTTGACTAAAATACATACAATGTACATAAATTACAAACTCGTTAAATACAATAGAAGCTTGAGTAGTTCGCTACATATAATACATGTCAGACTATACTTTGATATATTTGCGCGCACTTAACTGTAAATTAAATGGCATTTTTAAAGCTTTGACCTATGTAAAATTTCCACATTTATCACTTCTTATGTACGCTTCTTAAGTTTTTAATCTGAACAACAGTAAAGAGGAGGTAAAAAATATTCCCATTTCGTTGAGGAGAGGGCGTAAACGACTGAATTTGTTGCGACTCAAACCTAGTTGAACTTTGTTTCTTATCTCTTTCTAGTTCTTGTTTATTACTTTTGACTTCATATTGTTGTTGACCTCTATAGTTTAAAATTTAAATCTCTTTTTATCACAACTTCATAGCTGGGAACTAATCCCTATCTACAATTTTGCTAAAAGGGAAATTGTTGGGTCAAAATATCCTCTATAGCAAAGTTCAAAATCCTCCAAGTATTGTTTCTACTGCTGGACTTAATACCGCTAGTCAATCAGTTAATACCGTTCGCTTTGTTTCTACCGCCAGTGTATTAAGGAGTTAATACTGCTGCATCATTTACGATTGTTTCCATTGTTGGATCATTCTGCACAAATCTGTGGGCCCAACTACAACAACTTGTGTACCAGTCAACTTCTAAAGAATGGGTGATCAACTGTAGCTGTCCATACTTAGACAACTTTGTAGTAATGCATTAAATGCTAACGTGTAAATGGTACTCTATTGTTTTATATAAAATAGAGTTTTCCATAATCATTAAATGCAACTTTTGTCATAAAAGGAAGCATGTATGAGTCTGAAAAAGTGTGTGAGAGTATGCATCATCAAGTAGGTTTTTAGTTTTCTCTCAAGGTTTCTACTGAAATCCAAATGCAAAAGAAAAGTGTATTTGTATTAATTTCATCAATGAAATAATATTGAGAGTTGGTGTATAATTCTGTTTTGTTCAGGATCATTACAATCACTTTAATATATTTTCTTTCAAATTCTATAAGTGTGTTTCCGCCACTTCTTGTAGGTTTTCCAAAGTATTCAAATATAATTACATTAGAGAGTGATAGGGTTGGGACCAACAAGTAGTATCAGAGCATTGTGGTGCTTTGGAAGAAGGAAGATACATAAATTGCTTGACAGAAAGAAAAATTTAGTCATATTAGGTGGTTGTAAGTATTCTTAGTCATGTCTTCTGAAGTAATAGATGACATTCAAATGTCAAAAATACCCATCCTCAGACCAGATGAGTTTGAGGACTGGAAACACATAATCAAGCAACACATGTTGCTTACTGATTATCAGATGTGGGATATTGTTAAAAATGGCAGAAAATACAATACAGATGCAAATGGCTTAAGGCTACCTTTGACTCCTCCAACGACAGAAGCAGAGAGAAAGTAGAGAAGTATAGAGATAAAAGCTCAAAGTACTCTGCTGCTAGGGTTACCAAATGAATATCAAAAGAAGCCCTGCAAGTTTGATGATGCAAAGGAACTTATGGAAGCAATTGAAAAAAGGTTTGGTGGCAATGTGAACACAAAAAGGGTTAAAAGATCTTTGCTTAAACAACAATTTGAAAATTTTGTTTCTGTCAAAACAGAGAAAATGTCACAAACTTTTGAAAGATATTCAAAGCTGGTGAGTGAGCTTGAAAACCATAATGTAAAAATTGACAGAGATGATCTTAACAGAAAATTTTTAAGGTTTTTGGGAGATGAATGGACGATGTATACTGTTGGGTTAAGACAAATGCAAGATTTAGATGAAAATGAATTGATGATTTGTACAATGATCTCAAATCTTTTGAGCCAGAAGTGGAAAGCAAGAAGCAATCCATTGGACACACTCATGTTACTCAAAATGCTGCTTTTGTGTCAATGAGCAAAGGAAATGTAGATGTTGGCCCTTATGGATCTACATTACATGTATATGGATCTTCTCCATCAGTAGGTGCTTCAAAATCACAAGATAAAATGGTGGATCCAGTCATGGAATCTTTCTTTGCCAGTCATGTGAACTCTTCACTGACTAATGAAGAACTTGAACAAATAGATCCTGAAGATTTGGAGGAAATGGATCTAAAATGACAGATGGCTATGATTACTATGAGAGTGAAAAGATACATTCAAAGAACTGGAAGAAACAACTTTGCTCTTAAAAAGGATGATACTGCTGGTTTTCATAAGAGTAAAGTGGAATGCTACAACTGTCACAAAAGGGGGCACTTTGCAAGAGAATGCAGAACAGGAAGTCAAGAAGGAAATCTGCAGAGAACTGTAAATTTTCCAAGGGCAGGAGGTTTTACTGGAAATCAAAGAAGAAATGTTCCTGTGCAAGATCAAAATCAAAGTACTTCAGAAAGTGCACTGGTATCACAGGGTGAAACAGAAAGGGATTGGTCTGATCAGGTGGAATTTGAAGTGAAAAATCATGCTCTCATGGCACAGACTCAAATGGAAACATCAGATGAGGTTCCTTATGAGGTACAATCTAAATTATGTTCATCTATTTGGAAGAAAACTGTTAAACAATATAGAGATCATAATGCAAAAGTTATTAGGGAACTTGATCAATGGGACTCTAGAAGTAAAATCTATGTTGCATCTATAGAGGATTTGGAAAAACAAATTAAGGCATATCAGAAAAATGAAATTCAATTCAAATACGATATTGAATATGCCAAATGGGAAAAGAAAAGTCTGGAAGATAGGGTGGAAGAATTAAGCTTAAAGTTAGCAAAAACCATAAGTGAAAGGGAATGTATTAAACTAACTGTCAATAAGCTAGAACATGCTTCAAAGGGAGTAGAAAACATGATTCAAACTCAAATACATGGTAGACTTAAAACTGGTTTAGGTTATCATGAAGCACCTCCACCTTATAATCAAAATTATATTTCATCTAAACGTGACATAGACATAAAAAGTATAAAAGAGATTGTGTCTAAGGAAGAAAAATGTGCTGATCCCGTATTGATCCAAAGTGAGATATCAATTGAGGAAAAAGCAAAATCAATAGAAAGTTTAGATGATAATTTGATGGGTAATCTTGAATCTGGATGTTCTAAAAATGAGAATAAAGTAAATGTCCTTAAGAAAGATGAAGGTTTGGAAATGAAAAGAACACAAGTAACTGGGAAACTGTCCTCAGAAATAACCAACGAAAAACTAGAACAGGGGAAAAGGATGTTTGCTGAACTGAGCAAAATGAATATTCTCAACAAACATTGCACAGACAATCAGTCCAAATCAGATCTAGGATATGTTAAATCAAAAGATAAACACATTAACACCTCTGTAAACATGTCTGTAGATAATCATTTTATTGATTCAAACTGTTCTGTGTGCAAATGCAAAACAAGTATCTCTTCTTCATCTCAAAAGTTTCAACAACAGATGTTTTCTCAAAAGTTTCAAAAGCATCCAAACAAAAGACTAAGAGGAAATCAAATCAATTGGAATCAGATGGTTTCTCAGAAACTGGGAAATAATTTTATCATGAGAAAAGAAAGAGCATGCTTTATTTGTGGGAGATTTAATCTTCTTCAAAATGAATGTTATCACAATCCCAAGAATTTTCAAAGGGATGTGAGAACCTCATGGACAGAAAATGACATAATCAATCATAGAAATTTCAAAACAAAAGGTGATTCTGTACATGCTGTCAAGAAAAGAAAGGCTAAACTGACTAACACTGCTGGTATAAAAAACAATACAGCAGTAGTAAATCAAAAATTAGCCAACAGTGGTAATAGAGGTAAAGCAGCAGTCACAAAATTTAACACTGTCAGTGGAGTTAACACTGTTAAGCAATTTTCAATGAATAGCAGATTTAACACCGTCAGACAAAATTCAAATGGATTAGCAGTTAACACTGCTAGATCCATTCATGCTGCTAAATCTAAAGTAAGCTGGAGTAGAAAAACTAACAACACTCAAAATGGTTTCAAAACTAATGCTGATCCAAAATCAATGATCTTTGAGAGAATTGATTTTTTGGATGCAAAAGGGAACCCCAAAGCCAAATTGGTTAGGGTTCCCAAAGGAAACTAATCTGGAATTAATCTTATGTGCAGAGCAAGCCAAGAAATTTATGGCATATTGACAGTGGCTGCTCAAGACATATGACAGGAAATCGGAGCAAGCTTTAGGATTTTAAGAGTTTCGATGGAGGGTTTGTAGCTTTTGGAAGCAATCCCAAAGGAGGAAGAATCACTGGAAAAGGTGTCATCAACAGTGAGAAAATGAGGTTTAATGATGTGTACTATGTTAAACAATTGAGGTATAATTTGCTAAGTGTCAGTCAGATCACTGAGAAAAAGAATCCAGTTCATTTCACTAACACAGAATGTTTTATTCTTTCTGACAAATTAAAAATTGATGAAAGCATGATTTTAATGAGAATTCCCAGAAAGAATGATATGTACTGCTGTGACTTAGCAAATATGATACCTCAAGAAAGTTTAAATTGTCTTTTCTCCAAAGCATCTGTGAGTGAATCAAATCTTTGGCATAGAAGGATGGGTCACATGAATTTTAAAACAATAAATAAACTGGTTAAAGGAAAACTTGTAAATGGTTTACCTGAAAAGAACTATTCATGTAATGACCATTGTGTTGCATGTCAAAAAGGCAAGCAACACAAATCCTCTTACAAATCCAAAGTTCTCAATACAAAATGTACTCCTTTACATTTATTGCATATGGATCTGTTTGGTCCTACAAACGTGAGAAGCTTAGGAGGAAAAGTCTATTGTCTGGTGATAATTGATGATTATAGCCGTTTTAGTTGGGTATTCTTTCTTAGAAGTAAAGATGAAACAGGTGAGCAACTTAGATCGTTCATCACTAAGATAGAAAATCAAATGGATAAAAGGGTTAAAATCATAAGAAGTGACAATGACACAGAGTTTCAAAATCAGTTGATGGATAAATTCTGTGATCTCAAAGGTATTGAAAGACAATTTAGTGCTCCTAGAACCCCTCAACAAAATGGAATAGCTGAAAGAAAGAATATGACACTAATTGAGGCAACTAGAACCATGTTAGCTGATGCTAAATTACCCATGACTTTCTGGGCAGAGGCAATCCGCACAGCTTGCTATGTTCAAAATAGAGCTCTCATTGTAAAACCACACCACAAGACACCTTATGGACTGTTCTTTAATAAACTACCTTTAGTTAGTTTTCTCAAACCATTTGGATGACCTGTTACTATCCTAAACACCAAAGATCATTTAGGAAAGTTCAATAGAAAAGCTGATGAAGGTGTTTTTGTAGCATATGCAATTCAAAGCAAAGCTTACAGGGTATTCAATCATAGGTCTAGGGTAGTGGAAGAAACCATGAATGTAACTTTCAATGAAAACACACCTTGTGTTGAAGGAAAAGGTCCTGAATCTCTGTTTGATATTGATGCACTAACCAAATCTTTCAGATTCATGAATAAAAATGAAAGTGCAGGAACATCACATGAAGCTGCAGGTGGTCAATCTGATAAGAAATCATATGAATATGTATTTCTTCATTTTTGGTCTCCAGATCCACCTGAAAGCTTGCAACCTATTCCTCAAAATCTGACACAAAGATCAGAACAGATTACACCCACTCCCATTGATGAAAGCACATCATCAGAATCTGTACTTCCAGAAGATGAATCTGTTCACTTAGAATCAAATGATGCAGTTCACAATCCAACTGAAGACACTTATGAAACTGCAGATGAAGATGAAGATCATGATCCTCTCAACATATTGGATCTGAATGAAACAAATCTGGACTTTGATCCTTCAGTGTCCTCATCCTCAAATTATCAAGCTCACAAGAGCTATCTTCCATTGGAAAATGTGATTGGGGATATTGAAAGTGGGATGCAAACCTGAAGTCAGGAAAAGTCAAGTGCTGATAACCAAAATGTTTCTTTATTTGCGTGTTTCTTGTCACAGGTTGAACCCAAAAAGGCTACTGAAGCTTTAAAAGATCCAAGTTGGATAGAAGCTATGCAAGAAGAGCTTCTGCAATTCAAAATTCAGAAAGTATGGACCTTAATGGATCTTCTAAAAGGAAAAAGGGCAATTGGAACTAAATGGGTATATACAGAAATAAAAAGGATGAAAGAGGTATTGTCATAAAGAACAAAGCTAGATTGGTTGCACAAGGTTACACTCAAGAGAAGGAATTGATTATGATGAAGTGTTTGCTCCAGTAGCTAGGATTGAGGCAATTAGATTGTTTTTAGCTTATGCCTCCTTTAAGAAGTTTAAGGTATACCAAATGGATGTGAAAAGTGCATTTTTGTATGGCACAATTGATGAAGAGGTATATATTTGCCAAGCTCCAGGTTTTGAGGATCCCATGTTTCCTAATAAGGTGTGTAGGTTAGAAAAGGCATTATATGGCCTGCACCAAGCTGCCTAGAGCATGGTATGATGTTCTATCTACTTATCTTGTTAGGAATGGATTCAAAAGAGGTGTAATTGATAAGACTTTGTTCATCAAAAAGGTTTATGATGACATTCTACTGGTCCAGATTTATGTTGATGACATTATTTTTGGATCTACAAGAGATGCACTATGCAAAGAATTTGAATCTCTTATGCACAATAGATTCAAAATGAGTTCAATGGGAGAGTTAAACTTCTTTTTAGGATTACAAGGTAATCAGAAGCCTGAAGGGATTTTTATTCATCAAGGAAAGTATGTTGGTGACATACTGGAGAGATTTAACTACACAGATGTTAAAATTGCTAGCACTCCAATGGAAACACATCAGAAACTACATGCAGACCTTGAGGGGGAGAATGTTGATGAACATTTATATAGGTCTATGATTGGTTCACTAATATATATGACCTCTAGTAGGCCAGATATAATGTTTGCTGTTTCTGTTTCTGCTAGATTTCAGGCAAATCCCAAGATGTCTCACATTCATGCTGTGAAAAGAATCTTTAGATATCTTAAAGGTCAACCAAAATTGGGCCTTTGGTATCCAAATGGTTCTTCTTTTGACTTAACTGCTTACACTGATAGTGACTATGGAGGTGCCAACATGGATAGAAAGTCAACATCAAGAGGATGTCAGTTTCTGGGTGAAAGACTTATGTCATGTCAATGTAAGAAGCAAACCACTGTATCCACATCAACGGCAGAAGCAGAATATGTTGCAGCTGCTTTTGCTCACAGATTCTATGGATTCAGAATCAAATGCTTGACTATGGTTTGACTTTCTTAAAGACTCCAATGTTTATTGATAATAACTCCGCAATCAGTATCATTTGCAACCCAGTAAAACATTCCAAGACCAAACACATTGAAATCCGATACCATTTTATAAGAGATTGCAATGAAAAGAGGTTAATTGAAATTTTCAAAGTACATACTGATAACCAATTTGCAGATCTGTTTACCAAACCATTTGATATTGGCAGATTTACATTTCTGGTAACCAGTATTGGCATGATAAATTCAACTTAAACCTCTCTCATTCCTCTTTTGTAAAATAATTTTCAAAGTACATACTGTTGTTGCCTTTTTGTCATTTCTGTTAGTACTGATAATGTACTATAGTAATACTAACACCGATAGTTTAATTTGTACTGCTGGTATTAATTTTCACTGGTATCAGATTAACATTGTTGGACTTTTGTCTGTATATATATCTATGTTTGACTGTGTGCAGGTTTCTGCTATATATTGACATAAGATTCTCTTGTTTCCCTTGCTGTTTTCCACACATTTATAATATATTATATTTAAGCTTCTTTACTCACTCTTCTCTCGAGAAATAGTAGTATTCTCTTACATCTTCTAACAAATTTTCAAGATTCTCTTAATCACTTCTTCCTACTTAAATAATCTTTGTGAAAATGAAATTTTCATCTAAGTGCTTCTCAATATTTTTGCTAAAAATGAAATCTCCTTTAAAAATCCTCACTTTTTCACCAGAAATGGAACAACCTGAACAAAATGTGGACTTTAATCAAATTGAAAGCTCTTATATTTTTAATAACTTCTGTACTCCAAGAGAGTATTTTTTCACCTCTGAGTACACAACTTCAGAAACTGAGATTCTGGAGGAAGAGCCAGAACCTGAGCTGATCAGCATGGATCAGCAGCACCAAATGGAAATTATTGCTGAACAGGACCATGACCATGTAGTGGAAACTCTTCAGGATCAAGTGCAACAACTGGACAATTATAACTGGGCAATCATGAATCAATGCAGAGAAATAGAAACCAGGAGAAGGATTGCCAAAAGATCCATCTCTCGTCGTATCAAAGACATATTGGCTCACTGGAAGTACTTGGTCAAAAGAACAAAAACAAAGGCAAAGTTGTGGATCAAAAGGAAAGTGGACCCATCTCATGAAGATCGGTTTGATTACATTCCTCCTTATTCCAGTCATAGTAACCTTCTTATGGATCGTTACTATGCACAAGACATGGAGTTTCCTGATCTTCATGATCCTGAGCTTTTTTAATTGGACGTAGGTTTTTGGTGTATATTAAAAAAATAATAATAATAATTTAGTACCGCATGTGTATTTAACACTGTTGTAAATTTGTATCGGTCGTGTCAGTAATACCGCTGGCATAATATCTGAAGTACTTAGTACTGCGAATGTACTTCTGTGGTATTGTTAATAGCGTTGGTATTTTAACACCGCAGGTACACGGATATGTTAGCACTGCTAGTCACTTAACACCGTCTGGCAATTTTCTCTACTACTACTGCTAACATCATACCGTTAGTGTTTTTAGTAACCGTTCACTTGTTAATACTGTTAGCACATTACTACTGTTTAAAACTAGGGCTTGTATATACCGTTAGTTGTGTCTTGTTTAAACTTTAAAATTCTTCATCCTTTCAAACTCTCAAAGTTGATCATCATCCACTCTCTCAAACTCACAACGATCATCATCATTATTCATTTGTCTTCATCATCTGTCACATGGCGTCATCCTCATCGTCCATCACTCTTCCCGTAGCAGAAAAGCATAATTTAGTTGCTTTTCTAAAGAAAACAAAAGGTTCTGAAGCCTATCATGGGATGATCGATTTTCTGCTTTGAAGCAATCTTAATGAAGTGTTAATTGTAAACCCTATTATCTATACCTCACAAATTAATGACTTTTGAACTTCTGCGAAGAAAACAGTGGATGATAGGGTAACTACTATTGCTGAAAAGGTTGCGGGCAAGGAAATCAAAGTGTCAGAGGAGGTGATCCGCACTCATTTGCTTCTCCAAGATGCAGATGGTATGGATTGTTTTCCTCCATCTCAAATTTTTGAAAAATTACAATTATTAGGGTATGAGGGGGAGAATAATGGTAAATTAACATTTTTCAAAGCAATATTCTGCCCTCATTGGAAATATTTAATTCATACCCTACAACAATGTATTTTATAAAAAAGAACATATTTTGATCAGTTTAGCAGCAATATTGCATCTGCAATAATCTGCTTAGCAAAGGGTCTAAAATTTAATTTTTTAAAATTGATCTTTGATGGAATATTATACAATCTGGACCATCCCAATGAAATGTTTTTAATGTACCCAAGATTTTTGCAACACATTTTTAACAAAGAATTAAAGGAATTACCATCTGATGGTAATCAACTTTATCTCTCTTCTCATTCCAAAAAGGTTTTCTCAAATATGAAGAGAGCAGGGATGGTCAAACAAAAACAATTTTCTGAGAAGGTGAATCCTTTAACTGATCATATGATTAGTACACCTTCTACTGCAGAAGCTGGACAATCAACCACTTCTGCACCTGTAGTTCAGGAAGAAACCACTCCCATTTCTTCTCAACCAAGAGCTTCAGGTTCTAAGAAAAGAAAAATAAGAGACCCCAAACCAACCAGTCAAAATACCAAAAAGGCAAGAAATCAGGCATCTGAGACTCCTCTTTCTCAGATATCTCAGCCCATTGAACAAAATGAGGTGGTTAATGATCAAGTTCATGACCATATGGAAAGGGCTACCACTACTGTATCTACCTCAGAAGGAGTACATGACAGTGGTAATGACAATATGACCCAATCCATGGCAACACAAGACCTGGAGATACCATTAGATTCCTCTTTTGCAGAGGATTCAGTGGAAATTAACAAGTCTAGTGGTCCCAGTACCAAGAACAAAGGGGCCTCTGCTACTCATGCCAGGCATGGTACAGAAGGTGGTTCCAGTGATCCACTAAAGGAGGTTAACACTTCCAAAAGTGGTGAGGACAGTTCTAAACTAAAGGAATTAATGGATATCTGTACCAATTTGTGTGATGTCATAGAAAGGCGAGGGAAAGAGATTGATGAGATGAGGAAGGAGATGGAGAAAATGAAAAAGGAGATAAATGAGTTAAAGAGTAGAAATTCCAAGGCCAAGAGTAAGTCTGAGGAACAGAAAAGATTGGAATTGTCAAAAAGGTCAAAGATTGTCTTAGAAACAAGCTCCTTAAGTTCTTCCACTGATGATGATGTAGGCAACATAGAAATTCCTTATGTGTTTACTGGAGCTGGAAAAGGGAATGTAGGATCAATGGAGCTTACTGAAACTGAAGCAATTTCATTGATTGAAGAAGGAAATGTGAGAAAAGACAATGAAAAGGAATGTGAAAAGCCACTTGAGCCTGAGATAATCAGTTCACCTTTCAATGAAGATATAGAGATAGGTGCTCAAGAGGAGATTTATGAGGAAAAACCAATTTTGGGAACAGGATTATTTGAAGTTATTGCACCAGATGCAATTTGTGATGACCAAGAGAAGGTGGTTCATGAAAGTCAGGATACTCCTCAGATAGAAATCCTCACAACTCCAGTTATAAATGATGAGCTAACAGCAGCAGAAGCATTGGTTGAAGTGGCAAAAGAACCATCTTCTAATGCCTCTGCAGTTTCTAAAAACTTGGGGATATCATTTAGAGAACCTGGATCAGAAAAGGTGATGCCAGAGGCTGTGAGAATGGCTCTCAAAGAAAAGGAGATGTTGAAAGAAATGAAGAAAGAAAAAGGTAATCTTGAGGAACCTGAGAAACCTAAAAAGAAAAAGGAGTTGGAAGAGATAAGTGAAAGGTTTGCTCAAGAACTTCAAAAGGAACTTGATGCTGAGGCAGAACAAGAAAATCTGATCAAAGTCACATATGGTGATAATGGTGAACTGATGTTGACCAAAGAGGAACAAATTCACTTTGATGAACTCCTATCAAAAAGAGTTTATGAATATCAATGGATGACCATGTCTACAGAAGAAAGACAAGCTGAATTGGAAAGGCTGCTAAGAGAAAGAAGAGCATTTGAAGCAGCCCAAAGACAAGTAAAACTGAAAGCAAAGCCCAAAACTAAAGCACAATTGAAAGATACTTATGCTAGATATGTTAGAGGGTTGAATGGTCTACCTCTATACAAAGTGAAACAATGGGACTTTGATGTTTTGAAGAGAAGATATGAAGCTGATCATCCAGTTGTTCCTCCCAATCAAGAAAAGGAAGACAAAAGGGATCCTCACTTGATTGCATTAAAGAGAAGTAGAAAAAGAATAGACACTCGTGCATATGATAGGATGAAAGAGCAGATGTTGTGAAGAGCAGGAGAAAAAGGAAATGAAAGGAAATTCTGTTACACTATCTGCTACTGAACAAGAAAAACCTGATGTGAATGATACAGAAGATGAATTGGGTATGGGAAGACTAAGATCAATGGTCATTCATGACACTGAGGTTAATACTGCTACTCCTCTAGCAGTAGAATATCCTATCATTGACTGGTATGTCATTCATGATGTGAAGCTGCACCCAGTGTACAAAATTGTTAGAGCAGGGAATCAATTTGAGGTATATGATTCTTTTATTAAAATGTTAAGGAATTTCAGTAGAACAGATGTGGATCAGATGTGGGATGTGGGAAAAAGAAAATATTGAAATGGAAATGAACAGAATATGAATATGATCCTATTTGGATATCTTCAGAGAATGTATGAGCCAAATACTCAAATGGAATACTTCATGAAACCATTCTCACAAGTAACCTCTGGTATTGCTTTGATCATAATGGAGTGCACTTTATAAACCAAGATGATTCAACTGTTGGATACTTTCTAACTGATAAGGAATATCCACTCAATCTCTCTGTGATGAAGCATATGCTGCAGTTGAAGGTAAAGTGTAGGGATATTGATCTTGCTGCCAGTCTGGTTCACCATATTGAAATGTCTGTAAGAAGAAGAGAATCAGAAAATAGAAAGGAAGATGCAGAAAGGAAGAAAAAGGCAGAAAAGAAAATGAGAAAATTGATTGAAAAAGGTTTGAAGAAATGAAACTTATGATTCTTCCAGAAGAAGCACAAGTTTAGGGGGAGATTGTTGGATCAAAATATCCTCTATAGCAAAGTTCAAAATCCTCCAAGTATTGTTTCTACTGCTGGACTTAATACCGCTAGTCAATCAGTTAATACCGTTCGCCTTGTTTCTACCGCCAGTGTATTAAGGAGTTAATACTGCTGCATAATTTACGATTGTTTCCACTGCTGGATCATTCTGCACAGATCTGTGGGCCCAGCTACAACAACTTGTATACCAGTCAACTTCTAAAGAATGGGTGATCAACTGTAGCTGTCCATACTTAGACAACTTTGTAGTAATGCATTAAATGCTAACGTGTAAATGGTACTCTATTGTTTTATATAAAATAGAGTTTTTCATAATCATTAAATGCAACTTTTGTCATAAAAGGAAGCATGTATGGGTTTGAAAAAGTGTGTGAGAGTATGCATCATCAAGTAGGTTTTTAGTTTTCTCTCAAGGTTTCTACTGAAATCCAAATGCAAAAGAAAAATGTATTTGTATTAATTTCATCAATGAAATAATATTGAGAGTTGGTGTATAATTCTGTTTTGTTCAGGATCATTACAATCACTTTAATATATTTTCTTTCAAATTCTATAAGTGTGTTTCCGCCACTTCTTGTAGGTTTTCCAAAGTGTTCAAATATAATTACATTAGAGTGATAGGGTTGGGACCAACAAAAATGCATCAAATGGGTCCAATAGGTTGAAAGTGGCCCAAATTCTATTATAAATGCAACACTCTAACTCTCTTTGTAGTTTTATTTAAAGATCCAAACTATATCATAAACATATTGTTTTCTCATTCAAGATTAACGGACTTAAAATCTGTGAAGGGTGAGTTCTTAGAATAAAACATGGATAAAAATGTTAGTCGGTCAACTTAACCCGACCTTACCCATTTCCATAGATAACCTGTTTTGACTCATTACTCAACATGTTCGACCCGCCTATTGTGCCACCTTAGTACCTAAAATATTTTTGGGCCATTGTCAATCCATTTGGTGTGTTTCCCTTTAGGCTTTAGCTATTATTATTATTTGACGCGTGCCACATTACCTAGTTAAGTTTATATGACCTATTAGAATATTATAAAATCCATATCAACTATTCATAAGTAAATGGATTGAAATTGCCACCCACGTAGATTTGACCTTAAAAGATCTCAAAATATTCCCAGAAAAGCCGAAGACCTGGTGCACACTATTTGTTGTAAACTTAGCGACTGAGAGAAGGAATCAGCAGCTGAAACAGTAATTGGGAACGTATATTCAAATTGAAAACTTAGACTGATTATACAAAACATGGACATTGCTGTAAATTTGAGAAATGACAGCGTTGGTTCATGACAACGACGCTACACAAAATTTGAAAATAAAAGTTGTTACAAATTTTATTGGAAGTTTTAAAAAGGGTGCTAGTAGACATTGGACAGTTATTGATGTAACATTGTATATTGTTATGAGTTATGTGTCAACAGATTAACTCTAATTCTACCACAATCATATAAAATATGTTCAGTCGACATTGCCACTCGATAATTAAAAAAGACAGAGACAGTGATGCATTATTTGTAGTCAGGGGTGGAGCTAGAAGGAGGCAGTGGGGCAGTCACCCCCATTAAAAATAAAAAATTATCGGCAAAAATAATTTTTTAAGGCAATTAGTGACCGTTTAGAATTTTGACACCCCTAATGTGATCGAAAAAAAAAAAAATAAAAAAATTTACCCTCCCTTCTAAAAATTCCTAGCTCCACCCTTGTTTGCAGTTCTTCTTTTTAATTTCATTTGCACAAGAACGTACAATGATCATTGGCATAAGATGAGATAGACTCACTTACAGGATCAAAGGTGGATTCAAACTCATTGCTCTCTTGATCATTGGATTATTACCAAATCTGGATAACATGATCCAAGGTTACGCCAATTACGTAGTAATCAACAAATTAAACAATCTTCCAATGAAAACTTTACGCGATAGCCGATACATTTGTGACAAAATCATTCATACTTATAACACCATACTTTTGTATGTAATGAGTTACGAGACGCGTCTAAAAGCTGATAAGCCCAATTAAAGAAAAGAATGTAAAAATCAAAGGAGTTGAAATGAACGTAGTAAATCATAATAACTATTATGATAAATGTATTTATTTGGACTAGACAAACTATTACATCATATCAATCAGCCAAAAAAACAAGAAAAAGATAAAAACATCCCATACTATTAATTAAACTACAATCCTAGCTCATGCACCTCATACATGCAGATTGCAAGACAAGCTCCTTAAACTAAAGCATATATTAAAAGAATTAATAAAAGTCGCTTATATAACTATAAACTATATATATAATAATGACAACAACATAAACAACAATTTAGAAAATTAAATTGTTGAATGATATGTAATCGGACCAGTAGCGCTTGATTCCCCTTCTCGGATACATTATAAAACATATCCGTCTTCACACTATCACGCAAGCTTGCGATTGTCAAGGTTCGTTGCTGACATCATAAGAACGATCAAAGCATTCACACATTGTTCCAAATATGTAAAAGAACATACCTAGCTTCAATCACTAACTTCAGTTCTTATTATCTTCGAAATAAAGCCATACATCTATATTGTAGGCACACTTATGTAGAACAGCTTATGGTATGTGTGTGTATATATAGTAGTAGGTTATAAAGATAGTATGTAAATATATAGATATATATGTGTTTGTGATTATTTAAAAATAAAGATATATATTTATTCCCGCATGCAAGTGCAAAAAGTGAGCTTTGTATGCACGTTTCTAAGAGTGACAGTGAAAGTGAAAGATAAGAAGAAAAAGAAAACACATAAAACGCACACATAGACACATAGCCAAAGGCATGGTGCCCTAAAGCTGTGACGACTCTTTTCTTTTCAAGAACAAATATAAAAAAAGTGAGGATGGTGTGTGTTAGTGTGTATGCTTGTTTGAATTTTAAGGTTATCAATTTGGTTGTATATAATTTAGTCTTTTCGGACTATTGGACATGATTAGGGATGCGAATTGTTCTTATTCTTATCGAATTTGACAAATTCAAGCTTTATATGAGCTCGAAATATATATAGAGAGCAAAAACTAAGCTTAAGCCTGCTTTAATTTAATGTGTACGCATATTTGAATCATGAATATTGGAAAGTTCTTAGTGCTCGAGCTTGAAACGTCATGACTTATTTTCGAGTCATGTTAGGATGTGCATGTTGAAGGCTCTTCAAGCTTAGCTATCGGGTTGAACTTGAGCCTAGTGTAAATCTTTACTAGTTTGCTACGTCAACCGCGATATATTTGATAAAATGATCCTAAGAACTTGTGTTCTTTGTAGGGCTAGGAACCTTTGAAAAGGGGTGGTCACCTTGCTGTTTGTATAGGTAAAAGGATCTTTGAGTAGATCTCTCATGATTTAATCATCTTTTGTCATTAAAGTCAACTAATTACATTTACACATATACTTCTTATTATTTGGTTTACACTTCACACTTGATCAATACCAAAAGAAATATGTCCTTTCAAAGAAAAGTATTAATTAATATATTTGGAAATAAAATATCATTATCAAACAGTAATTGTTAACATTGTAAAGACAAAAAGATGGACTTAATTTCGAGGTAATATTTACCTATAAAGTAATGGGAGATGATTTTTAATATAAATAATTAATTGTATTTAATCAAATAATTATAGTACAAAACGATATTACAACACCAATAATATACTCCGTAATAAATTACTTTAATAGTTTTAATGTATGATTGTATGAAACTATTAACCTTAAAAGTCACCCACTAAATAAATTATTGTTTCTATGTATAAAGTAACCAATAGTTAACCACTTATCAAACAACAAATCAGATCTAACATTTCCGTTTATTTCGTACAACAAAGTGAAATTGTACAAGATAAATTATTACGTATTTGCTTCAAAGTAGATTCTCTTTTTATTTGTCTTATTCAACAAATTTATAAAATGATCATATGCTTCAAAAGTGAAATTTTTGTTTGTGATCCTGATTAAAAATATCATTATTTTAAGAATGTAATTTACGTTTAGACCAAGGTTGTCAGGATCGGATCCTACATAGGATCGTTTTTGCCTTTGCAAGACCGAGATCGTAAGATCGGGATCGGGATCGGAATCGTAGATCCTACCAAAATATCATTTTTTCAAAGATATCTAAATTTTTGTAGAAAACTAATATTAGAGATATTAATCTTAACATCCAAACTTTTATATTACAAAAGTAATGCAATTTGTCAACATATATTTCTCTAACGGTAAACATACTAAAACAAAAGATAGCAGCATAGCACAATTGCACTTAAGTTTGAGTATATATTACAAATGAAAACTACTAATCTTCGGTTTAGAAGTTTTATATTTTTTCTTAGGTTAATTTGATAATAAATAGGGAAAACAAATGTATGGTAAGTTTTGAAAAATGATTTGGACTACTTATAGACCATACAAACCCAACAGTAAAAAAAAAAAAAAAAAAAAACCCTATTTGTAGGATCGGATCGTTCAACGATCCTACGATCTTACGATCGATCCTACGATCCTACTCCGATCCTACCTCCTGACCGATCCTACTCTGATCCTGCACGTTTTCCCTTGGTAGGATCGTAAGATCGTACGATCCTACGATCAGGATCGCGATCTTGACAACCTTGGTTTAGACATATGAAATCAATAGTACATATGAAAAACATTGGCGAAAATACGGTGGAACAATATAATGTAGATAGCCGTCCTCACAAAAAAAATTAAAATTACGTAAAAATATTTTTTTTAAAGTCTTAATGATATTTTTAAAAATTTCGCCACTACAAAATTATTAAATAAATAAAAATAAATTTTTTTCACCCTCTCTACAGGGATTTTCTTTTCCTAACTCTGCTCCTAATAAGAAAGCTATTATCGTTTAAAATTGGAATTAAATTGAGTACCTTTGTTAAGGCTCGTTAAAGTAACTACCAGGCAATAGGCATACACGAAGGTCAACAAGTTGTCCGTTATTTACCTAACCACTTTTTAATTTGTCCCGTCTTGAATTGCTTCCAAAATACTCTAAACTCGCTCTATGGTTAGTATTGTCACCAACGAATTAGAAAATGACCCATATTATGTAGTTTTATGCTGAGGCGGACCTACGCTGATTGGTAAGCCTTACTCGGTTAGTCTAATCTGGCGGGTAACACATGCCTAAACGGATAATCCCTTTGAATATTTTCACAGTCTATGCAACCCTTTAAGCTATACGACGGGTACCCGACCTGTTTGGTGACTTTTGTTTTAACCACTTATTCAAGTTGTATGTGATACGTGTCAAACTAAATTACTTAGAAACGAATAATGGGACATAAACCAATATGTTTTAATGTAAAAAAAAAATAAAAAAAAATAAATAGTACGTTTCAAGTTGATATCAAGCACGTAGTGACACGTGTTACTAATTAATTAAGTCGATTTAGTGTGAAAATAGATTAAAAAAATTATTAATTCTTTGAAAGTGTTACCACTCATCTTTTACATGGTATTGAAAGCTATTACTACGTATTTCATTTCACCTAGTAACGAGTAATTAAAGTCATTGTAATTTTCTTCTTTTTCACCTAGTAACGAGTAATTAAAGTCATTGTAATTTTCTTCTTTTTCTTTTTAATATGTACATTTGTCCAAATTTCAAGACTTTGAATCCACAACTTTATGACTCGAGAGTCACTATGATACTTAAATATATCTATAGTATCTCTTATATTGTTGTGTACTATTTATATTCAATTCCTAATAATCAATAATATAGGTAGCAAAGATTATATCTATGAAATAATTGGAGACAGAATTTTAGTATTTTATGCTCATATATTATGTTTTTGGCTTTTTTAGCTTAATCAACTTAAACAAGTTTTGTTCAAAAAGAAAAAAGAAACTTAAGAAAGTTGACCAATGGAAAGTTGCCATGTAGCATGAAAATAAAAAAAAATGCTCCAGACATAAGGGGGGAAAAAACAGCACGCCATTGGGAAATTGGGGACCCGGAATTGAGGGCCAAATCGTAGCGTGAAAAACAATCCAGCAGGGCCCAAAAAGATATAAACGTGGGCCCATCTCAATGCTTCTTGTCGATCACATCAAGAGACAAATAGTCATTTTGCTATCCAAATCTGTTTTTAATTTAGGAGTGTGAATGGTTCAGAACCGGACTAAACTGTTTTGGTTCGGTTTAATTCCAAACCCGATTTTTAGCAGATTCTTAGACCGAGGATCAAACCATATGTCATCGATTTGGTTTCAAAACGGGCCTCCTCGGTTTGGTTCAAAAAACCTACCCGATTAGTTATGCGTGATTTCATTGTCATTTTGTGTCTAGCCGATGTTTAGTAATCATTGATGTGAGAATATTTAATCACCTGTGTACACGGGAATTATTTGATGGATTCATATATTTGGGTCCTTTTCTGGTGTCTACTTTAAAGCCATATATTATATGTATGATTATAATTTGTGAATGTGGTTCAGGGGGTAAAAAGCTACTAAAACATTTTCATATCTCATTTTTTTAGTTGTGAGATAGTCTAAATTGATGACACTCTACAGGTTGAAGCTTAAAAATAATTATTAAATAAATGAACTATATATTTTGAAGTAAGTGTATAAACAATACCAAGTATAAAGGTTTAAATAAAACAAATCAGAGACCTCCTTGATTAAATAAATAATTCAACGCTTTTAATAGCCTTAAGATGTACTGTTATAGATATTTTGTAACATTCGAATTTTTGGGCCTAGAATTTTAATATAAATTTAAATTGAAAATTGGTTTAGAAAAGTAATTTTGACATTTGTTATGGGAAAATAAATAGGTAAAAGAGTCACAGGATTTATTGTGACTAATAAAATAGTACTTGCTTTAAATTGTTAAAATTGACGGTAGAATAAAATATTTTGTCTTGCGAGTATTTTCGGGTTCCAGACAATAGGATTAGAAGGGGAATAAAAATTATACTGTATCTAAAGTGGGGCGGTGGGAGTAACCGACTTATTTCACCTACTTTTCCCCAATATTCTCATTTCCTTACTTTAGTTTATACTCTCACTCTAATTTGATCTCAAACTTTTTAAGAAATCAAAAGAAATAAGGATTAACTTGTATTTAGGATTCAAGAGAGTGGAAATCAGATTATCATCTTTATCTTATCATCATCTTCATTATATCAATTCCTTCTTTTAAATTGTAAGTATTCATTTGTGTGTTAATTATGAATTTGAGCTTAATTGATTTTGGTTGAAATCACTTAGATGAAAGAAATATTAATGAAATAGATTTTGATTCTAGTTATATGAAGATTATATGGTGATGATTATATGATATTCTTTGAGTTTGAATTGGGTAAATAAGTTAGAGATCTAATTTAGGGTTAGGTTTTGATATACTAGATTATAGTATGATTGAAGCTTGAATGTTGATATAAAATGGATATGTTTCTTGTTTGAGAGTAATTATTGTTGTTGATTGAGTAAAAATATGAGTTTGAAGCTGATTGATATGAATTTCGGATTTTGATTATGTTGTACATCGAGTAGCAGGTTCAAGGTGACTAGTCTGAGTTACATAGCCCATCGGCTATGATTAACATAGCCGATCGGGTATAGCCTTGTAGCCGATCGGGTAATTTAAGCCTAATGGCTAATTTATATCAAAACGATTACCGTGGTTAACGTCCGAATAAAAGTCTCGAAAATATCTGGTGTAACCGATCGGTTATACATTGAGTCGATCGTGTAAACGTGGTTAGCCGATCGGCTATAGAAGGATAGTCGATCGGGTACAGGTTAAAAGATGAACAAATTAGTTTTAATATTGTGTTGTATTTGCAATGTATATATATATGTTTAATGAACTAAGTGAATGGTATATATATATATATATATATATATATATTATGAAATAGTGACTATATGAGTTATAGATACTTGTAAATTAGTATGATAAATACTTGTAGTTGGGGTTATTGTTATTATTTGATGTTATGTATTTGAAATATGTACAATAGTTAGGACATGGTTGTTGTAGTTATTTGATATTATATTTAAATATTTTATGATAATAACTTGAAAGTTAGTATGAGTATTATTTACAAAGTATTGTTATGGTAGTAGATGTCATGGATTTCAAATTAGTTATTTGATTATAACATTTATTATGGGATGAGTTATTGATTTATTATTTATTTGTATTCCAGATTTGGGCAGAAGGACACTCAGTGATATTAGACTACTGAGTGGATGACTGAGAATATCGGTGAGTGGATCTGTAGTCCTCGGTTCAACCCAGTTGTATCAAGTTTGGTTACAACGGGTGAACATACTAGTTATTGGTTATTGACTGTTTGGTTTATGTTGGCATTGTTATTGTTGAACTAGTTATTGATTATTGTTATTCTGGGTTGATTGGTTTTGATTATTTCATGATGGCATGACGATTATGAAATATGTGACTATGTGGATTATTCACAGGTCAACGCTGGTTGGGTTTGTTGCTATTGTTTGGCTGGCGGGGTTTTTGATACACATCGTTGATGGATGAACCCTAGTCAGTGAAGATAGCATCAAACTATCGGTAAATCACTGTGATAGCATACTAGTGATTTAAGGTGTTCTTGTGATGGCATACCAAGAACCGCCGGTCCTCTTTGACTTTGTGTGTTTAGGTTAATCACTGCGATGGCATACCAGTGATTTAAGGGTTCTTGTGAAGGCTTACTCAAGAACCACAGGTCTTCTTTAGTATTATGTGCTTATGTGTTTAATTGTTGTAAGCTGAGTTGTTATTTTTGGATTGACCTGTCGGTTACAGTTCCATTCACTTAGCTGTGAGCTAACTCCTCGATAATTAACATTTTGCAGATCATGTTTAGGATATGGGATGGGCGTTTGGATACTGGATGAGATGTTTGACTACTGCTGCGACTAATCTGATGTATTTTGGAAATCATAAGTTTTGGAAAATTATATAACACTCAGCCGATAGTATTTTGTTTTGAAACTGAAAGTTAATAATTGTAATCTTTTGGGAAAGTTAAAATTTTGGTATATTGGGACTCGCTTCCGATGGTTTAAAATATATTATAATAGAAGGGGTGTTATAAATTGTGGTATCAGAGCATAAGTTTGGGTGAATTGGACATTGGTAAATGTAATCCCAAATCTATTTTGCGTTAGTCAAACATTCCAGGGTATGGGGTTAGCCACTGTAAGGGAAATTGATTTGTATGATAAATACTAACATTTATCAAGTTTGAGTTGTTGTTTTGGACACAGACCCGACAGTATATGAAGCTGGTTGAAGAGAATAATGTAATCCTCCATAAGCTTACTTGGATTTCAATTAACTTGAATTACTTATATGTTTAGTAGTAAAGTTAATTTGGGTCAGACTAATATGATTCCCTAGTTAGGGGTTAATTGATAATTTATGATATGACGTAGCCTGACAATGTAAGTGTGAGAAACATAATATTGCAACGCTTGATCACCGTTGCCCTATTATGCTATGTCGCACGAAGTTGTGGAGGCTACCAAGTAGCAAGAAAATTTAATTATGTTTTGGAAATTTAGTATGGTTTTGTTTTAAAAGTGTAGTTGTTGTTTTGACATGACAGAGTTCAATAGTAGATTGTAATATTTGGTGATGTTAAGTTTTATGGGTAGTTAAATGATGGTAATTCGTTTATATAACTAGATTGTTTATGAAATTATTGAAGAAATTGTGTTGAATGTTTGTTAGGAGGGTCATATGGTAATATGTGAAATAAGTATCTTTACTTATGTGGAGTATAAGTGATTATATTGTTTTGTTTATTGGGTATAAATACGGGCTAAACACATTATTGGTTTGATGTTTTAATATGAAATGGTGAATTGGTTAAATGATACGTGAAAATCATTGTTAAACTTCGATTGTATCTAGTAGTTGTTATTAATGAAAGTGATGGTAATTCACTTACGTATAACAAAATTGTTATATATATGATGGAAATGTGGTTATGAGATTATTGGGTAGAATTGATCATTAGTGGATTATGTGTGTAATATATGAACTAATTCCTTGCTTATGCGGATCATTTGTGACTATGTGATTTTGATTATGGGGTATGACTAGATTTCGAGGACGAAATCTTTTTAAGGGGTGTAGATTTATAACATCCGAATTTTTGGGCCTAGAATTTTAATATAAATTTAAACTGAAAATTGGTTTAGAAAAGTAATTTTGACATTTGAAATGGGAAAATAAATAGGTAAAAGAGTCACAGGATTTATTGTGACTAATAAAATAGTACTTGTTTTAAATTGTTAAAACTGATGGTAGAATAAAATATTTTGTCTTGCGAGTATTTTCGGATTTCAGACAATAGGATTAGAAGGGGAATAAAAATTATACTGTATCTAAAGTGGGGCGGTGGGAGTAACCGACTTATTTCACCAACTTTTCCCCAATATTCTCATTTCCTTACTTTAGTCTATACTCTCACTCTAATTTGATCTCAAACTTTTTAAGAAATCAAAAGAAATAAGGATTAACTTGTATTTGGGATTCAAGAGAGTGGAAATCAGATTATCATCTTTATCTTATCATCATCTTCATTACATCAATTCCTTTTTTTAAATTGTAAGTATTCATTTGTGTGTTATTTATGAATTTGAGCATAATTGATTTTGGTTGAAATTGTCACACCCCGACTAAAGCGGAAACAACGAGGTATGACTGTGATAGGATCATAACACATCATTATGAAGAATACTATATGAAATAAAATATTCAATGTGTCATGATGCCAATAACATGAATAACGGTTCATGTTATGCATACATTTCAACAATGAATTCAACATCTTACAAACAAACGTACACTATAATGTTAAGGCGAAACGTGCCTTCACAAATAACTATGATGTACCACAAGTCTTGAACATTTCTTAATGCAAACCTAAAGGTCCACTAAGTTCTCTTGTCCTCTGCTTTAAATCCACTAGTATAACCTTAAAAGATATGCTCAAAAACGTCAACATGAATGTTGGTGAGTTTTGTAGGTTTGAAACCAAACACCACAAGATAAAACATTTTGCTGTGATAATAATAGTTTAGGACAATGCGTATAGAAATGGCACACAAGTGAAATAATACAACCAAACATCTCCACAAACCGTCATCACCCCACGAAGGAGTATGACCCAACCAAATCCTGCGTATGCGGTAGCTACCCATAATGGCTTTAATGTATACATAACATATAACATTAGGTACTAAGGCCTTGTGAAACAGCATGACTTTAATGTATACCAAGAATAATGCATACATCAGGTACTCACTCCCGAAAGAGCAAGACCTTACAATGATAATGAATCCAACAACCAAATGCACATACTTCACATAGTGTCATACATTTCATTCAATTGTCTAAAAATGAAAACAAATACATTTCACAGCAGAAAATGATAATAAAACGTACGAGCATACTTCTCCCTCAATTTGAAAATAAGTAAGAAAATGGGGCCGCAAAACTCACCTCAAGTAAATGATGTAAGTATTAGCCCATAAATGTATCACTGAACAATCTCGCAATCTACAATATCATAACGTATATGGGTTACAACCTAGACATAACTAGGTCATTCCATTATATTCCAAGTCAAAACACTTCCACTAAGTTCACTCACAACTCAAACTCATGGTCATTATCTTAATTCAGCTTATCGCGGGAAAATCAGAATCTGTCCACAATTTTCATACCACTTTGCAGATTTTTAAACGTTGCTTCATGAAATCATTTGGCTCTAAAAATTTAACTAGTGACATTTCAATGAGTTAAGAAGTCCCTGAAATTTTTCCAGAAGAAAATATTGTAGTTTACTATTTTTAAAAATTCACCGAAACAATCTGCTCAGAAACCATAACCATTTCTGAGTACTAAAAAGTCACAATTTATTAATAACATTTTCATACTTGAAATGACTATAATAGTTTTACATAAAATAATTAACACTTTGATAACATTTCAGTAAAAATTTCAAGAATAAATTCTTAATTTAAGGTACCTTTCAATAATCGACAACTTAACCGAAATCGGAAATCGAAAAACTTAGAAACCACACATAATCTTGTAAAATTGCTTTGACCAACTTATACTCCACATTTGACCATGAAATTGATGCCATTTGAAAGAAGACTCAAAATACTTATGTTTTGACTCCTGTTTCAGCAAAAATTATAGTGATATGACCCTGTTACAAGCTTCTCAATCCGAACAAAATTTCTGATCAGATTAAGGTTTGAAATAAATCAATCCTAATCACATGTATAAATACTCCAAACCGCAACCACAATCAAAATTATCTCTTCTAACAACATGTGTACTGATTTTATCCATCCTAGTTGATTTTTACTACTGAGAATACAATGGAATCGAACCGAAATAATACCGACAATACGAAACAATCGTAATATAATGGAATGAACGATTAGGAAGGAATATATACCAAAAAATGCAAATCCGCACGATAGGAATCCCTTATAATCTGTGAATAATGAGGATATACACTCTTATAATTCATTTTTGTAGATTGATCAAACATATACAAGAGTTATGGGATCGAAAACTTACCAAAGTTTCAGAAAATTCGTCACCGACAGTAGCAGTTTACGAAATAATTTTTATAAAATAATATGCTTCATTTTAGAGGCCGAAACCTTGTTTATTTATGTAAAACATCGAGATCTACAACTTTTTAGTTTTGACCGAAGCCTGAAAATGAATCTAAGTAGGTCAAAACAGCCTCGGAATTTGACTGCGATTTTGGGACACAATGTGTGATTTTTTTTTTGATTAAAAAGTTTTAGGGTTAGGTTTAGGGTTATATTTATAGTCTAGGATTAGTTGGTTTTGGGTTGGGCCGAATGATACATCAATAGGGAGGGCTTGGGTCGGTAGTTGGGACAAAACAACAAGACACAAAAAAAACTTGGGTCACACGGTCCAAATATAATTGCTAGTGTTTGTTTGTTTTACGTTTTGCTTTGTGTCTCCCTCGTTACACGTCGGGTTTGGTGAATGTTGTCACAGAAATCACTTAGATTCGTTTTTTTTTTCAAAAACGAAGACTTTGGTGTAAATAAAAAAATGAATTTTTACGGCTTGAACTACGATAACGGGTTTGGTGACGGTTGTCACAGTATCCCATAGTTGAGAGAATTTCGTCCCGAAATTTAGTCGGAGCTATACTGTCAACACGATCCCTGAATAAATACTTCTATTTATGCTTGGTTTGATCTTTTCATTGACATGTAAATTCGAACCCTCGCTAAGCGTTCTATCGGACCATGATAAAATAAAAGTTTCTGTGCTTCAACATTCTGATTTCTCAATCCATGGTTTCTACCAGTTTCTCTACACAATGTTATCTACAATTCCTTGTAAAAATGCGTGTAAGACTTTACCATCCAATACTTTCTTAAATTTAACACATAAAATACTTCGTGAACACCACTTCACTCTTATGACAACTTTCAATTGATATGTTGTTGATCCTATAGATTCAACAATTTAGAGCGGCCCAACAAACCCATATGCAAGATTTCCCAATTTCCCAAAATGTATGATACCTTCCCGAGGTAACACCGTAAACCATATATGATTCCAAACATAAAACTCTTAGTTGCTGTAAATGTTTGCTTGCGTAACTCACTCGCCTAATTTGTATTGTTTTCAGCCTCTCCTTGACTCGAACGGTCTTGACAATTCTTTCATGAGCTATTTCAATCCAACCAATTGACCTAAAGCCAACTTCAGCCCACACTATAAATGAACAACTCTTACACTTCTGGAGTGCTTGAAATAGTGCTCATTGATTACCATAATGAGAACTGTGTTGTATGGGAACTCGGCTAGTGGTAAGTGAGTATCCCATCTACAACCAAAATTGATAGCACGCCATAAGTACATTCTCAGATGTTTGAATTGTTTGCTCACTTCGTCCATCAGTTCAAGAACGATAAACCGTACTCATAGCAAAATGCGTTCCCAAAGTCCGTTGTAATGTTTGCCGAAATCTTGTAGAAATTGACCCTCTAAAACGACCATAACTGGCATTGACACTTCCTGCCTTGCTACTACTTCGTTGATGTAACACCTACCAAATTCCCATCTTGTAATCCTCGTAGATAGATAAGAAATGAGCATAATTGGTTATTCTACCCAAATAGATTCACGCCCACTATTAGTTTTAGGAAACTTCGTAATGAAATTGGTGACTATGCATTCCCCATTTCCAATCATAAATCTCTAGTTACCGTAATAGACCAGATAGTCTTACTCCAAACAGATCATGCATTGAAAAATTGACTAATGTAGTTAATGATATCCTTCTTCATCTCAGACGCCAATACGATTCATGATATCATGATACTTCTTACTATCTCCTAATGTATTAAATATTTTATTTATTTTATTTTTATATATTATATTATATTTTATTTTATTTGTTTATATATATACTTTTTTTACTTATGTACTCTGTCCATTACTAGTGTCCATAGACCTCCTAGCAAAGGAATCTAAAATCCTCTCACAAGATGCAATTTCTCATCCAATTTGTGCTCCAACCGTTTGTCTAACCCGCGCAACTTTTTGTTTTGGTATATGAGTATCCCTTAACGCTTCATCCTGTGCTTTGAACATATTATTCTTAATGCCAGAGTGAATCATCATATATTGATTTGCACTCGCCTTGGCTTACTCTTTCCTTCCTACTCAAAACATCTGCAACAACATCCGTCTTCCCCGGATGGTATCGAATTTCACAATCATAACCGCTAAATAATTCGAGCTACCTCATTTGCCTCGTGTTCAACTTCCTTTGAACATAGATGTGTTAAAAGCTCTTATGATCGGTATAAACAACATTCTTCCTTCCATAAAAGTAGTGTCTTCAACACATATGTACGAACACCTCCGCTCCAAATTCCAAATCGTGGGTAGTATAGTAATGCTCATGTATCCTGAGTTGTTGAGAGACGAATGCGATTACCTTTCCCAAATTAATTAACACACAACCTTGACCTCAGTCTGATGCATCCCAATACTGTTTCGACCTTTCTAAGATTCACAAGAAATGACTTCTTTGTTCACAACGTGCCCAAGAAAAACAAACTTCTTGTAGTCAAATTTCGTACTCCGAATATAATGCGTAGACCTTTTCTTTCAAAAGTAACTCTAGAATCAGTCTGAAAGGAACTTCATGCTCTTTCTTAGTTTTAGAATAATTTTAGAACGTTGCCAATGAAATGTATGATAATTTCGTCGAGATACGATTTACACACGTATTTGGTAAATATATGAATGTTATAGTCGCAATAGTAAGACTGAAAGACGTAAGGAGAAATTTGAAATGTTCATAACGAGTACTAAGCACAGTCTTTGGTATGTATGATTCATGTACCATCAATTGATGATAACCAAAATGAAAAATGATTTTTTTTGAAAACCACAAAACACCTTGAAGTTGATCAAACAGATCATCCATCCTTGGAAGAGGATAGCGATTCTTGACTGTAAATTTGTTAAGTTCACAATAGTTAATGCACAAATGAAAAAAACCATCTTTCTTTTTAACAAACAAACCAGGTGCTCCCAACGGAAAAAGATTAGGGCAAATAAAACCCTTGTCTCGGAGCATCTCAAAGTGAATTAAATAATTCTTGCATTCCAATAGTGTTACGTGATATGGAGCGTTTGCAACTGGGGTTGCTCCAAGAATAGAAACGATACAAAATTTTACGAGTAAAGAGGGAAATAATCCTTCTAAATCTTCCGAGAAGACCTCAAGGAAATTGTTGATAATAGAATGTTTTTAAATTTTAACTTATTAGCCTTTACGCTCATCAGTTGTTTCTTTTCTTCTTTGAAGTGTTCTATGAAAATCTCAGGTACTACACCACCATTTAAGTGGTATACAAACTACTTTCTTAAACATACAATTTCTACCTAAATTTCGTCAACCAATCCATTCCCACAACTACATCAAAACTTCCGAGTCCGAAGGGCAACATGTCGATGTTAAAAGAGTATTCTTTTAGCACTAGAGTATACCCTTATGTAATGTCTTTTCGTCTCTATGCACACCCATTTAATAGAATTATTTTCGAGTCTCCCACTCAAAATAAGCTATCGAGTTTCTTACTGTGTTGATTGGTGCCACTTGACTAGCTGTCATCCACGTTCAATTGTAACATGTCCTCTTCATTTGCAGTTCGAATAAATACAACATGATGTAGATGTGTGATGATAGCGGTCACACCTTACTCACAGAAAATGTGAACCAACGTAACCCTCTCTTCATGTGTTAGTATCTTCCAATCTCTTGAATACCCTTTCATTCTTGGTATTGTTTCTACATTTCCAGCCTTAGTAGTTTCATTAATTAACAATCCACCCATCAGTATTGCGCCTTGGATGGTAGAAGGCTCAGTCGCTCCTACCATCCCGCAAGTTTTCAGAACAAAGTTGCTGATGTACTTCTCAATTCTCTTAGCTTCAAGTGCTACGGAATGAAGTCAACCTTTTTGTCAACTCATGAAATTGTCCGATATATGTTGCATAGTTAACTCTCATCAAAGAGAAATTCCAAAACTTGTTCACTAACTTCTTCATTTCGTTATTGAAAGAATATTCCTCCTATTCCGTTTTTCTCCTTCAGTGCCGCTAGCTCCATCACGATTCAATATGTTGTTACAAACCTTGCATGACAATTTTTTTGAATATTAAGGCCCACCACTGTTGTGCAATGGTCGTAACAACTTTAGAATTCTTGCCTTCAATACCACAAATTCCTCCAGTTCAACCATCAGTTCAATCGCCACCTTTACTTGTATGACCACCATGTCTTCTACCACTGAGTGTTTCTCCTCCACGAGTGAAACTTACGAGTAACGCCACTTAAAAATATGCTCACTATAAGTTCGAATTCATATGAGTTTAGAATAGATGAATATTTTGGAGTTTCTCAAGGCATAATGCACAAGACTCACAACCATAAGAATAATTCGGTAAGAAATATGATTGGGATTTTATTACGATACGACACAAAGATAGCACATGAGACACACAAATATGGTCAGATAATCACACATATGTAAGAACACCTTTGTCAATTACGTCTGCAGCCATAATTGTTAAAGTATTCTTTCATATATATTCTTATCACCCCAAATCTTTGTATCACAAAGAACTTCGGATTTACGGAAAAAGATCAGATAGTTATAGAATCATAAGCAACATGTAGATGAATCACATGGAGAGTCGTAAGATGATGAAAAAACTTTAACAACGTCCTTCTTATTTGAAATGACTAAGATTGATGATCGACATTAGCTACAAGTAGTTTCGCGGAATTGTATGCACACATAACTTCCTAACTCATGTTCTATATGTGGGTTCCTTATTTATAGTCTAGGCAAATCCATCTAGATCTCTTTAAACAATGGCCCTGATACCAATCTGTCACACCCCGTCTAAAGCGGAAACAACGGGGTACGACTGTGATAGGATCATAGCACATCATTATAAAGAATACTATATGAAATAAAATATCCAATGTGTCATGATGCCAATAACATGAATAACGGTTCATGTTATGCATACATTTCAACAATGAATTCAACATCTTACAAACAAACGTACACTATAATGTTAAGGCGAAACGTGCCTTCACAAATAACTATGATGTACCACAAGTCTTGAACATTTCTTAATGCAACCCTAAAGGTCCACTAAGTTCTCTTGTCCCCTGCTTTAAATCCACTAGTATAACCTGAAAAGATATACTCAAAAACGTCAACACGATGTTGGTGAGTTTCGTAGGTTTGAAACCAAACACCACAAGATAAAACATTTTGCTGTGATAATAATAGTTTAGGACAATGCATATAGAAATGGCACACAAGTGAAATAATACAACCAAACATCTCCATAAACCGTCATCACCCCACGAAGGAGTATGACCCAACCAAATCCTGCGTATGCGGTAGCTACCCATAATGGCTTTAATGTATACATAACATATAACATTAGGTACTAAGGCCTTGTGAAACAACATGGCTTTAATGTATACCAAGAATAATGCATACATCAGGTACTTACTCCCGAAAGAGCAAGGCCTTACAATGATAATGAATCCAACAACCAAATGCACATACTTCACATAGTGTCATAGATTTCATGCAATTGTCCAAAAATGAAAACAAATACGTTTCACAGCAGAAAATGATAATAAAACGTACAAGCATACTTCTCCCCCAATTTGAAAATAAGTAAGAAAATGGGGCCGCAAAACTCACCTCAAGTAAATGATGTAAATATTAGCCCATAAATGTATCACTGAACAATCTCGCAATCTACAATATCATAACGTATATGGGTTACAACCTAGATATAACTAGGTCATTCCATTGTATTCCAAGTCAAAACACTACCACTAAGTTCACTCACAACTCAAACTCATGTTCATTATCTTAATTCAGCTTATCGCGGGAAAATCAGAATCTATCCACAATTTTCATACCACTTTGCAGATTTTTAAACGTTGCTTCATGAAATCATTTGGCTCTAAAAATTTAACTAGTGACATTTCAATGAGTTAAGAAGTCCCTGAAATTTTTCCAGAAGAAAATATTGTAGTTTACTATTTTTAAAAATTCACCGAAACAATCTGCTCAGAAACCATAACCATTTCTGAGTACTAAAAAGTCACAATTTATGAAAAATACTTCTATACTTGAAATGACTATAATAGTTTTACATAAAATAAATAACACTTTGATAATATTTCAGTAAAAATTTCAAGACCTAATTCTTAATTTAATGTACCTTTCAAAAATCGACAACTTAACCAAAATCGGAAATCGAAAAACTTAGAAACCACACATAATCTTGTAAAATTGCTTTGAGCAACTTATACTCCAAATTTGAATATGAAATTGACTCCATTTGAAAGAAGACTCGAAATAATTATGTTTTGACTCCTGTTTCAGCAAAAATTATAGTGATATGACCCTGTTACAAGCTTCTCAATCCGAACAAAATTTCTGATCAGATTAGGGTTTGAAATAAATCAATCCTAATCACATGTATAAATATTCCAAACCGCAACCACAATCAAAATTCTCTCGTCTAACAACATATATACTGATTTTATCCATCCTAAATAATTTTTACTACTAAGAATACAATGGAATCGAACCGAAATAATACCGACAATATGAAACAATCGTAATATAATGGAATGTACGATTAGGATGGAATATATACCAACAAACGCAAATCCGCACGATAGGAATCCCTTATAATCTGTGAATAATGAGGATATACACTCTTATAATTCATTTTTATAGATTGATCAAACATATACAAGAGCTATGGGATCGAAAACTTACCAAAGTTTCAGAAAATTCGTCACCGACAGTATCAGTTTACGAAATAATTTTTATAAAATAATCTGCTTCGTTTCAGAGTCCGAAACCTTTTTAAATATAAAGTAAAACATCGAGATCTACAACTTTTTAGTTTTGGCCGAAGCCTGAAAACGACTCTAAGTAGGTAAAAACGGCCTCGGAATTTGACTGTGATTTTGGGAAACAATGTGTGATTATTATTTTTTTTTATTAAAAAGTTTTAGGGTTAGGTTTAGGGTTATATTTATAGTCTAGGATTAGTTGGTTTTGGGTTGGGCCGAAAGATACATCAATAGGGAGGGCCTGGGTCGGTAGTTGGGCCAAAACAACAAGACACAAAAAAAACTTGGGTCACACGGTCCAAATATAATTGCTAGTTTTGTTTGTTTTACGTTTTGCTTTGTGTCTCCCTTGTTAGACGTCGGATTGAAATGATTCTTTTTGCGTTGGATTTTTTTTTCTTCAAAAACGAAGACTTTGGTGTAAATAAAAAAATGAATTTTTACGGCTTGAACTACGATAACGGGTTTGGTGACGGTTGTCACAGAAATCACTTAGATGAAAGAAATATTAATAAAATAGATGTTTATTCTAGTTTTATGAAGATTATATGGTGATGATTATATGATATTCTTTGAGTTTGAATTGGGTAAATAAGTTAGAGATTTAATTTAGGGTTAGGTTTTGATATACTAGATTATAGTATGATTGAAGCTTGAATGTTGATCTAAATCGGATATGTTTGTTGTTTTAGAGTAATTATTGTTGTTGATTGAGTAAAAACCTGAGTTTGAAGCTGATTGATATGAATTTCAGATTTTGATTATGATGTACATCGAGTAGCAGATTCAGGGTGACTAGTCTGAGTTACATACCCGATCGGCTATGATTAATATAGCCGATCGGGTATAGCCTTGTAGACAATCGGGTAATTTAAGCCTAACGGCTAATTTAGTTCAAAATGATAACCGTGGTTAACGTCCGAATAAAAGTCTCGAAAATATCTGGTGTAGCCAATCGGTTATACATTGAGTTGTTCGGGTAAACGTGGTTAGCCGATCGGCTATAGAGGGATAGCCGATCGGGTACAGGTTAAAACATGAACAAATTAGTTTTAATATTGTGTTGTATTTGCAATGTATATATATATGTTTAATGAACTAAGTGAATGGTATACATATATATATCTATATATCATGAAATAGTGACTATATGAGTTATAGATACTTGTAAATGAGTATGACAAATACTTGTAGTTGGGGTTATTGTTATTATTTGATGTTATGTATTTGAAATATGTACAATAGTTAGGACATGGTTGTTGTAGTTATTTGATATTATATTTAAATATGTTATGATAATAACTTGAAAGTTAGTATGAGTATTATTTACAAAGTATTGTTATGGTAGTAGATGTTATGGATTTCAAATTAGTTATTTGATTATAACATTTATTATGGGATGAGTTACTGATTTATTATTTATTTGTATTCCAGATTTGGGCAGAAGGATACTCAGTGATATTAGACTACTGAGTGGATGACTGGGAATATCGGTGAGTGGATCTGTAGTCCTCGGTTCAACCCAGTTGTAACAGGTTTGATTACAACGGGTGAACATACTAGTTATTGGTTATTGACTTTTTGGTTTATGTTGGCATTGTTATTGTTGAACTAGTTATTGATTATTGTTATTCTGGGTTGATTGGTTTTGATTATTTCATGATGGCATGACGATTATGCATTATGTGACTATGTGGATTATTCAGAGGTCAACGCTGGTTGGGTTTGTAGCTACTATTTGGCTGGCGGGGTTTCCGATACACATCGTTGATGGATGAACCCTAGTCAGTGAAGATAGCATCAAACTATCGGTAAATCACTATGATAGCATACCAGTGATTTAAGGCGTTCTTGTGATGGCATACTAAGAAACGCCGGTCCTCTTTGACTTTGTGTATTTTGGTTAATCACTGCGATGACATACCAGTGATTTAAGGGTTCTTGTGAAGGCTTACTCAAGAACC
Organism: Pseudognaphalium luteoalbum; assembly: GCA_963422505.1. Lineage (NCBI taxonomy): Eukaryota > Viridiplantae > Streptophyta > Magnoliopsida > Asterales > Asteraceae > Pseudognaphalium > Pseudognaphalium luteoalbum. Next base: position 9,340,678 of record OY730194.1, read on the forward strand.
ACGGGTCTTCTTTAGTATTATGTGCTTATGTGTTTAATTGTTGTAAGCTGAGTTGTTATTTTTGGATTGACCTGTCGGTTACAGTTCCATTCACTTAGCTGTGAGCTAACCCCTCGATAATTAACATTTTGCAGATCATGTTTGGGATATGGGATGGGCGTTTGGATACTGGATGGGATGTTTGACTACTGCTACGACTACTCTGATGTATGGGATGGGCGTTTGCAGATCATGTTTGCAGATCATTTTGGAAATCATATGTTTTGGAAAATTATATAACACTCGGCCGATAGTATTTAGTTTTGAAACTGAAATTTAATAATTATAATCTTTTGGGAATGTTAAAATTTTGCTATATTGGGACTCGCTTCCGATGGTTTAAAATATAAAATATATTATAATAGAAGGGGTGTTATATATTTGACCCGAGTCCTTTTGTAACCGGGTATCTGGATGTCAACCAATACACCTTGCTCATGGTTATGTTGACCATTATATAATTTAGATACAGATAAAAAATTTAGAAGGGAACTGGATATGAAGCCACAAAGGTGTATAAGCGCGTATATATATATATATATAGTTTGGATCAAATGAGAACACTTCAAATATAAGAACGGTGATAACACCTCATAAATGCACAATTAACCAACAAAAATCATTAGATTCACAGTCATACATCTCAAATATGCAAAGAAAAACAAATGTACATTTCTAAAAATGCACAAAAATTGAAAAAACGATTGATGCACGATTATCTCCATAATTGTGCATCAATCATTTTTTTTCGATTTTTGTGTATTTCTTAAAGTTTGCATCTATTCTAATCAATTTTTCTACACATATTTGAGATGTATGAGTGTGAATCTAATGATTTTGTTGGCTAATTGTGCATTTATGAAGTGTTCTTACCGTTCTTATTTTTGAAGCGTTCTCATTGGAACCTTACCCTATATATATATATATATATATGATTTAAAAAACCAACCGAGTCCCACATAGGTGATAGTAAATTTGGATAGACAGATATTTTTTGACGATACATAAGGAAGTTATATGCTATATTTAATGAATGTATAGGCATATTCAATTCGGTCCATTTCCCATTTTTGTCGAGTTTGTTCCAGAACTGGACCGAGTCTCAAATATCTAAAAAACTATCGACCGTATTATATATCCTAAGTATTTCGGTTATGGTCCGATTCCTTCCTGTCCTCTGGTATCTTCGCTTCTTCCCATTTAATGAACAACCCTAGTTTTTATAGTCTATCAATTAGGTTTTTAATAATGGTTGTTCAACCTTCGATGACGAAACCAGAATTTTCGAGTAGTAACGTACTAGCGATTTGGAATCTAGACTTTAATGTTTGTTCAATAATATATGTTGTACCTGAATATTTACGTAATTAGTGTATATGAATACTACGAGAAAATAAAAGAACAAAATCAATTGAATTATGAGAAACAAGATCTACACGTACCCGGACACGATGAAGAATACGATAGGATCATGGGATATTTTGTTGGCCCATGAACTCTGTTAAGTGCTACTAAACAAGTTTTCTTTTGTAGAATACGTTAGTGGGAAATCACCATTAAGTCCGATTATTAAACCAAAGAGAACTTATCAAACATTGAAGAAAGTATATTAATATTCTAGTAGGAGAAGAATAACTAGATGATGAAAATAAAGATTCTTAATTAGTAAGATTTATTTTATGTAGACTGGTGGAAGATTATAGAGTTTAATTCCGAGCTTGAGTACTTTAGACATTTATCCAGTTACGAATGCCTGTACTCTTCTTTCAGCGTTATCTTTACATGCTTTGTTGATATCTTTGCGTTCTTTGATATTTTTGTGGTTCATTTGACATCTTGATATACTTGTGTGATTGGATTCCCCTATTTGAGCTAATTGGTTTGAGAAAAATGTTATTTGAGACTTGATAAATTGTGGGTACTTTTGAGAAAAACTTACGTGAAAAATGATTTTGGAAAACTTGAGGAAATCATTGTTGCGAGCTATTTTCGATTCATTTGATTTAGGTTCCATATGCATGGTGAACATAATCTGGTGTGTGGTTGGTTTATATGTTCACTGTGCACCCATAGAACCCTAGAGTTTTGTAGACCGGAGATAGGTATACCGAGTCAGCTTCTGTAGAGGACCACAGGGGCGTCATTGCGGCTTCAAGGATGTCGCACTATCCGTGGCGGTGGGATTAGTCCACGACGTCTCCCCTTTGTTGATGTTATGTGATTGTGTGATTATGCTCGTGGAAAGCTTTTGATTTGTGCTCGTAGGAGAGCTCTTGGATTATTTGAGGGGCGTATGGATGCATCCTAGGCTATGATATGATATGATATGATTTGTGTAGAGCGACCGTGTGGTGTAGTGCCATACACACCTTATACGTACACCTGGAGTCGCGACCAGTGTGTTATTGCGAGATATGATTTGATATGATATATTATGAGATATGATATTTAGCACTGGTATGCTGCAGTTTGGTTATATTGTTTTGTAGGGTACTCGGTATAAAATAACTCAACCCCTCGTTGCTTCAGCCTTTATATCATTTGTTACTCTAGTGTAAGGTGGTGTTACTTGAAGGGTGAATTTTTGAAAAAAAAAATAATTATTTATTTCGTTTCATACTCATTTTAAAAAATATTATTATTGTTACTGTTTAATTCTATCATCATCCGCGCACTGAGCAATTAGCTCAGCCGCGTTTTCTTTTTCATGCGGCAGGTACTCAGGGTAATTTGTGATGAGTGCGAGAGCTTCAAGACTTGGACTTGCCATAGAGACCACCATTTATTTTAGTTGGACATTTATTTAGGTTACCATTTAATATACATTGTCATTTATTATTACAAAAATTATTAGTACATTTATTATATTAACAATAAATGTGACCTTCCATTTCATTATCGGAACGGGGGTGCTACAATATCTATTTTCTATCTGACATATAAGATGTATATAATTTATAATTAATAATATCAATAATTAAAGAGACGATGACATCATAAATTATCTTTTAATAACAAACAAAATTAAATAACTTATATGATATATAAAAGAATGTATTTATATCCAAATTCCAGTGACATTCCTAATACATTAGGATTATCATTATCATTATTATAATTTTATTTTAAAAGTTATCTAACTTATAATAAAAGATATAATCTATATATATATATATATATATATATATATATATAATTCATTTTAATTAACTCATTCATTTTTCATTAAATATAAAATAACAATATATACGTTACCATAGTTAATATTGATTGAGCTAAGATAGCAAGCAAACAATAGGCTAAATTTACAATCATAATATCAAAAGAATTCATGAACTAATTATAATATAACTGTTTGTGTTTTGTGTATATATAATTACAATAGTAATAATAATAAAAATAATAATATTAATAATAAAAATAATAATAGTTAATAATAATATTAATAGTTTATTATACAATAATTTTATATGTCTTTATACTTATGTGAAAACATTTGAGGGTTTACTAATTGTTTCCTCTGTTGTACGTAAGTACAGACCTGGTCTATAATTAGTATTCTTAAATAATGCAAAAGAAAGAAAAGTCTTTCAGATATAAATAAAAATAAAAAGAAAACTATGTCGCTTTGTTGTACGGATGTACAGACCTGTCACCGCTAGTTTGATTAAAAATAAAATTTCTTTACCTGAATCAAGTTATGTCGCTCTGTTGCATGTCAATGCAGACCTGTCACCAATGTCTTGATTCTTAAAAATGGATTTCTTATATTTATTTGGAATATAAAAGAAATTGTATAAATAAGTTTAAGAGTATATAATATATGGAAATTATAAAGTAATATACATACTAATAATAAAAGATATATTCAGAAAGATCAGTATAGATTGTTTAAAGTGGACAATCATATTAGTAATCATTTATGAGCTATATATGACACAAATAATAATAACTTTTATTTGTACATTATAGTGATCCATGTTAATTAAATTGTTAAAATTTTTAATTTATGAAACATATTTTTAGTATATTTTTAATTTAAGTATTCTGATCTTTTAAATATTAGTTTGATGCGTATCAATTTTTATTAAGTTATTCTACTTGAGGACAAGCAGAACTTAAGTGTGAGGATATTTAATAACATCAAATAATATCATATTTATATACTTATTATCTCTATATTTACATATACTTTTAGTGCATTTCTATAGATTTTGGTACTTAAGTCTTTCATATTTGCAATTTAGGTATAAAATACGAGGATTGAAGAAAATGAACAAAAAAGGAGCTAAAATGAAGAAAAAATGAGAAGAAATGAAGACTTGAAGAAAACAAGACCTGAAATGAAGACTTAAACCATATTATTGAAGATTGGGCCAAGAATAGAGTGAAGACCCGAAGAAATAAAGAAAAGAGCCCAAAAAGAAGCCTGACTCAAAGTTTGAAGATTCTAGAAAGAAGACCCAATCGGCGGTTGGATTAACCAACCAGCGGTTGAATATTTAAATACTAAGGCGGTTCCAGACGCGGAGTTGGACTTGGAGACCAAGTTAACCCAACCGGCGGTTGGGAGCTCCAACCGGCGGTTGGACCGGAGGTTATAAAAACTATAAATAGAGACCACGGGTTAGGTTAAGCCATATACAAATTTTAGAGGTAAAAGTCGATTAATAGGGTTAAGGAACGACTCTAAGTCGAATTTGGAGGCTAGGAGGCTAGGGATTGAAGACCTTCAAACCTAACGAAGGGTAATTCAATATTTTTGGTTTGTATTCTAAGTCCTTTTACTTGATAAATGACTGTTTACTTGTATTTGGAATCTTGTTTATATTATCAATGATTATTGATTATTTCTTTAACATATTTGTTTAGATGAACGATGTTTGTATGATTATTTGAGTATATGTTTATGTTAATTGTATCTATGAATGTTATTAAGGTTATGTCTATATCGATTATACGATTATGATATTCATGCTATATAGAGAACTCTTGTGTGGATTGACTTAATAATTTAGGTTTATGTTTTGATTATACCTAGATAAACGAGAACTTGGTGATAGGTTATAGTCATTACTGAGGTAACTATAATTGGTTAGATTATAACATTCGAGACCTCGAAGTTAGTAAACCTTAACATACGTTGAAGCGCTTAATCTTAGGATATTGAGTTGGACCTAGGTCTTTATCTACTTTTATATTCCAACATAAATCAATTAGTTGACAAAGATAAACATATAGGAGAATTTGAATACAACATAGCTAGTCTAGATAATATATATCTTCTATCTACCTTATTCAGCTTAAATAATTCTTTAATTACTTTAATTGTCTTGTATATCCTAGTTCGGTATCAAAAGTAAATATAAATATATATTCATACAGAATTAAAATGTACCCCCTTATCTGTAATATTATATGTAATTAATTGTAATTGTAATATTAATTGTGGAATAAATTAATTATTTTAATAAACACGTTCCCTGTGTTCGATACCTGAACTTACTTGTAAAAGCTATATTATACGAACAGGTTATTCTTTCCTAGAATTGTGATAAAGTATTATTTAGTATATCCTTGATTTAAAACTTGTTATGAATTTATTTGCATATACTTCACGTACATCAATGGGTTTGAGGGCTAGTAGATAGATAATAGATTTAAATTACGGGCATATAATCAGTGTCATTGATAGCACAATTAATTTGGACCGTTCACCAAATTATGTACATGCAGTTCATTAATACTTTATATATAATATCCCTTGACTTTTCAGCATATGCATGTTTAATTCATTTGATTCGGGTATTTGAATAAACTGAACTCCATATATGAAATTTCAGGTATCTGAAAGTTGAATATTCAATTTCAATTATTCGAATTTCAGGTATCCGAAACCTCAAAAATTCAAAACAAGAACACCACTAAAAAGCACTGCATATTACTTTAACTTGAAAGTTATATTTTTATTGCATCTTATATATACTTTTAGCATTCATATTGTTAATTGTGTACTTCTTGTATATATATATACATTTATTTTTAGCGCATCATAACTTTTTTTTATACATGTTGTCCTTTTGTGCAACATCTTGTATATATTTCTTACTACATATTGTAGTTTTTGTGTTGCGTCGTGATGTTTAGGTATTCCTTGTTACTTAATTTTTGTATACATGTATATTTTTTTAGTGTATCATTATTTTTTGTATAGGTGTTAGCCTTTTTAATACATCATATATATATATATATATATATATAATATGAAAATGCGTACAAAAATATAGTATTTATGATACAAAATACAAAACAAAACAAAGCAATATATAATAAAATTATATATACAAATGCAGTAAAAAAATGATATGCAGTATAATTTTATACAAAATGCAATATAAAATGATAATATGTACTAAGAAAATTATATATACATAAGACATTATATTTTTACTCAAAATGTAGTAAAAAAAAGATAATATATATTCATATATTACAATTTTTGCGGCTTGCGGTTAGTGGTCGTAGGGGGTGAGGGAGGTGGTGTGGAGGTGTGGAAGAAAGAAGGGAAAAAGATCTAAGAGGAATGTGGATGGGCCACAAAGAAAAAGTATAAATAATAGTGGAGGTATAAGTGAAAAAAAATGATACAATATTATTTAGATTTTTTAAGTTTCAGGTTCGTCAAGACATGTGACACCTCTTAAAAACTTGTACATTTTCATACATCATTAACATGCGTTCTTACGCTAATTCCCTAAATTGAAAACCAAACTTCTTTTAAACTGAGTTAAGTCTAGCACAATCCCACAACACATGTTTTAATTGCACAGTATTTTAAATGCATGATTTCCATTACATTTATGTAATTATGAACGTTGGTGATAAAAGTTTTATAAATAATTCGCAACTATTTTAGTAGTTATTTATTTATTATTATTATTCTATTAGAGTATAGCATAATGCTACGGAGAAATTGAGATGAAACGAACGCAATTTCAACTAAACGCGAAAACATTCCAATAACGCGATTAAACAAAACAAACTATTGTTAATAAACGATTACTATGAAATTTGGAAATTATAATTCCTAACACCCTAAACTACCTTAAATTGTTCAAATTCACCTAGTTACCTAATGACCAAAATATCTAGGGATTAAGACTAATGAGGGGACAAGACAACACTCAACTACCAACACACACACACCTCTCTCTCAATCATCTTCATCTTCATCCATCTTCATCTCCTTCATCAATCATCGTATTCATCTTGAATCAAGAACAAAAGCTAGGAACAAAGGAGGAATGTATTGTTGTTTAAATCCATATAATCCGTTTAGGGCGCTAGGAAGTTATTTTGGGCAGACACATTCGCTTTTAAACACATTCATAACTTCTTGTTTTCTTGTATGAGGCTGGTAATAGAATTTTTTGCCAAGTCAAGTTCTTCCAAGTTGTACAAATTACCTAATTCATCAAAATTGTACTTAATAGCTTATTTTCATCCAAATACAACTTTATTAATGAGCTTAATTTTCCAAAATTGGTATTTCACCACTAAGTTGAACTAAACTTGTTTGGTCTTCCTAAGTATAGTTCCAGAAAAGAAGTTGTTGGACATCCCTAAATAAGTTAAATTAGGACAAAACTCCCAGTTACTAGACACATCTTCATGGAATGTATTGTTGCTTAAATCCATATAATCCAAATTAGGATATGTCCCAAAATCCTCAGAGATGTTGTCGGTCGATCAGTTTGTTATCTTCCATCCGAACTCTGTACAAGCTGCTACAGTTTTTCAAGCTTTTTGGTACGGATCCTGAGAAGGAATTGAAACTCACCGAGAAATGTTTAAGAAGTCCAAAAAAACATATATCATTTGGTAAAGGACCTGAGAGATTGTTGTAACCGACTTCATATATTTCCATCTTAGTTAGATTCATATCTTGAGGAACTGAGTCACGAAGATTATTCATAAACAATGAAAATTTAAAAAGAGCCGTTCTCTTTACCAAATCAGCCGGTACGAAGCCAGTGAATTTGTTCATTTGCAGGTTCAAGTCTTCAAGCTTAGTGTGATTTGCAAAAAAAATCTGGAATCGACTCAGTTATATTGTTACCATCGATATACAATGCTACTATTGAAGTGAAATTATTGAAGGAAGTCGGAATGGGCCCAGAAATGTGGTTCTGGGTAATCTCGAGTTGTATGAGACCCCGAGCCTCACAAAGCTCTGGTAGGATGGAACCTAAAAGTTGATTGTCATACCAAAAGAGGAATTTGAGACTAGTTAAATTTCCTAAAAAAGAAGGGATGACTCTCGTAAGGTCATTACTAAAAAAGTCAAGGTTTGTCATTTCGACATAACTGAGTGTTCCAATTTCTTGTAGGATGACTCCGGTAAGAAGATTAATTCCAAGGTCGAGACGAGTTAGTTTTTTCAGCTTGCCAATGCTATTTGGGATATGGCCTTGGAGACTGTTGCTACGCAAACTAAGATCAGTTAAAGATCGCAACAATCCTATAATATGATGATATATCACCTGAGAAGAAATTATAGGACAGGTCAAGAGATTGAAGTTCAGACATTTTCAAAAATTTGGAAGGAATAAGCCCGGAGAGTGAGTTGTGTTGAAGATCCAAGGCTTCAAGATTTGGTAATGACCAGATATCCAAATCACCAAGTGTTCCTACTAAGCTCGAGCTTTGAATTGTAATATTTGTTACAACACTTTATGTAGTTGCAGGGTTATTGCGACCAATTCATATCCAATCGTGGCTGTATGGGTTGCCGATTGCCTCCAACCCATGAAGAAAGAACTGATTGGCGTTGTTTAATAAGGCTCATTTTCCATTTCAAAAGTGTTGATGCTATTAGTTTTAGAGAATAAGGATCGTTTGTATATGTATCAGTGATCAGAAAGATAGAACTGCAACTAAAATTGCTTTTTGATTGAAGAGAAAATAACAATGCTTTGAAACTGAAAATTTGTAGTCTGCTACTACGTACACGGAAATCAAACTTAAATAGGAATATAAAATAATTGAATTTAAAGATAGTAGGAGAAAAGAATTCCATCACTTTCTCCATGTTTGATGACTGCTTCTACGAATTCTTCTAAAAAAATACGGAACTAATCGAACGTGGATAAAGACCTATTCTTTTAGCTGCTGCTGGGCTTCCAGAGTGGGTTGTTTTGGGTCATTGTGGGGGACCAGCCCAAAGTCCAGTTTATGTACACAAATGCTTCATTTGTTGGGTCTGACAATACTGGAAATTTTCGAGCGGTTGCAAGTGAAGGGACGACACACAAATGATTAATAATACAAGATGACAAAACTATCACAATGGTGAGTAACGACATCGAAGTTCCTTTGATTGGAACTAGAACAAGATGATGATATATGTTGGCGTATATTATAAGAACAGGTCAATTTTATATATAAAGCTTACAAAATAGAAAATGATGCAGAGAAAGAGTTAAGGAATCAGGTCTGAGAACCGTTGAAGGATTGTTAATTACCTGAATATATTCGGTATGTATAGAAATCAAAGTCACACTTTGACCCTTCAATCTATCACCATGGCTTTTATATATGATCATGTACATGTATATCGTATATTAAGTATTAAAATTAAAATATACTAAATGAAAGAATATATGCCGAATTGCCGAAGATCTAAATTAAAACATAACTTTAGTTATTATTTCTATTGGATGTATATGGAGTTTATTCCCAATTACTCTAAATTATACGAGTAATAGAAGTAAAATAAAATAGAATCAATCAATTAGCATAAGTCACAAGGATAAGGATCAGGATAAGATTTTACACGAGTAGAAGGAGGGATTAGCCAAATTTACTGCATTTTAACAAAAAAGTTGTAGGAGATGTAAAATGCAGTGTTGTTAAAATGCAAAGAAATGTTGTAGATGTAAAACGCAGTGTTGTTAAAATGTAGTGTTCCATTGTTAAGATGGACAATAATTTTATCTTAAAATGAAGTGAACTCCACCTTCCCCTCATTTGAAACTTCAACTCATAACTTTACCCACATAACAAATACATTTTAAATGTATTTAATTATGGAGCACCAAGCACTTCGTAATTTGCTATTGTTTGATAGCTAATAATTCGTATTGTTCCGTCAAGCACAATCTTGTTCTAAGGTTATAAAGGTAGCAGCATTGTTAGGCGAAGAAGGAATCTAAGTCGTTGATTTTCTGTGATGAACAGTATAGATTCGTTACAACTTAACAATGGTGCATTGTATGTAAATTGTAGTGTGTATATAGTATTGTGAATTCGAACAGATGACATTGAACTGGCCCGGCCTAGAGCAAGTGCGAGGTGTTCAATGGCATAGGGCCCCTAATTTTCACGGGCCTAAAATCTGAGATTTTTCAACTATCGGTATAACATGATTTTTGAATGATATGATACCATTAATCAGTAATGTACGATAGGGAAAACAATTTGTATATATCTAACATAAATACAGAAGCAACGATAGTTAACGAAGCTCATTGTTTCATTGTTTGAGCTTTAATGGTGGAAAATCAAAACTAGGTGGTGAAGAATACGGTTAACAGTCAACACCCGCACGTTTTACAAAAACTTTATGTGCCTTTTTCCATTATGCCCCCTGTTATAATATCAAAGTGACACCTTAACCCCTAAAAAAAATAATTACACTTAGTCCTCGATTTCAAGCATATGTACTTAATTATTACGGTAATAACTAATAAATCACTAAATCTATTTTTTGTGTGTGAACTCCCTTCATATAGCATTCGTATTTTTAAGTGAAAATAAAAAATATATATACCTATTATTATTTTTTAACCAAGCCAGTATCGAATATTATATGAAATTTAATAATAAAAACATTAACATTAGCTACTTTTAGATGTCATTAGTTTACGTATTGAGGGCCTATTTTTTGATAACCGCAGCCGGGCCTGACATTGAAATCAACTCCCATGTTTCCACTAAAAATGCAGACGCACATCTCACATCAAGTAACACATAAAAATGGCATTGACTTGTGACAGTGATGTTAAAAAGGAATATAAAGCACCCATGAAATATACTAGTGTCAATGTCAGAAAAAAATCCTCGGTCAACGAATACTTATATTTCAAGAATAATGTTCTATACTATACTCGTATTAGAGGTTTTTATTGTTAAACGTTTCAACTTTCAAGTGACCAAAAGTTGGAACATTGCTTACACTTTTGCTAGGGACAGTGCGTGCAAATATAACAAACTATAGTTTAATATTCGTTATATGTGACATTCATTGTATGTAACGAACTTGTAATTTCTTTACATGTAATTTATCGTAAAATTTCCATGTGTCGATTATATAAGCAGACACGTGACATCCCTTAGAACCGTTCATCTGACCAAAATACATACAATGTAAATAAAATACAAGTTCGTTACATACAATAGAGGCTCGAGTAGTTCGCTACATACAATGAATGTCAAACGATAGTTTGTTACGCACTAACCTACAATGAATGTCAAACGATAGTTTGTGACGCACTAACCCCCTTTTACTATTACATGTTGAGTAAGGTTACAAGGGGAACCACTCAAGTGAAATGAAGGTCAAATTTGTTGCATTTTAAGACAACATACCAATTCCTAAGCTGAAAATTAAAGAAATAAAACATTCAATCCATTTAACCTAATAAAGTTTAATTATAATAAATTAAGAAAGCATATAAGCTAAATAGATTAAAATTAAAAATTCAAATATGAACGTCTTTTGGTCTGGTACAGTAACAACCACCTTAGAGCGTAGTGGTAATTGGGTAATTTCCTGATTTTAAATTATTATTCATTGTGTTAGGAAATCAATTTATTATTTTATTAAGTTTAGTGTGGATAATTAGTCAAAAAGTCAAATGACTTATGGTGACTAGTAATTTATTAAATGTTCTAACTTTATACAGTTAACGGTAAAATAAAATTGTTGGAATCATAAATGATGTTTAGGTAACAGACAATAGTTTTAGAAGTGGACTATTTAAAAGTGAATATAGAGTCAGTTTAAAGAAGAGCCGACCTCCTTTTCTTAAATTTTCCAAATTGGGAACTCATTTGAGGGTTCTTTGAAAACTCAGTAACAAAGAAAACCCAACTCAAGAAACCTAACATAAGTGAAGAATCAAATGGTTCTTGTGGTTTTGGACTCATCATCATCAACATCAGATTATATCATCATCTTGTATCTTTCTTTCTCAACTTGTAAGTTATTAATTAGTTTTATATAATTGATAACTTCAGTGATTATAGTAGAAATCATATGTATCCTTGAATTGTTTTGATACTTGGTGCCATATGATGTTTATTTGATGTTAATTGTTGCTTTTAATTGAATTAGAAATTTGGGTTTGTGAGTTTGGGTTTAAACTTCGGGTATGAGTTTCTGCAGAAAGATGCAGGTCTGGAAGACAGGTGTTACCTGGAGGGTACTATCTTACCTGGTGGGTAAACCGAGTTATATGGTTACCCGATTGGTAACACACTATCCGACGGGTAGTTGAAACTAATGAGTACCCGACGGGTACTAACCTGATCCGGCGGGTACCAGACAAATTTTGTTGTTTTGCAAATTTTAAAAGTGCATTCTAAAAATCTGACAATCTTTCAGTATATGTGGATTGGGTTGAAATTCGAATGGTCACTTAAAAACGGTCCAATGATCAAAGCTATTTGAAAAGAACCTAGGCGGTTTTAGGCCTTTCGGGGTCGTTTAAGGGCCGAAAATGACATTTTTTAGTTCTTGAACCTTGTTTCGGGACTTTTTGATTACATTTCGGATTTGACTTTTGTTTTCTCTGATCTCAGGGATTACCTGCTTGGATAAATATGTTATGATGATGATTTGGAACTAGATAATTGAATAAATGGTTATATAAATTGATTTGTAATAAATTGATTTAAACTGTTAGTTGTAAAGTAATATGACTATTGTTTACAACCCGGTAATTGTTTGTTATTTTGATACAAACAATTACCGGGTTGTAAACAATAGTCATATTACCTATTGGTATGGATATGTGTTTATTGGTTTATGATGTTAACGGCTTAGTAAAGGCTTTGATAGCCTGAATAGCCTATTTTAGAAAATAAATTTGAAATTCTGTAATTAAGAAAGGTGAATTACTATGAAAGTATTAGTTGAAATATGGAAATAATGATCATGTTTCCATTATTATTGAGAGTCATGTGAAATCATGTATATTATTGTAGACTTGATAACTGGATGAAATGATAAATTGCAATTAAAAAGAGTTAAAATGTGAAATAAGTTAATGTGGAGGTCAGTTAAATATGGGTAATATGATATTGTAGTACTTATGGAGATTTATCAAAGTACTAGTTATATTTGACTTAGCTCCTATTCAATAGAATTTGGCGTTAAGTAATCATGGGATTATGGTTTTACCTATAGAGTTTTACCTCTACGTTGCTTAATAATATGTGTTTGAGGTTATATAACTTCGAAGTACTTACGAGTAAGAAGTTTTATATAACCAAGGGGTGTTTGAAATATGGAATTTGAATAAGTGGTAACTAAGATTCCTATATTTTACCACTTAAAGTGATATATATGGATACTGGCTTGGCTGCTAGTATGATATGAATTTGAAATTCATTACTGATATGTGTATTGTGGTTTTATAACCACTATTATTGTATTGTTATCGAAAAGACATAAGTAATTATATTGGTTTTAAAGATTCTGGCATGTCGCTAGTTTCTGGTTATAAGAATATTACAAATTGATAGGTGCTTCACTTATTTTAAGTGATTATGTGTTCTGAAAGTGTTTACCTGACTAATTAAACGATTCATGTAAATGGTCATTTTATATATATAAAGATAGAGTTTATGCACAACATACGTGCAAGGGGGTGAAAGACAGAAGCTTATTGGGATATGTGCAAGCGGAAAGATTTGAAAGTATATAATTATTATTATAAGTTGCTCAAGAGGGGCAATGTACGTTAAGTTATTAAATTGAAAGGTAACTGATATATGATTATGATACTCTAAGTTATTTTAGTGTGATCAGATTTCGAGGACGAAATCTCTTTAAGAGGGAGAGATTTGTAACACCCACCTTAGAGGCCTAGTGGTAATTGGGTAATTTCCTGGCTTTACATTATTATTCCCTGTGTTAGGAAATCAATTTATTATTTTATTCAGTTTAGTGTGAATAATTAGTCAAAAAGTCAAATGACTTATGGTGACTAGTAATTTATTAATTGTTTTAACTTTATACACTTAACGGTAAAATAAAATTGTTGGAATCGTAAATGATTTTTAAGTTCCAGAGAATAGATTTAGAAGGCGACTATTTAAAAGTGAATATAGAGTCGGTTTAAAGGAGAGCCGACCTCTTTTTCTTAACTTTTCCAAATTGGAAACTCATTTGAGGGTTCTTTGAAAACTCAGTAACAAAGAAAACCTAATTCAAGAAACCTAACATAAGTGAAGAATCAAATGGTTATGATGGTTTTGGACTCATCATCATCAACTTCAGATTATATCATCATCTTGTATCTTTCTTCCTCAACTTGTAAGTTATTTATTAGTTTTAATTAATTGATAAGTTGAGTGATTATAGTAGAAATCATATGTATCCTTGAATTGTTATGATACTTGGTTCCATATGTTGTTTGTTTGATGTTAATTGCTGCTTTTAATTGAATTAGAAACCTGGGTTTGTGAGTTTGGGATTAAACTTCGGGTATGAGTTTGTGCAGAAAGATGCAGGTCTGGAAGACGGGTATTACTCGGTGGGTACTATCTTACCCGTTAGGTAAACCGAGTTATATGGTTACCCGGATGGTAACACACTATCCGACGGGTAGTTGAAAGTAATGAGTAACCGATGGGTACTAACCTGATTCGATGGGTACTAGACAAATTTTGTTGTTTTGCAAATTTTAAAAGTGCATAATAAAAATTTGACAATCTTTCAGTATATATGGATTGGGTTAAAATTCGCATGGTCACTCGAAAATGGCCCAATGATCAAAGCTCTTTTGAAAAAGAGCCTAGGTGGTTTTAGGCCTTTCGGGTCGTTTAAGGGCCGAAAATGGCATTTTTTAGTTCTTGAACCAAGTTTCGGGAATTTTTTATTACATTTCGGATTGGACTTTTGTTTTCTATGATCTCAGGGATTACCTGCTTGGATAAATATGTTATGATGATGATTTGGAACTAGATAATTGAGTAAATGGTTATATATATAAATTGATTTGTAATAAATTGATTTAAACTGTTAGTTGTAAAGTAATATGACTATTGTTTACAACCCGGTAATTGTTTGTTATTTTGATACTATGTATTGAGATATGTTATATGATTATGAAATGAGTTATATGTTATGGGATGAATTACTAACTCATTATTTAATTGTATTCTCAGGTACGGAGATGTAACAACCGCCAAATTAGGACTAGTAATTAGTGCCTAACTCTCTGTTAATACATGTTATTAGTTGGTTTTAGGCTAATTAATATATCAAAATATATATTGTTGAATATATACAAG
Source organism: Pseudognaphalium luteoalbum (assembly GCA_963422505.1). Taxonomy (NCBI): domain Eukaryota; kingdom Viridiplantae; phylum Streptophyta; class Magnoliopsida; order Asterales; family Asteraceae; genus Pseudognaphalium; species Pseudognaphalium luteoalbum. Next base: position 9,356,299 of record OY730194.1, read on the forward strand.
TATACGATTTGATTAAATCGTACAAGTTTCAAATCGAATGTAATTCGGTTCAATTAAATACGGACGTGGACAATTTTTATTAAATAATGTGACATTATTTAATGACATATTACACACAACATATTTTGTTAATAATACTTCGAATTTATTTTGTATTATACAAACAACATTTGCGCAATTAAATAATAAACGTGTAAGCAAATAAACGCGCAAGCAAACAAAACAAGTTAAAGTTATAATTTATAACTCAAATGTAAAAGTATTTGATGAAATGCTTCAACCAAAATGTCAAGTAATTAATTTCCCTTTAAAACATATAATTAAATGTTTTGAATAATTATTTAACGTTCAACGATTGGAAAAACGAACACCGCACGGAGCGCAATTGCAGGAGCTGAGAAAGTGGGGCTTTCATCAAAACCCCACCTCCCCTTTCCTTCCTCCTCATTTCCCACTTCTCTTTCTTTCTCCTTCTCTCATTTTCTCTCAAAATCTAACCACACCATCATCACATAATCCTCTACATTACACTACCAAACGACCTCGGTTTTCATCGCCCATTTGGAAGAAAAGAACCACCGCGTCACGATCTACAACCCCACCTTTTCGAAATCTTCCGGCGTTAACTTGTAAGTTTCCGACAAATTCTCGAAATCACTCGAATCCTTGTTATAATGCTTGTTTATTGTTTATTTAAGCTTGAAATGTTCATCTAAGGGTTGGGTAAAAGAATCGGACCAAACGGAAACCAACAAACTCGCTTTTGGCTCAAAATCTGTCGATCAGACCTAAGTGTCGCCTAGGCCATCCAGTATGGCATCACTTCTTGCGACACTTAAGTGCCGCACCAAGTGACGCATAAAACCATAATGTTGCGTCACTTAAATAAGTGCCGCATAAAACCCCTTTTTCCCGACACTTACCTCCGTCACTTGTCTAGTGACGCCTAGAACCCTTATCCGACACTAACACCCGACACGGCCATAGTGACGCCCCATCATGCGTCACTTCCCTAAGTGACGCCCTCAACTCAGATTTTACTATTTCATGCGTCACTCCCCAAGTGACGCCTAAGCCCCCAAGTGTCGCATTAAGTGACGCTAAAAATAGTCTGTTTGCAATCCTCTTTCACACTAAGTATCTAACCTCAAACCTTTATACGATGCGACTTCTAAAACACATTGAAACATGTTTTCAAGCATAACACTTCGAAATTATAACGATAATGATAAGATTATTATTACAAACAATCACCAACGGGCCGTACATATTTTCAAATACTTAAACAAATCAACCAAATCGTAGTAATTTGGACATTCTAGTTGGACAAACAACTACAAGGGTGATCTTTGAGATACCCAATCATGTTTATAACCATCGCATGTCGTGGACACCCTCAGGTTACGAGTCTTCGGACAAACACTAATTGGCTAATCAACTCCCGTTCATTGATTAAACGCTTCAAGACTCAGGTGAGTCTCATGGCCCCTCTTTTACTGTTTTACTAGGGGTGTGATTCATTGCTCATTTTTCACATGTGAACGCAAGTACAAACCTTTTTCATATACTACATGAGTTATACACAACTAATCATTTCAAAGTCCTCCGTCCGCATAGTTTGGTAATACGTAGTAGCGTGAATATTAGTATATGATATCATATAGGATTGACCCTCCTCGTCCGGGTTAGCATGCACTAACTAGGTAAACGGACGTACTAATATTTGTTCAGACGAGTGTTGATTAGGCACTCGTGGAGGTACCTCGATCAGGTCCTTAAAGGTGGATCCTAACCCCTCGAGTTAAGCTCAGGCTATGTGCTCATGGTTGTATACTTTATCATTTCTTTATTTGCTGGATGCAAATCAATACTTAAATCTTGCGGTTCATACAATATTATTTAATACTCAAACCTGTGAGCTCACCAGCGTTAGCCGACCCATTTTAGCATGTATCACAGGTACCCAACAGTAGATCTAGACTGCCCTCAGGATTACCATAGCTCGAGTCAGCATGCATACAATAGAGATTTTCTTGCATTAATATATTTTGTACAAGTATTTATGTATTGAAATCTCTCATTTAATCGAACACGAGCTATGTACGGGTTCAATTGTTGTAAACATTCTAATATTAATATATTTTGTTAAAACGATGCATATAGAGTCGTTTGCTATATATCTGTGTGTTTTGATTATTGATTAGTAACACCCAAATTATGCTTCCGTCAAACAGTAAATTTGGGGGTGTTACATATTGGTATCAGAGCTGTAAGGAATTATTAATTTGATGAGACAAAATAAAAGATGAAAGTTGAGGTACTAAAGATGAATTGTTTTATTTTAATTAGTTTCCTAGTATAATTATGATTTCTTGTAACCCTAATATCTCTAGTATATAAAGAGACATTGGGATGTAGGAAAAAGTGTGCACAAAAAAGATGTAGACGTCTAGAGTTTTGTTTTAGCCCTAAGGTTAAGATATCTTTGATATCTTTAATCCTTGTTATAGGTAGATAACACGTTCTATACTGATCATATAGAATTGGGGCTTGGTTTGATTGTATTGAATGATATATGTTGAAATCTTGTTATGATAACATTGATTCATTCTTATTCCGCTGCATATTATTATATTTGTTATCATTGATCCTAGATTAGATCTAAACAATCTGAGCTTAAACGATCACAAGTTTTATCAAGTGGTATCAGAGCAAGGTGGCTCGTTATCTAGGATCTACAAGTTTTACAAGCAAGAGAAGCCATATCGAAGAAACCCTAGAAGATTGCAAGAAAAATTCGTAGTTCGTCACTTTCTGCACAGCGATAGTAAAAAATCCGGATCTCGTTCGTTAACCGTTCAATCATCGTAAAATTTGAACTGTAGGTTCATAACACATAGACGCACAATTTGACTAGAGGAATTTTCGATCTGAGCTTTTGATTGAGAGATATTTAAATTCAAAATCTTCTACTGAAACCGTATGGTTTTTCCGAACAGCTGCAGTAAATTGATCACTGTGTCTTTGTTATTCAATGAATGTTCTTGATTTTTTTATATGTTATTCAAGACATAGGTTTCCACATTGTGTAAAATTTTCATCATGATCGGATGTGTCTACATAGAGATATGAAAATTCGAAATTGCTGCAGTATGTTTGTGGTTTCTGTTTGCGCAGCTGCTGTGTTTTAATTGCTTTGTGTTCGTTAACCGTTGGATCGACTTGAATTTTGGATATGTGGTTAATGAAACATTGATGAACTTCTTTTAAAAATTTGAGCATGATCAAATTCGTAATCAGGGAGATATCTAATTCTGAAGTTGCCTGCCACTGCTCATTAGATGTGCTAGCCACTGCTCAGCCACTGTTTGTACAAACGTTGCCACCGTTAGAAGGTTCTTCCCGCTGTTATTACAAACTTCCCGCTGCTAGTTCAAGATTACCACTGTTAGTACAAGCTTACCACTGTTAGAACAAGCTTACCACTGTTAGCACATCCTTACCACTGTTAGTACAAAATTTGATGATTGCCACTGTCTGCGTAATGTATCATTGTTGCCACTATTAGTGGAATTTCAAGGACGTTACCACTGTTAATGCAAAGTGGTTACCACTGTTCTTGGTTTTTTTAAGATGTGATTACGAAGAAGGTTGATTATAGCTTATTTGATATTATAGTTGAGTTTGACAGGTTTGTATCGTATCATATCTCAAAGTGGAGGATGAAGAACTTTGAAGATAACTTGTTTGGTTTGTATGGTGACGACGAAGACTTGACAAATCTAGCAAACGTGTGAGATTTACAAACTTATGATGCTCAATGCTCACATTTGCTATCACTTGGAAGAGTTTGGTGTGCTCGGTGACTTATTATGGAAAATAAGGATTTTTGTCAAAGAGATTGTGATCTACTTATACATAGGATTATAAGTTCGACGTAGTAAATAGTACAAGATATAAGGTACAAGTTTGGAAGACTTAATTTCTTTATTAAGTTTGTTATATTTTATTTTCTTCATCGGTGATCATTACATAGAGCCTACAAAGTTTGAGATTCTAGAGATGGTTAAAATATTGATTTGAGGGGAAGCTTGTTGTTAATGTTTTTAATCATCGAGATATGTTCATGCATTGTTTGAGGAAAAAGGTTTCAATACTACTGCTAGTTATATATTATTACTGCTACTGTAATTTCTATTGCTCAAATTCATTATTCTTATTATGTTTCATGGAGGGTAATTTGAGACATTAGAAAATTGGATTAGTGGTGTATTATATAGCAAGTGGTTGTAAAGGTTCAAAGTTGCTTATCTTCAAGAAGATTCCTATTGGATAATGACAAAAAGGGGAAGAAGAATTGAAGATCAAGATTTGCAGCTTATTGTTATTGCATGGCATGGTTTAAAAGAAATCAAGAGTTAAGGGGAAGTTTGTGCAAGAAGATCGATATTTTGTCATCATCAAATAGGGGAAGATTGTAAGGAATTATTAATTTGATGAGACAAAATAAAAGATGAAAGTTGAGGGACTAAAGATGAATTGTTTTATTTTAATTAGTTTCCTAGTATAATTATGATTTCTTGTAACCCTAATATCTCTAGTATATAAAGAGACATAGGGATGTAGGAAAAAGTGTGCACAGAAAAGATGTAGACGTCTAGAGTTTTTTTTTAACCCTAAGGTTAAGATATCTTTGATATCTTTAATCCTTGTTATAGGTAGATAACATGTTCTATACTGATCATATAGAATTGGGGCTTGGTTTGATTGTATTGAATGATATATGTTGAAATCTTGTTATGATAACATTGATTCATTCTTATTCCGCTGCATATTATTATCTTTGTTATCATTGATCCTAGATTAGATCTAAACAATCTGAGCTTAAACGATCACAAGTTTTATCAAGAGCCTAAGGTTATAGTGAACTAGGTTGCATTTAGTGGGCCTAGACTATGACCGTTAGGCAGTATTCCTTATTAAGTATGATTATGTTCAGTGACTACATGGTATTGGTTTAATTTAACATAGCCTGATCAACTATGTATAATTAAAAGAATACGGTGTGAGATCTGAAAGAAGTCATGACTGTACAGGATACACTAGTTGACTCTGACCTCGAGAGAACCGGGACTCAAACATGTCTGTGTTAGACACCCTAGGAAATTATGTGATGTATATATATATATATATATATATATATACACACACATAGATAGGCCTCACACTCGCTCAATATCTTAGGCTATATTATATATGTATTATGTGAATATAGGCCTCATTCCTTTTTAACACTTTGTCTCAGAATGGCAAACACACCACCCAATCCATCACACTCTCTGGATCGAAGAATCCGAGGGTAGCTAGGAGGAACGCCAGGTTGCCTCGAGCTAGCCCGTATCCCACTCACTTCACTCTGCCGGCCTTGGCTGCTAGGCTGAACCGTCACGAGCAACGACTTCGCACCATGGATGTCGCACTGCAAGAAACAAATAAAAATTGGAGACTCACAGCGCTTGAGCGTATCAACTAAGTCTCCAAGGATCACGAAAGCACCGTTAGCAATATGAACATTCTCCACGACCAAGTAGTGGAATCAGGAGTAGAAGTCGAGCTCTTACGACTCAGGTTGGAACAATGTGAACAGCGCCTGCAAGAGGCCGAAGAATACTTAAGGATGCTGGTACAACGACTAGCTTTGGCTAGAAGATAACGCCCGACAAACCAGTAGACTCGCAATCACCGTGGATCGACTTGTCACATTAATGGAAAGGATCAACTTGCGTTAGAACTAGTGTGACTGTCATCTTGTAATCTATATCTATCTATGTAGGACTCTTATAATTCGAACCGGATGTAACAATTCCCGGTACCTTTTGTACTCCCCATATTATGTAATCTTTTGAAAACTCATATCATGTACCCAACTTGGTTATTTTAATGTGTCACACCCCAAAAATCGGTAATTTCGTTTAGCGGAAGCATTAGTATTAAGCGGGGCGTGACTCGATCCAAATAAATAATACAAGAGCATATGGTTATCGCAGAACATCTAATACATTAAGATGCCATTAAAAGTTTTACAAACATTACAGCCTTATCGAGGCGTCCAAAAGCAGTATCATAATTTTCACAGTTTCACAAAGTACATTGTTCAAAAGATGGCATCCTAAGTTACAGGGCAGGTACGGTTCCAAAATGCATGTGGTCTCGCAGCATGGCTAATTCCCTGAAAAACATATCTAAAACGTCAACATAATTGTTGAGTGAATTCACAGGTTTAAGACTCTATCGTAAATCAGTTTGATAAAAGTGCATCAGTAATTCAATAGGTGGCATCGAAGGCCTCTTGTACGATTATTTAAATGTTGAAACGCTGACTGTGATCCCTCAAAGGCTAGCTAGGCCTAATGAGTTAATATGCTGAAACTAAGCCTATAACCAAACCACGACATAACAATCGTTGCCTTGGACAAAGTAAATATACGATCCTGGTCGCGAACAATGTCGCTAGTTAGCGCGACTAACTAGGATAATCAGTGGGGGATGTCAATCCGATAGTACTATCCGTATATTTAGTGGCTAGAGTCACCTAGTTAATGGTTATAGTCATTGTAAGCAAAGGACTTATATGCTACAACTTGTGAACTTAGGCTCCCATAAAGATACAAGTCAGTTTCCAATAATCGCATAAATCAGTTATATGTTTTCCACCCCAACATTTGAAAGCATTAAAAGCAGTAAAATAGGGGCTGTGAACTCACCTGAGTCCGAGCGTGCTAGCAAATCAAGTTTAGGTATTTGATCCCAATAAAATCTCTTTATGCCCTAAATGCGTAAGGTTAAATTAATAACAGTAGACGTTTTTAATAGACCGTCTATACTAAGTGTTCACTTCACTTAGAGTATATACGACACGATGTGATCAATTATAGTTTGCTACAATGTTCAGGTTATGTATAAAGCCTCAACATATTATTATTCACTATATAATATGTTAATTTTTTATTTGTAGCATATATGTGACATTAATTTGTAATAAATCGGTCCTTGCGGTTTCTCGGCATTTATATTAATCATGATATCTAAGGTATATTTTTATCATAAAGTCCCCTGATTTACAGAAGGTTTACATCAGTCCACAAGTTTCTGGAATTGACAGTTTTAGTCCTTGTAGTTTATATTTTGTCGTTTTCGGTTAATATGTTTGGTTTCCTTGATTTCTACCGTGTGCCTTAGGTTCACGACAACTTTTATCATGGTTTAAACTTGTGGTCACTTAAGTTAATATTATTAAGTTTATAGTCCCCAACTTTCTGATTTTACACTATTAGTCCCTAAAGTTTCATTTATCTCATTTTTAGCTCAAAAGTTCGGTTTGTTGACTTGTAACTATACAATCTTTGGTTTTAATACACCAAACTATAAATTAGACTTCATATTTGTGTACTTACTGATTTTTATCATCTCAGTCCATAACTTATAGTTTGTACGCGTTTAGTCCCTATAATTGTGTTTAGTCCATATCTAGCATGATACTTTGGTTTGTATGAGTTTAACCACATGATTATTATTCTAAATCATCCTTAACATTATTTTGTGTGTATGTTACTGATATGAGCAGCCCAGGTCCAAGGTTTTAGGTTTGTACGGTTTTAACCCTTTTACTTTCATTTTTGTCGTTTCTTGCATCATGTTTCGGTTTAGTAGGGTTTAACCATATGGCTATTGTTTTAAAACATCATTAACATTAAATTAAGTCTAAGTTACTGATATGGTCAGTCCAGGTCCAAGAGTTCTCATTTTTACATGTTTAGTCCCTTTACTTTTATTTATTTCATTCCTAGCGCAAGATTTCGGTTTATTAGGGTTTGACCATATAATTATTGTTCTAAGTCATGGTTTAAGCTTAAATACACTTAAGTTACTGATTTTCACGTTCAAGGTCAGTAACTTTCTGTTTTAACAAGTTTGGTCCTCCTAGTTTCCATTTTTCCACTTTTAACCTCATAGTTTAGTTTTCTTGGTTTCTAACCACAATGGTTTGGTTTTTAACACTTAGATCCAGGTTTTAACATGTTAATACATCATTAATATTATTTTTAACATTTCTGTCCTCCAAAGTTAGATCTCACACTTTTAGTCCCTTAAGTTTTGTCTTTGTCATTTTTCACCCAAAAGTGTGTTTAGCTAACTTTTAAACTACAAAGTTTATGTTTTTACAAGTTTATTGTGTTTCTTAGTTCAAAATAATTATTTCAACATAAATGAAAGTTCATTACATTTTTGAGAAGTTTAAAGTGTATAATGTATGATTTTACACTTTTAAAGTTTCTTGACTTGTTTATAAACTTTATTTTTATAAAACTTGCTAGTTAACATTTTTAAAAGATGAAGTAAGTGTTTTAAAATATATTTTAGTGTAAGTGAACATACTTAGTATAAACACATATATATAAGAAAATAAAAGTTTAAGACAAGTTTTCTTACAAAGGTTGTTGTTGTTCTTGAAGCAAGGTTGAACTTGATTCTTGAAAGTATGTTTTCTCTAACTTGGATGTTGTTTTAAACTTGTTTTGTTGATGGTAGTATGATGGTGTAAGTGTTTGTAGATGTTTGTGTGTTTAAAGTGTGTTATTTTGATGGCTTGAGGTGGTGGTCCATGGTGGTTTGTGGTGGGTTTGTGGTGGTGGTCTTGGAAAATAAGATGAGAATGATGGGGGTGGGGGGTTTGGCCGTAGGTTTCAAGGAGGGAGGAGGGAGAGAGTTTGTGTGTGAATGTTTGTGAAGAATGAGTGAATGAGGATATGGAAGGAGTATGGCTTGCATGTTGAAGGAAATGGCCATGAGGGGGGCCTAGGGGCCTGTTGGCCGGCCAAAGGGAGGGGAGCAAGGAGGGGCCCCTCTTGGTTTCCATGTTGGTGTTTAAGTGTAGATATTTAGGTCATTAGTTGCTAATCTTGATTAATTAGGTGCTAATTATGTACTTAAGGTGATTTAATGATAATTAAGGTAGATTAAGGTCATTAGGCTATTAGCATTTGATATTACTAATATTAGTTCATTTACGAGTGGTTTGTTTGATTAATTACATCACTCGTCTCTCCGTTGTAAGCCTCTCGGTTCATACGCGCTTTTAAGTGTTAATTAAAGTGGCTACGCGTATACATATATGTAACTTGCATATTCGTTTTATAATGACTACTATTTCTATTCAAATAGATTTACGTTATATACTTGGCTTGATCACAATCGTTCGTGGGTGTCGGTCTCTACCGAATGTTTGTGTAGTTCATAATAATTACGTACGCGAACGCTTCGCGCATTAAAGCAAATATATTAAATCACGTAAAAATGGGCTTGTGCTAGACTTCATTTGAAATAAATTTAAATTCACATTGAGTACATAGGGAATTAGCCTAATGTGCATGCGTTAAAATGTACGGAATTTACAGAAATTCTCGGGTTATCACATACTTCCCCCGTTAATGAAATTTCATCCCGAAATTTAAGTAGTGTCGTGAGTGATTGGCGTGTCTCCAAAAAGTTGAGGATATTTCTTTTGCATCTCATCCTCGCGTTCCCAAGTAAACTCTGGGCCTCGTTTCGAATTCCAACGAATCTTGACCAATTTAATCCGGCTACGTCGAAGCTGTTGAATCTTCCGATCCGACACTTCAATTGGTTCCTCTACAAAGTTTAATCGTGAATCAACATGGACCTCGTCGGGAGGAATAACTAGAGTCTCATCGGATAAGCATTTCTTCAAGTTACATACATGAAAGGTGTCATGGACGTTACTTAGCTCTTGAGGTAGTTTAAGCTTGTATGCCACAGGACCAACCCGTGCTAGGATTTCAAAGGGTCCTATGTACCTTGGATTTAACTTACCCCGTTTCCCAAATCGGATGACCCCTTTCCAAGGTGACACCTTGAGTAGGACTTTGTCTCCTACTTGAAACTCAAGGGGTTTTCGGCGGTTGTCTGCATAGCTTTTCTGTTGGTCTCGTGCCGCTTTCAGTCTATTAAGAACTTGGGATATCTTGTCCGTCGTTTCTTGGACAATCTCGGGGCCAGAAATTTGTTTGTCACTTAACTCTGCCCAACACAGTGGCGATCGGCACTTGCGTCCGTATAACGCCTCGAAAGGTGCCATTTGAATACTCGTGTGATAGCTATTGTTGTAGGAAAATTCTGCAAGGGGTAAATGAGTATCCCAATTTCCTCCAAAATCAATCACACATGCCCGCAACAAGTCCTCGAGCGTTTGTATCGTTCTTTCACTTTGGCCATCAGTTTGAGGATGGTAGGCGGTACTCATGTCTATACGGGTACCCAATGCCTTTTGCCGTGTTTGCCAGAAACGCGATGTGAAACGGCTATCCCTATCAGAAATGATGGATACCGGCACTCCATGTCTAGAAACAATCTCCTTGAGATATGTTCTAGTCAGCTTCTCCATTTTGTCAGTTTCTTTAATGGGTAGGAAATGAGCCGATTTTGTCAAACGATCGACGATTACCCATATCGTGTCATGTCCCGACAATGTCTTGGGTAGCTTGGTGATGAAATCCATGGATATATGCTCCCATTTCCATTGTGGCATCTCGGGTTGTTGCAAAAGTCCAGACGGTTTTTGGTACTCGGCCTTGACTTTTGAACACGTCAGGCACTTGCTAACATAGGTGGCAATGTCTCCCTTCATGTTTGGCCACCAATAGAATCCCTTCAAATCATGGTACATCTTATCAGCTCCAGGATGTATCGAATAATTAGACTTATGGGCTTCGTCGAGTAGAAGCTTACGCAGTTCCTCCACACATGGAACCCAAAGTCTATCCGCGAAACACAAGGTTCCATCATCCTTGGGTACTAGCTGTTTCTCCATTCCTCTCAGGGATTCACTCTTTATACGCTCGTCGGTTAGTGCCTCTTGTTGTGCGTCTCGAATTTGAGTAGTGAGGTTCGTGTGGATAGTCATTCCAAGAGCACGAACCCTAATAGTCTTAATTCTTTCTTTACGACTCAAGGCATCGGCTACAACGTTAGCTTTGCCCGGGTGATACTTAATTTCACAGTCGTAATCGTTTAGTAATTCGACCCATCTTCGTTGTCGCATATTAAGCTCCTTCTGGTCAAAAATGTGTTGTAAACTCTTGTGATCGGTGAAAATCGTACACTTTGTACCGTATAGGTAATGTCTCCAGATTTTGAGGGCAAACACGACTGCTCCCAACTCCAAGTCATGTGTTGTATAATTCTTCTCGTGAACCTTCAATTGACGAGATGCATAAGCAATGACCTTGTCATTTTGCATTAGTACGCAACCCAACCCTTGATGCGAAGCATCACAGTAGACAATGAAGTTGTCTACTCCTTCGGGTAATGACAAGATAGGTGCGGTGCACAGTTTTTGCTTTAGTAGTTGGAAGGCGGATTCTTGTTTCTCGCCCCACTCAAACTTCTTATCTTTTTGTGTTAACGAGGTGAGTGACTGGGCTATCTTGGAGAAATTTTCGATAAATCGACGGTAATAGCCAGCCAACCCAAGGAATTGGCGCACCTCAGTTGGGGTTTTCGGTGCTTCCCAATTCTTGATCGCCTCAATCTTGGCCGGGTCAACGTGAATTCCCTTGCCATTAATTACATGACCCAAGAACTGAACTTCGCGCAACCAAAATTCACACTTGGAAAATTTTGCGTATAATTTCTCATTCTCCAACAGTTCAAGGATCAATTTCAGGTGTTGCTCGTGATCTTCCTTTGTTTGCGAGTATATGAGGATATCATCAATAAAAACAATAACGAATTTATCGAGGTAAGGTTTGCAGACTCTGTTCATGAGGTCCATGAACACTGCAGGAGCGTTTGTCAATCCAAAAGGCATGACTAGAAACTCGTAATGGCCGTAACGAGTTCTAAATGCGGTTTTTGGCACATCCTCCTCTCGTACCTTCAGTTGGTGATATCCGGATCGCAAGTCAATCTTTGAGTAGAAACTAGAACCTTGAAGTTGATCGAATAAATCATCGATGCGCGGTAGAGGGTATCGGTTTTTGATTGTCACCTTGTTTAGTTCTCGATAGTCGATACACATTCTCATGGATCCATCCTTCTTCTTCACGAATAACACCGGAGCTCCCCAAGGTGAAAAGCTCGGTCGGATGAATCCTAGGTCTAAGAGTTCTTGCAATTGCGTGGACAATTCTTGCATTTCGGATGGAGCTAGACGGTAGGGAGAGCGCGCTATTGGTGCGGCTCCGGGCACTAGGTCTATCCGAAATTCAACTTGTCTTGGGGGTGGTAGTCCAGGCAAATCCTCTGGGAACACCCCCGGATAATCACGTACAACAGGTATGTCGTCTATGCGTCGTCCCTCTGTTTTCTTCTCCACAACATGCGCTAGGAAGGCTTGGTATCCCTTTCGTAGATACTTGCGGGTTTTTATGCCATTGACCATCTTCAGAGTGCTTCTTTTCAACTCTCCTTGAATTATGAGCATTTCTCCCGATGGCAGTGGTACCCGCACTATCTTTTCAAAGCATAAGATTTCCGCACGATTTTCGGACAACCAGTCCATTCCAATTACAATATCAAAGCTTCCTAGGTCCATTGGCAATAAATTAATTTTAAAAGAATGACCCTCGAGAGATAGAGTGCATTCCGGTACTACTTCTTCGGCTTCTATTAGTTTACCATTTGCTAGTTCTACTGAGTATTTCATGTCTAACTTACGGGATTCTATTTCTAGTAATGGTCTAAACTCGGAAGACACAAAACTTAAATCGGCACCCGAATCAAATAGAACTGAAGCGTATTGATTGTTTACAAGGAACGTACCCGTAACAGTGTTGGGATCTTGGCGCGCCTCTTGTGCTCCAATAACGAACGCTCGTCCACGAGCCGGTTGGTTGTTGCCATTGTTACGGTTGTTGTTATTGTTGTTGTGGAGTTTAGGGCAACTGTTTCGGAGGTGGTTTGGGTTACCACATTCAAAACATTTGAGCACTCTTCGTTCATTATTGCCCTGGTTTTGAGAACTCCCTCCACAGAATTGTGCACGGTGACCCCACTTCTTACAGTTATCACAACGGATGCACATGCCCTCATGGTGTCTTTCACACTTGATAAACTTTGGCTTGTTGCCAGCATAAGCTTTAGGTCCTGGCGCATTAGCAACATACGCCTTAGTGGTCCTCGGTTGTTTGTGCTGCAAGCCCTGTCGGTCATTTCTCCCATCATTCCCCTTTCGTTTATCATTTCCACTACTTCCTCCCCCAGCTCTTTCAGTTTCTCCTTTGTTAGAACTAACTTTCTTGGTCAGAGTTCCCATCCTTACCGCCTCGTCCGTTAAACTTTGTGCAAGGCTAACGGCGCTTCTGAAAGTGGACGGTTTGGATGTCGTCACCAAGCTCCTGATTTGTGGTACCAATCCCCAGATGTACCTCTCTATTCTTTTGTACTCGGGAGTAACCATGTGAGGTACCAAACGAGCTAGTTCTTGAAACATGGTGGTGTAAGCAGTGATGTCGGACCCATTCATTGCTATTTCCCACAGTTCGGTCTTGACCTTTTGTAGTTCGCTTCGGGGGCAGAATTCATCTAGCATCATTGACTTTAACTCTTCCCAAGAAATGGAGTTAGCAACCTCTCTCCCAAGGGTTTGCACTTGAGAGTTCCACCAGGTCAATGCCTTGCCAGTCAGTGTGCAAGCAGCATACTTAACCATACGGTCTGGTGGACAGTTGCTTATATCTAGCACAGATTCCATTTTCTCGATCCAATGAATCACCCCGATGGCGCCTTCATTCCCATGAAAATTGGTTGGCTTGCATGCTAGGAATGACTTGTATGAACATCCCCTTTGGGCATTCTCGGGTGTCTCTGTCCCATGGGTCTGTTCCCCGGTTCGGTCTCCTCCAGCAACATTTCTCCCTGTCCCGCTATCATTAACAACGTTCTCCCGTGCGCGGCTTGCCTCGTACTGGGCCATAGCATCGGCTACCCTTCGAGCCACAATCTCTTCAATGCTATCTTCATTAGAGGGTCCTGAGTTCCTACGACTATTTACAGTGTTCCGACGTTTGGGCGGCATGATTTGATCCTAACATACGTAACAAAAGACAGACAGATATAATAATTAATGCTAATGTAAAGAACACGACAAGTACTCCAAAGATACATTATATTATAACATAAAGTGCTTTTACATAGGTTCCTTACAAAAGGGATGGGGTTCTAAGCTTAGTACCCATTCATACATACTAATTATACAAAATGTGACGAGTCTATCTCTACCCGTCGAGTTAATCCTAACACTATGTAAGCACAACCCGCCATACATAGGTCTAACGGAAGTAGGGGAAATACACACCCACAGCCGTCCTAAGCACTGTCATCACAATGCATACTCCAATAGCAAATCCAATCATCCTCAGGCGTCCCTCGAGTACATCCACGCGTGCCCTGATGGCCTCTGCAGTCTCCATGTCCGCCATCCGGTGGCTCTCCACCAAGTCCAGTCGCTCGTAGGTGGTCATCACGTCTCCATCCAAGCGGGACGTATCGCTCCGTAGCTCGTGGATGTCATCGTCCCGGTAGGACAAAATCTGAAACAGCGTACGACAGACTCCAACTAGGGTAGGGACTGTAAGCTCCAACGGCTCCCCAGTGATGGGCAAGGGAGATGGCGCATGAGAAGACTCTCCAGTCTCACAGGTAGGTGGGAGACCCTCCAGCGATCTCCACCTCCGCAGTATCGACAGCATCCAGCCAAACTGTGTCGGTCTCGGCATCCTCTGTGACTGCTCATCACATGGTATGTCGATCATAGGTGGCTCCTCATCGCGCGGCGCTAATACTCCTGTGGGTAGGTCGCGGATGACCTTCCTAGGGGTCCTCCTCATCAGTGGCCTACGTGAGGTCTTGCCTACGGTAGGTATGGTGACGGGTCTCATCACAGGTGCTGTGGGAGGTGTAACACTAGTGTCATCAGAAGTAGCCCTAATGTGGACAGATGGGCTCTCATGTACAGAAGTAGCTCTACTATCAAAGGTGGCCTCAGTGGGTTCCTCATCCGAGGCATAGATGTAAATCGGGCTCTCTCTAGACATATTGCTACAAGGAAAAGTGGGTGACATGTCAGGCTCGTACAATATGCTGAGTTTGTATGGATGCAATGCATGTTATGAGTGATCGTATCTAGGGTTATAGTCTAGGTCTCTAAGACATCCTAAGTCACTAAAGACTTCTAGTTCGCTATAACCAATGGCTCTGATACCAAATCTGTCACACCCCAAAAATCGGTAATTTCGTTTAGCGGAAGCATTAGTATTAAGCGGGGCGTGACTCGATCCAAATAAATAATACAAGAGCATATGGTTATCGCAGAACATCTAATACATTAAGATGCCATTAAAAGTTTTACAAACATTACAGCCTTATCGAGGCGTCCAAAAGCAGTATCATAATTTTCACAGTTTCACAAAGTACATTGTTCAAAAGATGGCATCCTAAGTTACAGGGCAGGTACGGTTCCAAAATGCATGTGGTCTCGCAGCATGGCTAATTCCCTGAAAAACATATCTAAAACGTCAACATAATTGTTGAGTGAATTCACAGGTTTAAGACTCTATCGTAAATCAGTTTGATAAAAGTGCATCAGTAATTCAATAGGTGGCATCGAAGGCCTCTTGTACGATTATTTAAATGTTGAAACGCTGACTGTGATCCCTCAAAGGCTAGCTAGGCCTAATGAGTTAATATGCTGAAACTAAGCCTATAACCAAACCACGACATAACAATCGTTGCCTTGGACAAAGTAAATATACGATCCTGGTCGCGAACAATGTCGCTAGTTAGCGCGACTAACTAGGATAATCAGTGGGGGATGTCAATCCGATAGTACTATCCGTATATTTAGTGGCTAGAGTCACCTAGTTAATGGTTATAGTCATTGTAAGCAAAGGACTTATATGCTACAACTTGTGAACTTAGGCTCCCATAAAGATACAAGTCAGTTTCCAATAATCGCATAAATCAGTTATATGTTTTCCACCCCAACATTTGAAAGCATTAAAAGCAGTAAAATAGGGGCTGTGAACTCACCTGAGTCCGAGCGTGCTAGCAAATCAAGTTTAGGTATTTGATCCCAATAAAATCTCTTTATGCCCTAAATGCGTAAGGTTAAATTAATAACAGTAGACGTTTTTAATAGACCGTCTATACTAAGTGTTCACTTCACTTAGAGTATATACGACACGATGTGATCAATTATAGTTTGCTACAATGTTCAGGTTATGTATAAAGCCTCAACATATTATTATTCACTATATAATATGTTAATTTTTTATTTGTAGCATATATGTGACATTAATTTGTAATAAATCGGTCCTTGCGGTTTCTCGGCATTTATATTAATCATGATATCTAAGGTATATTTTTATCATAAAGTCCCCTGATTTACAGAAGGTTTACATCAGTCCACAAGTTTCTGGAATTGACAGTTTTAGTCCTTGTAGTTTATATTTTGTCGTTTTCGGTTAATATGTTTGGTTTCCTTGATTTCTACCGTGTGCCTTAGGTTCACGACAACTTTTATCATGGTTTAAACTTGTGGTCACTTAAGTTAATATTATTAAGTTTATAGTCCCCAACTTTCTGATTTTACACTATTAGTCCCTAAAGTTTCATTTATCTCATTTTTAGCTCAAAAGTTCGGTTTGTTGACTTGTAACTATACAATCTTTGGTTTTAATACACCAAACTATAAATTAGACTTCATATTTGTGTACTTACTGATTTTTATCATCTCAGTCCATAACTTATAGTTTGTACGCGTTTAGTCCCTATAATTGTGTTTAGTCCATATCTAGCATGATACTTTGGTTTGTATGAGTTTAACCACATGATTATTATTCTAAATCATCCTTAACATTATTTTGTGTGTATGTTACTGATATGAGCAGCCCAGGTCCAAGGTTTTAGGTTTGTACGGTTTTAACCCTTTTACTTTCATTTTTGTCGTTTCTTGCATCATGTTTCGGTTTAGTAGGGTTTAACCATATGGCTATTGTTTTAAAACATCATTAACATTAAATTAAGTCTAAGTTACTGATATGGTCAGTCCAGGTCCAAGAGTTCTCATTTTTACATGTTTAGTCCCTTTACTTTTATTTATTTCATTCCTAGCGCAAGATTTCGGTTTATTAGGGTTTGACCATATAATTATTGTTCTAAGTCATGGTTTAAGCTTAAATACACTTAAGTTACTGATTTTCACGTTCAAGGTCAGTAACTTTCTGTTTTAACAAGTTTGGTCCTCCTAGTTTCCATTTTTCCACTTTTAACCTCATAGTTTAGTTTTCTTGGTTTCTAACCACAATGGTTTGGTTTTTAACACTTAGATCCAGGTTTTAACATGTTAATACATCATTAATATTATTTTTAACATTTCTGTCCTCCAAAGTTAGATCTCACACTTTTAGTCCCTTAAGTTTTGTCTTTGTCATTTTTCACCCAAAAGTGTGTTTAGCTAACTTTTAAACTACAAAGTTTATGTTTTTACAAGTTTATTGTGTTTCTTAGTTCAAAATAATTATTTCAACATAAATGAAAGTTCATTACATTTTTGAGAAGTTTAAAGTGTATAATGTATGATTTTACACTTTTAAAGTTTCTTGACTTGTTTATAAACTTTATTTTTATAAAACTTGCTAGTTAACATTTTTAAAAGATGAAGTAAGTGTTTTAAAATATATTTTAGTGTAAGTGAACATACTTAGTATAAACACATATATATAAGAAAATAAAATTTTAAGACAAGTTTTCTTACAAAGGTTGTTGTTGTTCTTGAAGCAAGGTTGAACTTGATTCTTGAAAGTATGTTTTCTCTAACTTGGATGTTGTTTTAAACTTGTTTTGTTGATGGTAGTATGATGGTGTAAGTGTTTGTAGATGTTTGTGTGTTTAAAGTGTGTTATTTTGATGGCTTGAGGTGGTGGTCCATGGTGGTTTGTGGTGGTGGTCTTGGAAAATAAGATGAGAATGATGGGGGTGGGGGGTTTGGCCGTAGGTTTCAAGGAGGGAGGAGGGAGAGAGTTTGTGTGTGAATGTTTGTGAAGAATGAGTGAATGAATGGGTGAATGAGGATATGGAAGGAGTATGGCTTGCATGATGAAGGAAATGGCCATGAGGGGGGCCTAGGGGCCTCTTGGCCGGCCAAAGGGAGGGGAGCAAGGAGGGGCCCCTCTTGGTTTCCATGTTGGTGTTTAAGTGTAGATATTTAGGTCATTAGTTGCTAATCTTGATTAATTAGGTGCTAATTATGTACTTAAGGTGATTTAATGATAATTAAGGTAGATTAAGGTCATTAGGCTATTAGCATTTGATATTACTAATATTAGTTCATTTACGAGTGGTTTGTTTGATTAATTACATCACTGTCTCTCCGTTGTAAGCCTCTCGGTTCATACGCGCTTTTAAGTGTTAATTAAAGTGGCTACGCGTATACATATATGTAACTTGCATATTCGTTTTATAATGACTACTATTTCTATTCAAATTGATTTACGTTATATACTTGGCTTGATCACAATCGTTCGTGGGTGTCGGTCTCTACCGAATGTTTGTGTAATTCATAATAATTACGTACGCGAACGCTTCGCGCATTAAAGCAAATATATTAAATCACGTAAAAATGGGCTTGTGCTAGACTTCATTTGAAATAAATTTAAATTCACATTGAGTACATAGGGAATTAGCCTAATGTGCATGCGTTAAAATGTACGGAATTTACAGAAATTCTCGGGTTATCACATAATGAAATATAATTATCACTTTGTATCGTATATTCCATCATATACACCTGTGATATATCAGAATTTCACACAAGAATCTCATTGTCTTTTCTTGATCTTGTTCAGCAAGATGCCACCGAAGTGATTCACCTTCAGCGAAACTGAAATCGCCCAACTCATAGCCCAAAGCGTGGCCCAAGCTATGGCTACCCGACATCCCAGTTCGGGCAGCGAAGATACAGCTGCCAACGGGCCTCAATCCAAACCTTGCTCCTACAAGGACTTCCAGAACTGCAAACCCTTGAGCTTCAAGGGAACCGAAGGAGCCATCGGACTGATCAGATGGTTCGAGAAAATGGAATCCGTCTTCCACATCAGCAAGTGTGCGGAAGAGGACAAAGTCAAATACTCCACCTGCACCCTCGAAGATGGTTCCCTTTCATGGTGGAATTCATATGCCCAGTCTGTGGTTATTGATACCGCCTACCTACTCCCTTGGGAGGACTTGAAGAAAATGTTCACCGATGAGTATTGTCCTAGTGAACAACTCCATAAGCTGGATGAGGAGTTCTGGCACTTGAAAGTGCAGGGGACTGACATTGTAGGATATACCACCAGATTCCAACAACTTGCCATCCTTCGCCCAACTATGGTGAGTACCGAACCCGAGAAAACCCAGAAATACATCCGCAGCCTTCCAGAAACGTTGCATCATCAAACCAAACCACTCTTCATGGCGCCATCCGGCTGGCCCATGAACTTCTAGCCATGAACGAAGACTCTGAACCACCCACTTCTTCCTACAACCACCTCAAAAGAAAGTGGTCCGACAACCACAACAACTCCCAAAACAAGAAACCCGACACCATCAAAGCCTACAACTCAACCACCGAAACCAGACGGGGTTACACAGGGAACAAGCCCTACTATTCCAAGTGCAACCGCCACCATGAAGGTCCTTGCAGTCCCTATTGCAACAACTGCAAGAGGTACAACCACTTCACCAAGGACTGTAGATCCCCCGCCAACAACAACAATACCAACAACAACACCAGACTACACCGAGCCTGCTTTGAATGCGGAAATCCCGGGCACTTTAGGAATGAGTGCCCGAAACTGAAGAACAAGGGCAACAACAACAACAATGCTAAAGTTAGAGCCTTCGTGCTCAATTATGGGGACGCCCGTCAGGACCCAAATGTGGTCACGGGTATGTTCCTCCTCAACAACTTAACTGCTTCTGTTCTATTTGATACTGGTGCCGATCGGAGCTTTATTTCCGATGAGTTTTGTTCCCTACTTGACATCACCCCTGTTACTCTAGATGTTAAGTACACTGTAGAACTAGCGAACGATAAACTCATAGAAACCGATAGTATGATACCTAATTGCATATTAAACTTAGCCAATGAAACCTTTTCGATAGATCTTATGCCTGTTGAAATTGGAAGTTTCGACATTATCATTGGTATGGACTTGTTGTCCAAACACCGAGCCGAAATCGTTTGTTATGACAAAATCGTCCGCATCCCTCTCGCCGTCGGTAGAACCTTGATCATACAGGGGGAGACCGGTGGGACGAGACTAAATATCATATCTTGTCTGAAAACTCAAAAATTTCTCAGAAAGGGTTATCCTGCAATCCTCGCACACATCACAGAGAAAAAGTCGGAGGAGAAGCAACTTGAGGATGTGCTCATCGTTAGTGACTTTCCCGAAGTCTTTCAGGAAGAATTACCTGGTTTACCTCCACCTAGACAGGTTGAGTTCTCGATCAATCTCGTGCCGGGTGCCGCACGGGTAGCCCGAGCAACATACTTCCTAGCCCCATCCGAACTTCAGGAGTTGTCCACCCAGTTATAGGAACTCCTGGATAGAGGATTCATTAGACCGAGTTCTTCGCCTTGGGGAGCCCCGGTCTTATTTGTTAAAAAGAAAGACGGTTATTTCCGAATGTGTATCGACTACCGAGAGTTGAACAAGCTAACTGTTAAGAACCGGTATCCACTTCCTCGCATCGATGACCTGTTTGACCAACTGGAAGGATCGAGCTATTATTCAAAGATCGATATTCGATTAGGTTATCATCAATTACGTGTTCGCGACACCGACATCCCAAAAACCGCTTTCAGTTTCCGCTATGGGCATTACGAATTTCAAGTGATGCCATTTGGTTTAACCAACGCACCGGCTGTATTCATGGATCTCATGAATCGGGTGTGCAAGCCGTATCTCGACAAGTTTGTCATTGTCTTTATCGATGACATCCTCATCTATTCGCGCAACGAGCAGGAGCATGCGCAACACCTCAAAACCATCCTAGAGCTACTTAAGCACGAGGAGCTTTACGCTAAATTCTCTAAGTGTGAGTTCTGGATGCAAACCGTTCAATTCCTCGGACACGTGATTGACAGTCAAGGAATTCACGTCGACCCATCGAAAATCGAGGAAAGCAAAGACTGGCAAGTGCCAACCACTCCAACCGAAGTGCACCAATTTTTGGGATTGGTCGGGTATTATCTTTGTTTCATCCAAAATTTTTTCAAAATAGCCCAACCACTCACGACACTGACTCAAAAGGAAAAGAAGTTCAATTGGACTGATATTCAAGATTCACCATTTCAGCTATTAAAACTCAAGCTTTGCGGTGCTCCTATTCTATCCTTACCCGAAGGCACCGACGATTTCGTGGTATACTGCGATGCTTCCCATCATGGTCTCGGTTGCATGTTGATGCAACGAGACAAGGTCATTGCTTACACTTCCCAACAACTCAAAGTTCATGAGAAGAACTACACGACTCACTACCTTGAGCTAGGGGCCGTGGTGTTCGGCCTCAAAATCTGGAGACATTACCTCTATGGTACCCGGAGTACCGTATTCACCGATCACAAAAGTCTCCAACATATCTTCGACCAAAAAGATCTTAATATGCGACAGCGTCGCTCGGTTGAGTTGCTCACCGATTATGACTGCGAAATCAAATACCACCCAGGCAAAGCAAATGTTGTTGCCGATGCCCTCAGTCGAAAGGAACGGCCGAAACCACTTCGAGTCCGAGCCCTCAATATGACCATTCATAATGATCTCACCATTCAGATTCACGCCGCTCAACTCGAAGCTTTGAAACCCCAAAATGTCAAAAGTGAAGCCTTACGAGGCATTGATAAACAATTCGAAATCAAACCTAATGGCGTTAGGTACTTCTCCAATCGAATCTGGTTGCCTAGTTTTGAGAACCTGCGAGACTTGGTGATGGATGAAGTTCGCAAGTCTAAATATTCTATCCATCCGGGAGCCGACAAAATGTATCACGACATCAGGGAATTTTATTTGTGGCCGAACATGAAAGCCGAAATCGCCACATATGTCAGCAAGTGTCTTACTTGTTCAAAAGTCAAAACCGAACATCAAAAACCTTCTTGTTTACCTCAACAACCCAGTATTCCTGAATGGAAATGGGAACAAATCGCCATTATTTCATAACCAAACTGCCCAAGTCATCAAGCGGTTGCGATACCGTTTGGGTGATCATTGATCGTCTCACTAAATCTGCTCATTTCCTGGCAATCAAGGAAACCGATAAAATGGAACACCTCTCAAAAATCTACATCAAAGAAATTGTTTCTCGACATGGTGTCCCAACCTCGATTATCTCTGACAGGGACGCTCGCTTCACATCTCACTTTTGGCAATCACTTCAAAAATCGGTGGGTACCCGGCTTGATATGAGTACCACATACCATCCTCAAACCGATGGCCAAAGTGAACGAACTATTCAGACACTGGAAGACATGCTACGAGCTTGCGTAGTTGACATCGGTGCAAACTGGCAAAGACACCTGCCATTGTGCGAGTTTTTCTACAATAACAGCTATCACGCCAGCATTAAGGCTACATCATTCGAGGCACTGTACGGTCGTAAATGCCAATCACTGATCTGTTGGACCGAAGTGGGAGACAGCCAACTCACTGGTCCTGAACTCATACACAAAACCACTGAGAAAATCTTCGAAATCCAAAACCGACTCAAAGCCGTACGTGATCGTCAGAAAAGTTACGCTGACGTGAGACGCAAACCACTCGAATTCCAAGTTGGGGATCGAGTACTCCTGAAAGTATCGCCTTGGAAAGGCGTATTCCGATTCGGCAAACGCGGGAAGTTAAATCCCAGGTACATTAGGCCTTTTGAGATCCTCGAAAGGATTGGCCCCTTGGCATATCGATTGCAGCTGCCAGCTGAGCATAGTAGCGTGCCCCCTACTTTTCACATTTCTAACCTAAAGAAATGCCTGTCTGATGAGACACTCATCATCCCACTTGACGAGATTCGCGTCGATAACAAACTTCATTTTGTCGAAGAACCTGCTGAAATCATTGACCGTGAAGTTAAACAACTCAAACAAAGTCGTATTCCCATCGTTAAGGTCAGGTAGATTTCGCGGCGCGGTCCAGAATTCACTTGGGAACGGGAAGACCAAATGCGACTCAAATATCCTGAATTATTCACTAACTCTAAACCAAACGCGACATCGAGCTAAATTTCGGGACGGAATTCTTTGTTAATACAACACCAAATTAGGACTAGTAATTAGTGCCTAACTCTCTGTTAATACATGTAATTAGTTGGTTTTAGGCTAATTAATGTATCAAAATATATATTGTTGAATATATACAAGTATATGATTTGATTAAATCGTACAAGTTTCAAATCGATTGTAATTCGGTTCAATTAAATACGGACGTTGATGAACAATTTTTATTAAATAATGTGACATTATTTAATGACACTATTACACACAACATATTTTGTTAATAATATTTCGAATTTATTTTGTATCATACAAACAACATTTGCGCGATTAAATAATAAACGTGTAAGAAAATAAACGCGTAAGCAAACAAAACAAGTTAAAGTTATAATTTATAAGTCAAATGTAAAAGTATTTGATGAAATGCTTCAACCAAAATGTCAAGTAATTAATTTCCCTTTAAAACATATAATTAAATGTTTTGAATAATTATTTAACGTTCAACGATCGGGAAAACGAACACCGCACGGAGCGCAATTGCAGGAGCTGAGAAAGTGGGGCTTTCATCAAAACCCCACCTCCCCTTTCCTTCCTCCTCATTTCCCACTTCTCTTTCTTTCTCCTTCTCTCATTTTCTCTCAAAATCTAACCACACCACCATCACCATAATCCTCCAAATTACACCACCAAACGATCTCGGTTTTCATCGCCCATTTATAAGAAAAGAACCACCGCGTCATGATCTACAACCCCACCTTTTCAAAATCTTCTGGCGTTAACTTGTAAGTTTCCGACAAATTCTCGAAATCACTCGAATCCTTGTTATAATGCTTGTTTGTTGTTTATTTAAGCTTGAAATGTCCATCTAAGGGTTGGGTAAAAGAATCGGACCAAACGGAAATCAAAAAACTCGCTTTTAGCTCAAAATCTGTCGATCAGACCTAAGTGTCGCTTAGGCCGTCCAGTATGGCATCACTTCTTACGACACTTAAGTGTCGCACCAAGTGACGCATAAAACCCTAAAGTTACGTCACTTAAATAAGTGCCGCATAAAACCCCTTTTTCCCGACACTTATCTCCGTCACTTGTCTAGTGACGCCTAGAACCCTTATTCGACACTAACACCCGACACAGCCATAGTGACGCCCCATCATGCGTCACTTCCTTAAGTGACGCCCTCAGCTCAGATTTTACTATTTCATGCGTCACTCCCCAAGTGACGCCTAAGCCCCCAAGTGTCACATTAAGTGACGCTAAAAATAGTCTGTTTGCAATCCTCTTTCACACTAAGTATCGAACTTCCATAACCTCAAACCTTTATACGATGCGACTTATAAAACACATTGGAACATGTTTTCAAGCATAACACTTCGAAATTATAACGATAATGATAAGATTATTATTACAAACAATCACCAACGGGCCGTACACATTTTCAAATACTTAAACAAATCAACCAAATTGTATTAATTTGGACATTCTAGTTGGACAAACAACTACAAGGGTGATCTTTGAGATACCCAATCATGTTTATAAGCATCGCGTGTCGTGGACACCCTCAGGTTACGAGTCTTCGGACAAACACTAATCAGCTAATCAACTCCCGTTCATTGATTAAACGCTTCAAGACTCAGGTGAGTCTCATGGCCCCTCTTTTACTGTTTTACTAGGGTTGTGATTCATTGCTCATTTTTCACATGTGAACGCAAGTACAAACCTTTTTCATATACTACATGAGTACTAATCATTTCAATGTCCTCCGTCTGCCTAGTTTGGTAATACGTAGTAGCATGAATATTAGTATATGATATCATATAGGATTGACCCTCGTCATCCGGATTAGCTTGCACTAACTAGGTAAACGGACGTACTAATATTTGTTCAGACGAGTGTTGATTAGGCATTCGTGGAGGCACCTCGATCAGGTCCTTAAAGGTGGATCCTGACCCCTCGAGTTAAGCTCAGGCTATGTGCTCATGGTTGTATACTTTATCATTTCTTTATTTGCTGGATGCAAATCAATACTTAAATCTTGCGGTTCATACTATATTATTTAATACTCAAACATGTGAGCTCATCAGCGTTAGCTGACCCATTTTAGCATGTATCACAGGTACCCATCAGTAGATCTGGACTGCCCTCAGGATTACTATAGCTCGAGTCAACATGCAGATAATAGAGATTTTCTTGCATTAATATATTTTGTACAAGTATTTATGTATTGAAATCTCTTATTTAATCGAAGATGAGCTATGTACGGGTTCAACTGTTGTAAACATTCTAATATTAATATATTTTGTTAAAATGACGCATATAGAGTCGTTTGCTATATATCTGTGTGCTTTGATTATTGATTAGTAACACCCAAATTATGCTTCCGCCAAACAGTAAATTGGGGGATGTTACAGGAGAAGGCTCAGTAATATTAGACTTTTGAGCTAGCGGCTAAGGTAACGGTGAGTGGATCTGTAATCCTGTCGCACCCCCAAATTATGATGCGGAAGCGATTCGGATCGGGGCGTGACTAATCAAATATCAATAGCACATAAGATATAATGACCACTACATGTGTCGTTTTACAAAAATACATTAATTATAATAAAAGTTTACAATATTAGTAATGATTACATACACTCGGTATCCTGATCTGAAAGATTTTATGGCATTACTACTTATACAAAATATAATAATGCAGAAAAATCTCTCGGTGTTCGTGTTTGCATGCGACTCGAGCTAAGTAATATTCTGAGTGGCAGATCAACTACTGCTGGGTACCTGAGAATACATGCTAAAAGGTCAGCTAAAAGCTGGTGAACTCACAGGTTTGTATAATGATAAAGTAATGTCTAAACCACAAGATTTAGTATAGTGATTTGAAATCAGTCAAATAATGTATATGTCTGCCATGAGGTCATAGTCTGAGCTTAACTGAGGTGTCAGGATCACAATCAAGTGCCTGATCGAGGGTGCCTCCCTGCGAGTGTCTAATCTACACTCGTATGAACAAATGCTAATGCGTCCGTTTGACCGGTTAGTGCTTGCTAACCCGGACGAGGATTGTCAATCCTATATGGTACTGTACATTAACATTCACGCTATAAAAGTATTACCAAACTATGATCGTAGAGGACTTAAAATGTTTCGAAAATAGCTCATGCAGAATATAGCGAGTTTTAGTACTCGTGTTCACATGTAAAACAAAGTAGAGCATGTATTCCCACCCCTGGGTTTAAAACAATAAAATGAGGGGCTACGAGACTCACCTGAGTCTGAAGTATTGCAATGAAGCAAGTATGATGTAGTACAATGAGGTATCCGAAGACTGAAACCTACCGGGCGTTTACAATGCGCAAGGTTAGTATAATGTGTAGGTGTCTTGAGAGATCATTAATGCTAGTTGTTCATCCAACTAGAAATGTCCAAATGATTTGGTTTGATTGATTAGTTTGAGTTTTGAAAATATGTACGGCCCGTTGGTGACGGTTTGTAATAATAATCCAAAAGTGTTATTATTATATGTTTCGCTGTATTGTATACTTATCAATGTATATGTTATGTGTTTGCGAGGTTTTCCAACAATGGCGTTTTACTATTTATCCAACAATACTAGACTACTATTTATCCAACAATGTCGGGTTACTATTTATCCAACAATGTCAGGTTACTATTTATCCAACAATGATAAGTTATTAGTTTTTCCAACAATGGTAAACTACTATTCTTCCAACAATGATGAGCTACTAGTTTTTCCAACAATGCTAAGTTATTAATTTTCCAACAATGATAAGTTTACTATTTTTCCAACAATACTTAAAATACTATTTCTCCAACAATGCTAAATAACTATTTTTCCAACAATTCCGTTTGTGACAATGGTTTTGCGACAATGTGATGTTGCGACAATGTGATTACGAAAATAGTGTTGCAACAATCGAGTCTTATGCGACAATGGTAATTACGACAATCGATTGTCGCAAACAAGGAGACTTGTGTGACAATTAGGCATTTTCACAAGTCTGTGGTTCCCGTTTTCATCTAAGAGTTCGTTTTTGTTAACTTGGTCAAATGTGTTCGGTTTGACCCGAAACTTTTGGGGAAGTCTTAAATATATTAAATAAGTTTTATAAAATTGTCGTTACGTTTCGTGGTTCTCTTGAAGTGTCACTTTTACAAAATAATCAAAACAGCCCTTATGTTTATATTTTTCCTGATTTCAACTTGATTGGGCTCTCGGTTTGGCTCATTTTTATTCCAAATCAGGTTCTACCAAAAATCACACATAACCTACTATATGTCTATTATATTACCTATTCTTCCTAAGAATTGAATAGTCTCTAATTTGGTCAAATAAAATTGAGAAGGTCAAGTGGTCGGTTTTGGTCCGAAATGGACCTTTGTTCAAAGATCGGGTTATACACGAAAATCCATGTATTTTTGGAAGTGGACAAAGAAGAACATTGTAGACGACATCTATATGAAGAATTCGGTATAAAATTAATGCATTTATTCAACCTAGAACTCAAGTTATAGTCGTTTTCGTGAGGTATATTTTCCTGATCAGAAACTGTTTAAGTATATATATATGTAAAACGATTTTAAACTTTGTTCTTGGACATTTTTAAGTTGGGTAAGCATATTAACATGTTAATATATGTGTGATGAGTAAATTAAAAGAGTGATGAAGTTCTTACAATGGTTGTTTAGCCGAGAAGAAGAAGGAGAGGAAGAAGTGCTCGTTTTCCTCGCGTTCTCTTGAAAATCAAAGTGGCGGACGATGGTGGCTCTATGGTGGTTATATGGTGGATGTTTGGTGGTGATGGGGACTGTTTTTGATGGTGTGGAGGTTGTGAAAACCGTCCACAAGAGAGAGAGAGAGAGAGAGAGAGGGAGAGAGAGAGAGAGGGAGAAGAGTTGAGTGCAAAAGTGGGAAATGTGGAATGAGGTAAGGGGTATGGGTGGTGATTAAAGTATGGTGCATGTATGTGTGTTCAAGAAGCAACAACAAGTATGGATGGCCATACTTGGGGCTGCATTTTCATGGGTCCCACCCACTAAGTGGGTGTGAATAATTATTTCTCCACTTTATGTTACGTGTGGTGCTCGTTTACCCGTTCGCTTCGTCGTTCGTTTATACGTTAAACGTTTAATACGTGCGTTTTAAATGACGATTTAAATCTCTATATTTTAACTTGGAGTATTTAATATAACTAATTGAAAGCATTTATAAAAATGTTCCGTTAATTTATCGATCTCGTTTTGTGCGTTCATTTTACGGATGTTAAATCGGGTGACGTTTAAGTTAAACGTTTTTGTTATCGGTTTGAATTTTGGTATTTTTAATGGAAGTATTTTATCAAATTACTTTGTTTAGAGTTATAAAAATATAACTTGGGGTTTGATATCGCGTAAAAAGTCACGTTTTTACTACCGATATCTGTCTCATTCTGGAACGATTCTTGGCATTTGAACTTAAATACGGTTCAAATCAATGATATTATGCCAAGATACTCAAAACAAGATTGCACGAGAAAAATCAAGCAAAACGGATGAAAACCGAAGATTCCACGCACGTTTGAAGATTCAAGGCATCAAAACGAGATTTAAAGACAAAAGAGCCCATCATCAACATCCATCTTATCCAAGATGTTCGTTTTCAAAGTACGAGTCTAACAAAAGAAGAATCAACAAAAAACGGATAAAGAATGAAGATTCTACGCCCGCCGGAAGATTCAAATGATTCATACGCAATATCTGGAGATAGGAAACTCATCTCGGGGATTTCTTTATATTAAAATCTTCGATTTTGAATTACAAATCCAACACAAAAAGAATCGACGCAAATGGACACATAACGAATAAGATACGCACATACTAAGACACAGAACAAAAGACGGCGAACCGGGACGGGGGTAGGCCAGCCGCCGCCGGCCATAGGTAGGGCGGCGCCGGCCACCTACCACCCATCCCATTTCCTCTTTTTGGTTCTTTTGTATACCCGGTGCCAAATCTTTACGCGATTGTACGTACCCGGTGCCACACCTTTCCGCGAAAGTACGTACCTGGTGCACCACCTTTTCGACCTTTTTCTAATATGCTCCCCAAGATGCTAACGTGAGCCGGATTTCACCTAGAAATAGGAGGCATGAGGCTTCATTTCAACACACACCTTCCACACCTTTCATATCTTTCTTATTTCTTTCTAGCTTTTATTTTCTTTTTCTCTCTACTTTCTCTCTCTAAGCTAATTTAATTAATTTAGTGAGAGATAAGTAGGAGATTAATTATGTAGTAGTTAGTAGTAGCTAGCTTAGAAATGTAACGCTTGGGAATATTCGGAAGTAATATAAGCATCGTTTTGCTCGAAATAATTACGGGTAATATCTATCCTTTCTTTTATTAATTATTTGTAATGTTCTTGTTTGATGTTTACGATTTATTAACATTAGAAATGTCAAGAAGCAACAACTAGTATGGATGGCCATACTTGGGGCTGTATTTTCGTAGGTCCCACACACTAAGTGTGTGTGTTTAATTATTTATCTAATTTGCGTTACGTGTGGTGCTCGTTTACCCATTCGTTTCATCGTTCGTTTAAACGTTAAACGTTTAATACATGCGTTTTAAATGACGATTTAAATATCGATATTTTTACTTGGAGTATTTAATGTAACTACTGGAAAGCATTTATAAAAATGTTCCGTTAAATTTATCGATCTCGTTTTGTGCGTTCGTTTTACGGATGTTAGATCGCGTGACGTCTAAGCTAAACGTTTTTGTTATCGGTTTGAATCTTGATATTTTTAATGGAAGTATTTTATCAAATTACTTTGTTTAGAGTTATAAAAATATAACTTGGGGTTATTTAGTTTGTTGGACGCGTTTCACGAGTTTAATTCGTGTAGGTTACGTTTTAAGTAAAACGTGCCTTGTTTCGTATATTATTAATACATAATAATATAATTTAAATAACTACTATTTAAATATCAAATAGTTTTATGTTATTTATCAAAAAGTTTTCACCAATGCCCGTATTAATAATATATCGGAATCCATCCGACATGAAAATGCAGGATTCAAATAAATCGCGTACGTGTATATATTCTCAAATTTATATAATGATACACATAATTAGCCTATTATAAAACTAACTACACGTATTAACAAGCTGTTTAGATACTAATACAAGCCCTAATTTGGTGGGTGTCACATTCTCCCCTTTGTTAAGAGAATTTCGTCCCGAAATTTAGCTCTGAGTCGTGTGAGTGGAGCCTACGAATAAATGTGAGTATTTGAGTCGCATTTGGTCTTCCCGTTCCCAAGTGAATTCCGGACCACGCCGCGAATTCTACCGAACTTTAACGATGGGAATACGACTTTGTTTTAACTGTTTGATCTCGCGGTTCATGATTTCCATTGGTGTCTCGATGAAATTTAGTTTATCATCGATATGGATTTCGTCAAGAGGAATGATAAGTGTCTCATCAGACAGGCATTTCTTCAGATTAGAAATGTGAAATGTGGGATGCACACTACTGATCTCGGATGGTAGCTGCAATCGATATGCCACTGGGCTAATCCTTTCAAGGATCTCGAAAGGC
The DNA here is from genome assembly GCA_963422505.1 of Pseudognaphalium luteoalbum. Lineage (NCBI taxonomy): Eukaryota > Viridiplantae > Streptophyta > Magnoliopsida > Asterales > Asteraceae > Pseudognaphalium > Pseudognaphalium luteoalbum. Next base: position 9,387,226 of record OY730194.1, read on the forward strand.
CCAATGTATCTAGGGTTCAGTTTTCCATGTTTACCAAAACGGATGACACCTTTTCAAGGTGATCTTTTGCGCAATACTCGATCCCCAACCTGGAACTTGAGATGCTTGCGTCTCACGTCAGCATAACTCTTCTGACGATCACGTGCGGCTTGCAGCCGGTTTTGGATACCAACGATTTTCTCGGTGATTTCATGAATGATTTCCAGACTAGTGAGTTGGCTGTCTCCCACTTCGGTCTAACAAATAGGTGACCGGCACTTATGACCGTACGAGTACCCAAGGATTTCTGAAGTGATTGCCAAAAGTGAGATGTGAAACGACTATCTCTATCAGAGATAATTGAGATGGGGACGCCGTGTCCGGAAACAATTTCCTTGAGATAGATTCGTGTGAGGCGTTCCATCTTATCGGTTTCTTTGATTGTGAGGAAATGAGCAGATTTGGTGAGACGATCAACGATTACCCAAATGGTATCGCAACCGCTCGATGTTTTTGGGTTTCAGGGCTTCGAGTTGAGCGGAGTGAATCTGAATGATAAGATCATTGTGAATAGTCATGCTGAGGGCTCGGACTCGGAGTGGTTTTGAACGTTCCTTTCGACTGAGGGCATCGGCAACAATGTTTGCCTTGCGTGGATGGTATCGGATTTCGCAGTCATAATCGGTAAGCAACTCGACCCATCGACGTTGTCTCATGTTAAGATCTTTCTGGTCGAAAATGTGTGTTGGAGACTTTTGTGATCGGTAAAGATTGTACACTGGGTACCATAGAGATAATGTCTTCCTGTTTTGAGTGCAAAAGCGATAGCTCCTAATTCAAGGTCAGGAGATGTGTAATTCTTTTCGTGTACCTCCTACGCAGTATAATGTGCAAGTTCATCTCGCCTTCCTCCCCTTGTTAGATTTGAGTCCCACCAGAAACTAGAGGAACTATGAATAGGTTTCCCTTGTAATAGTGATTTTCACGGAATTTTTGGATATCATTGGAAAAGAAAGTGGGAGGAGGTATTTCGATCTCGATTGATTATCATGTCTAGAGAGAAGAGTTCTATCGGCAACCTTGAAGTGGGATTTGAATTGTGCTAACCAGCCTGAATCGATTTACAAAAAGTGGTCTATCCTTGACCATTTTGTTGTTACAATAGTAGTCCAATAAAGACTATTCCATGGTCCAAACAATATTTGAGTTGCATAGTGATCAATCATGATCAAATAAGGCGTATGAGAAATTTGTTGATAAAATAGGTCCAATAGTGATGAAGTTCCAATTACATGATGTGTTTTGCGTTATAAGTAGATCACATGTCGGATGTGTCAAGATGGTGATCAAATATGATCAAGTAACAAGTTTCGTATGAGTATGCTGGATAACATCTCAATCATGAGTTGTGAAAACGTGAGTGAATCGTGGGATCACATCCAATATAAACCGTTGGAACGTTGTTGATACATCAATGTATGTCTGTCAGTTGGTCTCAGTCTGTAATTGTGTCGATATTGTAATTACGTATTAAAACAGTTTTAGATTTAGATTAATTATAATTTTCTGTAATCTTGCGACACAAGCATTGTGTCGCAGTGTCTGTATATGCGACACAAGGATTGTGTCGCAAAGTCAATGTATGTGACACAATAATTGTGTCACAGTGACAATCTATGCGACACAAGGATTGTGTCGCATGAAGTTTGGATCAGACTATAAATAGAGCTTATCAGCTTCTGTTTTAGTTACCAACAAACACTCACACACAACACTACGAAACTCTCTGTAGAAAACTCATATATTGTGTTGCTTAGATCCTTGTGTGTCTAGTTAAAGTGTATGTAATCTCACTTGTTGATTGTTTATATAAACTTACACTTTGTGTTTTGGTCATTTACTTGTTAAATATCTAGCATAACTTGTGTGTTTAATTCCGCATCTACATACAAGTTTTAGGCTTCTCGATTTGGTCCGTGTACGGAACCTACAATTAGTATCAGAGCCGCATACTCTTGAGTTGTGGTTTCGAGTTAGCTTTTGCTAGATTTTGGTCTAAAAAATCATTATTTTCATATTTTGTGTTCTTAAGTGTTCTTGGTTTAAAAGGTTGTTTTTAGCCATATTTTGGTCTCTAATCTTCAAAGACTTGTGTTTGTCTTGAAAGTTGAAATTGTTTTGTGATTAAAATATGGATTTGTGTTAGAAAGGTGAAATACTTTAAGGGTTAAAATATTGTTTTTGGTCTGCTAGAAAGTGTGGGGATTAGAAGTCAAAGTTGGTTTTTGAAAGTTGAAATTTTGGTGGGCTCTAGGCTGTCTGCATGCGTGATTTTGCGACACAATTTTGTGTCGTATCCACTGCTCATGCGACACAATCATACGACATTAATTTGTCTGCGACATATTGTGCGACATAAGCCTACGACATAATCTCTTTTGACCTTGACTGGTCTACGACACAAGTTGCGACATAACTTACGACATTACGGTTGTGTCGCATTTTTGTCTTCTATCGGATTAAGTTCTGCGACACAACGTTTGTGTCGTATTGATCCTTTGCGACACAACCACTGTGTCGCATTTTTCCAGACTTAGACAAAAATTCAGCTTGTTTGTTGGTTACCTACTAACTTTTCTTGCAGATTTTCAACATGTCTCTTCAAAGCGTTGATGCAGTTTTACAACATAATGCTACGATCGGTAGCGCAAATAAACCTCCTTATTTTGCACCAGGGATGGAATATCGAGCTTGGAAACAACGTTTTATATCTTTTGTCTTATTCACTGATCCTGTCATGGAATTGGCTCTTCTTGAAAGATATGTTGCACCTGTTGCTCTTGGAGAACACATGGGAGTTCCTCCACCCAAACCCATTCGTTCATACACTCCCGAAGAACGAAAAGCATGGGAAATTGAACGCAAGACTCATTCTGCTATTACTATGTCACTCCCAACTGACGTTCTGGATATGTTTCCACAAACAATCGCTTATGATCTTTGGATTGCAATTGAGAAGAGATTTAGTGGCAATTCAGAGTTCATTGAGAGCAAACTGGAATTAGTCAAAACTCAGTTTGATTATTTCTATATCCAGAAGAATGAGACGGTCAGAGACATGCTTTGTAGATTTACACGTACTGTAAACGAACTACAAGCTGGAGGATATAATCTAAAAAATTCTGAGATTAATAAAAAGGCTTTAGCTGCTCTTCCTCCAAGTTGGGAAACGCGAGTTCTGCTGTTGGAAAATGATACTAAGACAATGCAATTGTCTTTGGATGATCTTGTTGGTAAGCTTGAAGCTGGTGCTTTGGATATTCAAAAGAAGGAAACAAGATCTACTGCTCGTACATCAGAATCAAGTAATAGTGGAATTGCTTTCATCTCATCTGAGGCTAATTCTCAGAGATCTTCTTCTTACAGTAATCCTGGTGTAGGAACTTTTTCAGCCCTCCCCACTTATACTGCTTCTTCAAGTAAACCTTGTTCATCATCGTCTGTTCCTTCTTCAGCTGCAACAGATGAACATACTGCAATGTTCACTGCTTTTCTGTCATCTTATGAAGACTTTCTCTCTAAGAGAGTAAGTACCTTAGAACTGACTGATGAAGATTTCAATCAGGTCGATCCAGATGAGTTAGAAAGAATAGACATTAGATGGAATATGGCTATGCTTACTCGCAGAGCCAAGAACTATCTAAGAAGAACTGGAAAGAGATCTCTTGAAGATGCTGCTGACCGAACATCTATGGGATTCGACAAAAGCAAAGTCAAGTGCTATAAGTGTCAGAATCTTGGACACTTTGCCCGAGAATGTGAGAAAGGTCGACAGCCTGCTACTGGTTTCACAAAGCCATCTGTTACTCCAAAACAGATTGAGAATACTACTACTAAGGCTGCTTTGTTGATTGAAGATGGCGATGCTTATGATTTTTCTGCTCATGAAGCTCAAGAGCAATGCTTCATGGCCATCAACAATGAGGTACAATTTACGTCGTTTACTTGTGATTCATGTATCAGCTTAACTGGTAAAGTAAATGGGCTTATAGAACATAATAACAACTTGAAGTCTGATATCTTGAACTTGATGGAGGCAAACAAAGTTTTGAAAAATAATGAGAAACTATTTGAAAGTAACATTAATCAATTTATTGAAGATAAGAAGGAGCTAAAAGCTCTTATTTTCAGTAATTAGGATGAAATTGACAGTTACTTAAAGATGATTGCTCATTTAAAAAAAGAATTGGCTGCCTCCCAAGCCGAAGTAGTTGATTACAAACGAAAACTCAAGAATATCAACACTTCATCCATGGTCTTTACCGAGATTCTGCAGACGGGTAGGTCTAACGCCAAAGACAAGTCCGGTTTGGGTTATCATAATCAACCGCCTCCATCTTTAGATGTAAATTTGTGTAGACCATCTAAGGATGAAATTAAAGATTTTGTGCCCACTACTTTAGTAGATACAAAGCCTGTTGAACTGCCAGTTAATGAACCTGTTGTTAAGCAAGTAGAGATGCCTGTAGTTGAATCTGTTAGTTTGCCTGCTGTTAAGCTGCCTGAATTTTATCAAGCTGACATAGAGGTCAGACATGATAGAAAGAAAACTAAAATAATCAAGGCTAAACCAGTGAAGCCTTTTGAGCCTGTTAAGTTTGCATCCTCAGGAACTGTCAAGTTCACCCCCTTTGGTAGTTTTCAGCCTGCTCCCTTACAAACTATTGAAGAAGGGGTTGAGATTGAGGATATTCCTTGTAAGTGTGTGTCTCAATGTGAAAAGAAAAATATTAAGCCCGAACATCACACTATTAATTCTGGGTTAACTGATGAAAGTTTTCAAAGAAATGCTAAGACTCAGGCTGAACTTAAAAGAAAAGGTTTAAAGAATACTAATGACAAATCAATCAAGAATTCTGTTAAATCTTCTGTTTCACATTCTGAGACATCCACTTTCACATGCTCACATAAGTTGTCTATCTCACCTCAATTTCTAGACTGTAACGACCAAACCTTTAGGGAAAGACGATCATGTTTCTACTGCAAGAAACAGGGTCACCTGATTAATCAATGCCCATTTCTTTTAAGAAAGAAGTTTGCAAAAGGTGTTCCCAAAATGTCTACTTGTAGAAATTCAACTGTTAAATCATTTTCAAAGAAGAGTTCACATGCTCAAACTTCTATCCCGAAAGTCAATGCCGCTAGGCTCAGTAAACCACTGGTCAAACAGCCTAACATTGTTAACAAGCAACCCAATACTGTTCCTGTGAAAGTTTGGAGACCTAAAGAGTCACCAAATGTCTCATCATCAAGTAATACTGCATCAGAAAATGCATCTGATCTCTTGAAAAACAAAGTTTTAGCTGATGTAGTTATTATTGATGAGGTCTCTGGAGTACCCAAGTCTGTAAAGGCCTGGGTCTCCATTTCTATCTAACCTATTCCCTATGTTGTGTTGTAGCAGTCAGGTAATGTACAAAGCAGCAAATGGTACGTGGATAGTGGCTGCTCACGGCACATGACTGGTGACATGTCTCTTCTGTCAAATGTTAAACCATATCGCGGAGGACATGTTGCTTTTGCGGGAGATACAGGGGGTAACATAACTGGTCAGGGTACTCTTTCTAACGGGCAAGTGACTTTTGATAAAGTGAATTATGTCGAGGAACTGCAACACAATTTGATCAGTGTTTCTCAAGTCTGCGACAAGAAGTTCACTACTGCATTTACAGATGTTGAATGCTTAATCTTGAAGCCGGGATTTGTCATTCCCGAGGAATGGGTGTTACTGAGAGCACCCCGTGTACATAACTCGTACATTTTGGATATGCATACTGTGGTTACCAAGGAGCATACGTGTTTGCTATCAAAAGCATCTTCAAAAGATTCACTGCTTTGGCACAGACGAATGGGACATATTCATTTTCGAAGAATGAATTATCTCATTAATAATGATCTTGTGTTAGGTGTGCCTAAAAAGTCATTCGTAATAGATGATGAATGCGTTTCCTGTCTCAAAGGGAAACAACACAAGAAGTTCCATAAGTCTAAGCTGGTGAACTCCATTGAAACTCCATTGGAGTTGCTTCACATGGACCTGTTCGGTCCTGTGAATAAGAAAAGTATTGGTGGAAAATCATACTGTCTGGTGGTTACTGATGATTACTCAAGGTTTTCCTGGGTATATTTCTTGGCGGGAAAGGATGAAACGCCTGATACTTTAACCTATTTGTTCGACAGACTGGAAAATCTGTGTAATCTGAAAATCAAGAAACTTCACAGCGATAATGGAATAGAATTCAAGAACAGAACCTTGGAAATGTATTGTCTTCGAAAGGGAATCTTTCATCAGTTTAGTGCTGCTCGTACTCCTCAGCAAAATGGAGTAGCCGAACGAAAAAATAGGACAATTATTGAGACAGCAAGAACCATGTTGTCTGACGCGCATCTGCCTACTACATTTTGGGCAGAAGCTGTTAACACTGCCTGCTATGTGTTAAATCGGGTCTCCATGGTTAAAAAGCGAAACAAAACATGTTATGAATTGCTGAATAATCGCAAACCAAACTTGAAGTTTCTTGAGCCTTTCGGGTGTCCTTGCACCATCTTAATTACCAAGGACTCTGTAGGAAAATTTGATGAAAAGGCGGTCGATGGTCTATTTTTGGGATATTCTGTGAACTCGCCAAATAAAAGAGTTTTCAACAAGTCTACTGGGAGAATAGAGGAACATTTTGAAGTAAGGTTTATGAAATATACTGATTCTCCAAAAGGCAAGGGACCTGAGTCCTTGTTTGAATATGATTCGTTGGTGGACTCATTCAATCTTCCCAAATTTAGTGAAGAAGATCAGGTGGTGTCTTTACTTCATGGCTTGGATCTTTCTTCTGACTCAGTCTCCAAGTCTAGAGTAGTACCTCATGAGAATATTGTCAATGATAATAATTCCTCCGATGGTGATCATGCTGCTTCTGAATCTAATCCTCAAACTGAAACCGACATTCTCTTTCCACTTGAAACCGAGAACATTGTCACTGATAGCTCAGTTGCAATTGAAAATTCAGAAGGTGTTCTTTCAAACTTGGACCCGATCATTGTGCCTGATCAGATCCCTCAGCTTAGAATTCATTCTTCTCACCCCACTGAAAATATCATCGGTGAGATTCAACAGGGAGTTGTAACCAGGAGGCAACTAGCTGCTAATGAGGTCCGTGAAGAATCTTCATCTGCCTCTTTCGCCTTTGTTGAAGAAGATCTGGAGGAATGCTTCCTATCTCAGCATGAACCGAAGAAGATAAACGAAGCTTTGAAAGATCCATACTGGGTTGAGGCTATGCAGGAAGAATTAAATCAATTCAAGAAGCTTGATGTCTGGAGTTTAGTTCCTTTACCCAAAGATGTCGATCCAATTGGAACTCGCTGGGTATATCGTGTGAAAAAGGATGACAGAGGCGTAGTTATTCGGAATAAGGCACGGTTGGTGGTTCAAGGTTTTACTCAGATCGAGGGTTTGGACTATGATGATGTGTTTGCTCCAGTTGCTCGATTGGAATCCATTCGCATCTTTCTGGCTTATGCGACATTTAAAGGTTTTCGGGTCTATCAACTCGATGTCAAGAGCGCATTTCTATATGGAGAGGTTCTGAAGGATGTGTATGTCAAGCAACCTCCTGGTTTTGAAGATCCAAATCATCCTGATTATGTTTGCAAGTTAGGCAAAGCTTTATATGGTCTTCATCAAGCTCCTAGAGCTTGGTACGCGAGGTTGGCAAATCATCTCACGAAAAATGGCTTTTCACGAGGCCAAATTGATAGCACTCTCTTCATCAAACGGGTTGGAAAGGATTTGTTACTTGTGCAGGTATACGTGGATGACATAATATTTGGTTCAACAAATGATTCTTTGTGCAGAGACTTCGAGAAGATTATGAAGTCTGAGTTTGAGATGAGCGCCATGGGAGAACTTAAACTCTTTCTAGGTGTACAAGTGGAACAATCTGATAAAGGTCTTTACATTCATCAGTCCAAATATGTCAATGACATGTTGACTCGGTATGACCTCCATGACTGTAAACCATATGGTACTCCTATCGAAATAGATCACAAGCTCGGACCTGCTGAACATGAGGAAGACTGCAAGGAGAGAGATTATCGATCTATGATAGGATCGCTGATGTATCTCACTGCATCTAGACCAGATATTGTGTTTGCTGTGTCTATTTGTTCCAGATATCAAGCAAAGCCCAAGGTTTCTCACATGAAGGCGGTGAAGCGAATCTTTGGTTACCTCAAATATAGACCATCACTTGGTCTATGGTATTCGAATGAGAAGGATTTCGCTCTCACTGCCTACTCTGATTCTGATTATGGTGGCTGCAATTCGGATAAAAAGTCAACTACAGGAGGATGTCAATTTCTCGGTTCTCGATTGGTGTCTTGGCAGTGTAAAAAGCAAACCACAGTTTCCACCTCAACAGCGGAAGTTGAGTACATTGCTGCTGCGAGCTGTTGTTCCCAGATTCTGTGGATTCAACACCAATTGCGTGATTATGGGTTACTTCTTACCTTGACTCCTATTCACATTGATAATACTGCTGCTATATCTATTATTCGCAATCCAGTTCAACACTCTAAGACCAAACACATAGAGATTAGGTTTCACTTCATACGAGATTGCTATGAGAAACACTTAATTGACCTCTCTCATGTAGACACCCTTAAGCAAAAAGCTGACCTATTCACAAAAGCATTCTCGCGTGCTCGCTTTGATGAATTAGTAGCAATGATAGGGATAACTTCCTTTGATCTCAAAAAATGATTTGTGACTTGATTTTTGTACAGTTTATCTGTTTTTCTCTTATTAAAAAAAAAAAAAAAAAAGCGCAATCGCCACTCTTTATACTCTTTAGTATATAAGAAATGCAATGATTGCTATATTTTTAAAATAGACGTTGAAGTTGTGTCTGTAAACAACTTGGGATATGATAGTACATCGGGTAACATGCACAAAATGGAATTTTAAGATTTATCTTTGATGTGTCAAGTAGGTCTATCTGACATATTTAAAACCGCTTTTGTAAAAATTATCTTCATCATATGATGTATTGGTAGACATGATACACACCGATCTCTAGGTTATTAAGAAGTAACTTTAATACATGTCTATGATCTTGTGGTGAACACTTGATGATATGCGACTCTATGTCTTAATTCCTTGATACAGCTTGACATGTTTCTATCTTTGAAATGTCTTATTTGAAATCATTTGGGGGTTTATGCTGACTGTTTCCTTTGTAGTACGTAAGTACTGAACTGGTCTCAGTTAGTATATTCTTAGGTTTAAGCAAATAACAAGTCAATACACTTCAAAATCTAAAAGATATTGAACAAGGTTGCCGTTTGGGAAAATCCAAGTTCGGTTTGACCGCGTTCATTTTTGCTTAAACTTAACATCAAGAATACACTAAACAAGGTCGCCGTTTGGGAAACTCCAAGTTCGGCTTGACTGCGATTGGTCTTGATAAACCTGAATCATGCGTTGTTACTTTGTTGTACTCTGGTACAGACCTGTCAACATTCCATCGATTCTTAAAAATGATCGTCATCCAGTCCTTCTGATTATGGAAATTATGCTCAATTCTGGGTTATAGGAGCATATCTATAGTGGAAACCACAGTGAAATTTTCATACTAACAATAATAGGTTAGCCCACAGATACGGATGTAACATGCTTAGGTGGACAAACAATATCAATAATCATCTTGAAATAATTTTTCCAAAAGATGTTTTAAAGGTGCCACGTAAATTTAAAGTGGACAAATATACTGGTAATCGAAATAACTCTTTCTATTCCTAATAATTGCATGTTGGTTCGATATGATCCCTAACCAGAATACCTCACTCCGTCATCAAAAAGATTTTATAATTTTTACGTGTTAAGTTGACCCTGTGTCTTTTTTTTTTTTTTTGTTTATGTTTAAGTTTTTATCCTTTTAATATTATTTAAATTTAAATTGTAATTTTCTTCTTTTAATTTTTATTTAAGTCACAAATCATCTTCATTGCGAAAATTCTAAAATCAAAAGAAATCGAAATCGGATTCGAAATCGAATTTTATGTCGATAAAATCTGCTTTGTTTTCTGTGCGACACAAGCATTGTGTCGTATTCCATTTATACGACACAAGAATTGTGTCGTACATTGTGTCGTATCCCATGTATACGACACAACCGTTGTGTCGTATATTGTGTCGTATGCATTTCGGGTTAACTATTCAAACCTTGCGACATAACCATTTACGTTTTCACTACTGGGAACTGGATGCTCACACCGGCGAAGCCGTTCTTGTCTACGTGCCTGATTCTGTGCCTCAAACTGGGTCTACTTCTTTGTGGGGTTTACCAAAAGCAGAATTCAAAATATTTGACCCGATGAGCATGATAAACTTGTCAAAGGATGACATGAAGAAACTGTTCAACAGTCGTATTTGCTACAATCCTGACAACAAGTTCAACACAATTCTGGCGAAGCAATTTCAGAAAATCGTTGATATATGCTTCTCTTTTGGTGTACATGCTGGTGGAAACTTTCCACCCGGATGGGTTTGAAGACTGAAGCAAATTGAAGAACTTTTTGAAGACCAAGCTGAAGACACGGGGGAGTTTGTTGATACATCAATGTATGTCTGTCAGTTGGTCTGAGTCTGTAATTGTGTCGATATTGTAATTACGTATTAAAACAGTTTTAGATTTAGATTAATTACAATTTTCTGTAATCTTGCGACACAAGCATTGTGTCGCAGTGTCTGTATATGCGACACAAGGATTGTGTCGCAGAGTCAATGTATGCGACACAATAATTGTGTCGCAGTGACAATCTATGCGACACAAGGATTGTGTCGCATGAAGTTTGGATCAGACTATAAATAGAGCTTATCAGCTTCTGTTTTAGTTACCAACAAACACTCACACACAACACTACGAAACTCTCTGTAGAAAACTCATATATTGTGTTGCTTAGATTCTTGTGTGTCTAGTTAAAGTGTATGTAATCTCACTTGTTGATTGTTTATATAAACTTACACTTTGTGTTTTGGTCATTTACTTGTTAAATATCTAGCATAACTTGTGTGTTTAATTCCGCATCTACATACAAGTTTTAGGCTTCTCGATTTGGTCCGTGTACGGAACTTACAAACGTATCTTCAGTATGTAAATCGTTAGAAGACCCGCATGTGTTCTAATGTATAAGTTGTTATCGTTGTCCTAGTTTCAAAGTGGGACGAGGGTTTAGATCACGGATAAAAATTTGAGTGGCACTCAAATGCTGGCTTATAAATATGGTTTTCATTTGGCTAAAACAAGAATGTCATTGAAATTTCGATAACTTTGTTAATAACACATGGATATTGAAAATTTCATAAAACACTTTGTGGGTAAATTTTTGTTTACAAATTCTTGCTGATGTACACATGTTGAAAAACTTGAAATGATAAACAAATTCGATGAAAACTAAAAAGTTAATCAAATATGTTGAAAATTCTTATCGTTGACAACACGTAGAAATTTCTGTTTACAAACATTCGTTGAAAATTAGAAGCTGTTGAAAGTTTTGAGTAGATGTCCGGTGAGAAGCGTTTAAAAGATTTTTGTTTGCGAAAGGTCCATGAAGGATATCTAACGAAAATTTTTGAGAATTGTTTTCACACATACTATGCATGCTTAGAGAAATTTTCACTGGTTTCAGGTGGGTTTTGGCGTGTTCCATGTATAGTGAAATCGACAATGTGTATGAGTTAAGGTCTAGCTCAAGGAGGCCTAGTAGTTTTCTCTAGTAGTGTGTCTCAAACGCGATCTCGAAGGATAAGAGTGGTAGGAAGGACACAAAGAAGTATCTTTCTCATGAGTAGTAGGTAGTACAGCGGAACGTGTTGTCATTCTCGATGACAGGGTTGTAATGAGCAAGCGAGGCCTATTCGTACATATGCGGTTATATAATATCCTAGAGAGTAGTACGTGTGTGAGAATTTCACATGTCTATGATAGGAGTAGAAAATAGTAGCAAGATTCCTAAAATAAATATAACTCATGTGACTTCCAAATGTAGCACGAAGGCTAAAAGTCGTGTGAGTTTCGGATGTGGCACAAAGGCCAGAAGTGGGTATAAATCATACGATTTCCGATTGTACCACTTATTGCCAAGGATGAGTAATAAATCGTGTGTTTTCAAACGTATGTATCGAAAATAGCACAAAGTGCCTAAATGCAGCACCAAGTGCCGGGAATGAAGTACCTGAAGTACCGTAATGCAGTACCAATGTACTGTGAATGTAGCACCAAGTGCCATAATGAGTGTATTGTGTGACGGATCTTACGTGGGATTATAGTTATTGTGGTTGCCCTTATCGTAGTGGATAAGGCTTCAATTTCGCTTCCTAAATCGGTTGGTGCAACGGTAGGAAAGCATGTCATTTCTGTGGCAAGAATGTTTAACAAGTGAGGCATATATATATATATATATATATATATATATATATATATATATATATATATATCATATAATAGCCTAATGTGTCTAGCACAAACAAGTATGGGTCCCGTTTCTCTCGTGGTCTGAGTCAACTAGTGTATTCCTTTTCAACATAACCCATTTCAGATTTCATATCATCTTCATTTAATTGTACATAGTTGATCAGGCTATGTTAAATTAAAGTCGTCTGATGTAATCCCTGAACCAGTAATACCTAATAAGGAAATATTGCCTAACGGTCATAGTCTAGGCATACTAAATGCAAACTAGTTCACTATAACCTTAGACTCTGATACCAATCTGTCGCACCCCCAAATTATGATGCGGAAGCGATTCGGGTCGGGGCGTAACTAATCAAATATCAATAGCACATAAGATATAATGAACGACCACTACGTGCGTCGTTTTACAAAAATACATTAATTGTAATAAAAGTTTACAATATTAGTAATGATTACATACGCTCGGTATCCTGATCTGAAAGATTCTATGACATTACTATTTATACAAAATATAATAATGCATAAAAATCTTTTGATGTTCGTGTTTGCATGCAACTCGAGCTAAGTAATATTTTGAGTGGCAGATCAACTACTGTTGGGTACCTGAGAATACATGCTAAAAGGTCAGCTAAAAGCTGGTGACCTCACAGGTTTGTATAATGATAAAGTAATGTCTGAACCACAATATTTAGTATAGTGATTTAAAATCAGTCAAATAATGTATATGTCTGCCATGAGGTCATAGTCTAAGCTTAACTGAGGTTTCAGGATCACAATCAAGTGCCTGATCGAGGGTGCCTCCCTACGAGTGTCTAATCTACACTCGTATGAACAAATGTTAATGCGTCTGTTTGACCGGTTAGTGCTTGCTAACCCGGACGAGGATTGTCAATCCTATATGGTGTATTGCCAAACTATGATTGTAGAGGACTTAAAATGATTAGAAAATAGCTCATGCAGAATATAGCGAGTTTTAGTACTCGTGTTCACATGTAAAACAAAGTAGAGCATGTATTCCCACCCCTGTGTTTAAAACAGTAAAATGAGGGGCTATGAGACTTGCCTGAGTCTGAAGTGTTGCAATGAATCAAGTATGATGTAGTACAATGAGGTGTCCGAAGACTGAAACCTACCGGGCGTTTACAATGCGCAAGGTTAGTATAATGTGTAGGTGTCTTGAGAGATCATTAATGCTAGTTGTTCATCCAACTAGAAATGTCCAAATGATTTGGTTTGATTGATTAGTTTGAGTTTTGAAAATATGTACGGCCCGTTGGTGACGGTTTGTAATAATAATCCAAAAGTGTTATTATTATATGTTTCGCTGTATTGTATACTTATCAATGTATATGTTATGTGTTTGCGAGGTTTTCCAACAATGGCGTTTTACTATTTATCCAACAACACTAGACTACTATTTATCCAACAATGTCAGGTTACTATTTATCCAACAATGTCAGGTTACTATTTATCCAACAATGATAAGTTATTAGTTTTTCCAACAATGGTAAACTACTATTCTTCCAACAATGATGAGCTACTAGTTTTTCCAACAATGCTAAGTTATTAATTTTCCAACAATGATAAGTTTACTATTTTTCCAACAATACTTAAAATACTATTTCTCCAACAATGCTAAATAACTATTTTTCCAACAATTCCGTTTGTGACAATGGTTTTGCGACAATGTGATGTTGCGACAATGTGATTACGAAAATAGTGTTGCAACAATCGAGTCTTATGCGACAATGGTAATTACGACAATCGATTGTCGCAAACAAGGAGACTTGTGTGACAATTAGGCATTTTCATAAGTCTGTGGTTTCCGTTTTCATCTAAGAGTTCGTTTTTGTTGACTTGGTCAAATGTGTTCGGTTTGACCCGAAACTTTTGGGGAAGTCTTAAATATATTAAATAAGTTTTAGAAAATTGTCCTTACGTTTCGTGGTTCTCTCGAAGTGTCACTTTTACAAAATCACCAAAACAGCCCTTATGTTTATATTTTTCCTGATTTCAACTTGATTGGGCTCTCGGTTTGGCTCATTTTTATTCCAAATCAGGTTCTACCAAATATCACACATAACCTACTATATGTCTATTATATTACCTATTCTTCCTAAGAATTGAATAGTCTCTAATTTGGTCAAATAAAATCGAGAAGGTCAAGTGGTCGGTTTTGGTCCGAAATGGACCTTTGTTCAAAGATCGGGTTATACACAAAAATCCATGTATTTTTGGAAGTGGAAAAAGAAGAACTTTGTAGACGACATCTATATGAAGAATTCGGTATAAAATTAATGCATTTATTCAACCTAGAACTCAAGTTATAGTCGTTTTCGTGAGGTATATTTTCCTGATCAGAAACTGTTTAAGTATATATATATTTAAAACGATTTTAAACTTTGTTCTTGGACATTTTTAAGTTGTGTAAGCATACTAACATGTTAATATATGTGTGATGAGTAAATTAAAAGAGTGATGAAGTTCTTACAATGGTTGTTTAGCCGAGAAGAAGAAGGAGAGGAAGAAGTGCTCGTTTTCCTCGCGTTCTCTTTAAAATCAAAGTGGCGGACGATGGTGGCTCTATGGTGGTTATATGGTGGATGTTTGGTGGTGATGGGGGCTGTTTTTGATGGTGTGGAGGTTGTGAAAACCGTCCAAGAGAGAGAGAGAGAGAGAAGAGTTGAGTGCAAAAGTGGGAAATGTGGAATGAGGTAAGGGGTATGGGTGGTGATTAAAGTATGGTGCATGTATGTGTGTTCAAGAAGCAACAACGAGTATGGATGGCCATACTTGGGGCTGCATTTTCATGGGTCCCACCCACTAAGTGGGTGTGAATAATTATTTCTCCACTTTATGTTACGTGTGGTGCTCGTTTACCCGTTCGCTTCGTCGTTCGTTTATACGTTAAACGTTTAATACGTGCGTTTTAAATGACGATTTAAATCTCTATATTTTTATTTGGATAATTTAATATAACTAATTGAAAGCATTTATAAAAATGTTCCGTTAATTTATCGATCTCGTTTTGTGCGTTCGTTTTACGGATGTTAAATCGCGTGACGTTTAAGTTAAACGTTTTTGTTATCTGTTTGAATCTTGGTATTTTTAATGGAAGTATTTTATCAAATAACTTTGTTTAGAGTTATAAAAATAAAACTTGGGGTTTGATATCGGTTAAAAAGTTACGTTTTTACTACCGATATCTGTCTCATTCTGGAACGATTCTTGGCATTTGAACTTAAATACGGTTCAAATCGATGATATTATGCCAAGATACTCAAAACAAGATTGCACGAGAAAAATCAAGCAAAACGGATGAAAACCGAAGATTCCACGCACGTTTGAAGATTCAAGGCATCAAAACGAGATTTAAAGACAAAAGAGCCCATCATCAACATCCATCTTATCCAAGATGTTCGTTTTCAAAATACGAGTCTAACAAAAGAAGAATCAACAAAAAACGGATAAAGAATGAAGATTCTACACCCGCCGGAAGATTCAAATGATTCGTACGCAATATCTGGAGATAGGAAACTCATCTTGGGGATTTCTTTATATCAAAATCTTCAATTCTGAATTACAAATCCAATACAAAAAGAATCGACGCAAATGGACACATAACGAATAAGATACGCACAAACTAAGAAACGGAACAAAAAACGGCAAACCGGGGCAGGGTTGGCCAGCCGCTGCCGGCCACCTACCAGCCACCGCCGGCCATAGGTAGGGCGGCGCCGGCCACCTGCCACCCATCCCATTTCCGCTTTTTGGTCCTTTTGTATACCCGGTGCCAAACCTTTACGCGATTGTACGTACCCGGTGCCACACCTTTCCTCGAAAGTACGTACCTGGTGCACCACCTTTTCCACCTTTTTCTAATATGCTCCCCAAGAAGCTAAAGTGAGCCGGATTTCAACTATAAATAGGAGGCATGAGGCTTCATTTCAACACACACCTTCCACACCTTTCATATCTTTCTTATTTCTTTCTAGCTTTTATTTTCTTTTTCTCTCTACTTTCTCTCTCTAAGCTAATTTAATTAATTTAGTGAGTGATAAGTAGGAGATTAATTATGTAGTAGTTAATAGTAGCTAGCTTAGCAATGTAACGCTTGGGAATATTCGGAAGTAATATAAGCATCGTTTTGCTCGAAATAATTACGGGTAATATCTATCCTTTCTTTTATTAATTATTTGTAATGTTCTTGTTTGGTGTTTTTAATTTATTAACATTAGAAATGTCTATTGCCTTGATATGCGAGTAGTTTCTTATTTGTTTGCCATGATTTAGATAGTTATAATGGGATGATATTAAATATTGTAAAGTAATATGACGTCCCCTATTCGACTGTTCCCGGATATTGTGCTGGAAATGCTTTATGTGGAGTACAAACATATGGAAGTCTGGGATGACCGAAAGTAGTTATATTACGGATCAATATTATAAATGTGCTAAATGAATTTCTGTTTATAGTTTAATTATAATATTATGAACGAATGATGGCATGTTTGGCCAACCGCTTATGACCAGACTGCCCCAACTTATTCCGGTAGGGTAAAACCTATTCATGCGACTGTTTATTCAACAGACCATGCCATGATACGGAAATCTCCGACGACCGAGATTGGGGAATAGGATTCGAGGGTAGTTGTTGGCCGATGTGTTCAGTACATTTGGGAGAACTTCCGATGTATTGTAATTGTTTGTGTTTACTATCCATGTGACATATCTTCTATCTGATTGCGGACAACTCTACGTTAGTTAGTTGATAGGATCGTAAAAATAACTCATTCCAACATTGTTTAAATTTATAAAGAGAAACTTATTTTAATGGGAATTATTATGCTTTGTTATTGTTTAAATATATAACACCAGACCTAATTTATGGAGTACACTTTCCAGTTATCGACGTGACTACAACTTAGATATCAGGGAGTCATGAACCTTAATTGTGGTAAGTAGTTATCTGTGCCCATGACATGCAATAAGTAAGACACAGTGAAACCACTCGTTGTATATATTAGGTTTACATTTCTACACTGCTTTACATTTAGTTAGTTTAGAGTGTCACTTTCACTGTCAGTTACTCTTGACCGCATGTTGGATGTAAGAAGCCGTGGAACTACCATGTAAAGTACACTGTCTGATTACTGAAAGGCATAGTCTGCATATGAAACACGTTTTAACAAACTGCGAATAATCCAGGGATGTATAACTGTTTGAAAAGGAGAGGTCTAAGTCATAAATCAAAGTAATTAGAGTTTAAAAATGGTATTAACAAGATCTAGGAAAGTAAAGTCCAACTGACCTAGGATACATCAACCTCCTAGATCTTACATATTTGATTCTTTAAACATAACAAGTTAATAATTAGTTACACAATTAGAAGAACGAGAGATAAGCTTAGGTGTTAAGAACGGTCAGGCCTATGAGACGATACGCTACTTTATTCATGTACCTCGGTGTCTAACCAAGATAGGTTGCTTATCTTTCAACTAGTTAAGTATTGGAAGTCTAGCGTATTGCTCCAATCAGAATCATGATAACCTAGCTCCTAGTGACATGCCAACGGGAAATTAGTTGGTAAGGTGCTAGTGTTTACACCAAGTTCTGTCAATCTATTAATCTGAAAGTGTCCCCATCATAAACACCTTCTCGACATTATATTATCTCAAGTCATGGTAAACCACGTCTTCCTTATCCTTAGTTGTTCCTTATATGCTAGCTAGCTCATTTTAGGTTTATTGCTTTAGTAGTTTAAATTAGATAAAAACCCAAACAAAACCAGCCATCTGAACCCTATCTTAAAGACTTAATTATCCAAACGAGCTTCGCTTCAAATTTGACCATCTGGAGACGACACTGATCATCCTTACCACGTACTAGTATTAGGTACTTATACCTCGTGCCAGTAGGTAGTTCAGAAGTTTAGGCCCCGAGCAAAATAAATTTTAAAACTCCATGATCGCCCCCTCAGTCATTACAACAACACCAACGACACTGACGGCTGGGGTTCGCATCAAGTTTTATGCGCTGTTGCCGGGGACGGTAGTACGATTTGGAGCCTGTTTAGATAAGTTAGTTTTTAAGAGATCCTTTTGACTGGGACTCACCATCCTTATCAAAAGTTACCTTTTGCACTTAGTTTAGCGTAGTTAGGATTACCTTAGCATAGTTTAGTTTAGATTAAGTTCCCTTCTCACCCCCAATTTTTATTCTGAGACCTTCTCCCTATGCCATCTCTTATGAACCCTTAGGAAATGTTAAATCAATGGGAAAGATTAGATCAAATGCAAAGTCTTGTTGATTCAATCCAAAATAGACGTAACATGTGTGATAATACCCACGTAGATGGAGAATGCCAAAGCCATAGTATGATCTATTCGGATAACCTAGGGTACATTGATCCTCAAACACTGTATCAAAATGACCCTAACACTTTCCAACCACATCTATGCCAACCTTTTCATACCCAACCACTCGAAATCTGCCCACACTCACCTCACCTTGTAGGTATACCAAAACCCTATGAGAATCCTGACTCGAGAGATACACCCTTAGCCTATCTCAGCAGTACTGCTGCTTTCTCACCCCCTTCCAAATCACTTAAATGATTAAAGAACAAGAAGACATACTTAGAAGTTTTACTTATAACATGTCTAAAATCTTTACTGAACTACTAACACAAGCCCAAGAGAGTAGTGAGGAGAGTAGGAATCGAGCTGGAGTCAACTCTAAGATACAGAAAGTTGAGAGATGCACACACACCATATCTATTACACTTAACACAGACTTACAATCTCATGAGTTCGGTTATGATATCCCTTCAACTCCCACACCAACCCAATTCTCTAAACCTTCAATTTCACCTATCCCTGACCTATCAACGTCAAAGACCGACGGAGGGTTTGTTCTAGAAGAACTTTCCGAACCACTAGAAACTTCCGACCGGAGTGACGAGGATGAAGAAGTAGACGAAGAGATCGAGATGGAAAGCCCAAATTTGGAGATTTACATAGAAGACTCAGCTTCACATGGACTGAAGGAATACATACCGACCATAAGTAGTGAACTCATTCAAACTGATATGGTTGAACACGTCCCACAACCAGTTGTGGTTGACTGTATCCTAAAAGGGAGTCCTAAAAATCCCTTTGATTGATTCACTTCCTTATCTAATAGACTTTACTAGTACCTTAGAGGAGACAAACACCCAAGTATTTGATGATAACATTGCTACAATATTGGAGACACTAATGGACATTGTCCCACCTCCATGCCCAGAGTACAACATTATCATCAAACCAAAGGCTTTAGGAAGCAAGGTGGGTTTTGCATCAAGAGCACCCTACAAACCATCTCTCCACTACATAATGACGTACACATCGTGAAGTGATAAGGACCTCTTTGACCAACCCAAACAACCCAAAACTCAAGAGGTAGAAAAAGTCGAGAGCTCTGTTTTACCTCCAGTAAAACAGACAACTCACTTTGCCATGCTTCTTACCTTATTGGACATACCCTGACCATAATCTGCTTTAATCCCTTAGGTATGTACCAATATATCCGCTTTTGTCTATTGATGGATGCAAGGGAGCCCCCTAGCTTTCCCAAGAAATAGGTTTGGAGTCAAGCTAGTGATTCGAACAAAAACAAGCGCTTCTCGGGAGGCAACCCGTGTCTAACATAGGATTATCAGTAGTAGTTAAAGTAGTTTAAGTAGTGAACTAACCCCCATAAGTAGAAATGAAGCCCTAGAATAAATGTTTAAAGTTTCTCAGATTTTTATGATGGTTTTTAACATGACTTGAATTTTAAATTCTCATATGCATTGAAATTAAAATCTTAAAATCTTCCTAGTTTGAACTTCACCATTATTGATAGATCTCAAAATTCTTAAACATCGTTTTACTAACAAATAAGCAATACAATAGGTACCTAGGACATCTTGCACCCACACTGTCGTATAATGAGCTTTAGGATATTTGCATATATTTATGTAAACATAAATGAGACCTTTTAATGATTTATCTGATAACATAGTCTGTATGTCAATATGTTAATCATGCTCAAACTCATTGATAAATGTGTGCTTTAGATACGTCTATACTTAGCTACTGATTTGTTGATGCTAGTATTTTCATATATACTGTTTGTTTTGCGAGAGTATATGATTAGACTCCAAATCATACACCGATTTGTTTTCAAAATACTTTTGAAAGTGAGTCTATGACTTAGAGAATAATCATCTGTATTTTATTATAACATTCACCCGTTACTTGTATGAATGCCTAAAAGATAGGTACTTACGCCTATGGATGGAGAGTCTTTATAATGGTGAAACGAAGAATGGGAGTACCATAGTTCATTAGATATAGGAACAAATTGAACATCACACTTCAAGGAAAATGATAGACTAATAGGATACAAAGAAGTGTATCAGGTTTTACAATGGAATTGAAAATCTTACCCGATAAAGATCATATAAAAGACATCAGTCAATTGGAGAAGATCACAAAACCCGTTGCAACTGGAATGACTCTCCTACATCCTGAGAAAACTATCCCTTCATTTTCTGCAATCTATCCTTTAGTTCTTAGTTATTTTCTTGAGGAAATTGGTTGAGGTATTGAAGAAAGGTTATACTGTTGGAGCTCGAATTCAATACATGAAGGCCGATTCCAACCAAGATCAGCAAATATTGGAGCCAACACAGCCTATCACTCAGATCCTCAGCTCACAGTCGTATAAACGATAGGGGAGTTCTGCGTTCCTTTATCTAGTTTATCTATCCATTTTTGCAAGATTATATCGACCTATATCCCATTCCAAACACTAAGTGTAGGATCCTTAGAATCCACAAAATACTAAGAGATAATTTCCATAATTAGTAGAAATTCTAACTGTGGGATACTTCGACAAGAGGTGTTCAATACATAGATTCGAACATTAGGGACAATGTTCCTCCTAGTGTGGGATATACGGTTTGCAACCGCAAGTTTAATCTCTTGTCCGTAAAATAAACAATATTTTCATTAAAAGGCTAAAAATGGAGAAATTTTCAAATTTCTTTGGATTCAAAATCAACATTTTTTAGAACCTCTATTTTCCAAAAATGTAAATTACAGCAAGAAATGATTTTTAACAAAGAAACAAAACTGTTTACTTATTATAAGATACGGACGAAAAGGCAACACATGGCTAGGCACACATTGACCAAAAACATTTGATTCGTGAGGTTTGAGCCCATAACTAGCATTCATCATTTAAAATTCTTCACTTTTTGTTTCATGTGTGTGCCGATGTATGTATTTGAATTAGAACTTGCTCTTGCAATACATTTCGAGATCACACTAATGAGTGCCATATGTGGCATAGGTACAATCTATCTTGATAACTTCTAAGGTATCCCAACACCCTCTTACCACCAAACATCCACTCACCCTTCATACTCTTCGCACCCGATAAAAATCTCCTTTTATTCATTCCGAACCCACGGAAGTAACATCTTCCAAAATTTTCAGAGACGCTCTCAATTTTCCAAGACTTTTGCAAGAAAAGCCATCACAACCCAATACCATAAGAAACCTTTCGGGCCATAAAATATATATCCATCGGTGAGGTCTGCATAATAAAAAGAAAGAAAAGAAAAATAGAAAAGAAAGAAAACAAGAATCATATATGCCGGCACTACCAAGAAAAGGCCAGAAAAGGAAATTAAAAATCCAAGAAGGGTTACGCTACCAAGTCTTTTCAAAATCAGAGAAATTTCAAAAGAGACTCTCTCAAGAAAAGCACCCAAGTTTCGAGAAAATACAAGGAAAACCCATCACACCCCTCTTCACACCTTCTTCAAAACCAAACACCCGATTCCTTTCTAAGATATCTTGAAAGATTAGTGTCGTTCTCACCCAAAGTGATGGAGATTTGATTCTTGATCAAGCCTATGACGAGAATGTTGCATGACTGGCTATCTGAGTGATTGACACTAGCAAGTAGGAAACCCTAAACACCTGAGTGATTTGAGTGACCTACTGTGAGGATTGCGTAGTCATGATCATCATCTAAACTGCTCGAAGAAGGTATCAAATTCTATAAACCCTTAGTTTCCCTTAAGAACCGTTTCATAACTGTAACTTTATACTATTTAGAAATAGTCTTTCAAAAAATAAGTGCAATTAGAATCATTCCAAAAGCCTTTCATGAATGAGTTTGCTTGAGGACAGGCAAAGTTCTAAGTGTGGGATACTTGATATCGCGTAAAAAGTCACATTTTTACTACTGATATCTCTCTCATTCTGAAACGATTCTTGACATTCGAACTCAAATATGGTTCAAATCAATGATATTATGCCAAGATGGTCAAAACAAGATTGCACGAGAAAATTCAAGCAAAACAGATGAAAAACGAAGATTCCACGCACGTTTGAAGATTCAAGGCATCAAAACGAGATTTAAAGACAAAAGAGCCCATCATCAACATCCATCTTATCCAAGATGTTAGTTTTCAAAATACGAGTCTAACAAAAGAAGAATCAACAAAAAACGGATAAAGAATGAAGATTCTACACCCGCCGGAAGATTCAAATGATTCGTACGCAATATCTGGAGATAGGAAACTCATCTCGGGGATTTCTTTATATCAAAATCATAGATTTTGAATTACGAATCCAACGCAAAAAGAATCGACACAAATGGACACATAACGAAGAAAATACGCACAAACTAAGAAACGGAACAAAAGATGGCGAACCGGGCCGTGGGTAGGCCAGCCACCGCCGACCACCTACCAGCTGCCTCCAGCCACAGCTAGGGCGATGTCGGCCACCTGCCACCCGTCCCATTTCTACTTTTTGGTCCTTTTGTGTACCCGGTGCCAAACCTTTACGCGATTGTACGTACCCGGTGCCACACCTTTCCGCGAAAGTACGTGCCTAGTGCACCACTTTTTCCACCTTTTTCTAATATGCTCCCCAAGATGCTAACATGAGCCAGATTTCACCTATACATAGGAGGCATGAGGCTTCATTTCAACACACACCTTCCACACCTTTCATATCTTTCTTATTTCTTTCTAGCTTTTATTTTCTTTTTCTCTCTACTTTCTCTCTCTAAGCTAATTTAATTAATTTAGTGAGAGATAAGTAGGAGATTAATTATGTAGCAGTTAGTAGTAGCTAGCTTAGCAATGTAACGCTCGGGAATATTCGGAAGTAATATAAACATCGTTTTGCTCGCAATAATTACGGGTAATATCTATCCTTTCTTTTATTAATTATTTGTGATGTTCTAGTTTGATGTTTACGATTTATTAACATTAGAGATGTCTATTGCCATGATATGCGAGTAGTTGCTTATATGTTTTCCATGATTTAGATAGTTATAATGGGATGATATTAAATATTGTAAAGTAATATGACGACCCCTGTTCGACTGTTCCCGAATATAGTGCTGGAAACGCTTTATGTGGAGTACAAACATATGGAAGTCTGGGATGACCGAAAGTAGTTATATTACGGATCAATATTATAAATGTGCTAAATGAATTTCTGTTTATAGTTTAATTATAATATTATGAACGAATGATGGCATGTTTGGCCAACCGCTTATGACCAGACTGCCCCAACTTATTCCGGTAGGGTAAAACCTATTCATGCGACTGTTTATTCAACAGACCATGCCATGATACGGAAATCTCCGACGACCGAGATTGGGGAATAGGATTCGAGGGTAGTTGTTGGCCGATGTGTTCAGTACATTTGGGAGAACTTCCGATGTATTGTAATTGTTTGTGTTTACTATCCATGTGACATATCTTCTATCTGATTGCGGACAACTCTACGTTAGTTAGTTGATAGGATCGTAAAAATAACTCATTCCAACATTGTTTAAATTTATAAAGAGAAACTTATTTTAATGGGAATTATTATGCTTTGTTATTGTTTAAATATATAACACCAGACCTAATTTATGGAGTACACTTTCCAGTTATCGACGTGACTACAACTTAGATATCAGGGAGTCATGAACCTTAATTGTGGTAAGTAGTTATCTGTGCCCATGACATGCAATAAGTAAGACACAGTGAAACCACTCGTTGTATATATTAGGTTTAC
Organism: Pseudognaphalium luteoalbum; assembly: GCA_963422505.1. Lineage (NCBI taxonomy): Eukaryota > Viridiplantae > Streptophyta > Magnoliopsida > Asterales > Asteraceae > Pseudognaphalium > Pseudognaphalium luteoalbum. The sequence continues at coordinate 9,411,854 of OY730194.1, forward strand.
ATTTCTACACTGCTTTACATTTAGTTAGTTTAGAGTGTCACTTTCACTGTCAGTTACTCTTGACCGCATGTTGGATGTAAGAAGCCGTGGAACTACCATGTAAAGTACACTGTCTGATTACTGAAAGGCATAGTCTGCATATGAAACACGTTTTAACAAACTGCGAATAATCCAGGGATGTATAACTGTTTGAAAAGGAGAGGTCTAAGTCATAAATCAAAGTAATTAGAGTTTAAAAATGGTATTAACAAGATCTAGGAAAGTAAAGTCCAACTGACCTAGGATACATCAACCTCCTAGATCTTACATATTTGATTCTTTAAACATAACAAGTTAATAATTAGTTACACAATTAGAAGAACGAGAGATAAGCTTAGGTGTTAAGAACGGTCAGGCCTATGAGACGATACGCTACTTTATTCATGTACCTCGGTGTCTAACCAAGATAGGTTGCTTATCTTTCAACTAGTTAAGTATTGGAAGTCTAGCGTATTGCTCCAATCAGAATCATGATAACCTAGCTCCTAGTGACATGCCAACGGGAAATTAGTTGGTAAGGTGCTAGTGTTTACACCAAGTTCTGTCAATCTATTAATCTGAAAGTGTCCCCATCATAAACACCTTCTCGACATTATATTATCTCAAGTCATGGTAAACCACGTCTTCCTTATCCTTAGTTGTTCCTTATATGCTAGCTAGCTCATTTTAGGTTTATTGCTTTAGTAGTTTAAATTAGATAAAAACCCAAACAAAACCAACCATCTGAACCCTATCTTAAAGACTTAATTATCCAAACGAGCTTCGCTTTAAATTCGACCATCTGGAGACGACCCTGATCATCCTTACCACGTACTAGTATCAGGTACTTATACCTCGTGCCAGTAGGTAGTTCGGAAGTTTAGGCCCCGAGGAAAATAAATTTTAAAACTCCTTGATCGCCCCCTCAGTCGTTACAACAACACCAACGACACTGACGGCTGGGGTCGCATCAGGGTTATTTTGTTTGTCGGACGCGTTTCACGAGTTTAATTCGTGTAGGTTACGTTTTAAATAAAACGTGCCTTGTTTCGTATATTATTAATACATAATAATATAATGTAAATAACTATTATTTAAATATCAAATAGTTTTATGTTATTTATTAAAAAGTTTTCACCTACGCCTGTATAAATAATGTATCGGAATCCATCCGACATGAAAATGCTCGATTCAAATAAATTGCGTACGTGTATATATACTCAAATATATATATAATGATACACATAATTAGCCTATTACAAAACTAATTACACGTATTAACAAACTGATTAGGCACTAATACAAGCTCTAATTTGGCGGGTGTCACAAATCCTCTGTGTGATTTAGTTGTTACAAGTGTGGTTACAATGAGTAAATATGTTGTTATCATTTTAGACTGTTTAGTCTGCTGATAAACGCTCATAAGTACTATATTTCAGTAGTATTTTACCCCTATTCTTGGATGTTTCTATTGCATTTATTTAAGAATAGATATTGATTTCATTCATATTTGCAATTAGATGTGGAAATGGAGCGTTACGAAGAAAGGAACGGAAAACAGTCAATAATCGAGTTAAATGATGCATATTTGAAGAATATAGTGAAGCCGAAGTGAAGAAATGATTAAAAGAAGAAAAATATTAAAATTCTGCTGAAATTCAATCCATACGCCGTATGGATTGAGGCGGTGGAAGCCCAGGTCACGCGGACTTGGGCTGGGCTTGTTTTTCATCCATACGCCGTATGAAAAATCCATACGCCGTATGGATGGTTTACACAGGAAGTATAAAACGCGATAAAATCCCCAGTTAAAGAGAGTTCGGCTAGGGTTCTTGTACAGTCGACTATTTTAGTAGTTTAGGGTTTATTTACGAATTAATTTAGCATTTTGGAGGCACGTGGAGTCAAGATTGAGGCTAGTTCGTGTTGATTCTTTGTGATTCGTCTTTATAATTCGGTATAACTTCTTTTATTTCGATTTCATTGAAGAATTTGACTTTGAATAATCTGAGTTTTCTGTTTTAAATGATGAGTTGAATATTCAAAGTGATTGTGTAGTTGATTGAACTCGGATTACGATTATTGAACGATTATTATTGCGTATTGACTAGGTTATTTAATTGAAAACTATTATATTGCTTGTAGATCCTTGTTTGTTGGTAATTAGTAGTTATTAGTGTTCAACGTGGTTAATAAGATTGATGAGATTGAGTTCCTTTAATGTTATTAATTATTGATGGTTATAATCTTAGGATTTGTGACTATTGCTAAATATGTTGAGTCTGATAGGTTGATTAAATGATAATTATCTACTTTAAAATGAACAAGACAATAAGTAATTATTGGGTATTGTTGAATCATACCATTAGAGTTAATTATAATAAGTTGTGAATGTTTAATGCTCAATTTAGGGAAAAGCACACAATTGACTGATCATCTTGTGACATTGAACTGATGTTTTATGTTGGACCCTAAGTTGTAGCAATTAGTTAGACCCGGAAAGTTGGCTAGTTCACATTCAATTTAATATCAGTGAAGAATTTGGTATTAAATTGATATAAAAGAATCACAATTAGATAATCAATAGGTAATGAATCGGGATATTTGAATCCGAGTGATGTTAATTATACAATTACTATTTCCTTCATGTTTGTTATTAGTTATTATTTATTTAAATTGTTTTATTTATTTCAAGTTATTATTTTATCAATTTTATGTTCATGCGGAACTAAAACGTTTTCCCCTCGTTTACTGTTTTCTAGTTAATTAGTATTTCTTATTTTTATAAACAACCACCGTTCCTGAGATCGACTCGGTCTTACCGATTCTATACTTACATTCGATCAGGTATTCTTGCCTGGTTGTGTGAAAAGTATTAACTAGGTATTTCCATTTATAAATTATAAAACAAGACACGCTTTCACACGCATCAAGTTTTTGGCGCCGCTGCCGGGGAACAGTTGCGTTTTGTTTATTTAAATAGATTTTATTTATTGTAAAAATTTTGTATAAAAAATTTGTTAATTAGATTTTTGGTAAAGTTGTTCAGTTAGTTTATTTAAGTGCATTAATAAGTTTTTGTTAATAAATTTGGTTGAAACAAATTACTTTTTATTTGGTTAAATTTTTAAGTAATTAGTTTCAACCGGCGTTGGAATTCTTTTGGTTAAATTTTGTGTCATTAGTTTTTATTTATTTTGTGTAAACTAACTTGTTTTTCGTTAATAGTGCTTGTGTTTCAGATTTAATTGTTATTTAGGTTTTCATTCAATGGCAAGGAGTTACGAGATCGATGCAAATAATAACCACATTGTTAGGAGAAACCCTGATAGTTTTGGGTCGATTTCTGATAACATAGTGCCATCTTTTACGCGTTTAGGACGTAGGGAAGTACCTATCACATCATCCTGTCATGAGTTGTTGAATGCTAATGAGAAAGTCAGATGGGACATTCCTTTCACAGCTGAACTGATAAGAAGATCTTCCATTTATTTTACTGAGAGTCAATTGAATCTGATTCAAAATGTGTTAGATACTGCGGATATAGAGAGACAGTTTGGGTATGAACAACAATTTATTGAGGCTCTAATTGATTTTGAGGCATCTTTGGATTCAAGGATTGAAGAAGAAAAAGTATTTTTCACTGCACAAAAGAAGCGGTACACAGAAATTTACGAGGCATTGGTGCAGTGTTCTTTTCCCTATTCTTCTAATCAGGCGGCATGTCTTCATAGGATGTTGAAAGCGTTGTATTTGGCAACTGGGAATCCTAATTGTGAGGCGGATAAAGAAATTGTTACTAGTTTGAGAGACTTGGTGCAGTTGTTGCAACTTGAAGATCATTTGAGAGATCCTACTCCTCATAGAGTTATAGTGCACAATACCATTCCTTACTACTTAAAGAATATGATACAAAAATTGGAATTATTGGCTAAGGAAGAAGGAAAGAGGCCTAACCCTAGTTTCATTCACTCTGATGTCACTATTGATTTAGCCATCTTTCTAGTAGTCAATTTGGATTCGTTGGTAGTTTTGGATAAGGTACTCACCCCACGTGAGCATTTCCATTTTGGGTTGGTAGAGATATACACAAAGTTGGTAGGAATATTCAAGGGATCTGATTTGGGATTTACTAATCATCAAGAAGTGGCAATTAAGAAGATCGAAAGAAGAATAAGAGATCTAAAGCGAAGTCCGGTGATGTCTAAACACGCGAGTGTTAATGAAGCAATTTATGAGTTTATGAGTGAATTGGAAGAGGCTAGCCCGGATCGTGAGATAACTGTGAATGAGAATGATAAGGTTGTGTTGGAACTCAATGGTCCTGTGAACAAGACTATTAGAGATATCTGTTGGTGGCTAATAAATCTTCAACCAGCGGCTAGTGCTCATTTGGTAGATTTTGCTACTTTTGGACATGGAGTGGATAATGTTATTGCAAAAATAACAGAGCGATTCTTATCTCTTTATCCCTTGCGTTAACTTTCGTGATTCATACTTTTCCATTTTTCATCGGACCTACTAATAACTTTTATGTTTGATTGTATCTATTTGTTTGCGTGCTTGAATGTTGAACAATTTCTATTTTTGGTGTGATTGAATAAGTGGTTAATTTTTATTTAATCTTGTTAGTTAATTGTTTTTGAAAATTTTAATTTATTTGTATAGTTTGGAATTAAGAAGCTATGAAGTTATTATACCCCTCCAGGTATGTCTTAATTGTTTAAAATGTTGGTGAGTTGGTAGCAAGTGGTGGAATAAAAAAAAGTGAAAAAAAAACACTCTGTTTTTAAATCCATACGCCGTATGGAATATCCATATGCCGTATGGATTGAATTGGGCCACTGGGCCGGTGTTGACTGGGTTTAATTGGTTGACCTGGGCCTGTTTAATCCATACGCCGTATGGAAAATCCATACGCCGTATGGATCAAAAATGCATAAACCGCACGCAGCCTCCCTCTCTTCCCCATTTTGAAACCTGAACCTCACCACCACCACCTACGGCTGCTATCAACCACCACCAACCCACCACTTTCGGTCACGCATTTCTACCCATTTTTACATATTTGTGTTCCACTCACTTTCCTCTACAAGGTATAACTTCCGATTTTCATTTTCGTTGATTAAATTTCGCAATTGAAAGTTAGGGTGTATGTATGTGAGTTGGATATTTGAAATTTGAGTATGATTATTGGCATATTTTGATTGAATTATGTTCTTGTTAACATATATTATGGAATGTCATGATCATTTTTCTAATATCTTCCATATATTGTGTGATTCGATTTATCCGTTTGTGTTTAAAGAATGTGAATATGATATATGCTAAATTTTGATATGTTTTGATTTAGTACTTGTTAATTTACTGACCACATGATGATTAATGCAATTATTTGATTGGTACTCAAGTATTTATGGTTACGGTTATGTGATACATTGTTATTTATGTTGAATGTATTTTATAATAATTCATTATGAGATGGTATGAATGATTGTTAGTTGCTATTGCTCGAGTTTGGTAATTGTACACGTTTGTATATTCATAGTGGTACCAAGTTATTATATTGCATTTGATTCAACAATTTGTCATGAAAGTTTAACAAGTGTATACAATTGAGCAATTTGAGTGAATATAGGTTCATAATGCAATAGGGTAGTTGAAATTGTGGTTGTTGCGGTAGTTTATGCTAAACCTTAATGGTGGATTGTTCCATATTAAGCCGAAATGCTGCCGAAATTTCTTTTGAAACCTTATTTGCATTTCCTGTGTTGTAATGATTGTTTTTCTTAGCAGTAAAATAGCTAGCAGGAGAACCAGAGGCGGTCAGGCATTGGGAAACCCTCTGACCAGAACCCATAGATATCTTACTTTTCATGATTCATATTCAGAGACTTTGAGATACCAGTTCGGGGAGCGTTTGGCTGAGAATATTGACCAGCCAATTGAGGTTTTTCATGCTGTGGATTGGCACGCTCTCGAGCATGTGGTTGAGAGAAATGGGTTTGCCACTGGGCATGAGACGATTAGGAACCTACTTTCTGCCCCATATAGACTACGAGATGGTAACATTGGGTTTGTTTCTTACGCCTGGTACAGGATGTTCAACATTCGGGAGCAAATATATAGAGAGTTGGTGGTGGAGTTTTACTGTACATTTCGGTTTGATCACAGGTCGACCGAGTGGACGGCTGAGACTATTTCATTCCAGCTTGGGGGACAGCCGAGATATATGTCTCTTGTTGAGTTTTCTCTTGGACTTGGATTATATGAGCCTAATGAGATCCACAACCCAAATTTTCTGGATCATATTTCAGCGGGTGCAGTGTCGAAGCTTACTGATCTGGAGATTGCGGAATAGTGGCAGTCTATTGCTCAGGGTGGTTATGGTGATTCAGCCCTTTCTTATCGAGCTATTCGAGATCCTCGCCACCGTTTGATTAACCAGTTATTGACATTCACTATCGTTGGTCGTCGAGAGGGACCAGAAAAGGTCTCTAAACCTGATCTTTTCTATCTTAGTGCGATTTTGAGGAAAAGGCTGGTTAATGTGTCGTGGAGATTAGCTAAGTGGATGTCTAAGAGAGCTACTGGTACTATGAGTTCGAGTAGTTTATGTGGTGGTCATTTCGTTACGCGATTGCCTACGCACTTTGGGTTGGAGACTCCGACTGAGATAGGTTCGTGTACTGTTGTGCAGCCTGGTATGGATTGGTTGACTACACGGAGACTAGAGGCTTTGGATATTATTGAGCCATGCAACATATATGGTGGTGATCCGGAGATGTACTATTGGGTGGCGAATACTGCAGTTGGGCAGGTTTTACAGCCTAGACAGGTTAGGGCTGCAGGTAGAGGAGCGGCACGAGGCCATAGTAGAGGATATGCTGGGGACTTTGAGCGATTATTGCAGCAACTAGATCAGATGAGCATCCAGCACATTTAGAGGTTTGATCAGATTGAGAGTATGCAGAGACAGCATTTTCATCAGATCAGTGCTCATTTGGACTATCAGGATGGCCTTTTCTCGCAGCTGTTTGATTTTAGCCATTTGCCATACCAGCCATTCCAGTATCAGATGCCCCAGGAGTTCATGCCACCACCACCACCGGTAGAGCAGCCAGGACCTTCTCACCACTATCAGAGTATGGACGAGGAGTATGATAGCGATTAGGATGTTGTTCATCCTATGTGGTTTATGATTCCAGACACTATTTTTATTTTTATTTTTGTGACTGATTTTATTTGTAGGATTCTTAATTATGTTGGATTTGTAGTCTTAGGTTTTGTTGTTTTTATTTTTATTTAGGATGCTTATATTTGGTATTGTTTAATCTCGTGTGTTGATTGATCCTTCAGAATTATGTGTGACTACGTGTTATGCTGGCAGTAAGTTCAGCGCAAGAAATTGATCCGAGAGGATGTGGGAATTCTATATCATCCTTGTCAGGACCGTTAGGCACATTTTTCCAGGGGAGTTTTTTTGTCTTCTTTGTTTTCACTTTTTCCAGTTTTAGCAATTCATTATTTGTACAATGAGGGCATTGTACAGCTTTAAGTGGGGGATGAGAGAGAAAAGAGTTGATTTTTCACATCTTTGTCCTGTTAAGTAAGTAGAAAATGTGTAAGCTGGATTAATTGTTATCTTAGTAAGATACGTAACTAGGAGATTATAAGTTGCCCATTCTTCAACCAAATTTGTAAATTTAAATTTTTGTTTTTTTAGAGATAATTAATTTGTAACAATGTAAGTTAATTTAAAAATTTGTCTACACTTTTAATTAAATATTAAATTGTGAAAAATGTTATTTAGTTTCAGTATATGATGTATTGATAGGCGATCTATGTGAGAATTATTGAGCTTTTAAGAAATGAAAATAAAGGAGTGGATGACACCTTTAGATGAAATTTCGTTATATATGACGTATGTCTTAATTTTCATATTATAAGCGTGCAATATGTCATATTTTTGGAATTTTAATTAATATCATTTGGGGATATACTGGGTGTTGTTTCCTCTGTTGTACGTAAGTACAGACCTGATCTCCGTCGGTATATCTAATGAAAAAGAGTAAAAGAGTTTAACAACTCATGATTTTTGAATGTAGTCAAATTAAGTCGCTTTGTTGTACTAAGGTACAGACCTGTCACCAATGGTTTGACTAAAAATTTGATATTGCTAAACCAAAATCAAGTTATGTCGCTCTATTGTGTTGAGGCACAGACCTGTCACCTATGTCTTGCTTTGAAAAATGATTGTTTTGATTGAAACTTCAAAATATGTAATGTTGGCACGTTATGAGTATGAGAGTATATAGCTTTTGGGAGTTTAAGGGAACATCTATGTAAATAATAATGGTTTAAGCTCAATTATTTAAATATAGATTTTTTAAATGGATAACAATATCAGTAATCATTGTGAACTATTTAATTTTCAAGAAGAGTAACATTATGTGTAGATTAATTTTTGTACATCTCATAGTTTCTTAATAATTGTTTTTAGAATTAACAGATTTTTAAATTTAAATGTTTGAGTTGAAAAAAGGGTAATGTTGTGTAATTCCTTTGATAGTTATTTAGATAAATGGAGATGACTGTTTTCTTAAGAATTTGATTTTTGAATCGATTGTCTACTTGAGGACAAGTAGGATTTAAGTGGATGATGTTTGATAAATGCTCAAAAGTACTATATTTCAGTAGTATTTTACCCCTATTCTTGGATGTTTTTATTGCATTTATTTAAGAATAGATATTGATTTCATTCATATTTGCAATTAGATGTGGAAATGGAGCGTTACGAAGAAAGGAACGGAAAACAGTCAATAATCGAGTTAAATGATGCATATTTGAAGAATATAGTGAAGCCGAAGTGAAGAAATGATTAAAAGAAGAAAAATATTAAAATTCTGCTGAAATTCAATCCATACGCCGTATGGATTGAGGCGGTGGAAGCCCAGGTCACGCGGACTTGGGCTGGGCTTGTTTTTCATCCATACGCCGTATGAAAAATCCATACGCCGTATGGATGGTTTACACAGGAAGTATAAAACGCGATAAAATCCCCAGTTAAAGAGAGTTCGGCTAGGGTTCTTGTACAGTCGACTATTTTAGTAGTTTAGGGTTTATTTACGAATTAATTTAGCATTTTGGAGGCACGTGGAGTCAAGATTGAGGCTAGTTCGTGTTGATTCTTTGTGATTCGTCTTTATAATTCGGTATAACTTCTTTTATTTCAATTTCATTGAAGAATTTGACTTTGAATAATCTGAGTTTTCTGTTTTAAATGATGAGTTGAATATTCAAAGTGATTGTGTAGTTGATTGAACTCGGATTATGATTATTGAACGATTATTATTGCGTATTGACTAGGTTATTTAATTGAAAACTATTATATTGCTTGTAGATCCTTGTTTGTTGGTAATTAGTAGTTATTAGTGTTCAACGTGGTTAATAAGATTGATGAGATTGAGTTCCTTTAATGTTATTAATTATTGATGGTTATAATCTTAGGATTTGTGACTATTGCTAAATATGTTGAGTCTGATAGGTTGAGTAAATGATAATTATCTACTTTAAAATGAACAAGACAATAAGTAATTATTGAGTATTGTTGAATCATACCATTAGAGTTAATTATAATAAGTTATGAATGTTTAATGCTCAATTTAGGGAAAAGCACACAATTGACTGATCATCTTGTGACATTGAACTGATGTTTTATGTTGGACCCTAAGTTGTAGCAATTAGTTAGACCCGGAAAGTTGGCTAGTTCACATTCAATTTAATATCAGTGAAGAATTTGGTATTAAATTGATATAAAAGAATCACAATTAGATAATCAATAGGTAATGAATCGGGATATTTGAATCCGAGTGATGTTAATTATACAATTACTATTTCCTTCATGTTTGTTATTAGTTATTATTTATTTAAATTGTTTTATTTATTTCAAGTTATTATTTTATCAATTTTATGTTCATGCGGAACTAAAACGTTTTCCCCTCGTTTACTGTTTTCTAGTTAATTAGTATTTCTTATTTTTATAAACAACCACCGTTCCTGAGATCGACTCGGTCTTACCGATCCTATACTTACATTCGATCAGGTATTCTTGCCTGGTTGTGTGAAAAGTATTAACTAGGTAATTCCATTTATAAATTATAAAACAAGACACGCTTTCACACGCATCAAGTTTTTGGCGCCGCTGCCGGGGAACAGTTGCGTTTTGTTTATTTAAATAGATTTTATTTATTGTAAAAATTTTGTATAAAAAATTTGTTAATTAGATTTTTGGTAAAGTTGTTCAGTTAGTTTATTTAAGTGCATTAATAAGTTTTTGTTAATAAATTTGGTTGAAACAAATTACTTTTTATTTGGTTAAATTTTTAAGTAATTAGTTTCAACCGGCGTTGGAATTCTTTTGGTTAAATTTTGTGTCATTAGTTTTTATTTATTTTGTGTAAACTAACTTGTTTTTCGTTAATAGTGCTTGTGTTTCATATTTAATTGTTATTTAGGTTTTCATTCAATGGCAAGGAGTTACGAGAGCGATGCAAATAATAACCACATTGTTAGGAGAAACCCTGATAGTTTTGGGTCGAGTTCTGATAACATAGTGCCATCTTTTACGCGTTTAGGACGTAGGAAAGTACCTATCACATCATCCTGTCATGAGTTGTTGAATGCTATTGAGAAAGTCAGATGGGACATTCCTTTCACAGCTGAACTGATAAGAAGATCTTCCATTTATTTTACTGAGAGTCAATTGAATCTGATTCAAAATGTGTTAGATACTGCGGATATGGTAATGATCTAGGTAAGTGCAAAAAGTGGGGGAATGGGAAGTAAAATCATCCATCTTATCAAGTTTATAATAATTAGTGTGGTGGTGCACGGTGCACTCATTTTATATACTCTATAATAATCAAAACTCATTTTAAGAAAATATCTCACAAATGACAACTCAAAAATTATGAAAATTGCACCATAAAATTTATCGTTTTTTCCTCTTCGATTTAAGATCCAACAAGGTCTACTATCAACGAATTTTTTTCTTCGTTGTTTGTGGGTTTTACATATAACTAACACATGTGTTAGTGACTTAGTGTTCCGTGTAGGGTTTAAAGGCTAAGGTTTGGGATTAACAAAAACCCTAAACCCTAAACTCCAATTCCTATACCTTAACCCATAATTCTTAAACCCTAAATGCTTTACTAAACCTAAACCTCAACGCTAAACCTTTAACCCTTTTAAATAATACTAAATCGTAAATCCAAAACCCTACTAAACCTTAAACCCCACAAAACCTTAACCCTAACTCAAAATTTAATATACAACCACATAGTAACACACGTGTTAATAATTTGTATAACCCACAAAAAAAATGAAAAAATGAAACTCGTGAAAAGTATACCTTGTAGGATCTTAAATCGAAGAAGAGAAAACGCTGAATTTTATGGTGCAATTTTCTCAGTTTTTTGACTTATCATTTATGGGATAACTTGTTTTTAAGATCTTGGGGGTAAATGAGTTTTCTTTGTTCACATGCATGTTTTCATTGGTAATTTAATACTTCCTCTAAATTCCCATTAAGTGCAAACCATAAAAATACGATGCACCATAATTTGGTTAGATGAAATGAATGGTTAGATCAGCACTTTCTCCTTCCACCAAAATGTATTACTCCTCCTCTTGATCATTCTAATATATATACTAGGCTGCACGGACATTTACAAAGTATAATTTGTAAGTTTAATGTTGTTAACTAAATGAACACAATCATCATTGAAAATGAAAATGATTAGTAATATAAATCAAACTATAATGGATGGATTTGTATTTATTTTTTCAACAGTTAATACATCAGGTATGATGTAATCTCAGTTTTCCTTTGGAATTTGGGTCTCTGCCAACTTCTCACCGTAACATCGATCTTATCACCTCGTGAATGACAAAAATAACAATATTTACAGCCCTTGCAACACATTGTAATAATAAAGATAAAAAGTAATCATTTTTTTTTTAGATTTTCATTTGTATTTTAATATTGTTGAAAGTAACTTTTATTTTTTGAAACTCAATGGTAACATGTACCAAAATTTACAAAAAATAATCATATTCATATATTTTTATCAAAACTAATTTCCTTGAAACATGATAGTTGATGATGATAATATTAGTTAATTGCAATATATGAGATATAAGTAAGAATATGAATATATTTTTTATATATTAAATGTAATATAGGTAAGGATGAGCAAAAAAACTGAAATACCAAAACCGAACCGGTACCGACCGTTACAAATGGTACGGTATTCGGTTTTTGATTTGGGGCCAACAAAAAACTGGTACCAACTGGTCGGTACCGGTTGGTACCATGCACACCAAAATACCTAAACCGAACCAGAACCGCACCGAACCGGTACCGAACCGGTACCAACCGATACAAATGGAACAATATTCAGTTTTTGATTTGGGGCAAAAAAAACCCGGTACTAATCGCTCGGTACCGGTATGGTACCAAACTTACCCCTAAATATAGGAATTTTAAAGACTATATTATAATAAAGTGTAAATTATAAATAATACTCATTTCGTTCCAGTTTTATTGTCCACTTTTGACTTTTGAAGTCATTCTTTGATAACTTTGACCTTGAATATTTTTGTGTATGTTATCTAATACTTGAAGAAAATTATACCAATAAAAATACATTTAAAACCAAATCCTTTCATATATTTTGCATAAAATATTATATAACACAAACGAAAATATTGAAGGTCAAAGTTGAAAAAGAGAGACTCCAAAAGTATAAAGTGGAGAATAAAACTGGGACACGGGAGTAGTATTGGTAATAATTTTCAAAGTTTTAAGGAAAAAAATAATATTATGAAGTGGGAAGTTAGGATACTCTAACGAAGAGGTAATGTGATGATGTGACATGTCTATAATAAAGAAAAATCTTTAAGATTTTTAAGATAAAATTAATATGATGATGTGGCAAATTATGAGACTCTAAAGACTAGGCAATATGATGATGTGGTATACTGGTATGTCTAATATAATTAAGGAAAAATCTTTGTTTTATATATATATATATATATATTTATTGGAAGATTCAAATGAGAACCATCAAGAAATTGAGAACTTGTGAGAACCACTCAAATATGTGATTGTTCATATATGATAATGTCAAAATATATATAAAAGTGTTAATAACAATCAATAAGACCTTGCAATTCGAAAAATTAAGTGTAAAAACTTATTTTACTTTTACCGACTTGTTCATATGTGAACTGTTCAGTTGTAAACATATGTGTTTTTACGTGTTTTTATACATAATTTTACGTTTTTAATGTGAATTACACGTGAACAATTACGTAATCCTTATAATTCTTAAGGTTCTCATTTGAACTTTACCCTTATATATAACTTTTATTGATGTACTAAATGCACCTCTATTTTTGATTTAGTGTCATGAAAAACTTTAAGTTGCTGAAAATGTTCAAATAAATGGATAACGACTATTAACATTTTGAAAGCATGCTATAAAAGAATTTAAAATTTGCAATTATTTCTTAAAAGGATCTAGTATTTTGAAAACGTGCTCTAACAATATTTAACACTCAAAATAAAATTAGAATTTAAACACTAGAAAAATAAAATTAATGTTCATATATAGTACGCATAGGTTGTCAACATTGTCACATACTAAATGAATATATGATATTAAAAATTCCACATACGTTAAAACCGGTCAAGGAACACAAAAGAAAATTAAAAGATAATTTCACCTTTTATTAGAATTTTTTCAACTTAAATCCTTTTATAACACGATTTGAAAATTTGAATCATTTTTCGCACCGATAAATATATTCGATTAAATGTTAAATTTTGAAAAATAAAATACGTTTTCTTGCCAGTTGCCCATATTTATACATCCGAGCCTACGTGATCAATTGATAGGCCAATGTGTAACTTTGTTATAAATACCATGTATATCCTGATACCTAGGTAATGCAAGTCTTCATTAACTACATCTTTCCCTCATTAATCATTTTCGAATTTTGAAGCTTCAAGCTTGTCTCATCACCTTTTTCTAGTTCCAATCAAAGGAACCTAAATGTCGTTACTCACCATCGTTCTAATTTTATCATCTTGCCTTCTTAATCTTTTGTGTGTCGTCCCTTCACTTGCAACAGTTCAAAATGTTCCTGTACTGCCAAACCCAACAAATGAAGCATCAGCTCTTTTGAAATGGAAAATGAGCCTTAGTAAACAAAGCCAATCAGTTCTTTCTTCATGGGTTGGAAGCAACCCATGCGGCAATGATTGGATGGGAATTGGTTGCAGTAACCGTACTGCAACCACAGAAAGTGTTGTAATAAGTATTTCAATTCATAGCTCAAGTTTAGTGGGAACACTAGACGATCTTGATCTTGAAACCTTGGATCTTCCACACAACTCACTCTCCGGGCTCATTCCATCAAACCTTTTTAACATGTCTAAACTTCGAGTTCTTGACCTTTCCTATAATAACTTCTCCGGTGAGATATCATCAGATATAGGATTGCTGCAATCTTTAACTAATCTTGATTTGCGTAGTAACAGTCTTGATGGTCATATCCCGCATAACATCGGCAAGCTGAATCAGCTAACTCGTCTTGACCTTAGTATAAATTATCTTACCGGTGACATCACACAAGAAATTGGGACACTCAGTTCTGTCGAACTGACAAACCTTGACCTCAGTGATAACGAGCTTACTGGAGTCATCCCTTATTCTTTAGGAAATTTTACCAATCTTAAATACCTTTATTTGTATGGTAATTACCTTTCTGGGTCCATCCCACTGGAGCTTTCCGGGGCTCGGGATCTCATACATCTCGAGATTGGCAGGAATACTCTTTCGGGGTCCATTCCGACCTCCTTCAGAAATTTCACTTCGATAGAAATCTTTTTCATTAATAAAAGCAATATAACTGGCTCGATTCCAGATTTTCTTGCGAATTTCACTAAGCTTGACCAGTTAAACTTGCAATCCAACCAATTCAGTGGCTTTATATCAGCTGAACTGGGAAAGAGAACAGCTCTTAGTGCATTCTCGGTATTCTTGAATAGTCTTAGCGGCCCAATTCCTCAAAAATAAGAATCTAACTAAGATGCAAACATCTTCAGTCGGTAACAACAACCTCTCAGGTTCTTTACCAAACGATATATGTGTTTCTGGACTTCTTACACGTTTAACGGCGTACAATAATTCCTTCTCAGGATCTATACCAAATAGCTTAAGAAACTGTAGCAGCTTGAAGAGACTTCGAATTGAACACAACCAACTGTCCGGAAATTTCTCTGAAGATTTTGGGACATACCCTGATTTGGATTATATGGATTTAAGCTACAATATGTTGTATGGAGAGGTGTCTAGTAAGTGCGGTTTTGTTCGAATTTAACTCATTTAGACTTCTCCAACAACAACTTGTCTGGAATTTTTTTTGAACAACAATGCATGATAATTATATTAGAAAAATGCACTCTAGCAAGTAGCTAGAGGCATAACTTTACACATGAGAGGCATTAATCGGGTTACATATCCATTCAAGCCAATTAATTTTAAACTTAGAACTACGATTAGAAATCTAATTGTACGAGAACGTCTTGACTTCATTACCCAATGTCGCAGCCCTCGGTCTTTTATTATCAAATATGATGGCATTCCGATGATTCCACAGAATCCATAGACCAGTTTTAATGACCGCATCTAAACAGATATTTTGGGTCTTTGACTGGTTATAAACATCAACTCCATTGACCATTGAAGCGAGATTTCTGAAGATGTCTGAGTTTGAATTCCACCATTGCGAGATCGATCTCCACATATCTTTAGCAGCCTTGCACTCTATCAAAACGTGATTTACTGTTTCGCATACCTGATTACATACCGAGCAGGTAGTGGACTGAATTGCAATGCCTTTTTTTTTATCAAATTATCTCTAGTTGGAAGATGGTCTTGCTTGATTCTCCAAAACAATATGTTCACCTTTTTCGGAACCAAGGGATTCCATAACACCTCTTCTCTGATCGAGCATAAAGATTTTTGGTCAATCAACTTCCTCATTGCATTTACCGAGAACCATCTGACAACAGTCAAATTGCACTCCCAACTGTCTAGTGTCTCGTGGAGAATCAAGTTATGAAGCAAGCTCGTTAATTCAATTAACTGGGCTTCCTCTAGACGACATCTGATTCTACGCCTCCAAGACCAAGTGGGCACCATTAGTTGGCCATAAGAAGAACAAACATGATCACAAAGCTTAGCATCTTTATTAAGTTCAAGACTAAAAAGATTGGGATAATATTCTTTCAAAGTTGACCCACCAAGCCATATTTCCTTCCAAAATTTAATATCCATGCCATTTCCTACTTTTCTTCTATATAGAGAAGAAAGATGTATGTCATGCTTGGAAGTCACAATGTTGAGCTTCATGATGTCAGTCCAAGTGCTTTTTTTTGAATTCTAACGAACTGTGGTATGCAATCCACCCTCAACACCATGGATTGATTTGATTATTTTGCACCAAAACGCGTTTGGTTCTACCATAAATCGCCACCACCATTTGACCAACATAGCAATATTACTAGCTTCAAGACTACCAATTTCTAAGCCCCCACAATTAAGAGGAGAGATGACCTTTTTCCATGCAATCCAAGACATTTTTTTATTTTCCATGGTACCTCCCCAAAAGAAGTTCCTTCGAAGACTTTCAAGTATTTTTAGGACTTTTTCCGGTGCTTTGAAGGTGGAAAAATAATACATACCTAGGCTTCCGAGGACGGACTTGAGAAGAGTTAGGCGACCATCATAAGAGAGGGTCCTAGCTTTCTATGAAGAGAGCTTCTTTTGGAATTTTTCAATGATGGGATTCCAACTTGCTTGCTTTGACATTTTTGCACCTAATGGTAACCCAAGAAATGTACAAGGTAGTTGGGATGCTTGACATTGTAGGATAGATGCAAATAGCTCAACTTGCTCACGGTTTTCTCCAACTCCAAATAACTTGCTCTTGGCAAAGTTAACTTTAAGACCGGATGCCATATGAAAGCATCTTAAAATGCGAAATAGATTCTTTGCATTTTCTAAAGACCACTCGCCCATGATCAACGCATCATCAGCAAATTGAAGGTGAGAAATTTTCACCTTATTTTGACCACTCTTAAGACCTTGAAATATGTTTTTAGATCGTGCTTCTAAGATGGCAATATTTAGAGCTTCAGCCGCTAAAATAAAAAGAAACGGGGATAGTGGATCACCTTGGCGCAACCCCTTTTGGATTTGAAATTCTGAAGTTGGTGACCCATTGACAATGACAGACCCATAAGCAGATTTGAGACACCCATTGATCCAATGTCTCCATTTATTACCAAATCCCATTTGCTCCATTATAGATTGTAGGAACTTCCAATTAAGAGAGTCAAAAAAGTCAACTTTCAGCATCATGAACTTCGTTTTGTGTCTTGATGCCCATGCGATAATCTCATCTATCATTAACGGACCATCGATAATTTGTCTCCCACTAATATAGGTAGTTTGAACTTCACTTACAACTGAGGAGATCACATGAGCAAGTCTATTAGCAAGGATTTTTGCAATTATCTTGTATTGATAGCCTATAAACTGATTGGTCGATAGTCTTGAATATAAAGCGGGTCTTTAACTTTTGGGACAAGAGCAATGAAAGATGAATTGCAACCTCTTGGAATATGACCCGAGCACTCAAATTGTTTAGCGAAGAGAATTATATCATTACCAATGGTGTCCCAATGAGTCTTGATGAAATTAAATGTAAACCCATCGGGGCCTGGAGCTTTTTCGCCACCGCAATTCCCAACTTGTGTGGAAATATACCTACCGAGCTAGGAAGAGCTACAAGGTTAATTCAACTTCAGTTATCATCAAATCACTTAGTTGGTGAAATCCCGAAGAACTTTGGAAGATTGAGCTCATTGACACAATTGTATCTGGACGACAATAAGCTATTAGGTACAATTCCAGATGACTTAGGAAATCTGTACAACTTGGAAGAACTGAACTTGGCCAAAAATTCATTTACCGGCCCAATCAAAGAAAATTTAGGAGACTGCTTAAAGCTTACGAATATGAATTGTAGTAACAAAATTTCAGGAGTCATTCCACTACTAATCTCCAAGTTGGACAAGTTACAATATGTTGACCTTAGTGAAAACAATTTGACTGGGACATTACCGTCACAACTTGGGGGTCTTAGGGTGTTACAAACTTTAAACCTCTCTCACAATAACCTCACAGGCTCGATCCCTACGAGTTTTACTGGAATGGTAAGTTTGACAACAGTAGATATATCTTACAATCAGCTAGAAGGACCACTTCCAAAAATGCAAGTATTTGATGACGCTCCAATTGAGGCACTAAGAGGTTACAAACGGCTATGTGGAAATAACACAGGCCTTAATTGTCCCATCCAACAAAATAATCAAACTCGTAGAAAGAAGATTCGGATGACAATTCTAGTTGTAGTTCCTATCTTGGTTTTCATTGTAGTCATATTATTTTATCCGTGTCAAAGAAAGAAAGTAGATACGAATACGCCGCAAACGATTGAAGCAAACCCTTTATCATATGGAGCTATGATGGGACAGTGGTGTATGAGAGCATCATTGAAGCTCTTGAGGACTTCGACTCCAAGTATATTGTTGGGGTTGGTGGATACGGAGCTGTTTTTAAAGCAGAATTGTCAACGCAGGATTTGGCTGTGAAAAACACTCCATGCACCAGAAGACGGTGAGTTGATAAATATGAAAAGTTTTGAAAATATAATCCGGGTCTTGACAGAAATACGGCATCAAAACATTGTGAAGCTCCATGGGTTTTGTTCACAGTCACGGCACTCGTTTTTAGTGTACGAGTTTTTGGCAGGGGGAAGCGTAAGGACGCTATTGAATGATACGGAAAAAGCAATTGCCTTCGATTGGGAAAAGAGGGTGACGGCTGTTCAAGGTGTTGCAAAGGCCCTATCTTATATGCACCATGATTGTGATCAACCAATTATCCACAGGGACATATCAAGCAACAATGATTTATTTGATTTGGACTAGGTTGCTCATGTGTCAGATTTTGGCACTGCCAGGGTATTAAAACCAGAGTCATCCAACTGGGCTCATTTGCCGGAACGTTTGGCTACATTGCTCTAGGTACTCTAAATTATGTTGAGAAAACTGACACCGAATTAAAGCAAACTGCTAATATAATTTGAGATAACGACAATAAAGAGACACCGAGATTTAACATGGAAAACCCCAAAAGGGTAAAAACCACGGGCAAGGAAAGAAACGTTTCACTAATAAGAATAATAGGAGGCTAAACTCCCTAACTCTCTATTAATCTACTAGTATACAAGAAACTTGTATTTGGGATGCATAAATGAGCTTGCATGGAGCTCTATTTATACTACAACAAAATGGCTAAAATGTAAATAAATTGGTGTCAAATTGGTTGGTGAAGTTAGGCCATATTTCCAAGTCTTATTTGGAATAGTAACATCACAAAATACATGTGGTAGTTGACCATACATGCCAACCATCCAAGCTATTATTTCAACAATCTCCCACTTGAAGATTTGATTGAGGCCTAATCAATCTTCACACGATAATCCTTCCTTGCCACTGATGTTGCTTACATTTCTGCTAGGCCACATGAGGAACGACACCAAATAAACTTGTCACTGTTGATTGACTTTGTTAGAAAATCAGCCACATTTTTGTCAGTATGAATTTTCTGTACATCTACGGTTCCTTCTTCCACTTTCTCACGAACGAAGTGATACTGAACTTGTATATGCTTTGTCTTTGAATGAAATGAAGGTTTCCTTGCAAGATGCAAGGCACTCTGGTTGTCACAAAATAGAGTAATATTCTCTTGTTTGTGCCCGAGTTCCTCCAACAACATCTTTAACCATACAGCCTCTTTTGCTGGCTTGAGTAGCTGCAACATATTCTGCTTTTGTTGTTAACGTGGCCACAAATGACTGCAGTTTTGAAACCCACCTTACTGTTCCACCAGAAAGTGTAAACACAAACGCAGTGGTAGATTTACTTTTATCAAAATCACCTGCGTAATCTGAATCAACATAGCCTTTGACAATAAATTCCGATTCCCCATAACATAATGCAACATCTGATGTTCCCTTGACGTATGTTAGGATCCACTTTACCGCATTCCAATGCTCTTTACCAGGATTCGCCATGTACCGACTAACTACTTCCACTGCATGTGCAATGTCTGGTCTTGTACATATCATTGCGAACATTAAACTTCCCACAGTTGATGCATACGGTACTCGAGATATCTCCTTCCTCTCGTCTTCACTGCTAGGACTCATAACGGAGGATAACTTGAGATTAGTAGGAAGCGGGGTTGAGATTGGCTTACAATCTTGTATATTGAACCGTTGCAAGATTTTCCTCAAATAATTCTTTTGAGAAAGCCAAATCTTCCTAGTAACTTTGTCTCAATGAATTTGCATCCCTAGAATCTTGTTCGCGGCACCCAAGTCTTTCATTTCAAATTCTTTAGCTAACTGAGCCTTCAGCCTATTGATACGATCTTTGTTGAGGTCTGCTACCAACATGTCGTCCACATATAACATCAAAATGACAAAATCATTGTCCCCAAACCTCTTGAAATATGCAAGGGTCTGCATGAAGTCTGTTATATTCAAGGCTCATTATGAAAGAATCAAATCTCTTGTACCAACACCGCGGTGCTTGTTTAAGGTCGTATAGAGATTTATTTAACCTCCAAACCAAGTTCTTTTTTCCTTGATGTTCAAAACCTTCTAGTTGTAGCATATAAATTTCTTCTTCAAGGTTTCCATGAAGAAATGCGGTTTTCACATCTAGCTGCTCTAGATGCAAATCGAATGTAGCACACATCGCTAGAACTACTCGAACTGTTGTAAGTCGAACCACGGGAGAATTTTTTTTATTAAAATCTATTCCTTCTTTCTGAGCATATCCTTTCACCACCACTCTTGCACGATACCGCTCCACTTGATCATCACCATTTCTCTTGATCTTATACACCCATTTATTTCAATAGGTTTTTTACCTTCTGGCAACGTCACAAGTTCCCATGTTTTATTTTTATAAAGAGCTTCAATTTCTTCCTGCATGGCTGCCATCCAATGAGATGCATCTGAATGATTCAGTGCCTCGTGAAGAGTTGATGGCTCTCCTTCCTCTGTTAGAAGACAGTACGCAACATTGCTCTCCATAATATAATCCGAGTGCCACCGTGGACGTTTCCTTTCCCGATTAGAAATACGAGTAATTGGAGCTTCATAAACAACTACTTGATTTTCCTTGAGCTCTGGTACAGCTTCAGAAGAATCTTTATGAAATTCATTTTCCACCTCTATCGATGTCTTCCGTAAAGACAACATCCCTGCTGACGACTACTTTGTGGGCAGTGGGATCCCACAAGCGATACCCCTTAACTCCGTCAGCATACCCCAAGAACGAACACTTTCTAGATTTTAGATCTAGCTTTGCAGTTTCTTGGGCATTGTACATCGCGTACACAGGACTTTCAAATACATGAAGGTCTGAATAATCAACAGATTTTCTAGTCCACATCTCCATCGGTGACTTCAACTCGATCGCTGTTGATGGCGATCAATTTATCACACAACAAGCAGTACTTACTGCTTATGCTTTGAACGATTTTCCCAAGCTTGCAGCTGCCAACATTGCTCTTGTTCTATCTAGCAAGGTTCTGTTCATTCGCTCTGCCACTCCATTTTGTAGAGGAGTGTATGCTGTCGTGAACTACCTTTTGATACCTTCTTGTTTGCAGAATTTATCAAATCATCACCAGTGTATTCTCCTCCATTATCCTTAGACACTGGATCTTTTTACTAGATTCAAGTTCAACCCGCGCTTTGTAAACTTTGAAAACTCCATACACATCTGCTTTCCTCTTGATTGGGTACACCCAACATCTCCTAGTGTAATCATCAATAAAGGATACAAAATATTTTGCTCCTCCTAGGGACTGAACCGGTGATTGCCACACATCAGAGTGAACCAGTTCTAGAACAATTTTACTTCTAGAACTTGATGTGTTAAACTTTAAGCGATGCTGCTTGCTAATTACACAATGCTCACAGAAAGGTAACGACACCTTTGTGAGACCGGGAATAAGATTTCTATCGACAAGAATCTTCATTCCTTGTTCAGACATATGTCCAAGCTTTTGATGCCATGTTATAGCAATTTTAACACTTAAATTGTTTGAAGCAACCGATGCTTGTTGTACCGTCTCTCCTTTCAGAATGTATAAATTAGCACCCACCTTTTTTCCTTTCATAAGTACAAGCGCCTTTCATGATTTTCATGATCTTGTTTTCCGATTCCATTTTGTAACCAAGATCATCCAATTGTCCTAAAGACAATAAGTTCTTCTTCAAACCCTCTACATGTCGTACACCTTGAATAGCACGGAGTGTACCATCATGCATTTTCAGAATGATATCTCCAATTACAATGATCTTTAGCTGATGATCATTATGTAAGTCCGTATGTATTAGGATCGATAACGAGGTTATCTTTAGGTATTAAGGTGCGAAATCCCTTAATACTAGTTTACGGATTGTAAATGGTTTGTTTCACAAGTATTAGTAAAATTGATTACTATTTAGCTTTGTATTGATTAAAACTAACGTTAATCTATCAATACCTAGCTCTTAGAATGCTTAGAATAGCTCCGGAAACTCAGAAAATTATTATGGGTATTATTGCAAAAGTTAATTAGGTTTAAAACCTAATTTGCATAAATACTCGTCTCGGCTCACAGGCTATGGGCTCTGCGAACCGAATCGGTTCGCATCCCAACTTGGCCCAGCGAGTCCAGTCGACTCGCTTCGCACATCTGCCCTGCGAACCCAACTCGGTTTGCACCTCAGATGCAAAGTCAAACTTGGTCAACATTTTTCAGCTTTTAATATTTAACTCTAAAATGTTTACCAACAAAAATTTTCATTACAATTCAAAACCAATTTACAAACTTGATTACAATTAACACAAGTCCTATCTCAAGCTAGATCTGTTGTCACAATAACATGTCCCAACAGACTCCCCCTTGACAATAGCTCTAGCGTCTATATCTTCAAGTTGTCTTTGATCTTCACTTGTAAATTTTACTTCCAGCATACATCTTCCGTTTAATGCAAGTCTTAACCATTAGCTGATAATCTCTTCCCAAATCTCCCCATCCTTCAATAGCAGTGATCCTGTTCTTGTATAACATCAACAAGTCACTCTTGGAAAGATTCACTAAGTGTCGATGATCATACACTCTCAAAAGTTCTCTCTCACCACCTTCCACTTCATCATCAGCTTCAAAAATTACAGCTTCACCAGTTCCAGCTTGTACATGCCATCTCTTCATATTTCCCAGAATATCCTGAGGCATAAGCTTTAAAGGTATCTGCTGTACGCATTTAACTGCTGGATATATCCTTTTACGCAGTTGTCTTCCTGTTCTTTGACTTCTTTCTTTTAACTTGATGACCCTACCAACTCTTGGCTTAATACATTCAAATTTCATTGACCAACCTCAGTCTTGATTATCTTTTCAACATACCTTCCATAAGGATCATTATTAGGGTTCTTCATCTCCACCTAGCCAAGTCTCGAATTTAAAACCATGGTAAAGAACTGAAGACTGCAAGCTTTCGTTCAAAATATTGAACTCCGTCATATCTTTTGATAGCAAAAAGCTTCAAATCTGCGTCATAATACCATCCTATTATACCTTTCTTTGGTACACGTTTTCCAGTAATATCAACTTCTGATATCGAAGTCTTTGCCTTTTTCTTCTTCTCCAAAGGTTTAAACATCGAATTATCTTTATGACTATCAGGAAGATTTTCTTCATAATCAGAATCAGTTGATTCATTTAGATATTCATCAAAATCCATAACTCTTTCTCGTTCTTCATCCTGAATAACCACATTAGTCCTTGAAGGGTTTATGATATGTTCATCAATATCAGTATCAAGATCAACACCTTCAACTAACTAAACATTAGTAATAGAAGTCTAATCATCATGAGGTACAAATTCACCTTCCTCTAGATCGTAATCAACTTCTACTTCGATCTCATCGATAATCTCAATATCAGAATCACTTTCAACATTTTTTTCTGTAATCAATTTAAATAACACGAATTAGATATTATAATATAAATCCTTTCATTGATTACTCTGAATCAATCTAAGAATTTCCTTATTTATCTCAATCGTATAATCACAACTAATTATTAATCTTATATAATTTCAACTTGTTATAAAACATCTCAAGTCTAATTCTTATATAATTAATCTTATATAATTTTCACATGTTATATAAAACCACAAGTCTAAATCTTATATCAACTTAAATTATATACTTACAAAAACATTAATCTTTCAAAGATTATAAATAATATTACAATCAATCTAAAATTACAAAAGTATATCACTTTCAAATTACAAAACATAACTACTTCTCACCAGCTTCACCAACTCCACTTCCACTTGCAACATTCTTTTTTGTAATCAATTTAAATAACACGAATTAGATAATATAATATAAATCCCTTCATTAATTACTCTGAATCAATCTAAGAATTTTCTTATTTATCTCAATCGTATAATCACAACTAATTATTTATCTTATATAATTTAAATTTGTTATAAAACATCTCAAGTCTAACACATCATCTTCTGCTGCTGGAATCTTCATCTCAGGGATTTTCATTTGATAATCCTCAGCAGTAGGCATGTAAGATGGTGTCTCATCATTCTTAACTGGATCTTCAATTTCAGCCATAAGAGCTTCTTCAGTCAAAGCTTTCCAGTCATAAGAACCATCCAGTTGTTGAACAACCAAGGCTTTAGAAGACAAAGTAGCACTTTATTTTTCAGGATTTGTTGTTTTCTCAGTTTTGGGTCTTTGACATTCCCTAGCAAAATGTCCATAACCTTGACAGTTAAAACATTTCACTTTGGACTTATCAAACCCAACTTTATTTCCCACCAGCTTATTACAAGTACGCTTCAAGAAATTTTTAACTCTCCTTGACACCATAGCAAGTTGCCACTGGAGATCCATTTCTTCTAAGTCGTCTGGGTCGACTTGATCATAATCCTCATCAAAAGTAGCTGGATCATTGATCTTACCTGGATGTAGTTTTCGTATGAAGCAAGAACTGAAGCAAGAACTGAAGCAAGAACTGAAGCAAGAACTGATAGTTGTTGTTCAACGGATTTCACACTCATGGGCATTTTGTGATGCTTTTGAGTTGACTTCCCAGTTGACTTGCTTTTAGCTTCACCTCCAGATGAAGTTATAAAGCATAAATCTTCAGATATCATTTCACCAGTTTCTCCAGTATGACCAACCAGTAAAGCTTTGGTCGAACTGGACGAACTATTCCAGAGAGTAGATTTTCCATGATAAAGCTCAGGATCCTGTACCTGATCAGAATCAGTATCTCTCGATTTCTTTGTGAAATCATATCCGCGAAGCTTATGAATAGCCTTCTCCAATGACATAGCAGCATAACGTTCATCGTTATCCTTGAGCATAACTCCATACATTTCCCATTTCGAAGGCAGACCCCCAATAAACTTGTCAGTCTTCTCCGTATTAGTATAGGAAATGCCATAGTCATCTAACTCACTTAACAGATGGTAGTATCTGGTGGTGTATGCATCAAGATCTTCACCTTTCATAGCTTTCAAGACTATGAATTATTTCTTCAAGAGATTACACCTTCCTGCCTTAACCTGAGGACTTTCATCACATCTTTTCTCTACAGCTTCCTATAGTTGTTTAGCAGTATGAAAAGACTTCAACTGATGGTTGATCTCTTTTGGAAGACTCATCTTAATTGAAGAGTGAGCCTTATTTTCAACTTCATAATCTTTCTTTTCCTGATCACTCATCTGATTATAGGCAACGACCACAGTTTTATTACCAATTGTAGCAGTAGGTGCAGTATACACTTTCTTGATGCACATCCAGATTGACAAATCATGGAATCAACAGTGTGATTCGAACCTGTCTTTCCATCCATAGTAGTCTTCAAGTCGGAGCAATTTAGGTGGAACATAAGACTTTCCAACCTCATGTTCCATCTCAATCATTTTACTTATGTCAGACATTTTTGCAAATCCCAGAAATTAAAAAACACGAAAGAATCAGTAAGTTCAGTTCGCAAAAAAAAAAAATCAACTTGCAGGACAAACTCAGTTCGCAGAGCAGAACTCAGTTCGCAGGTCAAACTCAGTTCGCAGAGCCAACCTCAGTTTGTAGGTCAAACTCAGTTCGCAAGGCAGACTCAGTTCGCTTCGCAACTCAGTTCGCAAAATCGGCTGAAAATCCTAAAAACGAAATTTTTTGGCTTTTGAACGTCCAAATACTAAGATTTCGGATGTAAATTAACCTAAAAACTTTCAGACACTGATTTTGATCATTTTTACGCAAAAAAATCATGTACAAACAACCCTAAAGCAACCGTTATTACCTGAATAACCTCGAACCTACACGTATCTAGCCATAGGCTCTGATACCAATTTTAAGTCCGTATGTATTAGGATCGATAACGAGGTTATCTTTATGTATTAAGGTGCGGAATCCCTTAATACTAGTTTAGGGATTGTAAACGGTTTGTTTGACAAGTATTAGTGAAATTGATTACTATTTAGCTTTGTATTGATCAAAACTAACGTTAATCTATCAATACCTAGCTCTTAGAATGCTTAGAATAGCTCTGGAAACTCAGAAAATTCGTATGGGTATTATTGCAAAAGTTAATTTAGTTTAAAACCTAATTTGCATAAATACTTGTCTCGGCTCGCAGGCTATGGGTTCTGCGAACCGACTCGGTTCGCAGCCCAACTTGGCCCAGCGAGTCTAGTCAACTCGCTTCGCACATCTGCCCTGCGAACCCAACTCGGTTCGCACCGCAGATGCAAAGTAAACTTGGTCAACATTTTTCAGCTTTTAACATTTAACTCTAAAATGTTTACCAACCAATATTTTCATTACAATTCAAAACCAATTTACAAACTTGATTACAATTAACACAAGTCCTATCTCAAGCTAGATCTGTTGTCACAATAACATGTCCCAACACATTGCAACTGTACACAGATCCTCCTCCTGAGATACGTTCATATTTTTGGAACCATTCTCTTCTGGAGGGTCATGTGAAAAGTAGCTCCTGAGTCTAATAACCAGACATTAGCAAATGTCTTTCTCCCTTCATTTGCTACCACTGCTTCACTGAAAAGTGCAGTCCCATCTTCTAAAATGCTTGCAATATTTCCTTGAGGATTAGAGTTATTTAAACTCCGACAATCCTTCTTCAAATGACCTTTCTTACCACAATTGTAGCATGTATAGGTCTTCCTTCTTGACTTCGATCCACCATGAGTGTGACTCCCACTTGGGCCACGTTCCGCTGATCTCCCTCCTGTCACCACCAAGGCCTCCACTTGTCGTGAACCGGCCTGTCTGTCCTCCCTATTATTACGCCGATTCTCTTCTTCTAGAATAGCAGCTGCAACATCATCGTATACTAAATACTCCGAGAGAACATTATTGGTTAAGTTGATAATGAGTTGATCATACTAGTCAGGTAGACTCTGAAGTAGAATTTCAGCACGTTCATGTAGCTCTATATTACAACTCAATGATGTGAGTTGAGAGAATAGAGTATTTAAACTATTAATGTGTTCCCTGACTGAAGTGGATTCATTCATGCGTAATGCATGAAGTTTCCTCTTAAGGAAAATTTTGTTGTGAAGTGATTTGGTCTCGTACAGTCTTACCAGGTGATCCCCAAATCTGTTTCGCCGTCTTCTTTTCTACAACGCTAGACAATATACCATCTGCTAGCGCCGGATGAATATTTGAAATAGCATGAACTTCCATTTCGTCCCATTTTTCATCCGTGAACTCGGATGACCGTTCACCGATGACCGCAAAACACTTATCCTTTCTATGGATAGCTCTCATCTTTACTATCCATAACGAAAAATTACTCCCGTTGAACTTTTCAATTTTAAATTTCCTAGACATTGCTTTAGTTACAATCTTCTTTTTGACAAAACTATTTTTCGTGAAGTAGTACCCAAGAACTTTTATCGAGTGATAATAATCTTACTTATTTTCTGATGTGGAAGATCCACTAACATGGCAACCACAGAGCATACAATAAGTAAATTAATACACACACGATATTAGAACTTAACTCTGATACCACTTGTTGAAAAAAGTGAAACCGAATTAAAGCAAACCGCTAATATAATTTGAGATAACGACAATAAAGAGACACCGAGATTTAATGTGGAAAACCCCAAAAGGGTAAAAACCACGGGCAAGGAAAGAAACGTTTCACTAATAAGAATAATAGGAATTACACTTTCTATCTAATTACAAGGATAAGTACTAATCTTTATATCTCTTGTAATTAGGAGGCTAAACTCACTAACTCTCTATTAATCTACTTGGGATTCATAAATGAGCTTGCATGGAGCTCTATTTATACTACAACAAAATGGCTAAAATGTATATAAATTGGTGACAAGAGGCCATATTTCCAAGTCTTCTTTGGAATAGTAACACCACAAAATACATGTGGTAATTGACCACACATGCCAACCGTCCAAGCTATTATTTCAACAAATTACAAATTAATTTGTAATTCTAGAAAAGTAAATCAAAGGGAAAAGTCCCGCGAAATGCAACAAACTCTAGCCCAAAATATATTGTATGTGACCAACTTACGAGGAGGCATAAGAATGCAACCAACCTGCTAAAGTGAGGTTTTTGATGTAGTTTACCTACAAAAATCTGATGTCAGCCGGTTTTCATTTTTTTTTTTTTGACATGTAAGCTGCCACCTATATGCCACATATATAGAGACGTGGATTGTAAAAAAAATAAAAAAAAGAGAAATTTGTATATATAATATTCCCTCCTTGTCTCTTTATTTCCTGCACATTCCCCCCCCCCCCCCCCTTTTTCCTCCGTTCTCTCTGTAAGCATGGAAGCATCTTCATCTTCTCAAAATCGAGTTGAACCGCTATTTTACTACTGCCACTGTGGAGAGAAGATGTATGTTCTCACTTCTTGGACTGACATCAACCCGGCCCATCAATTTGTGAAATGCCCAAATGTAAGCTTTAACCTAATTAGTTATTTAGTTGTTCTAATCTTTAATTGGTGTTCATGTTGATTATAAAACCTGGAATTGGTCACCAATTAGTAATTATTGTTTAGTATTGATGTTATTGTTGAATAAACCTTGAAGGTTAAAACCCGTTATTGTACCAAATATCGTTTTCTTGATCCGGAGCTTCCAAGTGACTATTACAAGAACATTGTGTATCAGTTAAGGATGGAAGTGAAAAACAAGCCGTCAAGGCACGAAATGGATGAAGATGCAGAATCAAATATGGTGTTGTTGAAGAATGTTGACGAGTTGACTTTGATAAAGTCAAAGTTACTAATGCTTGACCAACTTTCTGCATTTTTAATTGCTGTTCTAGCATTGTTGGTTGTACTCCTACTTATTGCAGTCATGAAGTAATTTCAAATATTTGGTGCTATGTAGTGAATTGCCAATATGAATGGTTATGTAAGGATATTTTAGGGTCAGATGGTATGTAATGGTTTCACTTAAATGGTCAAGTGGTTATATTTTGCCTTTACCTAGCTAGATGGTATGTATTGGTATGCTTGTCAATGGTTATGTACTGTAAGAAGTTACAATGAATTGTTGTAACAAAAAAGCAAAAATATACAGCTGCTGATAGATTATATTACATAAGAAAGCACCAAATCCATTACATTACATAAGAAACCAAATTCATTACATTACATCTAGTCATACTAAAGCAGCACACATCCAGAAATGTAAACCAAATCACAAACTAGTGATCCAGTACATTACATCAGAAATAAACCAAAGTTTGATCCACAAACTACCCCATTTACATGTGACCTATAAATTATGCAAAAACATGCCATAAAGGCAAAAGGTCTATAAACATGTGGGATTAACTTCTAAAAACTACATAATAGCTTCATTTCTAATCAAGATCCATTGCATTGTCAGTCGTGCTTCTAGGTCCAGGAACCTTTTTTGCCAATTTCATATTGGCAATTCTTTCACTTGCCTTACTTTTTTTAGGCACACCTCCAGTCTGGGATTCCTGAATAGCAATGACTGGTGGATTTGCATCTGTGAATTGAGATATAAAACCATGGGGTAAGCAATTGGTTGGGTCAAATGTGTCATTGTTTCCAACCACAGTCCCAGATGATCCTAACCCACAACTGAACCATGTCATTGTGTTGCCAAAAGCAACATTTTTCTTACCTATGGCTGCATTCCCTTTTTGTATTCGTGGTCTACCTCTTTTGGTTATTTTCAGCAAATTACCATTGGTGGCAGCAGCATTATCTGTCTCAGACACTACATTGTCACAAACATAACAATAACATGTTACAATAAACAAATAATAATAACAAATGACACTTAACTAACTTATACTCAACTATTGCAGTCACTTACATGTTTTTGTTTTCTTTGATGAAGTTGGTTTCCCAATACAAACCTCACATGTTAACGGTTGCTTGCTTACATGTACAGATTTAGGTGGTTTACCACACTGGCTTGCATTAACTGAAAATGAAAATCATTGTACAAGATAAGATATAATATTACTAAACATAGTAAATTTATCTAAATATGGTAAGTTATAATATGACCTTTCTTTGTTTGCTTAAGGGGTGATCCATTTGAAGACCATCTGAAACCACATTTTGTCACTCCAATTAGTGACCTACTAGGTGCTGCTTTTGGTGCATTGGTTGACCCAGGTGCTTTTTCTCTTGCATTGCTTGACTCAGGGACTTCATCTGCCTCACAGTTATGATCATCTTCTTCATCTAACTCATCTATAAGTCTTCTTTTTAATTTCCTAGGCCTTCTTGATTGCAAATCAATGTTTTTCTTCCTGCCAGGCTTCTTCTTTGGCGGTTTTTCTCTGATGACTTGTTCATTGGTACAACCCCTGGAATTATGATCAGGTTCAAAGCAATTTTGACATGTAATTATAACACCATGCTTAGAAACCCTTGTTTTCCCTACATTTGGATCATTAGAAACCCTTTTTCTTAGGCCTTCCAGGCATGGTTCTAGGTGCAGGAGGTAAGGGCTTGTTTTGCTCAACAACATGCCAAAATTCCATTCTAGGCATTGGAGTTCGATGAAAGTTGTAAGCTTGTAAGTACATCTCCATTCTAAACCAATAAGATACATGATCTTCTGGTAATTGGTCACATTTCAAAATACTCTTCACTGCATGTACACAAGGTACCCCGCTTAACTCCCATAACCTGCATGAACACTTACTCTTTTCTATGTCAACTGCCCATGATTTCCAATGCATTCTAACTTCAAACTCACTACCACTAGTATGTATCACTATGTACTCACCAACCTGATTTTTAATGAAATTCAACTTCTTCCTAATACTTGGTGTGATATCCTGACTATCTAGGTCCCATTTCTCACCGATTTCCCTAATTGATTTTATTCTAATCATAACAATGACTCTAATTGCCTCAAACATTGTGATTATAGGCTTGTTCCTTACTCTTAATAGAACAGAATTCCAACACTCACTAAAGCAATTCTCTACTGCTTCATACCCAGTATACAACCTAAAAAATGCTCTAGACCAAGATCTAGGATTTCTATCCATTAAGTACTTATGGGCATTAGGATTAGCTCTTCTGAGTTCAGCAATTACCTCATTAAACTCACCTTCATGAGATGCCTTTGAAGCCCTCCCGAAGAGATTCCTAAAAGCAACTCCACTGTACCTCTTTCTGAAGTTTCATAGATGTATCTAGCACATTACTTGTGCTATGCACCAGGCATCACATCCTTCACTGCTTCAATCAATCCCTACATCAAAAGGTAAGTAGTGTAAGGTTTGATTAAAATTAAATAATAATATAATTATGCTAATATAAGCAAAGTCAAATACCTTGTGTTGATCAGAAATGAAAGTGATCTCATTTCCAGAAGGACTCTGTAAATCATGACCTAGCAGCCTTAAGAACCAACTCCAATTGTCCATATTCTCTACACCTACAACTGCCCAAGCTATTGGGTAAATCTGGTTATTACCATCTCTATCCACCGCAGTTAGTAACTAGCCTCTACATGTGCTTTTCAGAAAATAGTCATCTAATGCTACAACCTTCCTACATCCAAACAACCATCCATCCTTGACAGCCTTCAAACAGACATGCACTCTATCAAAATAGACCTTGTTATCTGGATTGACTGTAACACCAACTTGAAAAGTAGACCCTATATTACTTTGTAGTAAAGCCTCTCCATAAGATCTAAGCATTCCATAGTGTTCTTCCATAGTTTTCTCATACTCACTTAAGGCCCATGTTCTTGCCTTTTTACATTGTTTATTTGAGATGGTGCACTTGTACTTTTTCATTACCAAGTCAACCAGATCACTCAATCCAATCTCAGGATTCATCCTAATCTTTTTTTCACAGTACTTCTCAATCCACTTGTAGTTGATTCACGATCCAAATTTGTAATTTCTTGCACAGTTATGATCAGCATTCAATGACATTACCATGTATGATTCCTCTTCTCTCATCCATGTTGCCATCAACCTCCACTTACAACCACCCTTCTTGCTATTTCTTGTGTTCCTTTTTGTTGGATACCTTTTCCCTTTTCTCTGTTTCCCCTTCTTTTTATCTTGCAGCTTTGCTGGTCTTTCCCCATACCTAGCAATGATCTTGTTGTAGCTACTTCTTTGGTACCAGATAGAGTATCCATTGGACATGGCATAGTAAGAAAGACAATCTTTAAGCTGTTGAGGGCCTTCATACCTTTCACCAACCTAAATGTTCAAAGTGTATCTTGTTATAAATTACATCAGAAAGTTAAGATTACTAACATACTACTTTATTTAGTTATACCTTAGGAGCTTTTAATCTCCAATGTGTTGATGTGTCATGAATGGAATATTTCTCCAATGGTGGTTCAGAAACAGGCATTGGATCAGTTGGTAGCTCTTCATCACATTTTGGTTTCAAAGCTTCAATCAATTCTTTAATAAAGTCCTCATGCTCAGTGTATACTATCTTCTTCATATCTTGCTCACCTTCTGCATTAGAAGTAGGCTTTCCAAGTTGTGGTAGATGTTTAGTTTCTGGAATTCTAACAATGGGATTACCTTTCCTAACCTCAGCTACTTCATCTTCACCTTCACTTAAATGGTCAAGTGAGTAAGCAGAAGCATCACTATCAACATAATCACCATCATGATCATCATCTCCAGGTGCACCCTCTGTTTTCTTAACCGTTTTGTCACCTACATTACCACCTTTACTACTGCAACCCCATCCCTCTGTAATCTTTCCACTTTTGTCACCTAAATGTTTTAATGGCTTAACAGACACTTTACCTACACCTACTGCTACATCATCTGCATCATCAACCAAACCTTTACTACTCTTCTCAGTGGTAGCCAATTGTTTTCCTTTTCTACTAGACACTTCATTTAAGTTATTAGTCTCCTCTGCAATTTCACTAACATTATCCTTGTTGTTAGCTACATAGTCACCTAACTCCAACATCAAATGATCTATGTAGACATGGACTCTACCATAGCTTTCAACTATGTCAAAAAATGTGTCTAAATCATCATTATTTTCTATGATCATCATGTTTTCAAACCCACTATCTAGTAACAAGTAATACGCATTTGAAAATAGTGACCCGGTTTGTTGCATGATTAACTCAACAAACTCATCAAACGTACATCTTTTAACTAATAGTAAGATTTCATGGTCTTCTACATACCTCAAAGGTTGGAAGAAAAAAGCCCCATCGTAATGAAGTGTAATCGGAAACCCTCGAAATTCATCCTCCATTTCTGTAAATAAACACACCAAAACAAAAATACTTACAAATCTAAACATAAAATAAGTGTTAAAACCATCAACAACAATTTCTGAAATTTTTGTTTTTGTTTTTGTTTTTTTTTTTTTTTGCTTGTAAACCCTAATTTTAGAATAGAAATCAGTTTTTTGACACATCAAAATGCGAAAAACAAGTTATTACTACCTTGTAGCAACTTCAGATCACAAAAACGACCAAAGATCAACCATCAATTTTGATGTTCTTGAATAATGAAACATGGGTGGTAGGTGAGTGTAAGAAACTTTGGTCTGAGTAGTATTTGATGTAAGTGAGATACTGCATGGATTTGAAAACATTTTAATAACACCCATCTTTTTTCACTTCGGAAGAAAATGGATAATACATGGAAACATATAGCCACCGTGTACTGCCATGCCACGTATGATCTAACATACCAAAAACACAATTTGTAACCGGTTACCGACTACAAAGGTTAAAAATTACGTCAAGCACCCCACTTTAGCAAGTTGGTTGCAATCTTATGCCTCCTCGTAAGTTGGTCATATACAATAGATTTTGGGCCAAAGTTTGTTGCATTTGGCGGGACTTAACCCTAAATAAAACAACTAATGTTTAATGGAAGTGACAGAGAAGTGTGATGTTTTTAGCTTTGGTGTTTTAACGTTTGAAATTCTAATGGGAAAGCATCCAGGAGAATTACTAATCACCTCATTACCAGATAGAGAAGAGATATCTCTGAAACTTTCTGATCCATCTATTGGAACTCCCTACATTTACCAGGAGGGAAATGGGGTTACTATTCAATGAATAGTGACCTCAAATTTCTATTTTACCTCCTGAAACATTAGAACTTTTATACTTTCACCCCTTTACCTTTAAATCACTTTTAAAATTTTAACCCTTACCTTTTAATACTTTTGAATTTTTCACCCTTTGGCTTTTCAATTTCTCCCCCTTAAGTTTTAGTGATTTTTCATTTTTTACCCTTTAGGTTTTAACTACTTTCCATTTTCCTCGTCTCGACTTTTAACACTTCTCCATTTTGTACCCTTTAGGTTTTACGATTTCCCATTTTCCCCCTTTAGATTTTAGATTTAATTTTTTTCTCTTTTTTTAACTAATAGCTTATAAATTATTTTCCCCTTTGCTTACATAAAAGTATTATACTAATTTTATTACGACAAGATTATACAAATAATTGCAGATGATAATTTAACTTAATATTTTTATGTAGTATTCTATCAAATTTGTATTAATTTATATTTTTTCAATTATACATGCATATTAGTATAATAAAAAAAACAAACATAAAGAGATCATACGTTCGTCAACTTAATTTTTTTTATGAAATTCATATTGGAGTTTAAGAATGTATTTTTTTAACTCTGTTGCAAAGCGCAAAACACTATTAAATGAATAGTGTATTCACTATTGAGAAAATAAAATTTGTAAAGAAAAAGAAAACTTAGGCATACTAATCAATAACTCCAAATAATTAATCAAGTCACCTTTTTTTTTGTTGTTCTTCTTTTTCTTAATTCCTATGTTCATCACTATAATTGAAAGACCTAACATTTATCAGGATTGATAAATGGTTACTATTATATGAATAGTATTAGGTGAATGCAAATTTGACACATCACTTCCTTTTTGTTTTGTTATTATGGATTAGTCTTCATCCTTTCATTTTCCTTAATTTTTAGTAGCATTTATATTCAAATATTTTAAAGTGTTATTTGTAAATAAATTTTTAGGGTGAGAACTGTTTCACTACCTTATATTATAATAAGATTTGGTTTCATATGGATATATAGCACAAATATTCATGACTTAATTTTTTTAAGAGGGTTTATTTTTTAGTTAAAAAACATACTCCTAACAAAAAATAATTAACACTTGGCTTGGATATGAACTTTTATCCCATGACTGTTTTTTCAACTTATCATTTCTTCGTGTTATTATTAGGGTAAAGTTCAGATGAGGAGGTCTTATATGAGGGGAATGAGGAGAAGTCTTATTTTACTGCATTTTAGTACAAAATTGTAAGAGTTAAAATGCAGTGAAATTTATAGGTTTATAATGCAGTGTTATTAGATTGCCGTGTTGTTAGAATGTAGTAGTTGTCGTAAATGACAAAAATTTTGTCTTAAAATGCAGTAAAAATAGACATTTTCCTCCTCCTTAAAATAGGCATTCCCTCGGATCCTCCACCTTTATTATTACATATATAATTTAAGATGATGTCCAGTCTATCAATTTTCACTATAAGATTGACGTTAATGTTATTGTTATCAAGTGTAAGATCCATGTATAATAACAAGTATTAAAGTATATATATTTTGATATGTTATTTCTTATATTCAACACGCGCATAATATTTTTACCTAAAATTGTAATTATTTTTCGCTCCACCGCAACGCGCGGGTAAAAAACAGCTTATTATATAGATGATGAGTAGTAGCATATCAGATTCTTGGTTTGATACTTCTAGAGTTCTAGGTCATACGCTCTGTTTTAACACATGTACCCTCTGTCTCATCTTGAGGCTGCTTATTATCCAATTATAATGCTCATGCTTATATTATTATTCCATTGTAAATATTGTATAACATTTCATGGTAGGTAAATGAATCTTTGGTTCCATCTATAAAGTCGTGAATAGTCGAGTGTCAAAGAGCTGCCATGTAGAAGTTATGTGTTTCTTGTTTTGTAGATGAAAACTTTTGCCATTAAGCTTTTTCAATATTGTTTTGCATAATTAGCTATTTGTTTGTTTCTTGTTTGACAGAAGATGACATTCTGGTATGGCATTTGGAGTTCATAACAGAGGTGAGGTGTATGCATTAGTTTCTTAATATGATAGGTGTGTTTGCAGTTTAATTACTCCTATTCTTTTCTATCCGATACATTCCTTTTCTCGTCTTTTCATTTC
This sequence comes from Pseudognaphalium luteoalbum, assembly GCA_963422505.1. NCBI lineage: Eukaryota > Viridiplantae > Streptophyta > Magnoliopsida > Asterales > Asteraceae > Pseudognaphalium > Pseudognaphalium luteoalbum. The sequence goes on from OY730194.1 coordinate 9,448,883, forward strand.
ATTCCATTTAAGACTCTGGAACAGGAAAAGTAGTTCAGTTTTTGAATATTAGAGATTTAATTTTTTATCTTTTATATATGTTCCACAAGAATTAGGATCAGAAGATTGAATACGAGTCATTTACATAATCTATATATGTTTCATCTGTAGATTGCAGATGCTTTAATTCTAATCAAAGAAGATTTTTGTAATATCAACTAAATTATATTAACTGCATCATGTGACAATGTAATGTGTAACAAAATACGTATACTGAATACAATAAAACCACAAAATTGCACGTAGGCTAAAAAGTGAAATGAGAATAAACATCACGTATATTGTAAGTATCTGGTGCTATGGTTCCCAGTTAAACTCGCTCATCGAGATTCAGAAGGAGATACTGATCTTTTGAGATCACTTCGTCTCTGCTAATAAACCAAGATAAACTTCCACCATTGAAGGCCTTGAGGTAGGGCTCTCTTGCAGACATGAAAATGCAACATCAATAAGCGATTTCACTTGTTCAGCAATTTGTTGCTCTGGTAAAGGTAGGCGTTGGTCTAGAATTTCAGTCAGAGATGTGACTCTTCCATCTCGTAATGAGGTGATCAGTAATTCTCCCGGATGTTTTCCCATTAATATTTCGAGCGTTAATACACCAAAGCTGAAAACATCACACTTCTCCGTCACTTCCATTGTGTATGCCAGTTCTGCAAGAAACAGAACATTAGTTGTTATATTTACCTTTCTAGAGTTACTAATGTTTATTTCCAAGTACCTGGAGCAATGTAACCAAACGTTCCAGCAAATGAAGTCCAGTTGGAGGAGTCTGGCTTTAATACCCTGGCCATGCCAAAGTCTGATACATGAGCAACCCAGTTTGAGTCGAATAAAACATTGCTACTTGATATGTCCCTGTGGATAATTGGTTGAGCGCAATCATGGTGCATATAAGATAGCGCCTTTGCGATGCCTTGAACAGCCATCACCCTCTTTTTCCAATCAAACGAAACCGCTTGTTCCGTATCATTGAGTACCATTCTTACGCTTCCACCTGCCAAAAACTCATATACCAAAAATGAGTGCCGCGAATGTGAACAAAACCCGTGGAGCTTCACAATGTTTTGATGACGTATTTCTGTCAACACTTGGATCTCATTTTCGAAAGTTTTCTGATTTAGCAACTCATCACCATCTTCTAGCGTGTGGAGCTTTTTCACAGCCAAAATTTGCGTTGACAATTCTGCTTTAAAAACAGCTCCGTATCCACCAACCCCAACAATATACTTGGGGTCAAAGTCCTCTAGAGCTTCAATGATGCTCTCATACACCGCTGTCCCATCATAGCTCCAGATGATAAAGGGGTTTGCTTCTGTCGTTTGGGGCGTATTGGCATCTACTTTCTTTCTTCGTCGGAGATAAAGTAATACGATAACAATAAATACCAACGTAGGGACAATAATCAGAATTGTCATCGGATACTTCTTTCCATGAGTTCGATTACTATGTTGGAGGGGGCAATCTAAACCTGTGTTATATCCACATAACCGTTTGTTACCTCTTAGTGCCTCCATTGGAGCATCTTCAAACACTTTCATCTTTGGAAGTGGTCCCTCCAGCTGATTATAAGATATATCTACTGTGGTTAAACTTACCAGTGCAGTAAAACTCGAAGGAATAGAGCCTGTGAGGTTATTGTGAGAGATGTTTAAAGTTTGTAGAGCCTGTAGACCCCCAAGCTGTGACGGTAAACTTCCAATCAAATTATTCTCACTAAGGTCAAAAACTTCTAACGTGTTCAACTTGGAAATTTGTATTGGAATAACTCCTGAAATTTGGTTACTACTTAAATTCAAAATCCTTAGCTTTAAACATTCTTCTAACTTTTCTATGATTGGACCGGTAAGCGAATTTTTTGCCAAGTTAAGCTCTTCCAAGTTGTACAGACTTCCTAATTCTGAAGGAATTGTACCTGATAGCTTATTGTCATCAAAATACAACTTTGTCAATGAGCTTAATCCTCCAAAGCTATTTGGGATTTCACCCATTAAGTGATTTGAGGATAAACGAAGTTGAACTAAACTTGTTGCTTGTCCTAGCTCGGTAGGTATATTTCCAGACACGTTGTTGTTGGAGATGTCTAAATAAGTTAAATTATAACAGAACCCCCAGTTACTAGACACCTCTCCATATAATGTATTGTTGCTTAAATCCATATAAACCAAATCAGGATATGTCCCGAAATCTTCGGAGATGTTCCCTGTCAGTTGGTTATTTTCAATCCGAACTCTTAACAAGGTGCTACAGTTTTTCAAGCTCTTTGGTACAGATCCTGAGAAGGAATTATCGAACGCCGCGAAATTTGTAAGAAGTCTGGAAACACATATGTCGTTTGGTAAAGGCCCTGAGAAGTTGTTGTCGCTGACTTCATAAATTTTCATCCTAGTTAGATTCATATCCTGAGAAACTGAGCCGCTAAGGTTATTCATGAACACTGAGAATGTAGTAAGAGCTGTTCTCTTTCCCAATTCAGCTGGTATGAAGCCAGTGAATAGGTTGGCTTGCAAGTTTAACTCTTCAAGCTCGCTGTAATTTGCAAGAAAATCAGGAATCATGCCTGATATTCTGTTATCATCCATATCAAATGCTACTATTGAAGTGAAATTTTTGAAGGAGGTCGGTATGGACCCGGAAAGTTTATTCCCGCCAATCTCGAGATATATGAGATCCCGAGCCCTGGAAAGCTGGGGTGGGATGGACCCAGAAAGTTGATTATCAAATAGAAAAAGGAATTTGAGATTTGTTAGATTTCCTAATGAAGAAGGGATGACTCCAGTAAGCGAATTATTTGAAAGGTCAAAATTTGTTATTTCGAAAGAACCGACTGTCCCAAATTCCTCTGGGATGACACCCGTAAGAAGATTGTTTCCAAGGTCAAATCGAGTTAAATTTTTTAGCTTACCAATGCTATTAGGGATATGCCCATTGAAGCTGTTGCTACGCAAACTAAGACTAAATAAAGACCGCAACAATTCTATATCTGACGATATCTCACCTGAGAAGTGATTATAGGACAGGTCGAGAACTAGAAGCTTAGACATGTTCCAAAGGCTGGAAGGAATGAGCCCAGAGAGTGAGTTGTGTGGAAGATCCAAGGATTCAAGATTGGGTAATGACCAGAAATCAAGATCGTTTAGTGTTCCCACTAAACTTGAGCTATGAATTGAAATACTTATTACAACACTTTCTGTGGTTGCAGTACGGTTGCTGCAACCAATTCCCATCCAATCATTGCGGCATGGGTTGCTTCCAACCCATGAAGAAAGAACTGATTGGCTTTGTTTATCAAGACTCATTTTCCATTTAAAAAGAGCTGATGCTTCATTTGTTGGGTCTGGCAGTACTGGAACTTTTCGAGCGGTTGCAACTGAAGGAACGACACACAGAAGATTAATAACACAAGATGATATAACTAGCACGGTGGTGATCAGTAACGACATGGAAGTTCCTTTAATTGGAACTAGAAAAAAAGGTGATGAAATGTTATATCTTTTCAAAATTCAAAAATGATTAAAAGAGTTGATTATTGAATAGCTTCTGGTACCATTGTTGATGCGGGTAACCGCCCTATTTATAGGTAAATTTTACGTACCTTAAAATATTATATAATTAAAATTTGAAGTGGATGTATATAGTACTATATAAGATGTTTGACTCAAAGATATATATTCAATTAGTTGATGTATATTGTGAATGTAAACTGGACATGGACCAGTCCAGTTATTGACCCAATTGCAGTCTACCCTAAATGGCTCAGCAACAGCTAAAAGAAAAAGTCTTTTGCACGTTCAATTGGTTCCTGTTTTCACTGAAAGATTTGCGGAAGCAGTAATTAACATGGAGAAAATATTGGATGTAGTTTCTCCCACTATCTTTAATTTCAGTTGTTTTCTATTTCCTATTTAAGTTCTGGTTTATGTACGTAGGAAAGTAGTAGTAGCAATATCTGTTTCAAGTTTTCAAGTATTGTAATTTCTCCTTCAATCAAAAAGCAATTTTAATTGCAACTGTGTCTTTCTTCCTTGAGTATTACCGATACATACACAAACGATCCTTATTCTTTGAAACTAATAGTGGTATCAGAGCTTGAATTAGTATATGGTCAAGTGTATGCCAAAACTGACAATGCGGAGTTCAGCGTCTTCAAGTGTTCAAGATGAAACTTTCCAAAGGATCGGAAAGGATGGTGGTGTTACGTTACATTATCCAATGCTCACGAAAACAAATTACTCGATGTGGGCCTTAAAGATGAGGGTGAATCTGCAAGCACAGGGAGTGTGGGATGCAACTCAAAACGGTGAAGTCGACGAACGACAAGATCGAATGGCTCTTGTGGCCATTTACCAGGCGGTTCCAGAAGATGTTCTTATGATGTTAGCCGAGAAGGACTCGGCTAGGGAAGCGTGGGAGACGTTGCGAATGATGAACATTGGAGCCGAGAGGGTAAAGGAGGCCAAAGTTCAAACCTTGAGAAGTGATTTCGAGATGATTCGAATGAAAGACAGTGAGTCGGTGGATGATTTTGCCATGAGATTGAATACAATCGTGACTGGTATTCGATCTCTTGGTGAAAAAATTGAGGAGATTACAGTTGTCAAGAAGTTTCTTCGAGCCGTTCCAATGCGTTTCATGCAGATTGTGACTTCAATCGAACAATTCGGTGATTTGAAAAATATGACAGTGGAAGAAATTGTAGGTCGTCTCAAGACCCATGAAGAGAGACTCCGAGGCTATGGAGATCGACAGGGAGAACAATCGTTGCTGCTCACTCATGCCGAGTGGTCTGCGCAATCCAAAAGAACCGATGAGAAGGAATCATCAAGTGCTTCAAGAGGAAGAGGACATTCTGGTGGTCGAGGTCGGGGACGAGGCCGAGGCCGTGGTCGAGGTGACGGTCGTGATTTCAAATCAAATTGGAATGATCAGAAATCTACTCAAAAGGATAAAAGTAAGATCAAATGTTTTGCGTGTGAAGAGTTTGGTCATTATGCTTCCGACTGCCCGAAAAAGAAACGAGATGAAGAGGCAAATCTAGTTCAGCCCAACGATGAAGAACCCACTTTGATGATGGCGATTACGGAAGAACATGTAGCAAGTGAACTGTTTCTAAAGGAGAATATAACTGTTAATCTTCTTACATGTGGGGAACCTCGAATTCAGTCCAATGTGTGGTATCTTGACAATGGGGCTAGCAACCACATGACTAGAGACCATACAAAGTTTCATGAGTTAGACAAACAGTCACAGGCCAAGTCAGGTTTGGAGATGGCTCGACTGTAGCTATCATGGGGAAAGGATCAGTTTTATTCGATTGTAAAAATGGTGACCAACGACTCCTTAATGAGGTATATTTTGTTCCAGCTTTGAAAAATAATATCATTAGTCTTGGGCAAATGACAGAGGTGGGGTATCGGGTTGTATTAGATGGGAATTTGCTGAAAATGTTTGACAGGAACAAGACTCTTGTTTTAAGGGTGAAAAGATCTCCGAGTAGGCTATATAAAACTCTTTTAAAGACGGGTCACCCGACTTTTCTCCTTGCTACACGAGACGAACCAGTTTGGTTATGGCATTCAAGACTCAGGCATGTCAATTTTCATTCTTTAAAAAGATTGGTGGAAAAGAACATGGCAAACGGAGTTCCTATGTTCAATCACCTGAATCAGATTTGTGAAGGGTGTGTTCTTACAAAACAGACCCGAATTCCATTCCCTGATCAGTCATCGTTTCGAGCTCAAAAACCTCTTCAACTTGTACACACTGATTTGTGTGGTCCAATATCACCAACGTCCATTGGAGGCAGTAGGTATTTTCTGCTTTTGGTTGATGATTTCAGTAGGTGGACATGGGTTTATATGTTGTCCAGAAAATTCGAAGCATTGGATGTGTTCAAAGGATACAAGTTAATGATTGAAGAAAGCTCGGGTTTGAAAATAAAAACACTACGTACAGATAGAGGGGGAGAGTTCACATCAACAGAATTTGCCAATTATTGTGAAGAAAATGGTATTACAAGGCATTTAACAGCACCGTATTCGCCCCAGCAAAACGGAATTGTGGAAAGGCGAAATCGCACCGTAATGAAGATGGCAAGGAGCCTTCTCAAAAGTAGAAGTGTACCAGGGGAATTCTGGGGTGAAGCCGTTAGACATGCGGTCTATCTTCTAAACCGTTTACCTTCAAAGTCCCTTCCGGACATCACCCCGTATGAAGCTTGGTTTGGTAAAAAACCGAACCTTGAACATTTACGAGTTTTTGGTTGTGTTGTTTTTGCTAAACATACAGGTACTCACTTGAAAAAGCTTGATGATCGAAGCAAAAAGATGGTGTACCTTGGGGTTGAAGATGGAACCAAAGGCAATCGTTTGTTTGACCCGCAAGACCAAAAGTTGCGGGTTAGTCGTGATGTTGTGTTTGATGAAAATGAGGGTTGGAATTGGTGCAAGAATAAGGAAGACAAACAACCAATGGCCAACATATTTACCATAATCAAACCACAACCCGAAATACCATCAGTTACTACACAAAACAGCCCCGAAATCACACATATTGAACCCGTAAGCCCTGTAACAGAAGCTGCCAATTCTGGACAGCCCTATGGTGAGGCTGTACAGTTCCATTCATCCCCAAATATTACTTCCCAAAACTCATTTTCGTCATCTTCAACAAGTTCAAGTTACTCCTTAAATGCCGTCGGACCTAAAGGGGTTCGTTCGTTAGGCGATATTTATGCGAGAGCTGAGGAAGTAACACTTGAACCCGAAGAACTATTGATGGTTGAAACTGATCAGCCTTCAAGCTTTAAGGAGGCAGTGGCTTACAAAGCATGGCGGGAGGCTATGAAAGCGGAATTGGATGCAATCGAGAAGAATAAGACATAGCAGCTTACTGACTTGCCATCGGGTCATAAAGCAATTGGTTTGAAATGGGTTTATAAAGTAAAGAAAGACAACTTGGGAAAGGTGGTGAAGTATAAAGCCCGACTCGTTGCGAAAGGCTTTGTACAAAAACAAGGAGTTGATTTCGATGAGGTTTTTGCACCAGTAGCAAGACTTGACACCATGAGGCCGATTCTTGCCTTAGCGGCTCAACATGGGTGTCCATCATTTAGATGTCAAGTCAGCCTTTCTCAATAGAGATCTCGAGGAGGAGGTTTATGTTACTCAACCGGAAGGATACGTGGATAAAAGTCAAAGTCAAAAAGTTTTCAAGCTTTTCAAGACTCTGTATGGACTCCGACAGGCACCACGAGCTTGGAATGTTCGGCTAGATAAAAGCTTGAAGGGGCTGCATTTTTCAAAATGTTCACAAGACCCCGCTGTTTACACAAGAAACTCGACCGGTAAAACTCTTGTTGTTGGAGTTTATGTTGATGATTTAGTTATAACAGGGTCAAATAATGAAGATATCATCGAATTCAAAGAACAAATGAAGAATGAATTCGAAATGAGTGACTTGGGGCTGCTAGCTTATTATCTTGGAATTGAAGTGTCACAATTAAAATGGGGTATAACCTTGCGACAAACTGGTTATGCAAAAAGGATTCTAGATCAATTTGGAATGCAAGATTGCAACCCGGTAAGATCACCAATCGAACCAAATTTGAAAGTTGGAAAAGATGAAGGTGGTGAAGAAGTCGATGCTACTGAATATAGGCGAGTGGTGGGGTGTTTGAGGTATCTTACTCATACTCGCCCAGACTTGTCCTATTCAGTTGGCATTGCAAGTCGTTTTATGGAGAAACCAACAGCTTTACATTTTCAAGTTGTGTAACGGATCTTGAGGTATGTGAAGGGTACTCTTGATTACGGGCTCAATTATGGAAAAGGTCAAGAAATCGAGCACTTGGTTGGGTTCTCTGATAGTGATCTTGGTGGTGATATAGTGGGCAGTAAAAGCACGAGTGGAATGGTCTTTTATATTGGAAGGAATCTGATTACTTGGCAATCTCAGAAACAAAAGACGGTCGCTTTATCTAATTGTGAAGCCGAGTTTATGGCAGCAACAGGAGCAGCATGCCAAGCTATTTGGCTTGCAAATTTGGTGAAAGAATTAACGGGTCAAAACATTGAGCCAATCACTTTGTTCGTTGATAATAAATCTGCAATTGCCTTGATGAAGAATCCGGTTTTTCATGGTCGAAGTAAACACATTAACATTCATTTTCACTTCATACGTGAGTGTGTTGAACATGGGCAGATTATAGTGGAATATGTTAACTCGAAAGATCAGCGAGCAGACATCTTTACTAAGGCGTTGGCACAAGTGAAGTTCATTGAGATGCGACACATGCTCGGTGTAACAGATACCGAGCTTAGTCCAGTTTAAGGGGGAGAATGTGTTTGTAAACTGGACATGGGCCAGTCTAGTTAAGACCCATTAGCAGCCCATATTGACCCAATTGCAGTCTACCCTAAATGGCCCGGCAGCAGCTAAAAGAAAAAGTCTTTTGCACGTTCAATTGGTTCCTGTTTTCACTGAAGGATTTGCGGAAGCAGTAATTAACATGGAGAAAATATTGGATGTAGTTTCTCCCACTATCTTTAATTTTAGTTGTTTTCTATTTCCTATGTAAGTTCTGGTTTATGTACGTAGGAAAGTAGTAGTAGCAATATCTTTTTCAAGTTTTCAAGTATTGTAATTTCTCCTTCAATCAACTGTGTCTTTCTTCCTTGAGTATTACCGATACATATACAAACGATCCTTATTCTTTGAAACTAACAGTATATGGGAGTAGGATGTGCAAAGATATAATATAAATGATATTGCTGTTGACCGATCATCACTCAAATAAAATTAGTATCATATCCGGGCGTTGCCCGATTGTACCCAACAGTCATAAAACAAAGGACGCCAACACCCCTTCATCTGATATTGTAGACATGATAGGAAATTGGATGACATTCGTAAAGGAACAGATTTTCAAGATACCTATGAACTTAACATTCACACTTTACGTAGGTCTTTTCAACAAATACGACTGTATGAGATTTATAGCCGCTGGGCATCCATCGTATCAATTGAACATCTCCTAAGTACCTAACATCTCCTAAGTATGTAATGTTCGTTTTATATATTTAAGAATAATGTAAGGTTTTTATTCAATAAAATTTGTTGAACAATTATATGTCTAGATTTTCATTTGTACTGACATTTATTTTTTTATGTTAGATTTTATGTGAACTCTATTTTATGCTCATCAATCAACATCTAGTCGACAAATGTAGACTATAAGTTTTGCAAAACATAGGTTACGTTGAAATGGAATACGTAGAGCTTAGACTAAGACATTAAAAAATGAAAAACATAGTGTGACGACTCTAACGTACAATTTAGGATGTATGCATGTGTAATAGCATAGTATGGATGCATAATGAAAAAAAAATGCATCATAATAATTAGAATTGAATAAAATAAATAATAAATATAGTAAACTGCAATTACACAAAATTTTATTAAAAAAGATTTTGAGGGTGTATGCATCCTGTTTTGTAGGTTCAATTAAACGTATTAATATAATAAACCCATTTTTATTATTTACCGTGCGTTGCACAGCTGAGCGATAAATGTCAGAAAAAATGTAAATAAACATGGATATTAACAATAAGTTATGAATATTATTGATGACATGAATTTTTCAACTTATATTCATTTGCGTTGTTGAACTATAAAACGTAATTTGCATATGTGTCTAGACATTCCGTAACAATTATATTTCGGAGTATAAATTTAAGACCGACAGTACGTTAAATAACAAATTAAAGTATGTTACATGAGTTTTATGGAATAAATTGTATCAACATATTAAAATATGTTTACAATCTTGGTTAATATGGTTTACGTAAGGTATTGAGGATGCCATTAATATTTTCTTATATCAATGAAATTCTAGAACAATTTAGAGAGGTGCTATAATGCAAAATATCCGATCTATTGTCATCTCTATTATAACAAATTGTTGATTTTTTTTTAATTTGGGTTTACGATTTACGGTTTAGGATTTAGGATAAGATGGAAAGGTCACAAACACAACAAAGAAATGTTGTTTACAAATAAGTTCTCTAACGCATATGACTCTTAGTAGATCATTTATTTTAAATTCTAAATGTTACTTAACATTAAACTACTTATGTTTACATGGATTCCATTTCATTTTATTTGAACTTATATTATGCTTGCAGTTCACTTGTGGTTACAAATATAACAATGAAACTTACATTAAGATATTCACGAAGCTTGCATTGTCACGGGTCCTACATCAAGTTATATATAACCTGCTAAACAAAAAAATGACAAAAAGTAATTAACATTAAAAGATATGGACAAAATATACATAAACAGAGAGACAAACGTAGCATAGAGAGGATGTTTGTGTAAATGAGTGAACTAAGATACTATTTTAAAAAGGTTAAGAAAAGATGTGATATATGATTAGATCGAATACATCTATTCTGGCACCTTAAAAAAATATCCAATTCCGAACACCAACATATATATATATATATATATATATATATATACTTCTATATATGAGAATATGGGTGACACATGGTGCAAATACGTCTAAATTATAGCTTGTACCATACCTCCGAGGCTTCCATTATAAATTGAAGGCCTCCCTCCTCATTTCAACACACCTCATTTTATTTCCAATTCTCTCTTTCACACTTTTTGTCTATACTTTCTCTCTCTAAGTTATACGGAGTAGTTAGTTTAGGTTAGATTAGGGTTAGATATTGGTTAATATTTAACCAAGACTAACGGAGGGTAGCTTTCGTAATAGTTGAAGTTCTTGGAGGGTGTCTTTTGTAATATTGTTTGAGATATTTCGAAGCCCTTTCTGTGTAATCTTTCAGCATCTATTCAATCTATGCATTACTTACAATTATTTCTATCCTTATCTTTCATAATGTTGCATGCTATTAATATGTTAGATTTAGGATATATTGCCATGATTCGTGAGTAGATTAGCTACTGTGCTTGTTGTGATATAGTTAGCTTGTTAATATTTGGGGTGATATATCTAAAATTTCAAACTAAACTACTGCCTTTCCTCTGATGAACGTGGTTAGAACCTTTATGACAAGGAGTCGTGAACCTTGATCAGACGGTCACTACCTATCTATGTTTTCCAAAGTAAACATGGTTTGATTTTGTAACAAGTGGAAATAGTGCTTAACCTATCATATAGTACACTGTGAACCAATAGATGGTTTTTATTGGGTTTAGAATTATAAAGTGAACGGGTTGTTTATCTATCATAGATGGTTTTACAATAATACAAGCTTGGATAAATTGAGTTCAGATAGCCGTAAAGTATGTAACACAAGGAAAGCCATAAAATGACTGACTATCCGGTATAGCGTTGGAAATACCTCTGGTGAAGTACAAATATGTGGAAGCTGCGGAAAAGTCGTAGGCCATAGACTGTTTGCATCCTGGTGTAGTCTGTGATCTAGAAAAGACCATAAAACGGGTGAATACACAATATAGCTTTGGAAACACCTTTTATGGAGTACAAATTGTAAGGTCTCCTTGGGCTAGGATCGATAACGAGGTAATCTTTAGTATTAAGGTGCGGAATCCCTCAATATGTGTTATATGATTATAACGGTTATATCGCGTATATATCATGACTATATAAACTAATACGCTTTGTTTTGGTTATAACGAATGTTAAACAATCAAAACCAATTAAAACCAAGCATTTAGAATATTAGAAAAGCTCAAGAATCACAAAGAAATTTGTACGGGGTTATGGCAAAACGTTATTGATATTCTAACCCTGCAATCCTATATATTAAGTTTTGGATCGCAGGTTCCGGGCTCTGCGGACTGACTCGGTTCGCAGCCCAGTTTAGCCCAGCGAACTGACTCGGTTCGCTAGCCATAACCTGCCTTGCAAACTCAGCTCAGTTCGCATCGCAGGTTAGTTCAGTTTGTGGTCTATAATTATTCGAATACTTTAACACATTTTTATATTTAACAAGTATTTACAACAAACTAATATCTTTTATTTACAAATCGAAACCAATGTACCAACTTGATTACAATAACCAAAGCCCTATTACAAGCTAGATCTGTTATCACAAAACATGTCTCAACGGACTCCCCCTTGACAATAACTCTAGCATCTTTATCTTCAAGTTGTCTTAGATCATCACTTATAAATTTTGCTACCTGCATTTATCTTTAGCTTCATGCAAGTCTTAACCATTAGCTAATAATCGCTTGCAAAATCCTCCCAACCTTCAGTTGCAGTAGTCATGTTCTTGTGCAACATCAACAGGTCACTCTTTGAGAGATTCATCAGGTGTTGGTGATCATATATATGCAGAAGTTCCTGCTCACCACCTTCCACCTCACTATCAGCTTCAAACATCACAACCTCACCAGTCATAGCTTCAACGTGCCATCGTTTCATATTTCTTAGAATATCTTGCGGCATGAGCTTCATCGGTATCTGCTGTATGCCCTTGACTGCTGGATATATCTTTTTACGCAAACATCTTCACGTTCTTTGACCTTTTTCATTTAACTTGACGGTCTTTCCGACTCTTGGCTTTATCTTCTCAAACTTCATTGACCAACCTTCAGTTCTGATAATCTTTTCGAAATATCTACCAAACAGATCCTTAGTAGGGTTCTTCAACTCCAATCTAGCCAAGTCTCTAACCTCAAATCTAGGCAAAGAACTGAAAACCGCAAGATTCTTCTCAAAATATTGAACTCCGTCAAACCTTTTGATCGTGAAGAGCTTTAAGTCTGCATCAAAATACCAACCAAGTATAACTTTTTTAGGTACACCCTTTCCTGTAATGTCAACTTCCTTAATTCCAGTCTTTTCCATTTTCTTTTTCTCTAGAGGTCTAAACATCGAATTATCGTTAAGCTTGTCAGGAGTATCATCTTCAGAATCAATTTATTCACTTAGATTCTCATCTAAATCCACAACTCTTTCTCCATTTTCATCCTGAATAACAACTTCTGTTCTAGAAGGACTCACGATGTGTTCATCAATATGTGCATCTAGATCTACACCTTCATCTGTCCTAATCTCATGAATCCAAGACCAATCCTTAGGTGGCACAAATTCACCTTCTTCAAGATCATAATCGATGTCTACATTAACCTCATCAATCTCCATGTCAGAATCACTTTCAACATTCTTATCTACAAATGATACAAATGACACGAATTAAATATTAATAATATAAATCCTTTCATTGATTATTTTGAATCAATTCATTCTTTATTGTTTTATTTTGAATCAATTCATTCTTATCTACAATTAATAATATAAATCCTTTCATTCTTTATTGTTTTATTTTTATCATGTATCTAAAGTGAATTCTAAGACAAACCTAATTCATGAATTATATCTAATGAATTTTAACTTGTTATATAACAATCTCAAGTCTAACACACAAACACACACACACACACACATATATATATATACATATACATATATATATATATATATATATATATAATTGTTAGTTCATCTCAAGATTCTCAAACATAAGAATATAACTTGTATATAATTATCTCAAGTCTAACACACACACGCGTGTATATATATATATATAATTGTTTATTCATCTCAAGATTCTCAAACATATGAATATATTCAAATGTTAATCTTTTATTGATTATAAATTTTATTATTACAGTCAATCTATGATTATAAAAGTATAACTAAACTACTAAGCAATTTTCTCACCAGCTTTAGTAGCTTCAGTATCAACACCACTAACACAAGCACCATCACCACTACCACTTGTACCAGCACCAGCACCAGCAGACTCCCCGTGAATCATAGTGCTCTTACCGGTCGTTGAAGGACCAGCCAGCTCACTATCTCTTGGTGCCTCGGGATCATCATATGTGTCCTCACGTCTCTTCTTCGCCAGTTCATCTTCCCCGCAGGACTCCTGATATAACAATACATCCCCCATAGGTTCTTGTCCTTTAGTAGCTGGGAAACTAGACTATCAAGTCTATCGATCAAGTCTATCGATCTGTCTCTGCTTATCAGCAACGTCATCAACCAAGGTGTTGTTGGTCTTGAGCAGAAGAGAATAAGCTTCATTCTGAGTAGTCACATGCTGAGACATAGACATAACTTGTGAAGAAAGCATAGATGCAATAGCCTCTAACTCTCTAACCCTGAAATCTAGCGTAGCAATCTGAGAAGAATCAGTCACAGAGGTTGTCCGAGTAGATACTATGGTAGACGGTAGAGAAGAAGAAGTTGGAGCTGGCAAGGGCACTTTCTTAGCTAAATTTGTAGCTACACCCTTCAATAGCCTAGCTGCAGCTCTGCTTTCCTTTGTTATCGGATGAGTTTCCGGACAAACAATAGCAGCAATCGTCTCCTCCTATCCAGTTTGACAAATAATATCAGCTACCGTTACAATAGAATCTGTCTCAATCTCTGAATTATTTAATTTCACACACATTAACTAAACTCGTATCTCATACCTCAGAAGGCCTAGACACCGGTTCAGTCAGCAGTGGTGAAGGTATCTCTACTTGCGGTCTATCTTGAGCAACTGTTACAGAAGCATCTGTCTCTTTTTCTAACTCCTTATTAACAACAATGTAAAAGTGTCTAAAAATGTATTAAAACTAAACTGTACTCGAGACATGACCAATCGTCAATTGAGAAGTAGCAGCTCGTGCTCGCTTCCTTTGACGAGTCTGAAGAGGTTCGTCCTCTTCATCAGTGGCCTCGTCAATCAACTGGAAATCCGGATCTTTGTCTTCAGCTTTACGCTTCTCCTTCAAAGTTGGACCATTGACAAGCTTCGATCCTCGTATAACCATTCCAGTAGGAGGATATTGAAGACTCGTATCCTCATCATATGAATCGAACGCTATACACCATCATGTCCAGTAGGTCTAGAAGAACCAAAACCACCGGAAGTACCATTATCTGGTATATCCCCCTGATCCTGTACACCCTCAGGTCTTTCGACCTATGGGCCGACAACTTTAGGATTATGTGCATAATAATATTAAACTTTATGATTATACATTATCTCTATCATCAAAGTTTCGATATCTTAATTTATTATAAAGTTTACAAAATTACATGTGCAGGTGCAACATCTTGATATTGCTCGATCTCCTGTAGCAAAGGATCATGAGCATCGTCATGCTGTAGCAGCACCTCAAGCACAACTTGAGCATCAATATCAGGAACAATCCGATGTCCGTTCTATGTAGCCTGAATCAAAACGTCCTCTAGCAGCTCTTGTGGCTCAGGATTGGGAGCCACATCAGGAATGCAGTGGCGGATGATGAGCGTGCAAAATCTCGGATATATCATAAACTTGGACTTCACAGCCACAGAGATCTGCCCACTAAATGTCTCGAAGATATAAGAAGAAAAACTGTATGGTTTATTATAAACCAGGGATAATAGCCCAAATAAAAGCGAAGGACTCAACTCATCATATCCACCCTTCTTCAAGCCAAAAATCGTGACCATAATGTGAAAAGAAATCTCCAATGGCCAATCACGAATGCCTTGATAAACTGACGTCCACACTTGGGTCCTACGTAACCCATACGTGTCAGTGTACCCTCATTGAAGTCCAAGGGTAACACTTTTGGGCCAGCTTCCTGCTCACCGAGATGAAGAATCTGTCGCAGATCAGCAACAGAGAAAACCACCGGTTGATCGTTGATCCTTGTACGAATCACCGGAGGGTTGACCGCATCATCAAGCTGTATATTCTCCCAGAACTGGGACAATATATCTCTAGAGAGAGGCGGTGACTCAGTAATGGCATATTGAATCCTAGAACGTGCCAAAAATGTAAGTATCTGAGTAAATCTATCAACACCCCGTGCGTTGACATCCAAATCCACAAATAAGTTGTGGGTCTTTGCAAACATTCTAGCCATATCCGTAAAGTTAAAAATTACACAAATGACAAAGCATTTACTTATTGAACACTAATTAAATTTAAACAATCATGTATCATGATCAAAAACTGTCACCAAACACCTAAGTTTATGATTAAGTAGTACCTTAATTTACTGAACTTAATTGAACGATTAAGTATACGTAACTTAATTATCAATTACATTCTATAAATTATGTGAAGTTCATAAGTCTAACATTATTTGACTTGCTACATATTAAAGTCGTTAGTCAAATATGTATATGAGATAATTAACTTGTAACAAGAAGTCGCAAGTCGAATAAATATAAAACGTATTTAACTTGTAATAAAAGTCTCAAGTCTAATTAAAATTGTTAAGTCAAAAAATATAACTTGTAGTTGTACTTATTAACTTTAATATCTCTAGTCGAAACGTATAATATGTAATTTACTTGTTAACATAGAGTCAGAAGTCTAAGTCTACAATGTTAATAACGTGATTTTATCTTAGTAAAAATTTCAGGTCGCAGGGTAGTTCAAGTTGCAAACTAAACTCAAATCGCAACTAAAATCGAATCGCAGATCAGTTGAGCTTGCAAGCCAAGTCAAGTCGCAGGTCAACTCGCAGTGCAAGTGAGTTAGTGAGTCGGCTCGCAAGTAACGTGAACTCGCAAGTTGATTCGAGACCAACTCACACCGCAGGTCAACGAGTCAACACGATTCAAATCCCAATTAAGAGGTGAGAAATGAGATTTGAACTCAGTTCGCAGAGTTGTCTGCCGTCGCAATTCGAAATGAAAAACAACTATCTATTAAAGTTAAATATAATGTTTCGATTCATTTATGTACTACAGATAGCGACTAACATAAACCCTAAAGTTCTATAACGTAGTAATTCGATGAACATGCAAACCGAAACCCTCGAAATGTAAAACGATCGATTACTCCCTAAATACGCGATAATAAGGTTTGAAAACTACCTCAAATGATGCGTAATGGAAAAATGAATAAAATCCACAGAGTAAAAACTTGTTTCTTGGTCACGAACTATCGAAAATCAACCGATTTTTTAATGCTGCTATATTAACACTGCTAGTTACTTTTAGTACTGTTAGTATTAATACTGCTATGCATTTTTAATACTGTCATCATTGGGCCAGACACTTCCTCAGTTAGGGCAGTGAATTTATGATTCAAGTCACTGAAGAACATTTCTGTAGCTTGCATACGAATTTCTTGAATGGCAACAAGCAACTTGATTTGCGCAAGTATTTTATCAGCATCGCTGATCTGTGATGATGGTGATTGATGAGGTGGTGATCGTGGTGGGGACATTTGTGGTGGTGAAGGTTGTGGTGATGATTGATGAGGTGGTGATCGTCATCAGATATATACAAAAATGGTGAAACAGGTTGAAATAGATCAAAGGTAATGTTAGTTAACTGTAGGTCGGAGTCATAGCCAATTTCTAATTGACTTTCGTACACAATATCTGTTGGAGATGGTGGATGCTCTTCAGCTTTTGACACTGAACCGAATAGATCATTGATGTTTACAATGTCTTCAAAAAAAGCCCTTAATGTAGACTGAGGAAGAAGGCCATGGTGAGATAAACCATCCAAGTATAATTGAGATGTGTGATCTTGATCAGTGGATGGTTTATCAGCAGGTTCAGTTGTAGATGACGGACCAGCTTTAAATGATTTCTTCAGAGACTTGGAGCATGGTTTTCTGGGAACATCTGATGGAATGGAACATGCAACTTCATTAGTTGCTTCAGGTAATGTTATCTCAGCTTCAAAATTTTCATTTGATGTAGCTTGAGGCTCAACATCAGATGGAGTAGGAGTATAGTATCAGTGATGATTTTCGGAGCTTCATCATTTGTTCCTTCAGCTTCATCTTCCGAGTCTGGAATGCGTGCAAGCATGACTACTAGAATAGTGGATGTTGGGGCTTTATTATCGTTTATTGGATAGTAGATTCCCTCTTCTTAGCAGTGATCTTACTTTTCAAATCATCAAAGATTAACTTAGCTATGTCTATATCACTTCCAGTGACAAGAGCATAAGCTATTTGACGCTGAGTGGTGTTGGCCAGATCATGTGAGCCAACACTTGTGCCTAAGCACTAAATGATATGAGTGAAGAAGAGATTCCATTCTCCGCTGATCTTGCTACGAACCACCTTTTCATCAGCTTGATCAAACTCGTAATCAATCATATCAGTCAATGTCTTCGAAGATTTTGCACTGACATGCATGTTCATCCCAAATGACATCTCCTTCTACAACTCTTTTGTAGTTTAAGCCTAGAGCAGCTTTGAATCTGTCGAGCTGAAACTAAATCTGAGTGCTTCCATTATCGACAGTGTGACACCCGCCAATTTAGTACTAGTTATTAGTGCCTAATCAACTGTTAATGCATGTAATTAGTTCCGTGTTAGGCTAATTAATGTATCGAAATATATATTGTTGAATATATACAATTATGCGATTTGATTAAATCGTACGCAATTCAAATCGAATGTAATTCGATTCAATTAATACGGACGTTGATGAACAATTTTATTAAATAATATAACATTATTTAATAACACCATTTTATTCAAAATATTATTTTGATAATATTTCATTAATAATTCGTATCGTACAAACGAACGTCTACGCGATTAAAATATTAAGCGCGCAAACAATCAAAACGAAGTTTAGTTATATTTTATAACTTAATTATTAAGTATTTGGTAAAATACTTCAACCAAGATATTGATTAAACATTCGTATTTTAAAACGTATATTTAAACGTGTAAAATAATTAAATTAAACGTTTAAACAATCGGGAAACGAACACCGCACGGAGCGCAAACGCGGGAAATTAAAAATTTGGGAGATTCCTCCCCTTCCCCCCCCCCCCCCCCCCCCAAAATCAGCCCCACTCTCCCCATTTCTTCCTCATTTCATTTTCTTCTTCTTTCATTTCTCTCTCTTTTTCTCTCATTCAAACCCACCACCTTCCACCGGAAAATAACACCACCAAACGACCTCGGATTTCAAGACCCATTTGGAGAAAAACGTTCACGGCATCACGTTCTACATTTCTACCTTTTCGGTTTCTCTTGGCGTGAACTTGTAAGATTCCCGATAAATCTCGAAAACTCTTAGATTTCATTTATTCTACTTAAAAGTTGTTTATTTAAGCTTGAAATGTCCAAATATGGGTTGGGTAAAAGTTTCGAGTCAAAATCCGGAAAACACGATTTCGACACAAAATCCGGCCAACAGATGTAAGTGTCGCACGGACCAGTGCAGTGATGCGTCACTTCCTTAAGTGTCGCTTAAAACCCTAATCTTGCGTCACTTGCCTAAGTGCCGCATAAAACCCCTTTTTCCCGACACTTGCCTAAGTATCGCAAATTCAATACCCGACACTCCTAGCCGACACTTATAGCGGCACTTGCCTAAGTGTCGCCTATAAATTGAATTCTGATTTAATCCGACACTCATCCTAATGACGCACGACACTTGTACCGACACTTCCACCCGACACTTGCTTAAGTGTCGCCCTTTTATGCGTCACTTCTCTAAGTGACGCTAACACTTCAGAATCCCTCATTTCTGCGGCACTTCCTAAGTGTCGCATAAACCCTAAGTGTCGCTATAAGTGACGCTAAAAACATAATGTTTATAAATCATTTTTATACTAAGTGTCAAACTTGTGTAACTTCAAACACTTATACGATACGACTTTTAAAACACATTTAGATACGTTCTTGAACTTAACACTTCAAAATCATAATAATAATAATAATAATAATGAGATTATTATTACAACGGGCCGTACACATTTTCAAAACATAATCAAGTCAACCAAATCGTAGCAATTTGGACATTCTAGTTGAACGAACAACTACAAAGGTAGTCTTTATAGATACCTACTCACATTTATAACCATCGCGTGTCGTGGACACCCTCAGGTTACCAGTCTTCGGACAACTCACTTCGACTAATTAACTCAAGTTTATTAAGTTAAACTCTCAAGACTCAGGTGAGTCTCATAGCCCCTATTTTTCTGTTTTACTCAGGGGTGTGATATCATTGATCATTTTTATTTTAACTATATGAACGCAAGTACGAAAACAAACAATTACTACATGAGTTATCTCACTAATCTTTCAAAGCCCTCCTCAGCATAGTTTGGTAATACGTTGTAGCGTGAATATTAGTATATGGTACCATATAGGATTGACTCTCCTCGTCCGGGTTAGCATGCACTAACTGGGTAAACGGATGTACTAATATTTGTTCAGACGAGTGTAGATAAGGCAATCGTGAGAGGCACCTCAATCAAGATACCTTAAATGTGGACCTGACACCTCGAGTTAAGCTCAGACTATGTGTTCATGGCTGTAAAACTTTTATTTTGCTTAATTGCAATTTAAATTCAATTAAATCTTGCGATTCATACAATATGTGTTGACATACAAACCTGTGAACTCATCAACGTTTCGCTGACCCATTTTAGCATGTATCACAGGTACTCAGCAGTAGGTTGGACGGCCCTCAGGATTACTATAGCTCGAGTCAGCATGCAGACATTAGAGATTTCCTTGCATTAATGTATTTTGTATAAGTATTTATGAATTGGAATCTCTCATTTACAGTGACGAGCTATGTATAACTTCAAATGTTGTAAATATTTCTTATATCAATTTATTTTTTTAAAATGACACATATAGAGTCGTTTACTATATATCTTTGTGCTGTGATTATTGATTAGTCACGCTCCGACCCGATTCGCTTCCGCAACCCGAATTTGGGGGTGCGACGGACAGTTCCTTTAAATCCCTCGTATTGATCCTCATCTTTTCCACTGTATACCACAGCTCATGAAGATAAGGAATTAATGTACATGGGCTTGGGGCTCTGGTTATTTTTTTGAAAATGGGAGAAAATATGAGACAGTTGACCATGTCTTCGTACTTCTGGATACCAGAATGGCGATGGATGAAGGTTCAAACTATACATGTGGAGCCTTTAGGGCTTTAACAACATCACTTGGCACGAAGGGAATGCCATTAGTTGGAGCAGATCTCGATCGAGGCATGATTTGAATTGATTTTGATATTAGGGTTTTTAATGATTTGGGGATTTTTAGAAGTTATTTGAGTGAATTTGTGAGTGACGTTTGGAAATGGAAACGAAGACGTATATATAAAGTGTTTGGAGGAGGGCGATTGGTTGAAAATGTGAGAGAGAGAAAGAGGAGAGTAGAAAAGGTGGACGGATGGATTGCCCACGTCTTTTCAAAAGATTTTTTTTATTAATTTAGTTTGGAAAAATATTTAGAAAAAACTTTGGATGATCAAATATTAATTTAGAAAGAGGAGAGTAGAAAAAGTGTTTGGATGATCAAATATTAATTTAGTTTGGTAGAAAAAACTTTCAAGGATAAGCTCTTAGGTTAGTCTCTCTGATAAATTAATTGGAGATAAACTAACAGCTTTTCAACTTGCAAGAAAACATTTGAAATATAATTATACAACTTTTGATTTGAATTAGTAACTATTTGCTGATAGATCAATTGGAACAAATCCAAAGGAAATCATCATTTGATAATTATACAAATTAATAGGATAAATTATATTATGAGAAATATACTCCTCACTGATAAATCAATTAGAGAAGATATATTCGTCAATAATTTAAGTTATTGTATTAGTAAGTTTTTATAAAATATGACTCATTTTAGAGAAATTACTAATTTTAGCAAGATAATCTCGTTGATAAATCAGTTAGAGAGGACATTATCAGTTAGAGAGGACACTGACTAGATTATTAATGTTTGTTGAATCTTACAAAATAGAATTGTTGAAAACAAAAGGATTTTCTTAACATATTAAAGGTTTCGCTGATAAAGCAGTTGGAAATATTTGGTATGTATAAGAAATCATTTTCAACTATTATTTATTTTAATTAAATCTTTTTGGTCCCATATGTACACATAAAATATAGTCTCGCTGATAAATCAGTTAGAGCTATGTTAACATAGCATACAGATTTTTGGAAAATAATGAATATGAACAAGAGATTGTTATAAATAACTGTTCATATTTATCCTGCAGATAAGATATTATGATCACATAACTATTTAATGTATATAAACATTCTTGTATTCAAAGCTCGAATGGTTTGTAACAACATTAAATAGCTTTCATATTTAAGGGATGTGTTAGACATTGAATAAACAAACTTATTATGCATTCAACATCCCAAGCTTGCTGATCAAAAAGTTCAATCTGGTTTCATCTAAGGATTTTGTAAATATACAGCGTGCTGATGCTCTGTTGGAATAAAGTGTAATTCCACATCACCTTTCATCACATGATCTCTTAAAAGTGATATCTTATGTCAATGTGTTTTGTTCTTGGGTGATGAATAGGATTATTGGTGATAACAATTGCATTTTTATTATCACAGAGAATGGGTATTTTACTAACCATTATACTATAATCAGCCAATTGAGTTTTCATCCATAGATATTGAGCAGTGCGGTGACCAGCAACAATGTACTATGCTTCAGTGGTAAATGTTGAAACAGAATGTTGTTTGTTGCTTGACCAACTAACCAATTTTCCACCAATAAGTTGGCACCCACCAAAGGTACTTTTTCTATCTATCTTGCATCTTGCATGATCAAAGTCTGAAAAACCAATTAGTTTGGATCTTGAGCCTCCGGGGTATCAAAGGCCTAGGTTAGGGGTACCTTTAAGGTACTTGACAATTCTTTTCACAGCAACCAGGTGTGACTCTTTAGGATTAGCTTGATAGCGAGCACAAAGACAAGTAAAGAACATAATGTCAGGTCTACTTGCCGTGAGATAGAGAAGAGATCCAATCATTCCTCTGTACATGGTAACATCCAGTGATTCGCCATCAGTGTTGGCATTTAACTTAACAGGTGGAGCCATTGGAGTTTTCATGATGGAGAAATTTTCAAAATTAAATTTTACAAGGAGATCCTTAATATATTTACTTTGATTATGAAAAATGTTAATTCATCCATCATACTCATTTCATATCTTTTTGACATAAGAGGAGAATTCTTTACAAAGCTTTTCATCAGTGGCACCAAAAATGATGTCATCAACATATATTTGAACCATGATTAATTTGTTTTTTACTCTTTTGAAAAAAGGTAACACCCCAAATTTTTGTAAGTTGCGAGATTTATTTTAAGAGTTATTTTTATAAGTTTTATTATTATGTTATTAAATTGGTGTAAGTATAAATTAAAAAAGTTAGTTGTGGTCAAAATATAGGGAAAGAGACTTGAGGGTCAAAATATAGTTAAATCCCCTTTTCATTTAAAATCTGGAAAATAAAATTAGTTGTGTGTGTGTTGTTGTTGGGGATGATCAAGAAGAAGGAGAAAGGGGAAGGAGAGCAAATAAAAACTCTGTGAGATTCTTGCTGAATTTAGGCTTCTAAATTCATTTACAAATTCTCCAAGGTAAAAATCATCCATCATTACCCTTAATTTGAATGTTAAATGAGCTAGTTATGAACCCTAAAATGGGTATTTAGAGTTTGTTAAGTTTTTGAGAGTATTGACGTTAGATGATGATTTTTTGTGTGGATAAAAGAATTTGTGTAGGTGTATTATGATGAATTTTATAGTGATACTTGGATTTATGAGTTTAG
This sequence comes from Pseudognaphalium luteoalbum, assembly GCA_963422505.1. NCBI lineage: Eukaryota > Viridiplantae > Streptophyta > Magnoliopsida > Asterales > Asteraceae > Pseudognaphalium > Pseudognaphalium luteoalbum. Next base: position 9,472,523 of record OY730194.1, read on the forward strand.
CTAAATTAAATGGATTTTCAAGAATGATGATAGTGATGATAAAGAAGTTGATGATATGTTCTTGTTGCTAAATTAACCATCAAATAGATAGTATGCATGTTAAATCAATGAGAAGAGTGAAGAAATTGTGAGTAAAGGCTTTGTTGATTTAGAATGAGAAACTTATGTTCTTGAGTTAAAAATGTTAGAGTTGAGAAAAAGAGATGTTATGAAATAGTAGTTTTATAATTGAGATTTGTTAAGTAAAAGTATGTCACTTGAACTGTGACTAACCTTATTATGTGTTGTATGTTGCTTAGGTTGTCATGTGGCTAACTTGAGAATTGTAAGAGCATATGTGATCATTGAGCTAGCTTGTGAAATCGTAGAGAACTTATATTATCATCAACTTGTGCAAGGTAAGTAATAAGGGATGGGATCACTAACTAGGTTCATTTGTGATTTTTGAGTGATGATCAGATGAATTTAGTTAGTGAAGTGTAGAAAATTGTAAGTATGACATTGTTCATGTCATTTGTGTAAGTAATGGAGCTAAGAAAGGAAATGGGGCTTGAGAAATCTCATTGTCAATGTCTTGACCCATTGTAGTGTTCCTTTAAGAAGGAACAAGGTAGAAAAGTAATGGATCCTTACACTGAACATGATCACCATAATTGTAGTAGTTGTTAAAGTATCTGTATTGCCCATTACTTAATAAGCATTATGCTTACCCTTTTGTTGTTGTTATTTGATGTGTGTAGGTAACCCTTGTAGTTCAAGGAGTAATACGGGCAAAGAGCTAAGAACTGACTAGTGGCGTGACTTGCTACAAATAGTAAGTCAAATCCCTTTTTGTAGAATCATGCTCTTGATCACTATGAAAGCCCCATTTTGATTCATTAGTTGGTATTTGGGTATAATTTGTAGTAATGAACCTTGTGACCCGTTTTGTGAAAATGTATAGCAAATGGTAGAAGTTGGGTCAAAGGTTCAATGTTGAAATGTTGAAAGTGGATCTTGTCGATGGTGACATAATATGAATATTTATTTTAAGGTCATAGAATATATTTATTCAATCCTTGCAATTAAAGTTGAATTGTAATATTTATTGTCATTTTAAAGAGTTTCTATTATTACGGTTTCGAGTGTTAAACAATTGCAAAGTTTGTGTTGAAATTGTATTGTGTTTTAGTTACAAAAGTTCAGAATTTTAACAAGCAAACGAGTTATGAAATTTGTAGATTTTGGTATAAGTATGTAAGTTGCAACAGCAAGAAATTTTAATTAAAATTGGTAGTTGTTGTATCTGCTGTGTACCCAGTGGTTACACTCATTACCCATCGGGTAAAGGGTTTATCCTGTTGGGTATCTAGCGGATACGGGGTTGGTAAACAGGTAAGACCTTTGTATTTCGAGACAGAAGTAGAGATTCGATGAGCTACTTGACGGGTACCCGTCAGTGTTGAGAAATGCATGTTTTGTTTTGAGTTTAATTTAAACAAGTATGGTTCTAAATGTGTTCGAGAGTTTATTATACATTAAAAAGGGACATTTTTAAATTAGTTTTGAGACGAGTAATAAAAAAATTGGGGCTTAACAAACACAGGGCAATATCAATGATACCACGCGAGTAGTTTGATTTGCACATTAAATCTGAAAGTGTTGCATACCAGGCACGAGGAGCTTGCTTGAGTCCATATAAGGCTTTATTCAATTTGAAAACATGATTTGGATATTGAGGGTCAGTGAACCCACGTGGCTACATAAAATAAACTTCTTCTTGAAGTTCACCATTTAAGAAACTATACTTTACGAAAATGTTCATCTGGGTTATTAAACTTTAACAATATTCAATTAGATTACTTTATTTATAAAAATGTTCAATTAGGTTATTAAACTTTCGACATAGTTGCTACAGCCAAGATGACGTCGTTTACTAAACTTAAAAAATTTCAATTGGGTCACTAAACTTTTAATCAAAATTAAGTAAAATAGGTGGGAAGACACAATCAATAAGTACAGTAACCCAATTAAACATTTTCAAAGTTTAGTAACCTATATGAACATTTTTGCAAAGTACAGTGACCTATTTGTGTAAAAAAATGCAATCTTAACATCCATTTGGTAGACTTTGAAGTTTTTGTGAGCTGCAAATGTCAGAAACAATCGGATCGCTTCGAGTCGTGCAACTAGAGCAGACATTTCATCATAATCAATTCCTTCTTCTTGTCTGTGGCCTGGTGCAACCAATAATGCTTTATTTCTGCTTACAATGCCATTTTCATCAAAAAAAAAATTAATACCCATTTGGTACCAATTACAGTTTTCTTCAATGGACGCGGTACCAGGTTCCAAACCTTGTTTCTTTCAAATTGAAGCAGTTCTTCAGGCATGGAACTGATCCAATCTGCATCACTGAGAGCTTTTTAATATTCTTTGGTTCCATAAAAGAAACAAAGTTAACATAGAGACACATGTTGATTGAGCTGTCTTTCTTGTTTGAACACCAGTGTCTGACATTGTGGCGAGAGAAACAGATGGATTCATCAAATCAAAAATATCCATCATTGATGTAACTTCAAAAGAGAAACTAAGTGTTTCTCTCGCCACATTGTCATATACATCCACAATAAACATCAATGCCAAATAAATTCCATAAATCATTGACAGCATTTCCTCCTGGTGCAGAGTCATTTGAGTCATCTGAGTCACCATCATAGTTTAGGTCATTGTTTGAGTCAGCTATAAGACATAACCCAACCATGTCTTCTAAGTCAGATGATGATGACTCACTGGTGGATTCATCAATTCCACAATTTGTCATGACATCTCTGTGTTCGGTACCCAAGCCCTTTTCTTTCCTTTTGGTTAGTTCTTTCAACCTTTTGTACTTTGCTTTGTATTTTGAGGCTTTATCAGTTTCCTTTGTGTGTTTATTATTACTTAGAGCATATTTGCATTCAGAGGCAAAGTGACAAAGTTTATGACAATTAATTTACAAAACTTTATACTTATTAAAAGTTTTGTTTTCCTTTAGTCCTATTTTTGTAGGATTCTTTGGATATCTGGAAAATTTTCCAGACGTAGATGATGTAGAACCCTGTTTTGAAAAAAATTTGAATTTACCAGCCATCATTTCCATTTCCTCAGCGAGTGATTCAAGATCACTTTCATCTTCATTTACACACACATCAGCTTCATCACCAGATAGATTAGGTATTTCTGTAGCAGTGTCTGTATTGAATGTGGAAGGTGTATCTTCAATGGATACACCTTTCGCCACTAAGCCAGTGTTGTTCAGAATCTGAAATTCAGTTTAAAGCAAGCTTTTTAACACGAATTTACTGTTTGTTAAGAAATGTGTCAAAAAGTGATTTCGAAGTCATGTTCTTAATGTGAGTCTATCTCTTAAGATTTCAATAGAATGTTCCCAGATTCTAGGATGGGCATCCATGAATTTATTCATAATGTCCAAAGGTTCCTTTTTAATTCCAGTAGACCTTAAGTCATTCATTAAATTGGTTATAGGTTTGAGTTAAAGTTTCATTTTTACTGGCCATGAACTACTCATATTGACGGTTAAGAAATACACATCTGTTTTCAATGACAGATTAAAATTTTCATACATAGCGCATAAAGCATCCCACATTTCTTTTCCCTTTGTACATGTAAGTTCATGATATGGACCTAATCAGATCATTAACTCGATTGAAAGTGCGGAATCCAAACAATCAAGTATTGAACGTTTAACAAATCGAACACACAATATCTATAATCTTTTGAATGTATTAACAATTAAAGAACAAGATTACAAACACAAACTCGTTGATCTGCCTCTCTCTCTCTGCCTCCACGCCTCACACACTCTAGGGTTTGATCAACCCTAAAATGAAACCTTACACTTCTATTTATACCCACGTTCTGACCTATTAGCGACATAACTTTTGTCGCTATTGTGACCCTGACGACACAAGCTCTGTGTCGCATGAACAGTATATTGTGTATAATTTCTATAATTACATTTCATTTATAGACTTGAATATACAAACTAAACACTTCACATACTAAGACAAATTGACTTTGACAATTACAAACGTTGACCAAGTGACTGACACACAAAATACACCAACATACTCTCCCATGTCAGCAGCTTGGTCAAATAAGTTTCAATTAGTCTTCACCAATAAACACCTTCATGTCTTCAACAATCAGAAACTCCCCCATTGAGATAGCATGGTCTTCAGAAAAATCTTAATGTCCAGATTCATGTGACTGACACAAATTTATCATACAATAAGATCTTCAAACTCTGTGACCATTTATCAATCATCAGCAGCTTCTCCGATATAATTTATCTTCAAGGTCTTTGGAGAATGACCGACATCCTTCACATCTTCAATATTTGACTTTAACAAGGTATGTGATATTTGAAGAAAATAACATAGAAATAAAATCTTTTTGTATTTTTCTTTTATAAACAAAAGGCAAAGAATACCAAAAAATAAATAAATTGGGGATAGGATTGTTTTAGGTCTGCTTAGAGATCATATCATGCCAACATGCAATTATTAGGAAATAGTAAGTGTTATTTCAATTATCTATATATTTGTCCACTTTAAATTTACTTAGCATTTCTAAAACACCTTTTATAAAAATTATTTCAAGATGATTATTGGTATTGTTTGTCCACTTAAACATGTTACATCCGTATTTGTGAGCTAACGATTATTATTAGTATGAATATTTCTCTGTGGTCCCCACCTATGACAGACCCCTGTAACCCAGACATGAACATAGCTTCCATATCCAGAGAGAATATAAGAGTATCATTTTAAGAATCAAGTCAGCGGTAATAGATCTGTACAAACGTACAACAAAGTGACATAACTTGATTCAGGTTTAAGCAAAACCAGACTTGGTCAAACCATTTTGGTGACCTTGTTAGATATCTTGTGATTTAAGACTTTTTCAAGTTCATTGACTTGCGTTTGCTTAACTTTTAAGTATATACTAATTGAGACCAGGTCTATACTTACTTACAACATAGGAAACAATAAGGATAGACCCCCAAATGATTTCTAGATAAACCTCAGGTATAGAAGTATGTCACGCTACATTAAGGAATTAAGACATTTAGTCGTACATCATATGGTGTTTACCACAAAATCATAGACACGTATTAGAATTACGTCTTAAGAACCCAGAAACTGGTGTGTATCATGCCTACTAGTACATCATATGATAAAGCTAACTTTTATAAAAACTGTAGTAAGTATGCTAGATAAACCTACTGACACATCAAACATAAACCTTAAAATTTCCATTTTGTGCATATCATTTGATGTCAAATCATTTCCCATGTTATTTACAGACACAATCCAATATCTTTTTGAGGAATAAGAATCTTGTTGTTCACATTTCTGATACAAATAATCAGAATTTTTAATTACTCCCCCTGAACAGCAAATTCTTTTCAAAAATCCAATTCAAAGGTACTCTCCATAAAACATTAAACATATTTTTTGTAATTTTTTTATTTATCAAATTTTGCAATATTGCATTACTTTGATACTAAAAAGTACAAAGAATGGTTGTTGCATTAACTAAAAAAATCCTTAAATAAAAGTTCAAAAATAAAAGTTTCAAAATCACATATCAAGTCAAATCAAATGCCTTTTTATCACTTTAACCACCTCAACTTTAGAAATTTCATCATTCCAGTCACCATTCTTCCAACAATATCTACATCCATGCAATCACTAAAAATATTAGCTAACAAGAAACTGACTGCATCACCACAAACAATGAAACATTAGAGTTTATGGGACACCCAAGCTTTGATAAACTTGGGTTGTCCACGATCATCCATAATCATTATATCCATGAGTTTATGATATTTTAAAAACTCAGTTGATTTCATAGATATGTTTGTCGCACCCCCAAATTCAGGTTGCGGAAGCGAATCGGGTCGGGGCGCGACTAATCAATAAACACAGCACAAAGATATATAGTAAACGACTCTATATGCGTCGTTTTAACAAAATATATTGATATAAGAAATGTTTACAACATTTGAAGTTATACAAAGCTCGTGTTCTGAAAATGAGAGATTCCAATACATAAATACTTATACAAAATATATTAATGCAAGGAAATCTCTAATGTCTGCATGCTGACTCGAGCTATTGAAATCCTGAGGGCAGTCCAACCTACTGTTGGGTACCTGTGATACATGCTAAAATGGGTCAGCGAAACGCTGGTGAGCTCACAGGTTTGTATGTCAACACATATTGTATGAACCGCAAGATTTAATTGAATTTAAATTGCAATTAAGCAAAGTAAAAGTTTTACAGCCATGAGCACATAGTTTAAGCTTAACTCGAGGTGTCAGGTCCATATTTTAGGTATCATGATCGAGGTGCCTCCCACGAGTGCCTAATCTACACTCGTCTGAACAAATATTAATACATCCGTTTAACCAGTTAGTGTGTACTAACCCGGATGAGGATGGTCAATCCTAATTAAACTTGAGTTGATTATCCGAGAATCGACATTCGAAGACTTGTAACTTGAGGGTGTCCATGACACGTGATGGTTATAAACATGAGTAGGTATCTATAAAGAATACTTTTGTAGTTGTTCGTCCAACTAGAATGTTCAAATTACTACGATTTGGTTGATTTTGATTATGTTTTGAAAACGTGTACGGCCCATTGGTGATGGTTTGTGATGATAATAATAATCTTTGAATTCATTTCATTATACTTAATAAGGTAGGAAATCGGGTATGGGGGTCCGGGGGCAGCGCCCCTGGTAGCGGGGTCCAAGGGGCCCCTGGCTGGAGTCGAGCTGCAAGGTCAGCTTGGAAAATTTTTATTTCTACTATATTGCTTTAGTGAAAAACATATCTAAATTTTGAATTTGGATGAAATCAAGTGATAAAATTTTAGGTCTTGACACTTAGTAAAATATGTGTTTTCTAGGTTCTGTTTCATGCGACACTTAATGTCACTTGAGGAAGTGACGCATAATGGGCGGCACTTAAGCAAGTGTCGGGTACAAGTGTCGGTATCAGGGTCATGCGTCACTAGGGTTAGTGTCGGATGAAATCAGAATTCAAGTATAGGCGACACTTAGACAAGTGTCGCTAGAAGTGTCGGTTAGGAGTGTCGGGTATTGAATTTGCGACACTTAGGCAAGTGCCGAAAAAAGGGGTTTTTTTGGGGCACTTAGGAAAGTGATGCAAGATTAGGGTTTTAAGCGACACTTAATGTGTCACTTAAGGAAGTGACGCACCACTGCACTGGCCTGTGCGACACTTACTTCTATTGGCCGGATTTAGGGCTGAAATCGTGTTTTCCGGTTTCCGTTTGACTTCAAACTTTTACCAAACCCATATTTGGACATTTCAAGCCTAAATTAACATCTTTTGTGAAAAATAAATGAAATCTAAGAGTTTTTGAAAATTGTCGGAAACTTACGATTTAACGCCGGGATAAACCGAAAAAATGGAAATGTAGATCGTGATGCCGTGGTTCTTTTTCTACAAAAGAGTTAGATGTTTTGATGGCGTTTGATGGTGCTTTTGTGGGGGAAAAGGGGAGGGGAATCTCCCAAATTTTAATCCCCACGTTTGCGCTCCGTACGGTGTTCGTTTCACGATTGTTTAAACGTTTAATTTAATCATTTTACACGTTTAAATATACGTTTTAAAATACGAATGTTTAATCTATATTTTGGTTGAAGTATTTTACCAAATACTTAATAATTGAGTTATGTAAATTAAATTTCGTTTTGATTGTTTGCGCGCTTAATATTTTAATCGCATAAACGTTCGTTTTTTTGTACGATACGAATTAATTACGAAATATTATCAAAATAATATTTTGAATAAAATAGTGTTATTAAATAATGTTATATTATTTTAATAAAATTGTTCACCAACATTCGTATTAACAGTTGATTAGACACTAATCACTAGTCCAAATTTGGTGGGTGTCACATTCTCTCCCTGTTAGGAGAATTTCATCCCGAAATTTAGTTCGAAGTCGTGTTTGGAGTAGCTTCAGTGAATAACTGAAGATACATGAGTCTCATTTGGTCTTCCCGTTCCCAAGTGAATTCCGGCCCACGCCGCGAATTCCACCTGACCTTGACGATGGGAATACGACTTTGTTTGAGTTGTTTGACCTCACGGTCCGTGATCTCAGCGGGTTCTTCAACAAAATGAAGTTTGTCATCTATATGAATTTCATCGAGTGGAATGATAAGTGTCTCATCAGACAGACATTTCTTCAAATTAGAAATGTGAAACGTGGGGTGCACGCTGCTGAGCTCGGGTGGCAGCTGTAATCGATATGCCACTGGACCGATGCTCTCGAGGATCTCAAAAGGCCCAATGTATCTAGGGTTCAGTTTTCCACGTCTTACGAAACGAATGATACCTTTCCAAGGTGAAACTCTGAGTAGCACTCGATCCCCAACCTGGAACTCGAGTGGTTTGCGTCTCACGTCAGCATAAATTTTCTGACAATCACGTGCGGCCTTAAGTTTGTTTTGGATCTCGAAGATCTTTTCGGTTGTTTCGTGAATAAGTTCGAGACAAGTGAGCTGACTGTCCCCCACTTTGGTCCAACAAATCGGTGAGCGGCACTTACGACCGTACAGTGCCTCAAAAGGTGTAGCCTTAATGCTGGAGTGATAACTGTTGTTGTACGAAAACTCGCACAACGGTAGATGTTTTTCCCAGTTTACACCGAAATCAACTACGCAAGCTCATAGCATGTCTTCCAGTGTTTGAATCGTTCGTTCACTTTGGTCATCGGTTTGAGGATGGTATGCAGTACTCATATCAAGACGGGTACCCAATGATTTCTGGAGTGATTGCCAAAAGTGAGATGTGATTCGACTATCCATATCTGAGATAATCGAAATTGGAACGCCGTGTCGAGAAACAATTTCTTTGATGTAGATTCGTGTGAGGCGCTCCATTTTATCGGTTTCCTTGATCGCAAGGAAATGAGCTGACTTTGTGAGACGATCGACGATCACCCAAATGGTATCTCAATCGCTCGATGACTTTGGTAGTTTGGTTATGAAATCCATGGCAATTTGTTCCCATTTCCATTCAGGAATTTCGGGAGGTTGGAGTAAAACAGAAGGTTTCCGATACTCGACTTTGACTTTCGAGCAAGTAAGACACTAGCTGACGTATGTGGCGATTTCAGCTTTCATGTTTGGCCACCAATAAAATTCCTTGATGCCATGACGCATTTTGTCAGATCCCGGGTGGATAGAGTATTTGGACTTATGAGCTTCATCCATCACCAAGTCTCACAGGTCTCCAAAACTGGGCAACCAAATTTGTTTAGAGAAGTACCTAACTCCGTTAGGTTTGATTTTGAATTGTTTATCCATGCCTCGCAAGGCTTCATTTTTTATGTTATCGGGGTTCAGAGCTTCGAGTTGAGCAGCGAGAATCTGAATGTTTAGATCATTGTGAATGGTCATACTGAGGGCTCGAACTCGAAGTGGTTTCGATCGTTCTTTTCGACTAAGGGCATCGGCAACAACATTTGCCTTCCCCGGATGGTATTTGATTTCGCAATCGTAATCGGTAAGTAACTCGACCCACCGACGTTGCCTCATGTTGAGATCTTTTTGATCGAATATGTGTTGGAGACTTTTGTGATCGGTAAAGATTGTGCAGTTAGTGCCATAGAGATAATGTCTCCAGATTTTGAGAGCAAAGATGACAGCTCCTAGCTTGAGATCGTGGGTGGGGTATTTCTTTTCATGAATTTTTAGCTGTCGAGAGGCGTAGGCAATGAATTTGTCGAGTTACATTAATACGCAACCAAGACCTTGATGAGAAGCATCACAGTATACCACGAAGTCATCGGTGCCTTCGGGTAAGGATAGAATAGGAGCACGGCAAAGCTTTTGCTTCAGAATCTGAAAGGCTGACTCCTGTTTCAGTCCAATCGAACTTTTTGTCTTTCTGAGTCAGAGTCATGAGTGGTTGGGCTATTTACGAGAAATTTTCAATGAATCGCCGATAGTACCCACCAAGACCCAAGAATTGGCGTACTTCGGTTGGAGTTGTTGGTGCTTGCCAGCACTTGATAGCCTCGATTTTTGATGGATCAACATGAATTCCCTGACTATTAACAACATGTCTGAGGATTTGAACGGATTGCATCCAGAACTCACACTTGGAGAATTTGGCATATAACTCCTCGTGTTTGAGTAGCTCTAGGATAGTTTTGAGATGTTGGGCGTGTTCACGTTTGTCGCGCGAGTAAATGAGGATGTCGTCGATGAAGACAATGACAAACTTGTGAAGGTAAGGTTTGCACACCCGATTCATAAGATCCATGAATACAGCCGGTGCGTTTGTTAAACCGAAAGGTATCACCTGAAATTCATAATGTTTGTAGCGAGTTCGGAAAGCAGTTTTTGGGATATCGGTGTCGCGAACTCGAAGTTGATGATAACCTTACCGATGATCGATCTTTGAATAAATACTCGACCCTTGAAGTTAGTCAAACAGGTCATCGATTCGAGGGAGTGCATATCGGTTCTTGACGGTCAATTTGTTCAACTCTCGGTAGTCGTTGCAAATTCGGAAAGAACCGTCTTTCTTTTTCATGAATAAGACCGGAGCTCCCCAGGGTGAAGAACTCGGTCTAATGAATCCTCTATCCAGGAGTTCCTGTAACTGGGTGGACAGCTCCTGAAGTTCGTATGGGGCTAATCGGTATGTTGCTCGAGCCACGGGTGCAGCACCTGACACGAGGTCAATTGAGAACTCAACCTTTCTTGGTGGTGGTAGACCAGGCAGTTCTTCAGGAAAGACTTCTGGAAAATCTCGAACGATGGGCACATCCTCAAGTCGCTTCTCCTCTGACTTTTCTCCATGATGTGCATGAGGATTGCCGGATAACCTTTTCTCAGAAATTTTCGGGTTATTAGACAAGAGATGATGTTTAGTCTCGTCCCACCGGTCTCCCCCTGTATGATCAAAGTTCTACTGGCGGCGAGAGGGATACGAACGACATTATCATAACAAATGATTTCGGCTCGGTGTCTGGACAACCAGTCCATTCCTATGATGATGTCGAAACTTCCAATTTCAATTAGCATAAGATCGATTGAAAAGGTTTCGTTGGCTAGGTTTACAGTGCAATTAGGTATCACACTATCGGTTTCTATGAGTTTACCGTTAGCTTGTTCTATAGTGTACTTAACATCTAGAGCAACATGGGTGTGTCAAGAAATGAATTCATCAGAAATAAAGCTCCTATCGGCACCAGTATCAAATAGAACAGAAAGAGTTAAGTTGTTGAGGATGAAATACCCGAGACCACAGTAGGGTCTTCGCGGGCGTCCCCAGAGTTGATTACGAAGGCTCTACCTCTCACATTGTTGTTGTTGTTGTTGTTGTTATTGTTCAGCTTTGGGCATTCATTCCTGAAATGCCCGGTGTTCCCACATTCGAAGCAGGCTCTTGATGGCCTGGTGTTGTTGTTGTTGGAGGTATTGTTGGTGGATTTGGGAACTCGACAATCTTTGGTTGAATGCCCGTACCTCCTGCAGTTGTTGCAAGGGGTATTGCATTGACCCTCATGGTGGCGGTTACATTTGGAACAGTAGGGTTTGCTTCAGTATACCCGCGTTTGGATCCAGTGTTGGAGGTATAAGCTTGGATGGCATTGGGTTTCCTGTTCGGTTGGTCGTGGTGTTTAGAGGATTTGCATCTGTTGGAAAATCATTGCCATGAGCTCATGTGCAAGCCATATTGCACTTTTGATGGTGGTTGGTTTGGATGAGGTGACATTTACCTGGATGTTTTCCGGATGTATCTTTTTATGCATTTTTCATACGTGTCTACCAAGCCCGGACATAGGAGGGCGAGTTGCTGGAATTTGGTGGTGTAACCAGCGATATCATTGCCTTGAATAGTCAAGTGCCAGAATTCTTCCTCCAATCGATGAAGTTCTTTGATAGGGCAATACTCATCCTTCAACATTTTCTTCAGATCTGCCCAGGGCAATCGATTAGCGGTCTCAATTCCCTCGGCACTAGTATAGGTGATGTGACCTAAAAAGTCATGTTTTTAAGGACATATTTCCACACTTTTTGGACTATTCTTTGGTGAAAACATTTCAAAACCATCATTATTTACCAAAAATCACAAATGTAGTCTAAATATAGACATTGCTACAAAAATCGGTTAAAACATCCAAATAACACGCAAACTGAGGCAAAAACAATCACCTTAAAATATCCGTTCTTAATATCCTTATAGAAATAGAGCTTAATTCATATTTTATGAATCTATAGGAAAATCCAAGACCGGAGGTGAAAGAATCAGAAGAAACGGATGAAACACGGAGAAGATACATAGGCTAAAAGCTCGCCGATCAACATTCGGAACATGCAAAAGTCAAACACTTCCAAATTTGGAAAACTTAGTGTCATTAGAAGCGTAACGTAAAAACGAATCCAAGGGCGCAAGAATCAAGCGAAACGGACTCCAAACGAAGAAGATACGGATGAACCAAGCAACCTAGAAGTCAGTATACAGCAAATGGAGCACCAACCCCCCCTGGGCACCTAGGTACCGTATACGGTACCCTAGGTGCCGTATATGGCCCTTAGGGTGCCTTATATGGGGGTTTGCTCTTGGAAGGTGCCGTTTGACCCCCCTTGATCCGCTTGCCCCGTATGCTGCTTTGATGCTTGTATTCAATGCTTCAAGACTTGTACCATGGCTACCTCTCTTCTCCTATAAATAGAGGCTTCCATTTCTCATTTTCACACACCTCTCATCTCATTTTCTCTCATTAGTTTTGCATTCTCTCTCTAGCACTACTCTTAGGAGTTAGAGGAGAATTAGTAGGTAGTTTAACATTCTCTCTCTAGCACTACTCTTAGGAGTTAGAGGAGAATTAGTAGGTTAGATTAGAAGCTCTTAGTAGCTTTTGTACGGAGTTACTCCGAGTCTTCAGATACGTGAAGATTTGTCTGTATTACTCTCTTATTCAGGTTTAATACAATCTCTTGTATTTATGCTTTTAATTATGTTTTCTTATTATGCATGCTTAGGAATGAATGCTAGAATTATGCTAGGCTAGGCAAATCAATGTTTGATGTGATGTATGCAATGTTAGGATAGTTATGAATTAATATGCAATTGGGGTGACACCATTATGAAACAACGGAGGTAACGTTATACGGCTTTCATTTGTATAGCGCCGGAAACATCACGAATGTGTGTAGTACGGAACGTGGAAGCTATGAAAGTCATGGGCACAATCCGTTATGGAAATAATGATCCCAATTGTAAACATGTTACTCTGTCTGTGTAAATTTAAACTATTTGTGAACTTATAAGCTGAACCTCTGCCCGTTTATCTGTCCAACTTATGATGTGGTTTGTATCCTCCTCCCTAGAATTGGGCCCATTACTAGAAGTAGGATTGCCAACTATTCTGTGTATGATGATCAATGAACTCAACATGGTCGTTGTTCCCTTGATTGAGACATATCCGAGGGACACGGAGCATAGGATTAGAGATAGATTAGGTTCATGCTTGTTTGTTGTGTATCTTTGGGACAACTTCCGGGATACCCATGATTTGATTATCAGGTCAATTGTTGTGCTGCTAGTGTTCCATCCTATTGCATGTTCTTGTTTGATTGTTGCTTAGGTACTGCATGCTAGACATACATAACCACTATCACTGCCCTGCTAATTAGATTTTCATAAACATGATAAACGTAATACAGATAGGTTAACATGCATATAATAGTTGTGATGATTGTATGATTAATGATGAACAATTCAACCGACCGCTAGACAGATTATCCCAACCGGTTTCGCGGGTTAAATCCTGTTCATGTTATTGTTCAATGAACACTTCATGCCATGATATTAACGTCCTCTGGATGTCTGTAAATGGAGACCTGGATTAGAGGATAGTTGTCAGCTGAATTGGTCTGTGCATTTGGGAGAACTTCCGGTGTATTGGACATTCTATAACTGCTATCCCTGTGACATATTATATATCTGATTGCGGACAACTCTACGTTAGGTATATAGTAGGATCGTAGTTGTAGCTCATTAAGAAATATAGGAATATCTAGTGAGTAATCTGGACTCGTAATTGGTATAACGGAAAAGCGTCGTAGGCATAATAATTTATTACCAATTAAGCTTCTATGATCTCACTGGATTAGTCATCGCACCTAGTAGCCTTATCCCCCATAACTATCCACCCAAATAACATTGCCGAAATCGCAACAAACATATTCCTTATCTTGATTTCTATGCGTTCTCCGTACAAACCCCTCCTTTAATTTAGTTTTTAATTTTAGTAATTAGATTAGAAAACCAAACCAACCTATCAAAAAGTTTTAAAATCCCAACTAAATTACAAAAGATAGTTAATCCTCCTAAGATCCCATGTCTGTTGTAGTTTGAAGAACGACACCTGAGTCATACGTACCACTTGCTGCCCTTTAGGTCTTTAAGTGTGTTAAAACTTAGGATACCCTGCATTATAAATATAAAACCCACTGCCGTAAGCCCTTGCCGGACGGTTCAACGACCGGAGTAAAATCCGATCGACCGTTGGGGCTGCGACAAGTTTTTGGCGCCGCTGCCGGGGACTACAACGACCGATTTTAGGAATTTAATTATCTTAGTTATTTAGCGATCCTTTCGGAAGATCAATATCATCCGGAAGTTACCTGCTTTATCTTTAAGTTAATTAGTTTAGATTAAATTAGCTTTCCTTTCCGTAACCCTAATTTCTACCCTACGAGTTATGACGAACCGTATCACGCTCGCCTCATCAATCAAACCACTGCTAGAGCGACGAGGAGGACCGATCGTAGTGCCAACCAACAAAACCCTTGAAATTAAGCCTCACTACATAAAAATGATTAACTCTGAGTGTCAGTTTCATGGTCTTTTGGTTGAAAATCCAAACGCTCATCTCAATAAATTCATTAACCTTACCAACTCTTTCGAACTAATAGGAACCAATAGAGACCTTCTTCGACTCCATCTGTTTCCTTATTCTCTATCCTCTCGAGCCTTAACCTGGTTTTATGATTTTGAACCCAATTCGATTCATACATGGGAGGAGATGGCTACTAAGTTTCTATCTAAGTACTTCCCTCCTTCCATGCAAACCAAGCTTAAAGCCGACATTGCTAACTTACATCAGGAAACTAAAAAATCATTAAGCAAGGCTTGGGAACGATTTAAGAATCTTATCGGAAGATGTAAAAATCATCAGTTGGTTGAAATGAATCTGGTCTGCACGTTCTACAGTAGCTTAAATCCTCAGCACCAACAAACCCTCGATGCTGCTTCATCCGGAAACTTCATGCAACATACTTCAGACGAAGCTTGGAAATTGATTGAGACGATAACGATGCACCATCATGACTTGGAGCCAGATGAATCCACTTCAGAAAAATGGAATACTTCAGATCAAGCCTTGGACACCTTGAAAACTCAACTCGAATCCATCTCCAAAGTTGTCAAGGACTTGCAAGAATATTCTAAACCCATGCAAAAGAAGAGACCCCCAAAGTTCTTCCCAAACATACGGGCCAACGAAGAAATTCTTGATACCACTGGTAGAAACCCTGACCAATCTTTTCATTCTAAACCATTCATTCAGCGGTTAACCACACTACCTTCATCTCAATCTTTAGTTCTCTCTACTCCTACCCAATTGACTTCTCGTCTAAACAATACGATTCTCTATAACTTCATGGTTGAGCAAAATAATACAAACAAACGAATTCTTGATTTTCTAAACCAAAATGACTATTTGCTCAGAATTTCAAACGATTTATTTAAAAATATGGAGGATAATGTTAAAAGGTTGTTTTTAAAAGTTGAGGAGAAGCAAAGGGAGGAAGCGATTTACAATTCTGTCTATCATTCATCCTCCGAGTATGATGACATTCTTGTAGTCACTAGAGGAGGAAAAGAGACTAAAAATGAGAAAACCATAGATATTCCTTCGAATGAACCTTCTACTACTGACTCAGTACAAGTTGACACCCCTGTCACTTCTCCTGAGCCAGAACCTTCTAAAGCCCCAGAAGTCTCTAAACCTGTTCGAATACCCTTCCCTGGTAGGCTTAAGAAAGAAAAACAAGAAGCTCAGTTTGGAAAATATCTAGAAATTCCCAAAAGCCTACACCTAAACGTTAGATTATTAGATGCTTTAGTAGAAATGCCCATTTGTGCTAAATTCTGTAAGGAACTGATATCCAACAAAGAAAAACTTAGACAGATAGTTAACTTGCCTTTAGATGCAGAGTGCTCTCTAATTATGCAACAAAGACTACCACCTAAGCTTGGAGATACCGGCCGTTTAACTATTCCTTGTTATCTTCAGGATGTTCAAATAAGTAACGCCTTAGTTGACTTAAGAGCTTTTGTAAACCTCATGCCATTCTCGCTTTATAGAAAACTAGGATTAAACGAACTCTTGCCTACCCGTATGACCATCCAATTAGCAGATAGATCAATTAAACTCCCCTGAGGAATTGCTAAAGATATTATTGTCCGTGTTGACAAATTCGTCTTCCCAATTGATTTCGTTGTTATGGATATTGAAGAGGACACCCAGGTTCCACTCATCCTTGGCAGACCTTTCTTAAACACTGCCAAGGCCGTCATTGACGTAAATGAAATGTTGTCCCTTAACCTAGGATCTAGATTGAATGACTAGAATCAATTGTGTGGCGGAATCACACGATCGAAGTAACCAGCATGAAATATAAATCAACACAATGAGATATTGAATAAGAATGCTTTATATTTCAATAACCAACGAATTCTAGCTTGTTTACAGAGGTTTTAGTCGACAAGTTGTGCATAGGTTTTGTCCAACCTTTGCAATGAGCCGTGATGGCTCTATATATACAAACAGATTGATCCTGCGACACTTGCTAAGTGTCGCAGATCATAACCCTAGCGCGACACTTACTAAGTGTCGCCTGATTGTGACAATAGAAAAGTGTCACTCAAAACAGAAAATTATCTATTTTTCTAATCTAAGCTATTAAAGACTCAAGACCAACTGACAGACACACTAATATGACTCAACAAACTCCCCCGTGTCTTCAGCTTGGTCTTTTAAAATATTCTCAATATCAGATCCAGTCTGTCGGGAGATTCCCACCAGCATGAATTCCCTTAGCAATGCAGAGATCCACAACTCTTTGAAATCTCACAGCATCTTCTTGATCAATCATATCAAATTGCAATCTATTACTGTGAAGAGCTTGAAGATCATTCTTTGACATGTTAATCAGGCTAAGAGGATCAAAAACTCTAAGAGTGTAGCCAGTAACATGTTTCCATTCTTTAGCATCACGTCCCGGTCCCTTTTGAGAAAAATATTCAATAACCGCCTCACCAGTAACTGTGTCATACCACCAGAACCTAAAATTTCCCAGCACATCAAATGGTAACTTTTCAAATGGCACTTGGGTAAGATTCTTGGTTAGAGGATAATGATAACCGTATATGGGTTGGCGCGTCCTCGGGTCCAACTTCTTCTTATTTGAAAATCTAATTCCCATTACTGGTCGAATCCATTTAAATTTCTTCATATTTATTTCTCGACGCAGTATTTGCTGAAAGAATTCAGCTTCTCGATTATCAGTGGGATTTATCATATTCAATTGAGCTAGTCGATTTAGATCAACCTTCGGTAATGTAGTCAAATGATCTAGCCTTGCCTTAAAATATTGAATGCCATCTCGCCTTTTGATGACAAACAATCCAAAATCAGCATCGAATTTCCAACTTTTTATAAGCCCAGATAAGTCTCCACGAACAAAATATGCTCGTCATCTTTTCAACTCGGGCGTTGGAGGCAAAATCCATTCTGGATACTTCCTAGGTTGAGCAGTGGATGTTGAAGTACCAGCAGAATGGGAAGATGGTTCTGCAGAAGAAGCAGCAGGAACGGTATCATCATCTGATTCTACCTCCTCATATGGATTATCCTCAAACTCATCTTCATCAGAAACCTCATCAGGTTCAAATTGAACATCATCAGCAAACATGTTTGGACCCTCATTTTCAACAGTTGTAGTTGTTCCAAATACAAGACTTTGTAGATATTCAAGATTAGCATGCGAGTAATCTACATTTAATGGTACTGGTTGGCCAGGTACGTGAGCTAACGACGCAAAGTAATCCAAATTAATATTTTCATTAATCTCAGAATCATTGATTACATTTACTTTATCATGGCCTGTGGTTTCAGGATCTAACTCCCCCAGAACCATAGCCAGAGATTCCAATTCTAACACACGACGCTCAAGATCCGGTACACGAGCAGCCGTGGACTCTAACTCCAAAAGTCTTGACGCTTGAACCTGAATGAGAGCCTGTTGATCTTGAAGCATCTGGTTCATTTGCGCCATATCATCCATCAGTTTCTTCAAAAATTCCGGCTGTGGCTGAAGCTCATCAGAAGCAGCAGTCAAGGTTCGTTGACGACGTGGTTGAGGAACGTCATCGGATTCTGTGTCCGAAGAATCCCGAACCCGCTTGCCCTTATCAGCAGCGGAGGTGGTAGCAGCAGCAGTAGGTGTAGAAGTTGGAAAATTCTCAATATCAACTAGAACTTCTTCCAAAACCGCTTCATCAACTTGCGGTGGTAGAGCTGCAATACCAAGAAACCCATTATCCGGCGGAGCCACATATTCTTCATTAATCACGTGACCGAATAACGGAACATCAGGCAGAACTGCCTGACCCTTTGGGGGTGTTGCACAATCCCCAAATACCCTGACCAGCATCGGAGTCAAGGTCAGAATCGACCTTGGGTCAGGCTGAATCCCTAGATTCAGGGAATTCAGGATCAGCTGCAAAAAACGTGGATACATAAACCACATGTTATCTCCAGCTCGTAGATTGTCCACTAGATGCCCAAAGATGTATCCAGAGTAGTTGAAAGGTTTGTTGTAAACCATACCCAACATCACAGAGATCGTTCCATAACTCATCCCATCGAATCCCGCCTTCCTTGGTGAGAGGCACACCATGATAATGTGTGCTAAGTACCTCCAGACTCTGCTCAAATGTTGTTTCCTGTATTGATCTGGAGGAATAGCCGGATAACCCATACGCCGAAGACCACCAACGATAAAACTGTTCTCAAACTGAGTTGGAGACTCAGAATTGTCATCAAATCCCAACACTTCTCGTACCGTATCCTCCGTAATTTCAATACGATGACCAAAAACAGATGATAAAATCCTTCAATATTCACCTTCTGTGTTAATCACAGCATTTGCATAAAATTCCTCGATTTGATTCAGGTAGATTGGACATGAAGCAGTGATAGCATTGTGAATCCTCGAGCGACGCAAAAACTAAATCATCGGATGAAACGAAATCGAGTTGGCGTGCGTATCATCGAGAAAAGCCACCACATTATGTCGTGGCAGCGTGCGGCGAGCATAAATAGCTAAGTTTGCCATCTGCACAAAAATAAAACATAGATAATACACAAAGAAAAGTTATACCGTTAGTACAAACAAAGTATAAACCGTTCTTTCAAAATTACTATTAGGCGACACTTCAGTAGTGTCGCTAATTGAAGTAGCGACACTTAGGTGAGTGTCGCTCAGAAGCCTTAAAAATTACCATGCGACACTTAAGGTAAGTGTCGCAGCATTGCAAATCAAAAGGCGACACTCAGTGGAGTGTCGCATAAGTGCACACAATATATAAGACGACACTTAAGGACTACTGTAGGCGACACTTAAGGTAAGTGTCGCAAAAGACAAGGCGGCACTTAATAAAGTGATGCAACTAATTGATGTTCCTTTAAAGGCGGCACTTAAGGTAAGTGTCGCAAGAGACAAGGCGGCACTTAATCAAGTGACGCATGGCAATAAGGCGACACTCAAGTTGAGTGCCGCAGTTAGTGTTCGAATCACCAAGTTGCGACACTTATGGTGAGTGCCGCTGCGAGTGTCGCAAAGATGAACACAAGCCTAGAAACCATAAACCCAGAATTCAAATTTTTAATCAACTTAAAAGTTAGGTCGAGTCAGGTTACAAACTTGATAGATACATGTATATCGAGTATCAGGCACATGAAAGTAACACCTAACGAACATCTAACTAGTCTAGATTAATAACGATTCGTAATCCCTAAAAAAAAAACGAAACCGTATGAACCCTAGATTAATTAGAGCTAAATATTTCATGATATGAAGAAAGATTTGTACCTTTAGGTGTGTATACACTAGAAGAACATAAATCGAACAAAGAATTCCAAAAACGAGCAGAAATCCACAGCAAAAACCGATACAGATTGAGTGTCACTTAAACGAGAGCGAGTGACGCATAATCGTATGTGAGTGCCGCAGGAAATGTGATAATAAATGCCGCAGGGTGGCATTTATATACTCCATACTATAGGCGACACTCGAGGCGACACTCGATGCGACACTCAGTGAGTGTCACAGACGTAAAATTTTGAAAATTCCTAACACTTTCAAATTCTTTCGCGATTCGGTTTTGGCTATTCAGTGACATTTAACTTTAAGTAAGACAAAAAATATTAAAATAATTTCAACTTAACTAGGAATGCAAAACTGTTTTTGGTGACAGGATTGTTTTAGGTCTAGTTAGGGATCATATCAAGTCATCATACATTAATTTGCAAATATTTGTTGTTATTCCAATTATCAGTATACTTGTCCTCTTTAAATTTACATAACATATTTAAAATAAATTTAATAACACACAGTTCAAGACGATTGTTCATATCATTATCCACTTAAACAACTAACCTTCATTCATCCGAGATAACCTTTTATTGTTAATATGTTCAATCTTTTGCAGTTCACACATATGACATACCCCTAACATTTAGATATGGTTAATCTTTATATTAAGAAAAATTATATGAAACTTATTTTTAAGAATCAAGACATTGGTGACAGGTCTGTACTTACGTACAACAGAGCGACTTAACTTGATTCAGGTTTAAACAAAATCAATTTTTATCAAGTCATTGGTGACAGGTCTGTACTTACGTACAACAGAGCGACTTAACTTGACTTAAGGATATATTTTTATTTGAAGCTCTAAGATTTTGCAAGTCTGGTGAACTTGCGGTTGTTTAATTTTAAGATATAATACCAGAAACCAGGTCTGTACCGACATACAACAAAGGAAACCAATACTATATCCCCCAAATAAGTTGATATAAAATTTCAGAATACAAAAATTGTCCATATTAAATATAGGAATGAAGACACACAGTCGTACGTCATATGATGTTTACTACAAAAAAATTAACAGGTAGTTGATGTTACTGCTTAATATCTCAGAGAACTAATAGAGAGTTGCCTATGAACATATCATATGATGAAGCTGTGTGTTAAGAAATTTATGATAAATACATTAGATAAACCTACTGAGACATCAGATATAACAGGGAACATTTGCATTTCATGAAAGATACTTAATGTACTATCATATCCCAAGTTATTTACAGACACAACCCAACATCTTTTTATAAATGTAGCAATAATGCATTACTTTAATACTAGTAAGTATAAAGTGTGGCTCTTGCGAGTTTTTTTTTTTTTTTTTTTTTACAAGTAAAATCAACGTCACTGTAACGATTTAAAAAATCGTAAGCCAAGCATAGAAACTAATTCATCAAAACGAGAACGGGAAAAGGCCTTAGTAAACAAGTCAGCCTTTTGCTTAAGTGTTTCTATTTGGATAAGGTCAATAAGGTGTTTCTCATAGCAATCCCGTATAAAGTGAAATCGTATCTCTATATGTTTTGTTTTAGAGTGCTGTACGGGATTGCGTGTGATAGATATGGCTGCAGTGTTATCTAATGTATAGGAGTAAGAGTTAAGATGAAACCATTATCACGAAGTTGATGCTGAATCCACATAACCTGTGAACAACAGCTGGCAGCAGCAATATATTCAGCCTCGGCTGTGGAGGTTGAAACGGTTGTCTGCTTTTTACACTGCCATGGCACTAAGCGCGGTCCAAGAAACTGACATCCACCAGATGTGGACTTCTTATCCTTGTTGCATCCGCCATAATCTGAATCTGAATACGCAGTCAAAGTGAAGTCGTCTTCATTTGAGTACCATAGACCAAGAGTGGGTCTATATTTGAGATACCCAAAAATCCGTTGAACTGCCTTCATATGAGAAACCTTCGGATGAGCTTGGTACCTGGAACACAAAGAAACAGCAAAAACAATATCTGGTCTTGAAGCAGTAAGGTACATGAGAGAACCTATCATTGAACGATAGTCCTTCTCGTTACACTCATCATCTTCCTCAGTTGGCCCAAGTTTGTGAGATACCTCAATGGGGGTGCCATAAGTCTTACAATCATGCAAATTATACCTAGTCAACATGTCAAAGACATATTTTAACTGATGGATATAAATGCCTTTGTCAGATTGTTCAACTTGGACACCTAGAAAGAATTTGAGTTCTCCCATTGCACTCATCTCAAACTCAGACTTCATAAGTTGCTCAAATTCCTTGCAGAGAGCATTACTAGTAGAGCCAAAGATGATGTCATCCATATATACCTGCACAAGTAACAAATCGTTTTTGGACCTTTTTGTAAAAAGAGTGCTGTCAATCTGTCCTCTGGAAAATCCATGCTTGAGTAGATGTGTAGACAGCCTCTCGTACCATGCTCGTGGTGCTTCGTGAAGACCATACAAAGCCTTGTCTTACTTGCAGACATAATCCGTATGTACCGAGTCTTCAAATCCAGGAGGTTTCCTGACATAGACTTCCTCCACAACTTGTCCATAAAGAAAAGCACTCTTTACGTCTAGTTGATAAACCCGAATACCTTTAAATGAAGCATAAGCCAAAAAGATGCGAATAGATTCCAATCTAGCTACAGGGGCGAATACTTCATCGTAGTCCAATCCTTCAATTTGTGTAAATCCTTGAACTACTAATCGTGCCTTATTCCTAACCACTACACCGCGGTCATCCTTCTTCACACGATATACCCAACGAGTTCCAATTGCATGGACACCCTTGGGTAGAGGAACTAATTCCCAAACTTTCAGCTTCTCAAATTGATGCAGTTCTTCTTGCATTGCTTCGACCCAATGCGGATCCTTTAACGCATCAGCTGTTTTCTTTGGTTCAACTTGAGATAGAAAACATTCTTCCATTTCAGTTACAAGACATTCCAAGGAGGCTGTAGGAGATGCTTCAGAAGTTGAAGCAGACGTGTCGGTCACGGCCAATTGATGTCTAGTTTGAACACCTTTACTTAACTCACCAATGATATTATCAGTGGGGTGAGTCTTATGAATCCGGGTTTGTGGAATTGAGTTAGGCACAATAAGTAATTCCAAATTATTAAGATCTCCTTCAGTAGCATTGTTCTCGGATGGAGGATCATTGGCTTCATCATTTTCTTCTGAAAGACTAGCCATATCTAACGGTTGAGGTGATGGAGGATCTGTTGTTAGAATTGGTGCATCAACTGATGGTGTTGATGCTAGGTGGAAGATGTATTAGGTTGGACAGGTGATGCAGATGAAGTGTGATCTACATCAATATCCAAACCATGTAGAAGAGTGACAATAGTTTCTTCATCATCAACATTTTCAGGGGTCGGAATATTAAATGAGTCCAAGAAACTATCATACTGAAACAGATTTTCTGGTCCTTTGCCTTCGGGAGGAGCCATATAGCGTAAACACTTGACTTCATATGCTCCTCAATACGCTTTGTAGATAAATTGTAAACTCTCTTGTTAGGAGAATTTACAGAATAACCCAAGAATATTCCATCCATTGATTTTTCACCAAACTTGTCCTTTTGAGTTCGTGACATAATGGTGCAAGGACATCCAAAGGGCTCCAGAAATTGTAAGTTTGGTTTACGGTTGTTAAACAGCTCATAGCATGTTTTGTTTTCCTTTTTAACCGTCAAAACCCTATTTAAAACAAAACACGCGGTATTTACCGCCTCTGCCCAAAAAGTGATTGGAAGCTTAGAGTCGGATAGCATAGTACGCGCAGCTTCAATAAGAGTCTTGTTCTTGCGTTCAGCAACACCATTCTGTTGAGGTGTATAAGCAGAGCTGAACTGATGATGAATACCCTTCCTTAAACAGTACATCTTAATTGTTTTGTTTTTGAATTCCGTTCCATTATCACTTCTAATCCTCTTGATTCTCTTTCCACACAAGTTTTCTAACTTGTCAAACAGATATATTAAGATCTCGGGGACTTCATCCTTTGTAGAAATGAAGTAAACCCAAGAAAAACGAGAGTAGTCATCGGTGACTACTAAGCAATAAGTACTACCTCCCATACTCCTCTTATTAACCGGCCCAAATGAATCCATGTGCAATAGTTCTAGGGGCGATGCATTGGAATTCACCTTCTTCGACTTATGGGACTGCTTGTGTTGTTTTCCTTTGAGACAGGAAACGCAGTTATCATCCAAACTGAATGTGAGTTTAGGCACACCAGTAACAAGCTCATTTTTTACAAGATAGTTCATCTTACGAAAGTTTATGTGTCCCATTCGCTTGTGCCATAGAAGGGAATCCTTTGGAGTAGCTTTGGACAACAGACATGTATGTTCAGATGTTGTAGTTGACACAGTACTCATGTCAAGGACATACGTGTCTTTTGTCCTCGGTGCTCGAATGAGTACCCATTCCTCAGCTATTTGAAAGCCTGGTTTGAGTATTAAGCACTCCGTATCCGTAAACACCGTTGTGAACTTTTTGTCACATACTTGTGATACACTAAGAAGATTATAATGCAATTGTTCCACATAGTTCACGTTGTCAAAACTCACTGATCCATTAGTGAGAGTTCCCCTACCAGTAATTTCTCCACCCTTATCACCCGCAAATGCAACATATCCTCCTTTAATAGGTAGAACATCGGAGAGTAGAGATATGTTGCCTGTCATGTGCCGAGAACAACCACTATCTACATACCATTTGCTTTTGATTACTTCTTCTGAAGGCTGTAGGCACACAAAAATAGAGAAATTAGTTTGAGTGTGAGACCCAAGCCTTGACGGACTTGGGTCTACTAGAGTCATCCATAATAACCACATCAGTGAGTACATGATTTTTCAAAATTTTGGGCTCTTTAACTGATGGGGTATTATGTGATGAAGAGTCTTCTTTGGACTCTTTGACTTTCCAAACCTGTAGAGGTTTAGATGGTTGCTTTTTGACAAGAGTTTGCCGATTACAAGTAGGTGTAACCGACATTATCTTGTCAGTTTTCTTGACAGGTTTGGGAGACATGAAACTGTGCTTAGGTGAAGATTTTGAAAAATTTCTGTAAACTGAAGATCTAGGCACTGTCTTTCCAAACCATTTTCTAGAAAGCAATGGACAAACACTTATCAAATGACCCTGTTTTTTGCAGTAGAAACGGGATCTTCTCTCAACAACCGATTGAAACTGAGGTTGCAAAACTGATGAGGATTTGATATTTCTATTCACTGAACAAGCACATTGAAATGTGCAAGGTGAATTGGCACGTGAAAAAGATGTTGATTTACTTTTGTAATTATTTGTGATTGGTTTAGAAGAAATTGATTTGTTATCAGCAAAATTTGGTTCCTTCTTAACCTTAGGAATAGCCTTAGATTTAACCTTTAGTGAAGGGATTTCACTACACGGTTCATTTGTAATTATAAAATTTTCAGGCTTTACATCCAATTTAAGAACCTCTGTATCAATCTCATCAGTTACATCCTCAATTTCAATTACTTCCTCCTTAATAGTAGGAAGTACAGGTAATGCTTTTGCTTTCTTTTGGGAGATAGGTTTATCTCCCTTCTCAGATGGAACCAAAATAACTGGTTCTGTAACAGATAACTTGCCTTCTTTAATAGTTGAAGGCACAAAGTTTTTAATGTCATCCTTCGATGGCATAGGTTCATAGTTAGCTGGGGGAGGTACCACTTGGTATCCTATCCCCGACTTACTTTTTGTATTGATCCTTTGCGCTTGAAGGATCTCATCAAAAACAACGGAGGATGTACTGAAATTTGAAAGTTTTCGATTAAGATCAATAATCTCGGTTTTCAATTCATCAAGAGCTTTTTGTGAATCGAAAATTTTCTTAAGATAACTGTCAATAGCATCTTGTTGACAATAAATCTTAGACTTTAGATCTTTTCTTTCAGTCATAGTGGCATTAATCTTTTTGTCAAAAATCTTTTCATTTTCTTTTAACAATTAGTTCGCCTGTTTAAGTTTATCTAAATCAGAATACAGGCGAGCATTATCCTCAGAGTATCTGTTAATTTTACCAGTTAATTTGATATAATTAACACAAGAAAGAGGTTCATCAATTTGTACCTCATCTGTAATCTCTGCCATAAGAGCTGTGTTATGAATGTTCTCCTCTGTATCACTCCAGTTATGATATTCATCATTAGTAAGGAGAAGAGCTTCACTGATAGATTCCTCAAGCTTATCAGCATCCTTAGCAGTTGACTTCTTTGAAGCAGATGGCTTTGAAAAACCAGAAGGAGGTTGTTTAGATTTCTCACATTCTCTAGCAAAGTGTCCAAGATTGTGACACTTGTAGCATTTAACCTTACTCTTATCAAAACCCAAACCCGAATCACTATCATCATCCAAGTTCTTTTAACCAGTTTTTCGCAAATATCTTTTTGTTCTCCTAGTTAACATAGCAAAATTCCATCTAATATCCATTCTCTTGAGATCATCAGAATTTATTTGATCAAAATCCTCATCAGTTAAATCAATGGAACTAGTTTTCTGGGATAGAAAACTGTCATAAGCACTCAAAAATGCTTGAAATACAGCAGCATTCTCCTCGGTAGCTGGAGAAGCTTGATTAGCCTTGGATCCACCAGATGATGAAAGTGATCCACCTGAAAAAATATATGATCCACTGGAGGCACCACCACTTGCAGTTGAAGTTTTAGTGGCGGATGACAAACCTCCTCCAGACAAAAGAGCAATCCCTGAAGATGAAGATTTACTCCCATAAATGCTTGGATCCTGAATATGGGCAATAGATTTTGTTTCTTTCCTTTGCATATCTAGTGCATATGCTTGCAATCGTCCAATGAAATCATCTAGAGACATAGACATCATGCCTTCGTCTTCCTCCATCATCATCACACGATGATTCCATTTCTTTGGTAACGCACTTAACAATTTCTTGTTAATATCCTCTACCTGCATTTTCACTCCCCCGTCAGACAACTCACTCACTAGATGTGAATAACGAATAAACAAACCGTTTAAGGATTCATTTTTTAACATATCAAACAACTCATATTGTCGTTTGACCAACTCCAGCCTACTCTTCTTATATTTATCACTACCACCGCATCGTCTTTCAAGGGCCTGCCACATATCATATGCGATGTCATGATGTTTAAACATTTTGAGTACATCAGAAGATAAGCTCATAACAAGAGCTGAATGGACTTTCCTTTCCATATCCCAAGATTTCTTTTCATCCGCATTCAACGCACGAATAGACTTAGGAGGTGCGATTCCCTCAAATACCCCCTCTTGCCTCGGATGCTCATACCTTTCAAGCAAAGGAATCATCATATCCGGTTCATTATAAGAAATAAAAGCTTCAAATTTTTGTCTCCATTCAACATAATTTGTATTAGCTGTAAAAATTGGAGCCTTATTTGTACTACCAGCTTCATTACTGGTTTTAAGCATTTGAGCAAAAGCTTGCATCGACATTGTAAATTAAACTGAAAAGAAAACTGATTTAAAATGCTTAAGCGACACTAAGGAAGTGTCACAAACTGACAAGCGACACTAAGACAAGTGTCGCAGAGAGTGTAAAATTAAACCACAGGCGACACTAGAAGTAAGTGTCGCAATGAAGTGTCGCTATCAAGTGTCGCTAGCAAAACGGGAATTACTGTCGCAGTGAGTGTCACTAAATCCTTAAGGCGACACTGAAGTAAGTGTCGCTTAAAGTGTAGCAAGATAATGTTGCAAAACCCTAGAGGCGACACTAAGGTAAGTGTCGCTAGAAGTGTCACAACGAGTGTCGCAGAAACGCGCAGCAGCAACCCAAAAACCCTAAAAACCAAATTTTCGTAAAACCTAACAAAAATTCTCTTTCCCAGATGAACAATACCTGCAAAAACACGTTAATAACAAGAATTTGAAGACCAAAAACTATCTAATCAATGAAAATAAGCTAGTAATTTCCCAATTTCAACCGAAACAAACTCGAAACAAACTCGAAACTTGATCAAATCAGTCATAAACAGCCCAACGGCTCTGATACCACTTTGTTGTCCCTTAACCTAGGATCTAGATTGAATGACTAGAATCAATTGTGTGGCGGAATCACACGATCGAAGTAACCAGCATGAAATATAAATCAACACAATGAGATATTGAATAAGAATGCTTTATATTTCAATAACCAACGAATTCTAGCTTGTTTACAGAGGTTTTAGTCGACAAGTTGTGCATAGGTTTTGTCCAACCTTTGCAATGAGCCGTGATGGCTCTATATATACAAACTGATTGATCCTGCGACACTTGCTAAGTGTCGTAGATCATAACCCTAGCGCGACACTTACTAAGTGTTGCCTGAATGCGACACTAGATAAGTGTCACTCAAAACAGAAAATTATCTATTTTTCTAATCTAAGCTATCACAGACTCAAGACCAACTGACAGACACACTAATATGATTCAACAAACTCCCCCGTGTCTTCAGCTTGGTCTTTTAAAATATTCTCAATATCAGATCCAGTCTGTCGGGAGATTCCCACCAACATGAATTCCCTTAGCAACGCAGAGATCCACAACTCTCTGAAATCTCACAGCATCTTCTTGATCAATCATATCAAATTGCAATCTATTACTGTGAAGAGCTTGAAGATCATTCTTTGACATGTTAATCAGGCTAAGAGGATCAAAAACTCTAAGAGTGTAGCCAGTAACATGTTTCCATTCTTTAGCATCACGTCCCGGTCCCTTTTGAAAAAAATATTCAATAACCGCCTCACCAGTAACTGTGTCATACCACCAGAACCTAAAATTTCCCAGCACATCAAATGGTAACTTTTCAAATGGCACTTAGGTAAGATTCTTGGTTGGAGGATAATGATAACCGTATATGGGTTGGCGCGTCCTCGGGTCCAACTTCTTCTTATTTGAAAATCTAATTCCCATTACTGGTCGAATCCATTTAAATTTCTTCGTATTTATTTCTCGACGCAGTATTTGCTGAAAGAATTCAGCTTCTCGATTATCAGTGGGATTTATCATATTCAATTGAGCTAGTCGATTTAGATCAACCTTCGGTAATGTAGTCAAATGATCTAGCCTTGCCTTAAAATATTGAATGCCATCTTGCCTTTTGATGACAAACAATCCAAAATCAGCATAGAATTTCCAACTTTTTATAAGCCCAGATAAGTCTCCACGAACAAAATATGCTCGTCATCTTTTCAACTCGGGCGTTGGAGGCAAAATCCATTCTGGATACTTTCTAGGTTGAGCAGTGGATGTTGAAGTACCAGCAGAATGGGAAGATGGTTCTGCAGAAGAAGCAGCAGGAACGGTATCATCATCTGATTCTACCTCCTCATATGGATTATCCTCAAACTCATCTTCATCAGAAACCTCATCAGGTTCAAATTGAACATCATCAGCAAACATGTTTGGACCCTCATTTTCAACAGTTGTAGTTGTTCCAAATACAAGACTTTGTAGATATTCAAGATTAGCATGCGATTATACTCTGTTAAAAAGGCACGGGTCTATGCTCTGTAGATATTCAAGATTAGCATGCGAGTAGATATTCAATTTGTTCCAAATCATTTTCACCACTTCAAGAATACTCTGTGAAAAAGGCACGGGTCTATGCTCTGCTATCTCGGATTCTTCACATACATCTGGAGAGTTACTATTTCCTTTAAAGAAATCTTAGCCGCACTTCAACTCCATCACAACTGCTCCACTTGGATATGGCATTCCTGTCACTCTACTACGAAGGAACCCGACTTCTGAAGTAAATCATCGGTCTCTCTCAAGGGAAGAAATTCTGAAGACTCTTGAAGACATGGAGTCAATGCTTAAACCACCTGCCTCGCAACTATCTGAAAGTTGTGAAAATCTTAATCCAGAAATTACCATCATCGAGTCTTCATCAGCTCAATTACAGAGATTTGCAACAACTGACGAAGGAAAAGAAATAATCACTGAAGAAAATGCAATCTCTCAATCTTCCCGAGTAAAATATGAGCTGAGAAAAGATGAGGTGTCCAACAATATAGAATGGATTGAGATAGCATAAGCCGATATTCCGGAATCACCTGCAATGGAGTCAGACTATCAAACAACATATGATGAGCTTAAAAGATACGAGATTGCTAGGATGAAACCCTCTACTGAAGAACCACCCGAATTGGAACTAAAGGAACTTCCCCTACACCTTGAATATGCTTTTCTTGAAGGCACTTCGCACTTACCAGTTATCATATCTAAAGAATTAAAGCCCGAAGAGAAAGCAAGGTTGGTACAGGTTCTAAAGTCACACAAGAAGGCGATTGCTTGGAAGATCTCTGACATACAAGGGATTAGTCCAAACTACTGCACGTACAAAATCTTAATGGAAAATGACTTCAGACCATCAGTTCAAAGGCAAAGGAGAGTCAACCTGAAGATTCAAGACGTGGTTAAAAAGGAGGTTATCAAACTTCTGGATGCTGGTCTGATTTATCCTATCTCTCTGATTCCCCATGGGTTAACCCAGTTCAAGTCGTCCCAAAGAAAGGAGGCATGACGGTCATTGCTAACGAAAACAATGAATTGATTCCAACACGAACCGTTAATGATTGGAGGGTGTGTATCGACTATCGGAAACTGAATGAAGCTACACGCAAGATCATTTCCCTCTACCATTCATTGATCAGATGCTCTAAAGACTGTCAAGGAACGAATTCTACTGCTTCCTTGATGGCTTCTTAGGCTATTTTCAGATACCTCTCGATCTGAAGGACCAAGAAAAGACGACGTTCACTTGTCCCAATGGAACATTTGCTTACCGACGTATGCCTTTTGGTTTATGTAATGCACCTGCGACTTTTCAAAGATGCATGGTAGCTATCTTCCACGACATGATTGAACAATGCATGGAAGTGTTCATGGATGATTTCTCAGTTTTTGGGGATTCTTTCACCACTTGTCTTTCTAACTTGGATAGGATGCTTGATCGATGTGAAGAATCAAACCTAGTTCTGAATTGGGAGAAATGTCATTTCATGGTGAAAGAAGGCATAGTTCTTGGACACCGCATTTCAAAGTCTGGAATTAAAGTTGACAAAGCAAAAGTTGAAACGATCTCAAAACTTCCACCCCCCACTTCTGTGAAAGCCATCCGAAGTTTTCTAGGTCATGCCGGATTCTACCGTCGCTTTATTAAGGATTTCTCTAAGGTCTCTCGACCTATGACTCATCTTCTCGAAAAAGATACTCCGTTCGACTTTACAGATGAATGTCTCAAAGCTTTTAAGTACCTGAAGGATCGGCTTGTACATGCACCGATCATGGTTGCCCCCGACTGGAGTCTTCCATTTGAAATCATGTGCGACGCCAATGATTTCGCCGTTGGAGCTGTACTGGGACTGCGGAAGGAGAAACACTTTCAGCCAATATACTATGCCAGCAAAACGCTCACAGATGCTCAAGAGAACTACACTACTACAGAAAAGGAGCTGCTTGCGGTAGTATTTGCTTTTGATAAATTTTGTTCCTATCTAATCCTGTCCAAAACTATTGTCTACACAGATCACTCCGCTTTGAAATACCTTTTCAAGAAGCAAGATGCTAAACCGCGCCTTCTACGATGGATTCTACTCCTAGAAGAATTTGATATTGAGATTAAAGATAAGAAAGGAGCAGAAAACGTCGTGGCTGATCATCTCAGCCGATCGGAAAATCCAGCAATGGGGAAGTTGCACGAAAAAAATATACAAGATCAGTTCTCCGAAGAACAACTCATGACTGTAGGAGGCTACCAACAAGGATCACAGTTCAAACACAACCCTTGGTATGCCGACTTCGCCAATTATCTGGTAGGAAACATCATACCAAAAGGAATGCCAACTTCTCAGAAACGAAAATTCTTCCGCGATGTCAAGAACTATTATTGGAACGATCCTTACCTCTTAAAGGTTTTTCCCGATCAACTTATTCGAAGATGCGTCGATGGGAAGGAGGCAGAACAAATTCTACACCAGAGCCACCACAGGCCTACTGGAGGACCCCATGGCAACAAAATGACTGCACGAAAGGTTTACGATGCCGGCTTTTATTGGCCAACCATATTCCGAGATGCTTGCGACCTGGTAAGATGCTGTGATATCGTCCAAAGGCAAGGTAATCTCTCAGCCCGAAACGAAATTCCACTTACTAATATCCAGGTCGTGGAGATCTTTGATATCTGGGGATTAGATTTTATGGGACCATTCCCTAAGTCTAACTGCAAAGAGTACATCTTAGTCGCAGTTGACTACGTCTCCAGGTGGGCTGAAACTCAAGCTTTTCCGACCAATGATGCAAAAGTAGTAACCCAGTTCCTCAAAAAGTTGTTCAGTCAATTTGGAACTCCTAGAGCTATAATTAGTGACCGTGGCACACATTTATGCAATAATCAATTCATGCGGGTACTACAGCAGTATGGTGTCACTCACAAAACTTCGACGGCTTACCATCCACAAACAAATGGGCAAGCTGAAGCGACAAATCGGGCTTTGAAAAGGATATTGGAACGAACTGTCAGGAATCATGGGCATAGGTGGGCCGAAAAATTGGACGATGCGTTGTGGGCATTCAGAACTGCCTACAAAACACCATTAGTAACCACACCGTATCGGCTAGTCTACGGCAAGGCATGTCACCTTCCAATCAGGTTGGAATATCGGGCGTATTGGGCTTTAAAACAATGCAACTTGGAAATTTCAGCAGCTGGAGAACAACGGAGAATACAATTGAATGAGTTAGCAGAGCTAAGGGACCAGGCGTATGACAGTTCGTTGAGCTTCAAAGAAAGGACTAAAAAGGTCCACGACGCTAAACTGAAGCCTTCTAGGTTCAAACAAGGAGACAAGGTGCTGCTCTTCAATTCGCGATTCAAGAAATTCTCCGGTAAATTCAAAAACAGGTGGAGCGGACCATTCATGATCTCAAAGGTATTTCCTTATGGTGCAATCGAACTCGAGGACCCGGAAGGTAATTTTAAGGTTAATGGTCATCGCTTAAAGCATTATGTTGAAGACTTTCCCATCAGGGAAGAGTCTTCATCTTTGAACCTCCATGAGTCTTCAAGAAAGGTACAAAGAGTCAAGCTAGAGACTCGTAAAACAAGCGCTCTTGGGAGACACCCCAAGCTTATCTTTACTTTTTTTGTTAAAATTTTACTTCTTAGTTTATTTTTATTAAGTATGATTACCTCTGACAGAAATTTCAGGATTCGCTACTTATCTGACTACAAAATTCAATTTCCACAAAATCATTGATAAGTCTCAAAGATGCTAATGCCAGAATTCTGAAAACAGAAATCTTTATAAAACATCTTTGCACTGTCATCAGATCTCTGTGCCTTTGTATTCTTCATTTTATGCATTACCTGTTTATTTTTGTTTATTTCAGGATGGATAACTCCAGTGACACCAGAGAGATCATAGCTGAGAGACCACCGAGACGTCGTAGAGATCGCAGGCAAGGACGTAGAGCACACAGGACCATGCCTACTATTCCTAAGGAGGACCTTACTGATGTCCCGATCACTCATGAGGAGCCATCCGATGAGAGACCCCCATCACCTCCTCACCAGTCAGCCCCCATACCCACTCTTGAGTATGGGCTTACACTTGTTGATCCGGTGGCAACCTGGGCCCTCTTTCGGACGCTCCACCTTCAGCATGACATCATGTCCACCCTCTCTGTGCATGTAGGACTACTGAGACCTTCTGACTGTCCATTCCATCTAGGTCCGGACCCAGGACCGTCTCGCCCGCCCTATTCATTCTTCCCTCCTGCTGGACCGTTCGCTGCTGGACCTTCCACTGCTCCACCTGATGCTGTTGAGCCTGCTATGTCATCAGGGAGTTCATCAGCAGAGCCTTCACCTACTGAGAAGTTGATGGCCATGCTAGATGTTCCTATCCCACCTCTCGCTCTTGTTTCTGCTAGTACTATGAAGCAGAGTAGAGACATGATGGAGGATCTTCCACCATCACCCTCTTCATCCCTTGCTGCTGCTATCGCTAGCTTTGATCCTGACAACGATGATCTACTTGATGACTTTTAGTTTATTTAATTTATTTAACTTATCTTATTTCAGTACTTAGATTTTATAATTCTTTTTTATTTTCGAGATATGACGTTGTGTTGATGTTTATTGCAGCACTTAGCTTTTTTGTGGAATGGATGATCTTACACGAGACTGGTCCCCAAATCCAGCAAATCACACGCACCATTTCTATACTAATCTGGTCCTGTCCAGTAAACAGAATGGGGAGTACTTTAAACCTTTCCCCATTTTTGATGATTCTAAGTCTTCTAAAGTTTATGTGTTATAATCTGTGCCACATCCTAACTTATCACTAAGTGTGGGATTCCAACCCAATTAAACATTTAAGAAACATTTTCTTACATGTTTAAACTCTAAGTGTGGGAATTTAGTCGTAAAATCTCAACTCAAGAGAACATTAGGGACAATATTCCTCTAAGTGTGGGATGGTAGGTATGGAATACCTTGGATAAACGATTTTTATGTCTACATGGCATATCTCAAAAAATGTTCCCTAAAATTTTTCAAATTTTTCAAAAATATTTTTCAATAAAATAAAAATATGAGCTAAATCTTGCGATTAACTCTAATTTTTGATTTTTTGGTATGCCTAAAAGAAACCGTTCTCAAAATATGAGGAAAATATTTCAAAAACTTAATGCAACCAAGAGGGGCATCGCATGACTAGGCACATACAACCAAAATTTGTAGTGAGGTTTTGAGCCTTAAAAGCATTCATTTTTAATGCTACATTGTTCATTTCTTGTGTGTGCCGATGCATGTATCTCTGAATTAGAACTTGCTCTTGACATATGCTTCGAGACCACATTGATGTGTACCGTACGCGGTATAGGTGCAATTAGATGACCTTGACATTCCTTAGGATTTGAAACCCTTTTAGCCTTCTCTTTCAAGCCCAAAACCCTTCCGATACTCATTTTTAGTATCGTTGATCCGCCTAGAAAACCCTGTTGAGCCTAAACCTTTCATTTCTTAAAAAACCTAATCACAAACCCACTTTCCCAAATTCCCAAAATCTTATCTTAGAATTTCTGAGGTTATGAAAAACATCTTGAAGAATATCCAACTCGATTATCCTACTCGTTCGTGTTCTCCAAAAGGAATCAAACCTCTCCAAAAAAGTGCGGGAAAATTAGCACACAAGAGAGACAAGAAACAAAAAGTGTGGGAAAGTAAGCACCTGAAGAAAAGACTCGAATTGATCAAGATGAAAGAAAGGATTTCGGAAAGAGAAAAAAAGAAAAGAAAATTATCCCCAGAAGTTCTATATCAAAGGAATTCTGAAGAAGAAGAAAAAAAAAAGCTAAAAGTGCTTCAAAGTATCAACCATTCAAAGGGAGATCCAATAGAAGACAAGTAGCTACTTCATCCGTTTTACAAATAATTTTTTCATGATTCTTGGAAAGCCTAAGATAAGAACCACCCTTACAAACCCAAAAATTCCCTTATCCATACCTTAACCCTCACAAAACATTACAACCCCTGAATGTCTTGGGATAATTAGCGCCGTTCTCACCTAAGTGGTGGAGATCCGATTCTCGATCAAACCTATGACGATCAGTACTGCATGACTGGCTTTATGAGTGATTTCGCTTGATTTAGATTGATAGGAAACCCGATACACTATTGAGTGAATTGAGTGACCACCTTATGTGAGATCGCCTGGTCATGTATACTCCACATCCCGAGAGTTGGAAGTATGCCTATGAAAATCGCTTCTTATTTCCGAAAGGATTGTGAGTGTCCCTTGTCGTGGATCAAGATGATTGATGACAGTGATTGTAAGGCGGAATCAAACAATCACACGAATAACTATTAATCACAAACCGAAAACAAGTAAACGAATCAAATATGATATTGTATTGATAAGCGTAACCGATCAGATTGTTTACAATGTTGCAATTTCGACAAATGGTGCTAGGGTTTCGTCAACCCTAGCCAAAAACCCGTAGGTTTGTATTTATACTAAACTAAAACCGACAGACATGCGTCACTTGGCCAGTGTCGCATGTGGCCGCCTTCATGCATCACTTACCTAAGTGTCGCTATGCGTCACTTAGGCAAGTGTCGCCTAAACCAAAACTTAATTGTCGCTAGGTACAAAATCTATATTTCTATTAAATGACTAATCGACACTTTACAACTCGATAGACCAACTGACAGACAAACTAATATGCATCAACAAACTCCCCCGTGTCTTCAGCTTGGTCTTCAAAAAATCTTCAAAGTCTCAAACCCAACCCGCAGGAAACTTCCCATCTGCGTGTATTCCATAAGTAACACAAACTTCAACAACGTTCTGAAATTGTCTTGCATGCTTCTTGTTGAATTCGTTGTTCTCATTTACCCGAATCCTATTATCGAAGAGTTTTCTCAAATCTTTTTCATGAAGGTTTATCAAACTCATAGGATCAAAAACACGAAATGCAATCCTTTTCAAATTCCAAATACCCCCAAATTCTAGCTGCGGCTCTGAATCAGGAACGAATACTATCACCGCTTCACCAGTATGTAGATCAAGTTCCCAATAAACAAATCTTCGTATAAAATCATAAGGAACTTGTTCCAGAGGTATTTTGGTCAGACAGTCAGCCGGTGGATAATGAACTTTAACCATAGGGCGACCTGTCGTGGGATCCAACTTCTTCTTGTATGTATACTTTGTTCCCAGCGTTGGTTTCAACTTATTGTATCTTTTAGTCCTAACCTCTTGACGCAATGTCCTCTGAATATAATTCGCATAATCATCATTGACATGATTAATCAAGTTTAACTGAGCTAACCTGTTGATCTCCCCCTTTGGTAGTGTACTCAATTGATTGAATCTTAGTTTGAAATATTGAATACCATCCATTCTCTTAATCATAATCATTCTTTGACGAACCTTCCAACTCTTAATCAAACCGGTATAATCTCCGTGAACCTTGTAAGTTTTGCAAGTCACAGGCACTGGCTTTGCAGATCTACCTTGAGGCCACCACTGCTTATTCCTTTCTGTTCTTTCTTCAGCAGTTTCACTTTCAGATGCCTCTTGAGTTGGCTGTACTGATGCAGAATCCTGAGCAGGCACTGCATGAGTTGAACTAGATTCTCCATGAGAAGTTTTAGCAGGCCCCTCATCATCACTCGAATCTGTCTCAATAACAGGTGCATCATCGTAATGATCATCTGAACTCAAATGTTCATCATCAACTGACACATCATCATCCATGTCGAATACATACCCTTGTTCAGTCTCCGAACCAGTGTCATTGACCATCCTCTGAATATATGATAAATCAACAAATGAATAGTCAACAGCTATCGGTCTCGGTTGGCCCGGAATGTCATCAACAGAGAAATAATCTAAATAGACATTTTCATTGATTGTTGAATCAAGATTTACATTTTCAAGTTTCTGGGGGAGGCGTTACATTTGTTTCCAAGGTACGCTGATCTTCCTTCCCCGAAACAACCGTAACAGACTCCAACTCTAGTAATCTAGAATCTAACTCAGACACCTGTAGCTTTAACTTATCCACCTGTGCAGCTTTAAGCTCTAAATCCTTGATCTGAGAAGCCTGAGCTGCAATAATTACATTCTGATCATCAAAGCGTTTGCTTAATTGCTCCATTT